>CM041780.1:149212077-149815189 GCA_023374045.1 Limonium bicolor
GTCTCTGTCCCCTGCAATCAGAGAAGCAATCAACGAGCTCAATCAATTCCTCACGCGTTCCTTATCTGCTGCCTCTTCCCTTCTCTATATAAACCCACGAGCCTTCTGCCCAAAACAGACATCCACCACCCATACAATCCATCACCGTACCACTTCACCACACATCACACGTTCACCTCATTTCTCTCCTCCCATCTTCTCCATTTTTATTCCACTTTCCACCATATTCACCTCTAGCCCTACGTATACAAAATAGCAGAGCGAGCCGGAGTGATTACAGATGATTTCTATTACTCTTGTTTCTGTTTATCTATTTAATATGTTAGGCTAGAATATGTATACTCTGGGAATGGTTATTATGTGTTTGTATTAATTATGCATTATTTTTTACTGGTTTATTTAAATACAGTTTGTTACGTTTTAAAGGTTATCTCGCACCTTTTTAATAAATGTCATGAGTTTATTAAATTGCTTTCCTAAGTCTATTTTGATCAGACCGGTGATAAATAGATAGGTTAATTAAGACGTAAAACTGGAGGAAACTTGTTATGATTTAATAAGTTAGTATTCAGTTGCAAATGTAGTTCCTCAAATACTCCTCTGCCGTTTACAGGCATTTTGCTTGAACCTTGATTAGAACCTTGCATTTTCAGGTAAACGAGTTCTTTTGAGTCTATGACTTAGACCTTAAGAAAATAACAGGAACCTTGCCAAATTATTAAACCAGTAGAGATAGCTTAATTATGCAGATTATAATAACCTGACCCAGAGTTCCATTTAATTTATCTGTTAACTTAGTTTATTTTATCTTTTCTTTTTATTTATATTACAAGTCAATTAATCCCCCCTCTTGTGACACGCTTAGGTACTATTATATGTATATTAGTCCCAAAATATATACAAAAAGAATAAAATACTAAACTAATCCTACAACTCTACTACGGGTAGCAAAATAAAACCCGGTCGGAGTATAGTGTAAATATATTACGACCGAGAGTATCGAACCCAAGGGACTTATAGAAAACTAGTCCTAATCCGGTAATAACCTATTCTAAGACAAGGGGGGAAATTGAAATTGTGATCCTAAACTAGATAAATAAATAAATAAACTAACTTTGATTTGGGAAGATTATCAATGCAAAAAGGTTCGTATGACCAATGATCAAAGGTGGCAAGTCTCAAAGAGGATTAGGTCTCGCAAAATGCATATGCCAGATGTGATGCCGGATCCTCGCTACCCGGCAGATTCATGGCCTTGAACGTGCCGGATAACTTATACCCGGCATGCCATCCGGCATCGTACACTTCGTAAACAACACTTCCAGATTCGGTTCTGACAAAAGGAACTCAACATTCATACTTGCATCGTGCATAGCTAATGCCGCGAATACAACAGAATAATGGGAAATAAGAGATTAACCCTAAACCTTAAGTCTTGCTCCCGCTGAGGCGCAGAAGACAACGTTAAAGATTACCTAAATCCTAATCTGTCCTATTCTAGTCTTGTGAACATCAAATAGGATTTAGAGATAAGAGAATGAATAGCTACTTCATTCTACTTGTAAGAAGATTAGAACTCGGGTTAAGAAACTTGAAAATTCCATAAATGATCATAAGAGTTTTACAAGGAAATCATCCCTAACCAAAACCTAACAAGGATTCTGCATCACCATCCACACAACTACAAGAAGAGAATACAAAGGGGGAGAAGGAGATGTAAATAGCCTTAACCCTGACAAGGTCTTCTTCTTCTCTTGCGTGGATGGATCTGCAAACGTTCCTTGGACACCAACAGATGGAATGGGGCGGAAACTGAGTGTGAATGGAGTGTATTTGGTATGTTGAAGTGTGTCAAATTGCTGCCTTCCTCGGCCTATTTATAGGCATTAAATGTCTCTTGGGGCGTCGTGCGGGTCCCCAATAGCCGGCACACGTGTTAAATGCGCCCAACTGTTAACCGTCGAGTCCGTCAAACGTGCTTATGCCGGGTAGGAATTACCCGTCATCACACCCGGCAGCGGTTGGAAAACACGTGGATCACATGTGCTGTCGTATGGTCAATCGAGGCGATTTTACACTCATGCCGGATAGCATTTACCCGGCATCACATCCGGCAAGGCTTCTTTCTGTTCTGTACTGCCGTGCAGAAACTACCCGGCATAGAGTCCGGCTTCAACTGAACTTTTGCCTAGAAAATCATTCCTTGCACATAAAACTCATAAAACATAAATCTGTACAAATATTATACTTTAACACATAATAAGCATAAATAACATAAATATAACTTTATTTAGATAGATATAATACTAAATCTAGTGCATAAAATATGATAAGTCTGCGGCTTATCAAGGCCCTACACTTACCTTTTGCTAGTCCTCGAGCAAAACAGGATTAGAAAGGACTAATTACTTATGCACAAAACAGATAAACTCTAGAATGAAATGTAGATAAATATTTCCAACTATATGACTCTAATTCATAAGTATCACTTAATCTACCTTATCTTGTCAAAACATACTAATGGGTATAAAACAAGGAATTTCAAAATCGATCAAAAACTTTTGGGCTATTTGCATAAGGGATTTGTAATCTCTCCTTTTTCCGGTTTCCATCATTCAGCTCTATTTTTCAAGAGTTTCTGAATGTGGCCAAGACTCACATCAATGGTTTTATGAATCAGCCCTATTTTGCAAGAGTTTCTGAATCAACCATGATTTTTTTTTTGCATTGAAGAACGGGGAATTTAGGAGAAAAATAAAAGGAAAAACTCTCGTTTCTTGCTTTTATTTTGAGGCACTTTATGCAACCTCTAGGAATATATTGCTTTTCCTTTGAAAGAAGATTTTTTTTTTCTTCTTTTTTCTTTTTCTTCTTCTTTCTTTTGCACAAAAACCCTTTTTAAGATTTTCACCCAAAAGATTTTTCACAATTTGGAAAGAAAAGTATAACACCCATAAGTACATAAAGGAAAGAATTAGGAGAAAGATCATGTACTCATGTTAATAAAGAGAATCAAAAAGTTAAAAACAGGAATCTATAAGTCATTAGAAAGCTTACCTCTTGAGAGAACAAGCTTTTAGTCATTCCTAATCTCATCTCAATCAAAAACATGCAAAAAGTTTAGTAAAACATTGATAAACATTAAACTTATGCAAATTGCTAAAAACTTATTTTTTTAAAGGGGGTCCCTGCCCTACACTTGGCAGGAACACTGTCCCCAGTGTTCGAAAGAGAACGAATAAGTAAA
Organism: Limonium bicolor; assembly: GCA_023374045.1. Classification (NCBI taxonomy): domain Eukaryota; kingdom Viridiplantae; phylum Streptophyta; class Magnoliopsida; order Caryophyllales; family Plumbaginaceae; genus Limonium; species Limonium bicolor. The sequence goes on from CM041780.1 coordinate 149,215,325, forward strand.
ACTCTTTTTTTTTAATAGAACTTGAAACAACCATAATGAAGTAATTTAAAAACAATAACATAAAAGTAAAAGAGAAAAATTAAATGATACGAAGGGCTCCCCTGTTTGATAGTGAAGGCGTGAGGAGGAACCGCCCTACACTTAGCCTTTTAGGCTATTTGGCATCATTTGAGATCCTTGGCAGGATAGTGACCGAATTCGCATGCTCCCGTGGATTGGTTTGCGTTTGGGATGGGAGTTGACCTTGCTGTCGTGGTTGCATCAGAAGTTGCTGTAACTGCAACTGCAACGATTTGTGTTCCTTGCGAATGGTCGAGATCTCATTTTGAGTATCCTGGGTCTTATTCATCAGGGCTGACATCATGTCACGAAGTTCAGCCATTTCAGCCTCTGATGATGATGCAGGGTGGGATGGTCTGTATTGCCTTGGACCTCCCTGGTAGCCGGCTTGACTCTAGAAGTGTTGAGGGGGTTGGTTCCCCTGTTGCCATGGCTGCCGATACCCTTGGTTACTCACATAGTTGACTTCCTCAACATTCTGAAAGTCTGGAATGTCAGGGCTCGAAGCGTGCGGTCGTGCACTAACCACGTTCGCTTGTTGAGGAAGTTTGTTCATTGCTATTTGCTCCACCACTTTCTGTAGAGCACTAACCTTTGTTGATGTCTGGGCATTGCTCTCCAACAACTGCTCATGACTTTGCATCAATTTGTCGAGTTTGGAGTCGCCCTCTCCCACTTGATATAAACCAGTGGTACTGCCCCTGGTTCCACCGGTGGCCCAATCTCTAATCTCTTCGCAAAGAGATTCAACTCCACTAAGGAATTGATCTCCAGGCTTCTTTAATATATCTGCACCAAGGGAGGAAAGGATCATGGTCTTGCATTGGTTGACCAATCCCTTGTAAAACAACTGAGATAGTTGTTCCTTGGTGAGGCCGTGGTGTGGACATGTGCGCAACAACCCTTTGAATCTGTCCCAAGTCTCACAGATGTTCTCCGAGCTAGGTTGTCTGAAGTTGTAAATGTCGGCGATCATCTCCAGGGTGCGACTAGGGTGCATGAATTTGTCATAAAATTTGGTTGCCATGTCCTCCCATGTGGTGATGGTACTGGGGGTTAGACTGTGGTACCACTTGCTGGCGTTCCCCGTAAGGCTATGGGGAAAGAGAGCAAGTCTGGCGTATTGGAGGACATTGTTTGTGGAGGTTAGGCTGTTTGTATGCTGTAGAAATTTGGTGACGTGGAGCAAAGCATCGTCCGGATTCGTACCATCGAACAATCCTAACTCTTTTATGCATCTAATTTGATGATATGGCTTAAGTTTCTGCCATTCATCGTATTCGGTTTGAGGAAGGATAGGAAGGTCGATTGCTGGTTTCTGGCCTTGGTTAGAAGGCCGGTTTATGTTACGGACGGTAGGTGTTGCCATTGGTGTAGGATCTGCTTCTTGTAGAATTCGTTGTTGCCGTAAAGTATGAAGCAAGGTTCTCTCGATCTCCGGATCAAAGTTGGCTAAATTTTCAGGAGAACTCGTTGACCGAAGAAGCATTCACTTGGATAACTTCAGGAGGAGCAAGAGAAAATGTTATAATATTTCGTAATAATAAAAGAATTAATATAATGACATAATTAGACCTAAGAAAATATTAGAAGAAATACATTTTTGGTTATGCCGGATATCGTGCCGGGTGAATCCTACCCGGCAGTGGACTCCCTCCACTATTGCCGGGTTTATACCAACCGGCATGTTGCCCGGCGTGACCAAAAATCGAACATACTTAATTAGAAGAATAAAATGAAAAAGAAAATCAAAATGTTAGAGTAAATAAGAGGTTGTAGGGGATCATTCCTAACTGTCCCTACTATTTGCGAAAAAAATACTGAGAGAACTTGAACATGCCGGGTGACATGCCGGGTACAACCCGTCCGGCATAGGACTTCCTCCGAAATGCCGTGTGTAGGAAACCCGGCACAATACACGGCACGTTCAAACTCGAAATCTAAATTAAAGAATCATGATATAGGGACTACTAGAAGAGGGAAATAATGAATGGGAGTAAGCAAAAACAACTTTAAATTGCCCAGAACTCAATACTGTAATAAATTTTGAAGAACTTTGAACATGCCGGACGCAGTGCCGGGTAAAACGTATCCGGCATCAGACTTCCTCCGAGTTGGCCGGTGACAGACGCCCGGCACCAAGCACGGCACATTCAGTCTGCAAAACTAAGGGCGAAAAAATTAGAGAATCAAAGAAATTAAAGAATCAAAGAATCAAAAAATAAAGAATAAGGCGTTTTACCGAATTTAGGACTTGGACTAATTCCAAGTCCCCGGCAACGGCGCCAATTTGCTAACAGAGAAATTGTAGATAAAAATATATACAAAAAGAATAAAAATCCTACAACTCTACTACGGGTAGCAAAATAAAACCCGTCGGAGTATAGTGTAAATATATTACGACCGAGAGTATCGAACCCAAGGGACTTATAGAAAACTAGTCCTAATCCGGTAATAACCTATTCTAAGACAAGGGGGAAATTGAAATTGTGATCCTAAACTAGATAAATAAATAAATAAACTAACTTTGATTTGGGAAGATTATCAATGCAAAAAGGTTCGTATGACCAATGATCAAAGGTGGCAAGTCTCAAAGAGGATTAGGTCTCGCAAATGCATATGCCGGATGTGATGCCGGATCCTCGCTACCCGGCAGATTCATGGCCTTGAACGTGCCGGATAACTTATACCCGGCATGCCATCCGGCATCGTACACTTCGTAAACAACACTTCCAGATTCGGTTCTGACAAAAGGAACTCAACATTCATACTTGCATCGTGCATAGCTAATGCCGCGAATACAACAGAATAATGGGAAATAAGAGATTAACCCTAAACCTTAAGTCTTGCTCCCGCTGAGGCGCAAAGACAACGTTAAAGATTACCTAAATCCTAATCTGTCCTATTCTAGTCTTGTGAACATCAAATAGGATTTAGAGATAAGAGAATGAATAGCTACTTCATTCTACTTGTAAGAAGATTAGAACTCGGGTTAAGAACTTGAAAATTCCATAAATGATCATAAGAGTTTTACAAGGAAATCATCCCTAACCAAAACCTAACAAGGATTCTGCATCACCATCCACACAACTACAAGAAGAGAATACAAAGGGGGAGAAGGAGATGTAAATAGCCTTAACCCTGACAAGGTCTTCTTCTTCTCTTGCGTGGATGGATCTGCAAACGTTCCTTGGACCAACAGATGGAATGGGGCGGAAACTGAGTGTGAATGGAGTGTATTTGGTATGTTGAAGTGTGTCAAATTGCTGCCTTCCTCGGCCTATTTATAGGCATTAAATGTCTCTTGCCGGGCGTCGTGCCGGGTCCCCAATAGCCGGCACACGTGTTAAATGCGCCCAACTGTTAACGGTCGAAACCGTCGATGTCCGTGCGAAACTGTGCTTATGCCGGGTAGGAATTACCCGCAGCGGTTGGAAAACACGTGGATCACATGTGCTGTCGTATGGTCAATCGAGGCGATTTTACACTCATGCCGGATAGCATTTACCCGGCATCACATCCGGCAAGGCTTCTTTCTGTTCTGTACTGCCGTGCAGAAACTACCCGGCATGGAGTCCGGCTTCAACTGAACTTTTGCCTAGAAAATCATTCCTTGCACATAAAACTCATAAAAACATAAATCTGTACAAATATTATACTTTAACACATAATAAGCATAAATAACATAAATATAACTTTATTTAGATAAATATAATACTAATCTAGTGCATAAATATGATAAGTCTGCGGCTTATCAGACATCCGGTCGCTTACATTTTCACTATACTACTGCGACCGGGATTTGTTTGCAGCCCGACGTTTATTTTGAGTTTTTAATTTCTTTTCTTTTAATTTTACACCAGTTTAACCACTCACGACATAACGTCTGCAGCACTTGCACACAAATTCTTCATACACATTATTGATCAAACCTTAGAAATTTGTGTGTAAAAGTTATACAGAGTCATTCTGTCTAACCCCAAGTGTAGAAAGCAAGTTTTATAAATTCATCTCGAATTCTCAATACAAGGTTTCTATTCTTGTACATTGTGTCTAAAGCCTTCCGCATTTTGATCAATTCAATCAAGAATGACTTTATATGAATCTACAGTTCATAGTTACTCAATCAGCACCTAGATTCTGTCATCATATGTGTGTTGTTATGAGGCACCTCGATTGTTTAATTTTGATGCCAAGTTATGTAATATGATTGCTTTTGAAACTCTGTATTGAGGCACGAATTAAATTGTTTCGAGGATAGATTGGTTAAGAAATTTTGGTGGGAACTAATAAGTTGAATAAAAAAGAAATGCTTTGGGATGTGCCCCTTGACACCTTCCTTGTGAAGGTGTGATTTAATTTATGCTTGGGAATGTGCCCCTTTGACACGTTCCTTGAAGTGATAAGTGTCCAAATGAGCATGATTTAGGTGTATTTCATATATATAGACCTTTTTCTTGCTCATTTCTCCACTTCGGTTAGTTTTCCTCTAGTTTATGTTTTATTATTTATCTCACAAAATTATTGGTTTAACATGAGGAAAACCAAGCTGGGAGTAAAGTGGATAAAGAGACGAACACATAGACGCAAACGGCTCAGAAAACGGACTTATAACGAAGAATGTAGAGCCGGTTGAAGATTGTTATATATATGTATATATATAATATCGCACGGACACAAACAGAGGCTACCGCCTCTGAAATGCGCGGAGTACTCACTACCGCCCGAAATTCAGGCGGACGAGACACAAGGGCTACCGCCCATAATTGAGGCGGTCTTCTCTGTGGGCAACCGCCCAAAGTTTAGGCGGTCAAGACATTAGGCTACCGCCTCTTAAGGAGGCGGACGTGAGAGAGCGCGGTCAGCATAGAGGCTACCGCCTCTTAAGGAGGCGGACGTGACACACACAACCGCCTCTGAAATAGGCGGACATTTAAGAGGAGACCGCCACTTACCAGGCGGTACCACAGACAGCAATAATTATCAGTCGCGAGCTTATCTTCTTCTTCGCGCCGTCGTCTGCTGCAACTCTCGCACAACTCGTCCACTGTCTGCCTGCATTAATGAGCCTCTTATCCATCTACTCCTCATCACGCGTGAGCTCTGTCCCCTGCGCAATCAAAGAGCAACAGTTAACAAAATCGTACGGAGCTTCTTCTCCTCTGCCTCTATATAAACCGACGCCCCTTCTGCGAATAAAATTAACTCCCTTTCTCCGAATCCAAATTGTTAATTGTTAGTTGTTATTTGTTAATTATTATCATTAGTATTAGACCAACACCATCGATCCACTTCATCCTCGTATCCTCCACTTCTCCATTTTATTTTCTACATTCCCCACGAAGCAGAAACACGATAAGAAGAACAGAAGAAAAGGGAGCTGGAGCAGAAGCGAATCGCAGTCCAGTCTCCGCCGGCAGTCTCCAAATTAATGGCTATTTCTGTTTCTTTTTATTACTGTTAATGTCTGAGTGATTTTATTCGTATCCTAGGTGGTTTGACCCTAAATAATCCAGACTTATTTAATACCAAGTTTGCTTATAAATATTTGTTTGTCTCTCTAAATTATTAAATGCTTAATAACTGATCATTTTTTGCATTCACGGTTTCTCTTATTTCAATGATTTTGTAAATCTGAGAATAGACCACAAAGAGAGATAAACGTTAGATATTTACTCCTTGATTAGCAGATAAAATCCATCGCTGTTATAAAAAGAATTCTCACTTAAAGCTAATTAATGATTTTAGACTTTTTCTGATTGTAAAAAGTTTAATGAATTAATTAAGAGCTGTCCTATCTATGATTTAGAAAGGTCACAAGATAAATTCTTAACAGACAAATAAGAGCAAATTAGGATTATAATTATTGTCTGTACTTAAATAAATATTTATCACCTGTTTCACTTATTAAACTTGTTTTAATTCCTTTCAGCAATTATTGTTAAATGCTTATTCTGACAAAATACTGCATTTATTTGGTAGCTATCAATATATGATTTTGAGATAGTTAAAGTACCACAAAGGAATTAATCTTGGTATTTACACTCCGGATTGAGCAGGAAAATACTAAGGCTATTAATAGGAGTTAGTAACTGACAATTATTAACTCTAATAGACAATAAATATTTGAGACAGGATTATAAAATTGTTTAAGTAATTAGGAAATTCCCCCGATATCCTATACCCTTTTCATCCATTTACTTTATTTCACTATTTTTATTATTTCTGTACTAATCCTAAAACCAAGCTTGCCTCGGCTAAACCCCAATTTACTTTTTATGCACTTTAATTTATCTTTTTGTACATTTACTAAACTGGATAATTAATTAGACAGTTGCGAAGTCTCTGTGGATACGACCTTGTTGTACTACAAAGATTGGGTTCACTGCCCATAGTTAGCAAGATAGTTTAACTACTATTTTGCCCAACAAGTTTTTGGCGCCGTTGCCGGGGACTTCGGTCCAACTATCTGGTTCATTATCTGTTTAGTTTTTCTTTATTTCTGTAATTACCCTTTTGTGTATAAATTTTTGTTTTGTTTTTAAAGGTACTTAATTCTGATGGATAGTCACTACGATCAGGCAGAAGATAGGTATGGTTACCCCTATGGCGCAGAGGACTACAATCAATGGAGTGTCTGTCAAAGGTGCGAGAGTACCATGAAAGCCCCCAATGTTCAGACCCAAATGCTGAATTGAGAGCTCTCTTAGAGGATTACAATCATCTCTCAAGCCTATCCCCATCTTTGTGTGCCAAGAGTGTGGAGGAGACCATGAAAGTTCCCAATGTCCTATTTGCAATAGAGAAGACAACGCCATTTTAAGGGAAATGATGGCAGACTTTACCTCACAGTTTGAAAGGATCCAGCAAAGAACGCTAGATCAGATCGAACGCATGGAACAACCGTTTCAAACAACTGAATGAAGTGGTTCACGAGGAAGACAACCTGCTGAGGACATAAGCTACTCTCCACCTCCTCCCCTATTCGAATTAGAGAATCCATCACCAAACAACTATCAGCTTGATTATGAAGACAACCCCTCAGAAGAAAGTTTCTCCTTGGACTTCAGGGAGTTTCCTCCCTCTGAAGTCAACTACTATTTCCCCTCCTTCTCTGTGCTCTATCCAGAAGATGAGGATATTTATATCCTCGAAAATGAAGAGAAGGAATTGCCACCACCACCACCCACCAAAATATCCAAACAAAACGCCACTATCACTTTCAAAGAATCAGTTCTCTCTGAAGATGATATCAGCGTTCTTTCTACAAGCCTCACCTACAAGAGGAGGATTTTTACATCCTCCAATTTGAGGAAGAAAAGTCATTTCCACCGGGTCTTCTGTTAGAACTACGTTCCCGGCAGTACCTCCTCAAACTTCAGATTTTGTGGAGTATTATTTTATTATTTTATATGCCGAGGTAACGTTTTGTTTGATCCAGGATAACGACAAAGCGTCTAGCCAAAGACGTTAAAGAAGGCAGCTTCCTGGGAGGCAACCCGGGTGTACTTTTATTTATTTTGCTTTTATGCTCTTTTAATTTTCAGGTTCTCTTTAAATTTTATTTTTGCTAACTTTTAACCCCGTTTTTAGTATGGTTGCTTCTAGTGTCTTATGCAGGTGCAATTTCATATCTACACCGCAACCAAGCTACGCTACTTGAGGCTAAAGCTCAAGTGTGGGGGAAGTCCTATACACGCTAGCAAAAATAAAATCAGGGGAGTACTAGTTTCTTTAAATTTTGCTTTTATTTCATAAAAATGCAGAGGAATTTATATGCTTAAATGAATATTCATGAGCTTCGTGTTCTCTTTATTTTATCTACTTACCGAAAAGGTCTTCTGAAACCTTCCCTTGTTTTTCTGGTGAACAATGAGGACATTGTTCAATTTAAGTGTGGGGGAGTGTGCCCTTTTCGGTGACATTTTGTGCTTAAATGTTTAATCTCTCTCCTTATTTTTTCGTTGTCCAAATTCAAAATTTGTGGACCCTTTATATGTGGGTTTGTTCTCTTTAAGAATAAATATTGTTATGAATTGTGGGATAAATGGTATAAATGATACAAATTTTAAAATTTGATTACTTTTGAGGAGCATTTTATATGCGGTTGACCAAATAATCTGCAAATGGTTGGATTTATTGCTCAGGGTTTCTTTCTGTCTTCTCTCTTAGGGATTGCTAAGGGGTACTTCTCTGTTAAAAAGAAAGAGAAAAATAATAAGGGACTTGCGAGACACCATTGGTAACCAACAAAGAGAGTTGAGTGTTCTTAAATACAAAGGGCTTGATGCCTACATATTATCTTCTCATCTCGTATGCAAAAGTGAAACAAATGCTTAATTCTATTTTTCCTTTTGTTTTCTCCTCAATGCCCATTCTTGAGAGAAGTTGGCCATGGTAAAAGTTCTCAGAGTCACCTAAAAAGAAACATTGAAGTACCTTAGATCATACCCCGAAACTCTATGTTTTATTTTTTTTACCCTGAGCACACCTTTGCCACCAGCAGTTAATTTTCACACTCCTCAATAAGTTAAAAGATCATATTTATCCTACCCTTCATAATAATATTTGTTAGTATTGAGCATTCCCTACTTGGGTACGTGATTTTGCTTGAGGACAAGCAAAAAGATAGTGTGGGGGTGTGATAATGTCCAAATGAGCATGATTTATAGGTGTATTTCATATATAATAGCACTTTTTCTTGCTCATTTCTCACTTCGGTTAGTTTTCCTCTAGTTTATGTTTTTATTATTTATCTCACAAATTATTGGTTTAACATGAGGAAAACCAAGCTGGGAGTAAAGTGGATAAAGAGACGAACACATAGACGCAAACGGCTCAGAAAAGGACTTATAACGAAGAATGTAGAGCCGGTTGAAGATTGTTATATATATGTATAATATATATATATCGCACGGACACAAACAGAGGCGCCTCTGAAATGCGCGGAGTACTCACTACCGCCCGAAATTCAGGCGGACGAGACACAAGGGCTACCGCCCATAATTGAGGCGGTCTTCTTCTGTGGGCAACCGCCCAAAGTTTAGGCGGTCAAGACATTAGGCTACCGCCTCTTAAGGAGGCGGACGTGAGAGAGCGCGGTCAGCATAGAGGCTACCGCCTCTTAAGGAGGCGGACGTGACACACACAACCGCCTCTGAAATAGGCGGACATTTAAGAGGAGACCGCCACTTACCAGGCGGTACCACAGACAGCAATAATTATCAGTCGCGAGCTTATCTTCTTCTTCGCGCCGTCGTCTGCTGCAACTCGCACAACTCGTCCACTGTCTGCCTGCATTAATGAGCCTCTTATCCATCTACTCCTCATCACGCGTGAGCTCTGTCCCCTGCGCAATCAAAGAGCAACAGTTAAACAAAATCGTACGGAGCTTCTTCTCCTCTGCCTCTATTAAACCGACGCCCCTTCTGCGAATAAAATTAACTCCCTTTCTCCGAATCCAAATTGTTAATTGTTAGTTGTATTTGTTAATTATTATCATTAGTATTAGACCACACCATCGATCCACTTCATCCTCGTATCCTCCACTTCTCCATTTTATTTTCTACATTTCCCCACGAAGCAGAAACACGATAAGAAGAACAGAAGAAAAGGGAGCTGGAGCAGAAGCGAATCGCAGTCCAGTCTCCGCCGGCAGTCTCCAAATTAATGGCTATTTCTGTTTCCTTTTATTACTGTTAATGTCTGAGTGATTTTATTCGTATCCTAGGATGTGGTTTGACCCTAAATAATCCAGACTTATTATTAATACCAAGTTTGCTTATAAATATTTGTTTTGTCTCTAAATTATTAAATGCTTAATAACTGATCATTTTTTATGCATTCACGGTTTCTCTTATTTCAATGATTTTGTAAATCTGAGAATAGACCACAGAGAGAGATAAACGTTAGATATTATACTCCTTGATTAGCAGATAAAATCCATCGCTGTTATAAAAAGAATTCTCACTTAAAGCTAATTAATGATTTTAGACTTTTTCTGATTGTAAAAAGTTTAATGAATTAATTAAGAGCTGTCCTTATCTATGATTTAGAAAGGTCACAAGATAAATTCTTAACAGACAAATAAGAGCAAATTAGGATTATAATTATTGTCTGTACTTAAATAAATATTTATCACCTGTTTCACTTATTAAACTTGTTTTAATTCCTTTCAGCAATTATTGTTAAATGCTTATTCTGACAAAATACTGCATTTATTTGGTAGCTATCAATATATGATTTTGAGATAGTTAAAGTACCACAAAGGAATTAATCTTGGTATTTACACTCCGGATTGAGCAGGAAAATACTAAGGCTATTAATAGGAGTTAGTAACTGACAATTATTAACTCTAATAGACAATAAATATTTGAGACAGGATTATAAAATTGTTTAAGTAATTTAGGAAATTCCCCCGATATCCTAGGATACCCTTTTCATCCATTTACTTTATTTCACTGTTTTTATTATTTCTGTACTAATCCTAAAACCAAGCTTGCCTCCGGCTAAACCCCAATTTACTTTTTATGCACTTTAATTTATCTTTTTGTACATTTACTAAACTGGATAATTAATTAGACAGTTGCGAAGTCTCTGTGGATACGACCTTGTTGTACTACAAAAATTGGGTTCACTGCCCATAGTTAGCAAGATAGTTTAACTACTATTTTGCCCAACATGAAGGTGTGAGTTTATTTACACTTGGGAACATACCCTTCGACACCTTCCTTGTGAAGGTGTGAGTTTATTTATGATTGGAAATGTGCCCCTCGACACCGGTATGAGGAAGAGTTTAGTATCCACTCTACGGTTTAAAGATACCATAGGGGGTGTGCACACTTAAGGGTTTAGATTCAGGGAGGAGGTTATAGAAAGACAAAGCTTGGGAATGTGCCCTTTGAGACCTTCCTTGTGAAGACGTGAGAATAAAAAGAAAGAAAGAAACAAGGAAAGGAAAAGAAAGAAATAAGGAATGAAAGGAAAGATGGATTAAGTTAAGAAACGAAAGAATGTTGGAATTGTGTCTTGTTTTATTTATAAGATCTGATTTGGGCACTTAGAGTTTACTTAGATTATACTAACGGTTTGTGTTTGTATGCCTGTGTGCTTGAATGTTTCCTCACTTGTCTTAAAGAAGTCACACATCAACGGTTGTAGTATGCTTTTTCTATAGATCTTCCAACCGTATGAGAGGTAAGCCACATTTGAAATGTTTAGTTTGGAATATTTCTATTATTTGTGTTGTATACATGGTTTGGGATGATGTCATGAGTACTTGGGCATAGTTACAACCACTTGAATGACTTAAATATGGTAAGAAATGCCAAATCTAGTCGTTAGGGTGGGGGGAATTAAAAAAAATTACCATTAAAATATAGCTTGATAATTTTGACCGTTAACTATGGTATCCCGTAAATTTAAATTTTTTAAATGCTATCTTGTAAACTTAAACATTACAATATGATATCCTACAAACCTAAACTATCTACTGTTTAAAATACTCAGAGGCAAATACGTCTTTCTACACCCACAGTTAACGAAGAATTTAACATTCATCAACCTTTCATGGTATCCAGTGAATTTCAACAACTTTTCATGATAGCGTAAAAACTTTTTATAAAATGTGGTATTCTGTTAATTTTCTCTTATGTATAAAAAATAACAAGAAGTTGATGAAATACAAGTGTATGACTTGTAAAAAGGAAAAGTAATTGATACCTCAAAAAAATCAAACCGGGCTACATTAGGGGTGAGCATTTGGGTAATTCGGTTAACTGAAATCTAAATTGTAAAAAGAAAATTGGATTTCAATAATTTCGGTTGAAAACCAAATTATCCAAATTTTGATCAAAAATGAATTAACTGTTATTCAAATTGTTCAAAATCTAAAAATAATTCGAGTGAAAAAAACGAAATCCAAACTGAAATCCAAAATTTAATTAGTTTGGATTTCAATTAACAAAAATTTAGAAAAAAAAAACGGAAAACCGAATTTTTTCTTTAGTTTCAGTATAGACTTTGTGGTTTCACTTCCCACTTTCCCTAAACACTAAAGATACGAGAATGGTTTTTTTTAATATTATTTGAATAATGCAGTTAACCGAATTAGAGAAACTGAAATTCAAATAAGTGAAATTTTAAATTCAATCACAAAATTTAGTTAAAATCCAAAAAAAAAATCAATTATTTCAGATTTTGGATAAATTAATACTCCCTCCGTTCTGAATTGACCGTCCTGTTTACTATTTGGACATGTCGTTTGACTTCAATTTTTAACATATAAAATAAAGTAATTTTGAAAATTTAAGTTTTGTATATGATTCCTTACATGATAAACTATATGTTACAAAATTTAGTTTTATAAAATTATTTCATCTTATATGTTTAATATTGAAGTGGAAAAACGTGCCATAAAGCAAACAGGACGGTCAATTCAGGACGGAGGGAGTAATATCCAATCTTAATGCTAACCCCTCACTGCATACATTTCCTAAATCAATATTAACATTGAGGAAATCTCCGATCAATCAAATGCCACAGATCCCCGATAACCGGGAGTGGAGCAATAGCCTCCATTTTGTGTTCTCTTTTTACTCTAAGCATCCGCTTGATGCCTGCATCTCACCTATTAACAACACCACGGACGGATGATTTACAGATGTTGAACCATAATTTCCGTAATCCCGAAGAAACAATGACAAGGCAAGAAGTGAGGGAAGAGGGGAGATAAAGAAGCAAAAAACCCACATACAACTCACTGGTTGCCAAACGAGTTAGATTACCAGCATTAGCAGAAAGGAATTCAAGAACCCTGTGGAAATTCGTTAGTCGGTGTAAATCCATCCTACAACTTACTAAGCCACTAGAGCCTCTGAGCTGTCATGGGCAGCAGTGGCACTCGGCAAATCAGGCAGCATCGAGCTAACCGAGAACTTCATCCATCTCTTTTTCTGACAATACTTCAAACCTGGTTGCAACACCAGACCAAAAGCCACAGCAATCAGACTCACTACGAGCACCTTCACCGTAGAAAGGGCCAACACAACACAGATAAGGATAGTAGGCGGAACACATATCAAAACTGCCCCAACAGTCCCAACTGGGATCTTGTATGGCCGAGGTGTATCCGGCTGCTTGATCCTCAGAAGCACAAAGGCAATGAACTCAAGAATCATTCCAAAACAGTACAAGAAGTTCTCCGCCGCAATGATCTCATCAAAGCTCAGCCAAGAGAGCATGACAACACCTGAGGCCGAGAACAAGATGCCAATAAGTGGGGTCCCGTGCCTAGACCTCTTTGCAAAGAATGCCGGGAGCATCCCTCTTTCAGCCATACCAAGAAGCTGGAACGAATCGCTGCTCATCTCCGCAACAAACATCCCCATGTTAGACATAGCTGCTGCCCCCTGTATCCACCAGCTCAGCCACACACCTCCTATTATCTTCGCCACATCAGCAAAGTAACCGTCTGTCCATAAGGATTGGTTCAGGGTGATGGCTCCAGTCCCAGCCAAGAGAGGGAAGAAGTAAGCACACACAACAAAGATCAAAGCGAAGAAGAGGGCCTTTGGAAGAGTCTTCTTTGGATTCTCCACTTCCCCTGCTAATGTGCTGATGGAGTCCCAATAGTTCAAATTCCAGAAAAGTGTGTTCAGATAAAGCCCCCAGTCCACACCCTTCAGATCCATCACTAACCATCTTGATGGCTCCAATCTGGGTATAGCAATCAAAGCCATCACAGCAAAGGGAAGGATTGAAAACACACCTATAAGAACAGCCACCCACCCAACAATGGTCATCCCCCTGTAATTTAAAAACGTCAAAGCTCCCGTCAAGCCCAGCACTGACGCAGTCCTCACATAGCCATGACCAACCGCAGGGACAGCAGACTTCAAGTAATCAAGAAATAAGATAGGGTAGAGAGCATTGTCAATCACCCCACTCAGCCACTTCATCCAACCTTGCTGGAAACCCCAGTAGTCACCCAGTGCAGACGAGACCCAAACCACATACCCACCGTTCTCAGGGAACATGGTTCCCATCTCAGCTGTGATTAGTGCCTCAGGAACACTCCATATGAAGGGGAAGACTAGAAATCCCAAGAGGGCAAGCAGGGGTCCGGCTGCGCCAACACTGTCTTCTACTCCAAAGGGTCCGCCAGATACTTCGTAGAAGATGAGGAAGACGAGTGGGACCAACGAGACCTTCTTGATGTTACCATGACCGCCTGATGGAGGTAATTCTTCCGCTGATGATTCCTGTTCCAGGCCGGTGTACTGTGCTGCTCCGTGGTATCCCCCCATTTCTATTGAGGCCTGCCTGCAGCCGCCTTGGCGCCTCAATTTCTACAAGCGTTAAGAATATTCAGCATTGGAGTATTAGTCGGAAGTTTTATACTTGACATTAGTGTGAAGGACAGGGCGCTGGTTTATAGATATATGAAGGATAAAAATGGTTAGTAAGCTGAAGCAGCAAGATTCGTAACATTTACAAACAGAGTTGAGGTATTAAGTGGGAATACATTACAAAGCTTAATAACATATACAGATTTTAGACCCCAAGTTTGTTATAAGAAAAGAAAGGTAAATAAAAGACATGTACAGAGTAGACATCCTTTTACACATAAGATCTTACTCCCGAACGCTATAGATCACTTGTACAGGCTTCAATTAAGCCAAGTAAAGCAATCAAACATACATAGTTTCTAGTATCCCGTGATCATATTCTCTTCCTAAGCCGAGCAGGCATAAAAATTATAAGTAAGAATTTTGCATAGATTGAGCGACACTCGCAACTTCGAAAGAAATTTTAAACAAATATGAATGCGTTGACCTATTCTATGGTCATGCTGATATTAAGAAACCGATAAAAAATCACCAGCAGCGAGATACATTCTGACATGAGAAAGTCGCACGGATATCCAACAGCAGGAATAAGAGTTAGGATAAGCGCCCGGAAACCAATCGGCGAAGAAATTAGCGAAGAGGGGATGATACTGTCGACGTAGAACAAATTTTAGGAGTGGAATTTTTGAGCGGGAGAAGAATGAACGAATATTAACATTATTTTCAAATTAGGGTTACTGGAATCTACCTTTTGATTCAATCAGGGGGATAGCGAATTGGCACATCATCGTTTACGGGGCATTTCATGTTCCGAGAGTCTCTGCGATCAGACCCAACCCGCTTGGCCGGGAAAAAGTACCAAAAACCGGATTGATAAAAAGGTTTAACAAAAAAAATTAAACTCGAATTAAAAATTGACTCCTCTATCAAATTTTGGAGTAGAAGTAAATCTGACACGACCCGAATCAAAATATAATACTATAAAATTATATTATATTAAAATATTACTATATTACAGTACTATTTGATATTAGTATTTTTTATAATATATATAATTTTTATTTAAATTTTATTAATTATTTAATAATTTAATAATTTACATTGACTTTTTTAATTTATTTATTTTTATTTATAACTTTATTATTTATTTAAATTTTTATTAATTATTTATAAAAAAATAAAAAAGGATAATTGAGAAAAAATCAGGTCTAGTCTAACCTGATCCAAAAAATTAAAAATTAAATTTAAACATTAGAAACAAATTTAATAGACTAAAACTTTCTTCAGACTCGGCCTAAACCCAACCTACCAGCTAATTTGATTAGCGACCACATACATATTAAAAAAAGATCACTGGAATATTCTTTTTTCAAAAACATCACTGAAAATTTTGGTACAACCCTATCCGCCTTCAAATTGTTAAATTGCGACCAAATCAAATTGGGATAGGATGATGATCAATGGCCTTGCAAATATGTATATGTACTCTCGAAGACCGACCACATGGATGGCCCTCTTTGCCACAATGCAATTAACAAATTCAAAAGCGAATATACATTACTGGCCGACATAGCAAGTTATAGACTTTATTGTTTTTTTTAAATAGAGTATAATTATAGAAGTATTAATTATAAACATTTTTAAATCAGGTTTATTTTTTATATTTAGAATACTTAACGTCAGGTTTATGGAAGCGTCTATAGGGGACACACACCCACAAAAACCTTGTAGTTTTCCCAATATCATATATTAAACGTGCATTTATTTCATTGATTCTTTCGTTAAAGAAGATCACCTTTCTCTTCTCCTCTTTATAAGTAATCAAGTCAAATCATCTTATTACCAAAAAGGACGTGAGTTCGATCATTGCGCCAGATTTCAAGATAGTGGCCGATCACAACAAAGGCTATGCTCTGAAGCGCTCAAGACAGAATGTTAAAAGCTTCATCACAAGCATTGGCTATGTGCATAAGGTTAGACTAATACTCCCTCCGTCCTGAATTGACCGTCATGTTTACTATTTGTACATGTTGTTTGACTTCAATTTTTAACATATAAGATAAATTAATTTTGAAAATTTGTTTAGCATATGATTCCTTACATGATAAATTATATGTTACAAAATTTAGTTTTATAAAATTATTTTATCTTATATGTTTAATATTGAAGTGGAAAAACGTACCATAAAGCAAACAGGACGGTCAATTCAGGACAGAGGGAGTAGTAAAAAATAAAACTTTGGAGCTTGTCTATAAGATGGGTAGCCTTAGTTTTTACCATAGTCTGACAAGTAGTGCAAGCAAGGATACTATATCTCTGGATATGGATAAAACTGTCATCCTAAAGCAACAGGAAGGTGGTGTTAATAGTAGTAGAAGAAATGTTAGTAGTTTTTCAAATCTGTTTCTGTTTTGGTATAGCTGGACTAAGTATTGTAATGCTAGGGGTTATTATTGTAATGCTAGGATAGTCCTAGTTCATTATCTTTGTTCTTTCGGTGCACAAACTTCTACCAGGATATGAGCTCTTTACCGAGTATCAAGGCCCATATATAAAAGAGTCCAATGTTATATTAAAAAAAAAGTCAAATCATTAATACTCATCACCCCATGTTTCCTCTTTTAGTACTCCTGGATCTCCTAACTCACAGCATATCCCTCACTTCTCATATTAATTAGGATCCCTCATTCCCTCTGTCCGTGTGTGTTACGCTCACGGCACTACTGATCACCACTCATACACAATAATGATACCAAAAGATGATGCTTCCCATAACTCGATCGGTTTCAACTCGTGTTACACTCATAATATAGGTAGTTGAGTAGGTAGACACACACGTTTGTTTTTTTTATGTGTCCCTATTTTTCATTAGCCGTGATGCATTACTACTTATAATAATACTGTAAAGCGCACGCCTATAAAGAGAAAGGTCTCATAAGAGAATTACGATCATTATCGCCGGCCGCGCGCACTACGAACTGTTGATCAAACTCTAAAGAAGTGTGCACACTCCGAAAAAAAAAATGTTTCCACTTTCTACGTACGCTCTAATACTACTACATCAAACACTACTTCATTCGCAGCACACTGTCGTGTCTTTTGAAAAACACTTGCGCATACAAAAGGTCAGAAAGAAGAAGCTATTATGAATTTGGTTCCATTATGACGGCTTTCCATCCTAAAAAAAGCGTGCGTATTGGTAGGGACTTTTTGATCCACCAATCTCTCGCCATTGCTGCTGCCAACGACTACTTATTGATTACTCTACTTCAGTTATGACAGTGTGATCTGGTATTAACTAATTTCTCTCACCTCCTGAACGTACACACACTGCCAGTACTTCCGGTGGCAAGCGGCGCGACTATATGTCTATATGGTATACTCAATATAAGTTCCTAATATCGAAGACATATATAGATAGATCGACGAGAGACTCAGACTGATTCACGAGTAAAAATGATGAACTAATTAAAAAAATAACGCAATTGCTATTTTTTATAACTATAGTGCAGACAATTTGCATATATAGACAGCAGCAGCAGAATAATTAATAGAAGCAGCAACAGATAAGATCACATTTAATTTGAAGTACTGAAATGCGAAGCGGAAATAGAAGTAGACAACTCTGATTGGAATTGATATTTACCTCAACACCACCGCTATCTACAACTGGCGAGGTCGACGACACAGTTTTCTCATCAAGATTAACTGAGGTTGGAGGAGGAACAGAAGGAAGAGGTCCACTCTGTTTGATAATGACAGCGTCGATTCGCGTCCCGATATCATCAATCGCTGACGGCGATGCTCTCTCGCCTCCCGTCGCAGTTTCCGACGAACTCATGAGTCGCCTGAAGTTTTGAGTAGATTTAACGAAAAACGAAAGCGCGCACTCTGTTCGTTGTTCTTACTTCTTAATCCGCGATGAATCAACGATGAACCAGCAGCAGTTACAGAGAGGAGGGAGGGAGAATTGACCTGATGGACGGAGCGGACTAATTAATTTACTTCCTTGGAGAATAGGAGGGAAGGATAGGATACTATAGCTTAGCACTAGGCACTAGCCGTGGAAGTTTGGTTTGGTTCAGAGTGATCTGCTCTCTCTATCCTTCTATTCCTTCCCACGCTTTGGGCAACGAGGTTTATTGTTGTTTTTTAAACAACACAAATGGTTTCCTCTTTCAAAAGGAACAGCAAATGGTCCATTCGCTTTTATTTTCAATTCTCCTTTGTCTCTTTCTCAAAAAAAAATCTCCTTTGTCTCAAGATGTACACTACAAAATACTAGCAAAAAATTATACTCATTTTATAAAGCGCGGGGACGGTGTGTGGTTGTTGCGTGTTGTGCAGTCAACTCGAGTGGTCCGCTATATTTGACTTAAGAAAAATAGTACACTCCATCTACAAAACGTTTGCGGTGCGTCTGTGATTATGATTGACGTTTTGTTTATATATCAGATGAAACGTCCTTTGCTTTATGGGCACTTTATTATAAGCACGTTAAATAAAATATTTTCTAAAACTAATTTGTAACATAGATAGTTATCAGTAAGGATTCATAGCAACTTAAATATCAAAATTAATTTCATGAAATTGTGACATGATAGTCAGTCAATTGACGGAAAGAGTTAATACCTACAAAGAAATGGAAGTTTTCCATTAGCCGTCATCGTTGGCTTGAGCAAAATAGAAATGATTAAATGTAGCATCTGTCAATGTTAGTTATACTCCGTCCCGTTAAGTGTCTCATTTGCTTTTTGACGTTTTTCCACTCAATATTAAATATATAAGATTAATAATTTTAAAAAATAATTTTTAAATATATAGTTTGTTATATAAGGATTTCTATAAAAAAAATTTATAAAAACTATATATTTTACATGTTAAATATTGAAAGTCAAATGACAAGCTCAAATAGTAAAGTGGACAAAGTGAATGGGACGGGGGAGTATTTGGATTAAATATGTTAAGATACTTAAGCATGAAGAAAGATTAAGATAGTGCAGGTTAACTCGTTGTCTTGGCGCCATTATATTAAGTGTTTAAGGTTAGATTTCTTCTGTGATGAAACCAATCATCACACCAATGACCATGTGACACCTATTAGTGGTTCGAGGATATAACAACACATAAAATGACTAAGCAAAAAGTTGGTTATATATAGTAAAATGCTAAGCACCTTAAACACGTGTGTTACCTCTCACTAGGTCGCCATCTCATGCTACTTCCCACAACTTACCACCTCGTGCTTACCTTAACTAGGTCACCACCTCATGCTTAACAAGCCATTATTAGGTATCTTAAGGGAAAAATAGCTTTGATGGGATAAAAATTAACTTTAGAAACATTTCCGAACTACTAGGGCTTTACCAGGTTTCATCGGATTTCTGAGATATTTCGGCTACTAGGGTTTTAAAGGCCTGTCATTGGATTTTCGGGGTTTCTATGGTTCATGGTTAAATTCACTTATCCTTGGTTATTAGGGTTTCCTAGGGTTTCTTTGGCTTCTAGGACTTTTTTTGGGATTTTTGGTACTTTCGGGACTTAAGGTTTTCTCCGGTACTTTCGTGACTTCCAGGTCTTAGGGTTTTCAATACTTCGGGAGTTTCTGGGACTTAGGGTTTTCATAACTTTTGGGACTTCCGAGACTTAGGATTTTGCTAACATCTTGGGGTATTTCAACACGTCTACTATTGCAGAGTTGACGAAACTATACGGTCGATTGATGAAGTTGTATGAAGCAAAATCGTTTAGTGGTTATACTTGGAGACCACATGGATATCTCAGACCAGAACTTATTGTGAGCCAGGGTTAAGCGAGTTAGACATTTCGGAAACATCAACGAACAGGTTTTTTTTTAAGTAAAATTGTAAACATGTAAGTGACTAATTTTGTATGGTCAGTATTGTAACTAATGACTGTTCAAGTGCAGGGTTTGAAGAGAGGGCACTCGGATCTAAAATTCTGGATTCACACATCCAGGATCACTGGACACGACATTCACTGTATTCATAGATGTGTTGAGGAGCAATAGTTTCAGATTAAAAACAAGACTACATGTTTCCCTATTGACAAAAGAGTGTTAGAAGACCAGCAAGTGCCCATTATGGTCTGGTTGGTCAAGTGAGTCTCAAATGCTTGGAATTACTTCAAACAAAGTGAGAAGTGGTTGCGCACAATAATGATAATACACTTGGATCTGAAGAAGTTTGTACGGTTACTTCGACGATGGGATTACCTTCTGCTTATCGTATGTATTAATACGTTGTGGCCGGTTAGAATTAATCTACCATGAAGCAGTCCACATTTCCGGTGAGACACTAATATGACCATCAATACGAGTTTCAGCTACTCACATACCTATGAAGAGTCGTATACAACTGAAGAATAATTCACATGAATCGGCCTTTGGTTGAATGACCTCTCAAATCATTTTGACTCCACATCAATTGAAAAAGCGTCAACACTTGGAAGCCCACTCTAGGAGCCCATGGATGATCACAGCGGATTAGCGCCACAGAAGTAAAGGTGCCTAAGGGTAGGACGCACAAAAAAGAGGCCCAACACCAGAGACAAGTCTGAACACGAAACATGTTGTGTTATTGGGAAACGGGGGGGTCGATGGACAGAAGCCAATCTCAGCGACGCCTACGGGTATGGGAAAGCCAAACTGACGTGGGTTGTCGATGCAGCACAGTCAATCCTAGCGATGGTCAACTGGCAGCAAAGTCAAACTGGAGAAGGATCGGTGATGCAGAAGAGGCAATCAAATTGATGGTCATCAGTGCTTGAACACACATGCAACCTTTTATCACTATCTCCGTACTGGCACGAGTTTATCCTGAACTGCTCCAATCATACAGGTTATCGGGAAATAGTGGGGGATGGAAACTATAGTTTTTGAGCTATCGCGGATTTGGGTATACAACGATGAAACTCAGTGGAAAATGGTTGAACAAGCATGGCTGAAGGATTTGACAACAAGATCAGAGTGGTGGCTGGAGCGAGTGGAAAAGAATTAGTACGATAGACATATGCACGTCTGACTAGTTTGGTGATTCGCTGCACCATTTTATATTGGATGGAATTGCTTAGATCTGGGTCTGATTCTTTGCACAGTCTACAATATAGGTTATCATCAGCTTCGCACATAGCACTGGCTTTATGGAGGGTGGCTTGATGGGCCTACCACTACAAGATGATCATGGTAGTGATGCGCCCTTGTTGGAACATGAAAATGTTGCTGAGATAGTCAATCATTACAACAGAGTCAACCGCTCGCTGTAAAACACAACAGAGTCTGTACAAACCAAGAAGCAAAAAAAACTTCCTCGAGTTGTTGCGACATTTAAGGAGCGAAGATATTAGCTCCCAAAATGCTTCAACGGTTAGAAGACCACCCAAGTCACTTCCGAAGTTTTTGCCTGGCAACTCAACTCAGTCCACGCTCAACTAAGTTAGTTCAAAAAATTTAGGAACTAACTCTCTGCAATGGTTAACTAAGAGATGTATAAATAGGGCTATATTCATTAGTTAATTTCATGCTTTTAGAGAGATTTCATTGAGAGAAGTTGTAAGAGAGCTGCATTCTGTTTTAGAGAGAGAAAATGTACCAAAGTTAGTTAGCGCACATAGATAGACTCATTCTAGTAGGTCCTAGTTTCACTACACTTATCATTGAGCTGATCAGAGATTATATTGGGTGAGTGAGTGAATAGATCTCATCTACTGAGCGGCCATTGTAAGTTGTTTGTTTGACTTGGAAATAAAATAACTTATATTGTGTATCTTACTAAGTTCTACTGAGTCCTTCTATCTTTCAAGTATTCTCCAAATTAGTTCCCTTAAGTCTTTTCACGTTTCGAGTTCGAGTAACTGCTTCTGCGCACTTAGTTCGACTGAGTGTTTCCACATCATCAGTGCTTAAATCTGCATACTTAGTTCGATTGAGTCAAACTATCACAGACTCACACCTTGAGTTGGTTTGAGTGAGTTGTCCAATCCTACAACACCGCATCAACGGACTATGTTGCATTGGTTAACCAGCAAAGCCACTTCGTACGAGTAGACACTCACTAATTGCCCCCCGTCCCAGCGTTGATACCTATGTGGCAAGAATTTACGATCCCAATTTTTGCATTATAAAGCTATGTATAGTTAGAGACGCAACCACTGGTTAGAGTTGTTTCCTCCAAGGGGTCGATCTTCTAGAATAGATGTACCAGATTGAGCTCACTTTTTTTTGTAATTATAAGTAAATATAAATGTAATTATATATAGTAGTAAATGAAAGGCATGGAATTTTTTCGCCTAAATGCAAACTCAAAATTGGACACCGATGTAGATGATAAAAGTTGTCGACATTCACCATCATCTACACAAATTTCATGACCAGCGAAGAAGAATCTGTCTAAATTTGATTAACTGATGATTTGAACAATAATCTGGATCATTAAAGTTGTTGACATTCACTATCATCTGCACTAATTTCTTGACCATTGAAGAATAATCTATCTAAATTTAATTAACTAACGATTTGGACACTGATCTAAATGATTAAATTTGTTGACATTCACCATCATCTGCACTAATTTCATAACCGTCGAAGAAGAATATGTCAAAATTTAGTTAACTAACGATTTGGACACCGATATAAATGATTAAAGTTACCAACATTCACCATCTTATGCACTAATTTCACGACCATCGAAGAAGAATCTATTTAAATTTAATTAACTGGTGATTTGGACACCGATCTAGATGATTAAAGTTGTCAGCTTTCACCATCATTTGCACAAATTTCACAACCGGTGAAGAAGAATTTATCTAAATTTAATTAACTGACAATTTGGGCACCGATCTAGATGATAGAAGTTGTCGACATTCATTATCATCTACATTAATTTCATGATTGTCGAAGAAGAATCTATCTAAATAAATTAGTAGATGATTTGGTCACTGATCTAGATGATTAAGTTGTCGACATTCACGATCATTTGCACTAATTTCATGACCGTCGAAGAAGAATCTATCTAAATTTAATTAACTGGTGATTTGGACACTGATCTAAATGATTTAATTTATCGACATTTACCATCATCTGTGTAGGATCGGACAGCTAACTCAAATGAACTCAAGGTGTTAGTCTATGAGATGGTTTTTGACCCAAACGAACTGAGGATGGAATCATACTAACGATGCGGAAGCAGTCAGTCAAATTCAAGCAGATACACAATATAAGTTATTTTATTTCCTGGTCAAACAAATAACTTCACTGCCCACTAAATAGAAAGGATCTACTTAGTGGTTTCTCACTCACTTAGGGTGTTCATCAAGGAAAGGAGGATCATAAAATTCTTAAGGGGCTAAACGAGAGATTCGGGTCGATATGAGGAAACATATTGATGTTGAAACCCCTACCGGACATGGACGAGATTTTCGCCCACCTCATTAGAAGAATGACAAGAATTCCTCACCCTCAGCACTCCTGCCTCAGTCGACTCAGGCTCTCTTTCATTCGCCACCGATTAATCAAAGAAAACCCAACCTAGGGTTTAATAACTTAACAACAGAAAATCTCCCCTGCAGTGTACATACTACCACAAAGCTAGCCACACAGGAAACGGTGTTACCAAAAGATCGGGTTTCCCCCAGGGTGGTGAAACCCTAGAATCAGAAAAACAGTGCCAATCTAGTAATGACCTGGTTAGGAAAGAATGGTGAACAAGCTGTAATTAGAGATCCCTTTGGTGGAATTTTATCAGTGGAGAAAAGTGCAAAGGTGTACGAGTACATAAACAAGTCGGCATCAACCAGGAAGGAATCCTTGCCAGAAAGTTTGACCAACTGCAATTTTGTTGGTAAAACCTCACAAACTTTATCTTTTTTAAATCATAGGTATAGTTATGCTTCGAATTCTGAAAAATGACATGTTTGGAACTGATAAGTGGATTTTGGACTTCGGGGCCTCGGATCACATGTGTGGAAATCTAGAATTGTTCCTTGATTATTTAACTCTTGAATATCCTCATACAGTAGGAATGCCTAACGGTCACCCCCAACTTGTCAAGATAATAGGAACTATTAGGCTCAATGATATTTATTACTGAAAGATGTTCTCTTTGTGCCTTCTTTAAATTTAACTTGATTTTTGTTAGCAAGTTAAGTGAACAGATGAAGGGAAGGTTGGTTTTTTACTGCAAATCCTGTTTTTACCAGGATTGGAAGGAGGTAAAGTTGTGCAAATTGGGAGTTTCTACATAGGGCTATACAGATGGGTTAGTAGCTGTGATAGGCATCAAAATGTATCTTTAGGCTGTAGCAACAATGCTGTTAGTTTAGGTTTCGATTGCAATGATGAATTGAAGTTGTGGCACCATAGGTTGGGTCACACGGCCAAGAAGAAATTGTTTACTTTGAACTTGTTCAACCCTCTGCTTAAGGACTAGCAATTTGTGTGTGAATCTTGTGCTATGTCTAAAAGTCATAGAATTCCTATTGTTAATAGCAACAGTGGGATCAATGAAATCTTTGAGTTGTTGCACATTGACTTGTGGGGTCCTTACAAGGTCAAAACCCACGATGGAAACTCATATTTTCTTACCTTTGTTGATGACAAGAGCAGAGCCACGTGGGTTCATCTCTGTGCTTTTAAATCTGATTGTTTGAGCATTATTGATGGTTTCATAGAAATGGTCAAAACTCAATTTAATAAGAAAGTCAAGATCATTACGACCGACAATGCCTATAAGCTGGGCAGCTCAAGGGCTGGTTTTGATTTATTAAGCACCATGGGATTATTCATCAAACAACATGCACCCACTCCACAAAAAAATGGAGTTGTGGAGCGAAAGCATAGGCATATACTTGAGACTGCAAGGGCACTAATGTTTCATTCAAAACTGCCGTTAAGATTTGGGGTGAAGGTATACAAGTTGCTGTTTTTGTTATCAATAGAATGCCTCTGTCAAGCATCGAAAATAAAACTCCTTTTGAGATTATTTATGGTTACAAGCCTAGTTATCTTGACTTGAGATGTTTCAGTTGTCTTTGCTTTGAAAACATTAACAAAAAATCAGTATGACAAGTTCGCCTCCAAGTCTGTTAAGGGAATTTTCTTGGTTATCCACAACAGAAAAAGGGATATAAAATATTTGATATAGACCACAACATCAACATCTATAGTAGGGATGTAGTATTTCATGAGAACTTATATCCCTTTAGAGCTCAAACATGAATGAATTTGCGGGCAAAAATTGTTTTACACCGACAGATGCTACTGATTTTTTTATTAGTTTGACAATGCTCAGGATGAAGCAGCAGAATGTCAACCCCTTGAGAGTCCTTCTGTGATAGAGATGGAGCAACCAGATTATAATGATTGTCAAGTTCAAAGACCTACTCCAGAAATAGAAAAAACAGAGAAAGTAACGATGAGAATGATGGAACAGATGGGGTAGAAGGGATGCTGAGGCATCCACTGAAGTTGTGCTCAAAAGATCATAAAGGGAAAACATCCTCCAGAATAACTCAAAGATTTTGTTGTTAGTCAGACCTCAACAGTCAAACTAGCTAAGTCAACTCACTCTCAGTTTTCTGATGCATTTTCTCAAATAATGTTAGAATTTCTAGAACTATTTGTGTGATGCTTGGATCTGCTGAGGCCTGTAGTTATGATGATTTGGTTGTCAATCTAGATGATAGTGATACTATTGCAAGTTCTCAACTGCTGAGAGAAACTTTGTTTGCCTTTTCTGATAATGCTTCTCAACATGTTTGTTGTTCTTCTGCCTTGATCAGAGAAGTTGAATCCATTTATTTTTCTAATGCTATCAAGGATTCTAGGTGGAAAATAGCAATGAGTGGAGAGTTTAAGGGCTTAGAGGGGAATAGGACTTGGGACATAGTGGATTTTCCAAGAGGAAAGAAACCTGTGAAATGCAAATGGGTTTATAGATTCAAATATAAGGCAGGTGGCAAGCTAGAAAGAGGTAAGGCTAGGCTAGTTGCCAAGGAATTCACTCAAAAATATGGGATTGATTATTCAGAAACTTTTTCCCTAGTTGTAAAATTTACAACTATTAAAGCTCTAGTCATTTTGGGTTCAAAGATGGTTGGCATATAGGTCAATTAGACGTTAATAACACATTTCTTCATGGAAATTTGAGTAAGGAGGTGTATATGGAGATTCCTGAAGGTCATAGTCTAGAGGGTTAGGGCAAGTTTTATAGGTTGAGAAAGTCTTTGTATGGGATGAAGCAAGCCTTTAGGTAGTGGCATCAAAATTAAGTGACTTCCTCAAGGGCTTAGGTTTGTGCAATCAATGAATGATTATTCACTCTTTGTTAAGACTACTAATAATAAAACCTGTTTTCTGATTGTTTATGTGGATGACATATAGTCACAGGCAATGATTTTGATCTGATTCAAAATATTGAAGCGGAACTTGATCAAAGATTCAAAATCAATGACTTGAGGAAATTAAATCATTTTTTTAAATGCAGTTCGTGTATGCTTCTGATGGTGCTATCCATTTGCAAAGGAATTATGCTCAAAGTTTGGTTTCTGACTTTAGTTGTTTGAATGAGAAAGTTGTTGTAAGTCCTCTTGATGTTTCAGTCAAACTGAGGAGAAGTGATGGTAAACCTTTAGAGAATCCCACTTTGTATAGACAGTTGGTTGGTAGGCTTACTTATCTATCCCACAGTAGACCTGACTTGTACTTTGCCATACAAGTTCTAAGCCAGTTCTTGGAACATCCGACAGATGTGCATTTTCAAGCAACCCTCATACGCTTAAATATGTTAGAGGAACTTCGGTTATGGATTGTTTTTTAACAACAGAAAAGATTTTGTTTTGGTAGCGTTTTGTGATGCCAATTGGGCAAGTTGTCCTAATACTAGAAAATATATTAGTGGCTACTTTATAGTTTTGGTGGTTGCCCATTATCCTGGAAGTCTAAAAATAGTCTAGTGTTGCCTTGTCTTCTGTAGAGTCGGAGTACAGAGCCATGAGGTATGTCACTTCTGAGATGATTGGCTGACGCGGCTGCTTGGGGAACTTGGAGTTACAAATCTTGAACCAGTGCCAGTCAAATCAGACAGCGAGTCGGCCATCCACATAGCACGCAATCTAGTGCTACATGAGAGAACAAAGCATATCGAACTGGATATCCATTTCGTGAGGCAAAAGCTATAAGAAGGGCTCATTTCATTAGAGTTTGTTTCCTCGAAGGATCAGTTAGTGGATGTCTTGATTAAGACTCTGCTGGAAGGCATTACCCTCACTTAATTAAGGAAATAGGATTGAAGAGTTGGGAACGTTCAGTTTGATGTTCTGTTCATTTTACAAATCATGCACGGAATCATGATTTGAGGGGGGTGATAATATTATACATTAATGTTATATATTTACACTCTGTTACATATTAAGTATTAGTTTGATTTACATAAGTTTGTTGTATTTGAGTTTATAGAGTGGGTGCGGTATGCGGTGTTGTTACTTGTTGTTTTAGCTGTTTAGGTTTTACGTTTTGGAGAATAGGTCTGTATATTTGGCCACTGGTCAACGTCTTCATTGATGATTTCCTTTTTCCAATATACAAAGGTTCTTTCTTCTTCCTTCCCTGTTTTGTCTAGTTCTGTTCTCCTGCGATCTTGTAGAGATTTGGTGTGTCTGTTGCACTCAAGAAAGCAGAGACTGTTTGAGTGATTGTGATTGGGTTTGTTTTCAGACCCTAAACCATCTTTTTAAAACCAGTTATGTGTCCTTAACCTTGATCCTATCATCTGATTAGACATTATGAGATTTCTATGATTTTGGCATTGTCTCTTTGTTGCTTTTATGACTGCTATCTTGGTTTTAGGAACCTTTCTTTGATTTCACAAACAGGGGAAGTATGTGTCTTGAACTATATATATGTCTACTACTACTACTATATAATGTGTTTGCTACTATGTTGGCCTGCTATCAAATTTGTGCCTATGTTATGTGTGTGCTATTGTTTCTACCAACCAACCACCCTTTATTTTCGTTATATTTACGTTTGAAGACCATACATCAGATTGAGGGGGAACTCTATTATAAAGTTCTCCTCTCGTGATAATGAAAGAGAACTACTACTTAGTTCCACAAACAAGGGCAAATCTTCAGAGAGAACATCTCAGTTCAAGACTCACAGAGTTTGCCTAATCAAAAAAAGAAAATTGTTAGTTTCTTTATTTTGATTGATCAAACTCAATAACACATAGACTCCGCGTCAAAGACACTGAATGTGGAGTCTTGAAGGCATCTTATTGGTTGTAAATGAAAGAATAAAACTTTATCTAATTCAATCAACTAAGGCAGCTTATTGGTAACATATACAACAAGAAAATCTTATCAATCATTAAATACGGACTTAAGCAAGATTATTTTGTTAGAATTTTACCTATATATTTTATTTATCTTTTAGATAGAATCCGGATTTCGCTCTTTTAGAAGATTATGATTGAGAGTTGTATATATACATAGTTAGACAAAATCGAAAGTAAGGGATTTATGTGCATTATCGAGAGAAGGGTTTTAGATATCAACATTAGGCAAGCACACACTTGGTGATTCAATTAGGTTTGCTAGAGAGAAATTGAATCACGTTTTTAATCTATTGAGATTTTGTTCTTGACGAGTATGAGGATGTATTCTTAGGAACACGTGATAGTGTGACAACAATTTCTACATAATTCAATACACAAAAAAATTGTTTTTTAATCCTTGTTTGTGTTCTTAGTAAGTCCTAGACTCAGGTCACGTGGTTCTTTGTGAGTAATTTGAAGAACGGTTTAGGAACTTTCGGTCTCTATTCTATTAAATAAAAATAAAATAAATAGTACACATACACCAGCATGTCACTCTGGCTCTTTTATAAACGTATAACTATGTACAAGATCTTGTAGCACTTAAAAATGTGGTATAGTTTTAGTATGTTATGGGGTAAATCAATTATAGATAATGATGCAATTAGATACGCTCTTCATAAACAAACTTGGAAGATGAAAGAAATGTCACTTTCATTTCAGGATCATATGATCATTTTCTATCATATAGAAAGGATTTTTTCACAAAATGCATTAGTTTAAATATAAACAAGACTATCAAAAATTTTCTTTGTCCATCCAACTATTTGATAAATGCGTTTTTGTAAGATTGTCAACATTCTTTTTTCTTATATGGATTGAATTAGGGTGGAGATCACTTCTAACTCTTAAGGAATCTAATGGGCCTCTGATAATGTTGATAACTTACTTGGATTAAAGAATGAAATATGTATATAATAATATATATATTGAGAGAGAGAGAGAAATTTTTACATTAAACAGGTAAAATTTGGGTTGAATGGTTTTATATGAGTCAGATCAAATTTAAATATTTATAATCTGATATTTTCTTTATTGATTTTAGATCATACATTGTTAAACAGATTGAGTATAAGTTAAGCTATTACGGGTCGTTTGGTACGGAGGCATAGAATAAGAATTCATGAGATATGAGTTGTGCCAATATTTGGTTAATGGAATTTTAATTCTGAGAGTTATCCAAAATTCAAAAAAGAGGGCACTCATTGAGAATTTGATTCCCTTTAAAATAGGTAGGAATTGCTATTCCAAATTTGTTCTCTTGAGAGCCACGTCCAAATCTGTTTTCCATATTACGTGCTAAATTACAAGTTAATTTTTTTTAGACTATTTATTTACATAGATGGAACCATTTTTACAAACTACAATTCTCTCTCCTTCAATTACTTAATTTACTTCAATTCTTTTTTTTTTCAATGTTATACTATATACACGTGTTCTTTGTTGACAACCATATTATGGTTTATTTGCATATTAAGAATATCATATTTAATAATCATAATAAAAGTTTTCACATTAAAAATATACATGAACAACTTTTTTTGTTATGCAGTTCTCATTTTTTATAATATTACAACTTGGGTGCATAATAACTTAGCATTTAGTATTATTATATGATTCATATAATTTATGATTAACAAACTTAGTTATTCTCTATTATAAGTTTTATTCCAATAATTATATTTTCTAACCAAACAAAAGAATATGAGGGTAATATGGTTATCGTGTTTTATAATTTAGGTAGATTCTAGGCATATATTTTCAATCAAACAAAAATATAGCTAATTCCAATAATTTTGATATTAGGAATGTTTAATTCAACCAAACAAAAATATAGTTTTATTCCAAGAATTATATTCTAAGAACTAAATTCTTGAAATTTATATTCCAATAACCAAACAAACTGTTAGAGAATATTTTATTTTTTAGAGAAATTCCATGAGATATTCCTCAGTATGTTTGAGTGAATTTTTGAAATATCCCTTATTTCATTTACATCGAAATACACTTATGTTTCATTTCTTTACCAGCTACATTTGATTAGGAGATACCCTGAGTATGCGGTGATGAAATTGAAACTTCGGGTACGAGTATCTCATCAAATTTCCTTATTTTTATTTTGCTCAAAACCGGAGAACATCTTCCACACAATAACACTTGCGCATATGCGATTGATTTACACTACTGCCAAGTGTCAACTGTCGGTGTCATGTCGGTGTCAAGAGCCATTCGTTGAGCATCTCGTCGCGCGTAGGTAACGAACAGATCTTCTGATCGAGGTTGGAGGGGAGGACTCTAGCCATCGAATATGGGGTTGAAGGTACCACTCTTTCAATTTATCCAGTGAAACAACTGATTTCCTAGTAAGTTGTCCGACGCGGCAATATTGAGAAAAATAAACAAGAAAATTACGGACCTGCGAATTAGAATGGCTGATATTGATCATAGTTTCATTTCTTCTTTTTTCCTGTGTTCTTATCGTTAGTTTCTGTTTTCTGTATTTAGTAGTTTTTAGATTAGGTTGCATAATTTGTCGTTTTCGTCATTCTGAGGCTGGAATGTGTTGTGGAATTTGACTGTATTCGACTTAAGGTCTCAGCTTTGAAACTCGATTCCGGTTCTGATTTCAGTTATGCTCTACATTTCCATATTGTAACTGGAATATTGTTTCGCGGTGATCTGGTTGGGTGTGATATGGGGTTTCAAATATGCGAATTATGTGTATGTGATGCGGTGTTTATGTATTGAGATGGCCATTTTATCTCGCGTATATTCATCAGCAGGCTCTATCTTTCCCTCCGCAGATTGATGGCTTGTGTGAGCTTGGGTATGATTGTTTACTTTTATGTAGTTCGTACTTATGATCTACGCTGCAGTTGAAGTCTACTCAATAGGATAGTAATTTGTTTATTGGTCAACCTATACCATCTATGAGAAATCAATGTTGTCTCTTGAGGTTTCTTTGCTGCAATGATAAAGCAATATTGTCTCTTGAGGTTTCTTTGCTGCAATGAGAAACCAATATTGTCTCTTGAGGTTTCTTTGCTACAACTTGCTTCTTAGCCTAAGTGATGTGATGATGAAGAATGAAAATACAAATTTTGGCATGATCATTGTGATCTTAATGCCGGCAGCCAACACCAAGAACTATTTCACTACTCTTCCTTGTTCTGACTCGCGGCAAGCGCAGAAGATTCCTGTCATAAATTGGCCCGTTCTTCTTCTGCAGAGGACTTTGAACAGTATGCTGAGAAGGCAAAGACATTGCCTGACTCGACCTCGAATGATAACAAGCTCATTCTCTATGGGCTGTACAGCAAGCTACCTAAGAGATGTCAACACCAGTATGTTTTATTTTCCCTACATCTCCTTGATTCACTTCCTAACTTGTTTTTGCACTTTTACGAGGTATGTGCTTTTTTTCATTCCTTCCTCTGTCTATATCATCTGCCAGTTCACTGAATTCCTATCATGTGATATGTTCAGGCCGTCCTGGCTTGTTTGACATGACGGGGAAAGCAAAGTGGGATGCTTGGCATAATGTTAAAGGTAGCAAATGTCTGGCCATTATCAGCTTGCTATGTGGACTGCTTCATTCTTAAATCCGATGTTTGTCCTCGATAAATTGCTAAGACCACAACTGTAATCTGACAGGTAAAACGCAAGAGGAAGCCATGCATGAATACATTGCCAAAGTCAAGAAGTTGCTTGAAGAAGCAGGTTTGCCTTGCTGAATAAGCTCGCTCGATCCAGGGAGTTGAAATGCCAGTACTCTAAAAAAATTTCAGCCTTGGTTGACTTGTTCATTTTGAGGATTGCTACTACTTGTTCTTGAATCTGGTTACAGCTTTCTTCTGGTTGAACTGTTGACACTTTGTGCCGTTTGACTATTGTAGAATAAACCGCTGGGTTTAATCCTGGTATCTTAACTACTCTGTCCTGTTTAAAAACGGTGGTTTACTTCACATTTGAGGTGGGGCCAAAATTCCAAGCATACGAAACGAAGAAGTGTATAAACCTAGGATAGGAGTCGAAGGCTATAGTATTGTAGACGGGACGGAGGTAGTACTAAACTTGACCAAACAAGATGACTACATTTAATGCTCATTTAATATTTTGCTCAAGCCACGATGACGGCTAATGGAAACTCCATTTCTTTGTAGGTATTATAACAAAACGTCAATCATAATCACAGACGCACCGCAAACGTTTTGTAGATGGAGTGTACTATTTTTCTTAAGTCAAATATAGCGGACCACTCGAGTTGACTGCACAACACGCAACAACCACACACCGTCCCCGCGCTTTATAAAATGAGTATAATTTTTTGCTAGTATTTTGTAGTGTACATCTTGAGACAAAGGGATTTTTTTTTTGAGAAAGAGACAAAGGAGAATTGAAAATAAAAGCGAATGGACCATTTGCTGTTCCTTTTGAAAGAGGAAACCATTTGTGTTGTTTAAAAAACAACAATAAACCTCGTTGCCCAAAGCGTGGGAAGGAATAGAAGGATAGAGAGAGCAGATCACTCTGAACCAAACCAAACTTCCACGGCTAGTGCCTAGTGCTAAGCTATAGTATCCTATCCTTCCCTCCTATTCTCCAAGGAAGTAAATTAATTAGTCCGCTCCGTCCATCAGGTCAATTCTCCCTCCCTCCTCTCTGTAACTGCTGCTGGTTCATCGTTGATTCATCGCGGATTAAGAAGTAAGAACAACGAACAGAGTGCGCGCTTTCGTTTTTCGTTAAATCTACTCAAAACTTCAGGCGACTCATGAGTTCGTCGGAAACTGCGACGGGAGGCGAGAGAGCATCGCCGTCAGCGATTGATGATATCGGGACGCGAATCGACGCTGTCATTATCAAACAGAGTGGACCTCTTCCTTCTGTTCCTCCTCCAACCTCAGTTAATCTTGATGAGAAAACTGTGTCGTCGACCTCGCCAGTTGTAGATAGCGGTGGTGTTGAGGTAAATATCAATTCCAATCAGAGTTGTCTACTTCTATTTCCGCTTCGCATTTCAGTACTTCAAATTAAATGTGATCTTATCTGTTGCTGCTTCTATTAATTATTCTGCTGCTGCTGTCTATATGCAAATTGTCTGCACTATAGTTATAAAGAATAGCAATTGCGTTATTTGTTTAATTAGTTCCTCGTGAATCAGTCTGAGACTCGAGTCTCTCGTCGATCTATCTAAATATGTCTTCGATATTAGGAAATTACAAGGAGTATACCATATAGTCGCGCCGCTTGCCACCGGAAGTACTGGCAGTGTGGTGTGGTTATCGTTCAGGGGAGGTGAGAGAATTAGTTAATACCAGATCAGACTGTCATAACTGAAATAAGAGTAAATCATAGTCGTTGGCAGCAGCAATGGCGAGAGATTGGTGGATCAAAAAGTCCCTACCAATACGCACGCTTTTTTTAGGATGGAAAGCCGTCATAATGGAACCAAATTCATAATAGCTTCTTCTTTCTGACCTTTTGTATGCGCAAGTGTTTTTCAAAAGACACGACAGTGTGCTGCGAATGAAGTAGTGTTTGATGTAGTAGTATTAGAGCGTACGTAGAAAGTGGAAACATTTTTTTTTTCGGAGTGTGCACACTTCTTTAGAGTTTGATCAACAGTTCGTAGTGCGCGCGGCCGGCGATAATGATCGTAATTCTCTTATGAGACCTTTCTCTTTATAGGCGTGCGCTTTACAGTATTATTATAAGTAGTAATGCATCACGGCTAATGAAAAATAGGGACACATAAAAAAACAAAAACGTGTGTGTCTACCTACTCAACTACCTATATATGAGTGTAACACGAGTTGAAACCGATCGAGTTATGGGAAGCATCATCTTTTGGTATCATTATTGTGTATGAGTGGTGATCAGTAGTGCCGTGAGCGTAACACACACGGACAGAGGGAATGAGGGATCCTAATTAATATGAGAAGTGAGGGATATGCTGTGAGTTAGGAGATCCAGGAGTACTAAAAGAGGAAACATGGGGTGATGAGTATTAATGATTTGACTTTTTTTTTTAATATAACATTGGACTCTTTTTATATATGGGCCTTGATACTCGGTAAAGAGCTCATATCCTGGTAGAAGTTTGTGCACCGAAAGAACAAAGATAATGAACTAGGACTATCCTAGCATTACAATAATAACCCCTAGCATTACAATACTTAGTCCAGCTATACCAAAACAGAAACAGATTTGAAAAACTACTAACATTTCTTCTACTACTATTAACACCACCTTCCTGTTGCTTTAGGATGACAGTTTTATCCATATCCAGAGATATAGTATCCTTGCTTGCACTACTTGTCAGACTATGGTAAAAACTAAGGCTACCCATCTTATAGACAAGCTCCAAAGTTTTATTTTTTACTACTCCCTCTGTCCTGAATTGACCGTCCTGTTTGCTTTATGGTACGTTTTTCCACTTCAATATTAAACATATAAGATAAAATAATTTTATAAAACTAAATTTTGTAACATATAGTTTATCATGTAAGGAATCATATGCTAAACTTAAATTTTCAAAATTAATTTATCTTATATGTTAAAAATTGAAGTCAAACAACATGTACAAATAATAAACATGACGGTCAATTCAGACGGAGGGAGTATTAGTCTAACCTTATGCACATAGCCAATGCTTGTGATGAAGCTTTTAACATTCTGTCTTGAGCGCTTCAGAGCATAGCCTTTGTTGTGATCGGCCACTATCTTGAAATCTGGCGCAATGATCGAACTCACGTCCTTTTTGGTAATAAGATGATTTGACTTGATTACTTATAAAGAGGAGAAGAGAAAGGTGATCTTCTTTAACGAAAGAATCAATGAAATAAATGCACGTTTAATATATGATATTGGGAAAACTACAAGTTTTTGTGGGTGTGTGTCCCCTATAGACGCTTCCATAAACCTGACGTTAAGTATTCTAAATATAAAAAATAAACCTGATTTAAAATGTTTATAATTAATACTTCTATAATTATACTCTATTTAAAAAAAACAATAAAGTCTATAACTTGCTATGTCGGCCAGTAATGTATATTCGCTTTTGAATTTGTTAATTGCATTGTGGCAAAGAGGGCCATCCATGTGGTCGGTCTTCGAGAGTACATATACATATTTGCAAGGCCATTGATCATCATCCTATCCCAATTTGATTTGGTCGCAATTTAACAATTTGAAGGCGGATAGGGTTGTACCAAAATTTTCAGTGATGTTTTTGAAAAAAGAATATTCCAGTGATCTTTTTTTAATATGTATGTGGTCGCTAATCAAATTAGGTAGGTTGGGTTTAGGCCGAGTCTGAAGAAAGTTTTAGTCTATTAAATTTATTTCTAATGTTTAAATTTAATTTTTAATTTTTTGGATCAGGTTAGACTAGACCTGATTTTTTCTCAATTATCCTTTTTTATTTTTTTATAAATAATTAATAAAAATTTAAATAAATAATAAAGTTATAAATAAAAATATAAATAAATTAAAAAAGTCAATGTAAATTATTAAATTATTAAATAATTAATAAAATTAAATAAAAATTATATATATTATAAAAAAAATTACATTAAATATAAATTATACTGTATATATATATATATTTTAATATAATATAATTTTAAATAGTAATATATATTTTGATTCGGGTCGTGTCAGATTTACTTCTACTCCAAAATTTGATAGAGGAGTCAATTTTTAATTCGAGTTTAATTTTTTTGTTAAAACTTTTTATCAATCCGGTTTTTGGTACTTTTTCCCGGCCAAGCGGGTTGGGTCTGATCGCAGAGACTCTCGGAACATGAAATGCCCCGTAAACGATGATGTGCCAATTCGCTATCCCCCTGATTGAATCAAAAGGTAGATTCCAGTAACCCTAATTTGAAAATAATGTTAATATTCGTTCATTCTTCTCCCGCTCAAAAATCCACTCCTAAAATTTGTTCTACGTCGATAGTATCATCCCCTCTTCGCTAATTTCTTCGCCGATTGGTTTCCGGGCGCTTATCCTAACTCTTATTCCTGCTGTTGGATATCCGTGCGACTTTCTCATGTCAGAATGTATCTCGCTGCTGGTGATTTTTTATCGGTTTCTTAATATCAGCATGACCATAGAATAGGTCAACGCATTCATATTGTTTAAAATTTCTTTCGAAGTTGCGAGTGTCGCTCAATCTATGCAAAATTCTTACTTATAATTTTTATGCCTGCTCGGCTTAGGAAGAGAATATGATCACGGGATACTAGAAACTATGTATGTTTGATTGCTTTACTTGGCTTAATTGAAGCCTGTACAAGTGATCTATAGCGTTCGGGAGTAAGATCTTATGTGTAAAAGGATGTCTACTCTGTACATGTCTTTTATTTACCTTTCTTTTCTTATAAACAAACTTGGGGTCTAAAATCTGTATATGTTATTAAGCTTTGTAATGTATTCCCACTTAATACCTCAACTCTGTTTGTAAATGTTACGAATCTTGCTGCTTCAGCTTACTAACCATTTTTATCCTTCATATATCTATAAACCAGCGCCCTGTCCTTCACACTAATGTCAAGTATAAAACTTCCGACTAATACTCCAATGCTGAATATTCTTAACGCTTGTAGAAATTGAGGCGCCAAGGCGGCTGCAGGCAGGCCTCAATAGAAATGGGGGGATACCACGGAGCAGCACAGTACACCGGCCTGGAACAGGAATCATCAGCGGAAGAATTACCTCCATCAGGCGGTCATGGTAACATCAAGAAGGTCTCGTTGGTCCCACTCGTCTTCCTCATCTTCTACGAAGTATCTGGCGGACCCTTTGGAGTAGAAGACAGTGTTGGCGCAGCCGGACCCCTGCTTGCCCTCTTGGGATTTCTAGTCTTCCCCTTCATATGGAGTGTTCCTGAGGCACTAATCACAGCTGAGATGGGAACCATGTTCCCTGAGAACGGTGGGTATGTGGTTTGGGTCTCGTCTGCACTGGGTGACTACTGGGGTTTCCAGCAAGGTTGGATGAAGTGGCTGAGTGGGGTGATTGACAATGCTCTCTACCCTATCTTATTTCTTGATTACTTGAAGTCTGCTGTCCCTGCGGTTGGTCATGGCTATGTGAGGACTGCGTCAGTGCTGGGCTTGACGGGAGCTTTGACGTTTTTAAATTACAGGGGGATGACCATTGTTGGGTGGGTGGCTGTTCTTATAGGTGTGTTTTCAATCCTTCCCTTGCTGTGATGGCTTTGATTGCTATACCCAGATTGGAGCCATCAAGATGGTTAGTGATGGATCTGAAGGGTGTGGACTGGGGCTTTATCTGAACACACTTTTCTGGAATTTGAACTATTGGGACTCCATCAGCACATTAGCAGGGGAAGTGGAAAATCCAAAGAAGACTCTTCCAAAGGCCCTTTCTTCGCTTTGATCTTTGTTGTGTGTGCTTACTTCTTCCCTCTCTTGGCTGGGACTGGAGCCATCACCCTGAACCAATCCTTATGGACAGACGGTTACTTTGCTGATGTGGCGAAGATAATAGGAGGTGTGTGGCTGAGCTGGTGGATACAGGGGGCAGCAGCTATGTCTAACATGGGGATGTTTGTTGCGGAGATGAGCAGCGATTCGTTCCAGCTTCTTGGTATGGCTGAAAGAGGGATGCTCCCGGCATTCTTTGCAAAGAGGTCTAGGCACGGGACCCCACTTATTGGCATCTTGTTCTCGGCCTCAGGTGTTGTCATGCTCTCTTGGCTGAGCTTTGATGAGATCATTGCGGCGGAGAACTTCTTGTACTGTTTTGGAATGATTCTTGAGTTCATTGCCTTTGTGCTTCTGAGGATCAAGCAGCCGGATACACCTCGGCCATACAAGATCCCAGTTGGGACTGTTGGGGCAGTTTTGATATGTGTTCCGCCTACTATCCTTATCTGTGTTGTGTTGGCCCTTTCTACGGTGAAGGTGCTCGTAGTGAGTCTGATTGCTGTGGCTTTTGGTCTGGTGTTGCAACCAGGTTTGAAGTATTGTCAGAAAAAGAGATGGATGAAGTTCTCGGTTAGCTCGATGCTGCCTGATTTGCCGAGTGCCACTGCTGCCCATGACAGCTCAGAGGCTCTAGTGGCTTAGTAAGTTGTAGGATGGATTTACACCGACTAACGAATTTCCACAGGGTTCTTGAATTCCTTTCTGCTAATGCTGGTAATCTAACTCGTTTGGCAACCAGTGAGTTGTATGTGGGTTTTTTGCTTCTTTATCTCCCCTCTTCCCTCACTTCTTGCCTTGTCATTGTTTCTTCGGGATTACGGAAATTATGGTTCAACATCTGTAAATCATCCGTCCGTGGTGTTGTTAATAGGTGAGATGCAGGCATCAAGCGGATGCTTAGAGTAAAAAGAGAACACAAAATGGAGGCTATTGCTCCACTCCCGGTTATCGGGGATCTGTGGCATTTGATTGATCGGAGATTTCCTCAATGTTAATATTGATTTAGGAAATGTATGCAGTGAGGGGTTAGCATTAAGATTGGATATTACTCCCTCCGTCCTGAATTGACCGTCCTGTTTGCTTTATGGCACGTTTTTCCACTTCAATATTAAACATATAAGATGAAATAATTTTATAAAACTAAATTTTGTAACATATAGTTTATCATGTAAGGAATCATATACAAAACTTAAATTTTCAAAATTACTTTATTTTATATGTTAAAAATTGAAGTCAAACGACATGTCCAAATAGTAAACAGGACGGTCAATTCAGAACGGAGGGAGTATTAATTTATCCAAAATCTGAAATAATTGATTTTTTTTTTGGATTTTAACTAAATTTTGTGATTGAATTTAAAATTTCACTTATTCAAATATTCAAATTATAATTTGGTTTGAATTTCAGTTTCTCTAATTCGGTTAACTGCATTATTCAAATAATATTAAAAAAAACCATTCTCGTATCTTTAGTGTTTAGGGAAAGTGGGAAGTGAAACCACAAAGTCTATACTGAAACTTAAGAAAAAATTCGTTTTTCCGTTTTTTTTTCTAAATTTTTGTTAATTGAAATCCAAACTAATTAAATTTTGGATTTCGGTTTTTTCACTCGAATTATTTTTAGATTTTGAACAATTTGAATAACAGTTAATTCATTTTTGATCAAAATTTGGATAATTTGGTTTTCAACCGAAATTATCGAAATCTAATTTTCTTTTTACAATTTAGATTTCAGTTAACCGAATTACCCAAATGCTCACCCCTAATGTAGCCTGGTTTGATTTTTTTGAGGTATCAATTACTTTTCCTTTTTACAAGTCACACACTTGTATTTCATCACTTCTTGTTATTTTTTATACATAAGAGAAAATTAACAGAATACCACATTTTAAAAAAGTTTTTACGCTATCATGAAAAGTTGTTGAAATTCACTAGATACCATGAAAGGTTGATGAATGTTAAATTCTTCGTTAACTGTGGGTGTAGAAAGACGTATTTGCCTCTGAGTATTTTAAACAGTAGATAGTTTAGGTTTGTAGGATATCATATTGTAATGTTTAAGTTTATAAGATAGCATTTAAAAAATTTAAATTTACGGGATACCATAGTTAACGGTCAAAATTATCAAGCTATATTTTAATGGTAATTTTTTTTAATTCCCCCACCCTAACGACTAGATTTGACATTTCTTACCATATTTAAGTCATTCAAGTGGTTGTAACTATGCCCAAGTACTCATGACATCATCCCAAACCATGTATACAACACAAATAATAGAAATATTCCAAACTAAACAT
Source organism: Limonium bicolor (assembly GCA_023374045.1). Taxonomy (NCBI): domain Eukaryota; kingdom Viridiplantae; phylum Streptophyta; class Magnoliopsida; order Caryophyllales; family Plumbaginaceae; genus Limonium; species Limonium bicolor. Next base: position 149,255,878 of record CM041780.1, read on the forward strand.
TTCAAATGTGGCTTACCTCTCATACGGTTGGAAGATCTATAGAAAAAGCATACTACAACCGTTGATGTGTGACTTCTTTAAGACATGTGTGGAAACATTCAAGCACACAGGCATACAACACAAACCGTCAGTATAATCTAAGTAAACACTAAGTGCCCAAATCGGATCTTATAAATAAAACAAGACACAATTCCAACATTCTTTCGTTTCTTAACTTAATCCATCTTTCCTTTCATTCCTTATTTCTTTCTTTTCCTTTCCTTGTTTCTTTCTTTCTTTTTATTCTCACGTCTTCACAAGGAAGGTCTCAAAGGGCACATTGCCAAGCTTTGTCTTTCTATAACCTCCTCCCTGAATCTAAACCCTTAAGTGTGCACACCCCCTATGGTATCTTTAAACCGTAGAGTGGATACTAACTCTTCCTCATACCGGTGTCGAGGGGCACATTTCCAATCATAAATAAACTCACACCTTCACAAGGAAGGTGTCGAAGGGTATGTTCCCAAGTGTAAATAAACTCACACCTTCATGTTGGGCAAAATAGTAGTTAAACTATCTTGCTAACTATGGGCAGTGAACCCAATTTTTGTAGTACAACAAGGTCGTATCCACAAGAGACTTCGCAACTGTCTAATTAATTATCCAGTTTAGTAAATGTACAAAAGATAAATTAAAGTGCATAAAAAGTAAATTGGGGTTTAGCCGGAGGCAAGCTTGGTTTTAGGATTAGTACAGAAATAATAAAAACAGTGAAATAAAGTAAATGGATGAAAAGGGTATCCTAGGATATCGGGGGAATTTCCTAAATTACTTAAACAATTTTATAATCCTGTCTCAAATATTTATTGTCTATTAGAGTTAATAATTGTCAGTTACTAACTCCTATTAATAGCCTTAGTATTTTCCTGCTCAATCCGGAGTGTAAATACCAAGATTAATTCCTTTGTGGTACTTTAACTATCTCAAAATCATATATTGATAGCTACCAAATAAATGCAGTATTTTGTCAGAATAAGCATTTAACAATAATTGCTGAAAGGAATTAAAACAAGTTTAATAAGTGAAACAGGTGATAAATATTTATTTAAGTACAGACAATAATTATAATCCTAATTTGCTCTTATTTGTCTGTTAAGAATTTATCTTGTGACCTTTCTAAATCATAGATAAGGACAGCTCTTAATTAATTCATTAAACTTTTTACAATCAGAAAAAGTCTAAAATCATTAATTAGCTTTAAGTGAGAATTCTTTTTATAACAGCGATGGATTTTATCTGCTAATCAAGGAGTATAATATCTAACGTTTATCTCTCTTTGTGGTCTATTCTCAGATTTACAAAATCATTGAAATAAGAGAAACCGTGAATGCATAAAAATGATCAGTTATTAAGCATTTAATAATTTAGAGAGACAAAACAAATATTTATAAGCAAACTTGGTATTAATAATAAGTCTGGATTATTTAGGGTCAAACCACATCCTAGGATACGAATAAAATCACTCAGACATTAACAGTAATAAAAAGGAAACAGAAATAGCCATTAATTTGGAGACTGCCGGCGGAGACTGGACTGCGATTCGCTTCTGCTCCAGCTCCCTTTTCTTCTGTTCTTCTTATCGTGTTTCTGCTTCGTGGGGAATGTAGAAAATAAAATGGAGAAGTGGAGGATACGAGGATGAAGTGGATCGATGGTGTGGTCTAATACTAATGATAATAATTAACAAATAACAACTAACAATTAACAATTTGGATTCGGAGAAAGGGAGTTAATTTTATTCGCAGAAGGGGCGTCGGTTTATATAGAGGCAGAGAGAAGAAGCTCCGTACGATTTTGTTTAACTGTTGCTCTTTGATTGCGCAGGGGACAGAGCTCACGCGTGATGAGGAGTAGATGGATAAGAGGCTCATTAATGCAGGCAGACAGTGGACGAGTTGTGCGAGTTGCAGCAGACGACGGCGCGAAGAAGAAGATAAGCTCGCGGACTGATAATTATTGCTGTCTGTGGTACCGCCTGGTAAGTGGCGGTCTCCTCTTAAATGTCCGCCTATTTCAGAGGCGTTGTGTGTGTGTCACGTCCGCCTCCTTAAGAGGCGGTAGCCTCTATGCTGACCGCGCTCTCTCACGTCCGCCTCCTTAAGAGGCGGTAGCCTAATGTCTTGACCGCCTAAACTTTGGGCGGTTGCCCACAGAGAAGACCGCCTCAATTATGGGCGGTAGCCCTTGTGTCTCGTCCGCCTCGTGAATTTCGGGCGGTAGTGAGTACTCCGCGCATTTCAGAGGCGGTAGCCTCTGTTTGTGTCCGTGCGATATTATATATATTATACATATATATAACAATCTTCAACCGGCTCTACATTCTTCGTTATAAGTCCGTTTTCTGAGCCGTTTGCGTCTATGTGTTCGTCTCTTTATCCACTTTACTCCCAGCTTGGTTTTCCTCATGTTAAACCATAATTTGTGAGATAAATAATAAAACATAAACTAGAGGAAAACTAACCGAAGTGGAGAAATGAGCAAGAAAAGTGCTAATATTATATATGAAATACACCTATAAATCATGCTCATTTGGACACTTATCACACCCCCACACTTATCTTTTTGCTTGTCCTCAAGCAAAATCACGTACCAAGTAGGGAATGCTCAATACTAACAAATATTATTATGAAGGGTAGGATAAATATGATCTTTTAACTTATTGAGGAGTGTGAAAATTAACTGCTGGTGGCAAAGGTGTGCTCAGGGTAAAAAAAATAAAACATAGAGTTTCGGGGTATGATCTAAGGTACTTCAATGTTTCTTTTTAGGTGACTCTGAGAACTTTTACCATGGCCAACTTCTCTCAAGAATGGGCATTGAGGAGAAAACAAAAGGAAAAATAGAATTAAGCATTTGTTTCACTTTTGCATACGAGATGAGAAGATATATGTAGGCATCAAGCCCTTTGTATTTAAGAACACTCAACTCTCTTTGTTGGTTACCAATGGTGTCTCGCAAGTCCCTTATTATTTTTCTCTTTCTTTTTAACAGAGAAGTACCCCTTAGCAATCCCTAAGAGAGAAGACAGAAAGAAACCCTGAGCAATAAATCCAACCATTTGCAGATTATTTGGTCACACCGCATATAAAATGCTCCTCAAAAGTAATCAAAATTTTAAAATTATCATTTATACCATTTATCCCACAATTCATAACAATATTTATTCTTAAAGAGAACAACCCACATATAAAGGGTCCACAAATTTGAATTTGGACAAACGAAAAATAAGGAGAGAGATGAACATTTAAGCACAAAAGGTCACCGAAAAGGGCACACTCCCCTATTCCCCCTGTAATTTAAAAACGTCAAAGCTCCCGTCAAGCCCAGCACTGACGCAGTCCTCACATAGCCATGACCAACCGCAGGGACAGCAGACTTCAAGTAATCAAGAAATAAGATAGGGTAGAGAGCATTGTCAATCACCCCACTCAGCCACTTCATCCAACCTTGCTGGAAACCCCAGTAGTCACCCAGTGCAGACGAGACCCAAACCACATACCCACCGTTCTCAGGGAACATGGTTCCCATCTCAGCTGTGATTAGTGCCTCAGGAACACTCCATATGAAGGGGAAGACTAGAAATCCCAAGAGGGCAAGCAGGGGTCCGGCTGCGCCAACACTGTCTTCTACTCCAAAGGGTCCGCCAGATACTTCGTAGTAGAAGATGAGGAAGACGAGTGGGACCAACGAGACCTTCTTGATGTTACCATGACCGCCTGATGGAGGTAATTCTTCCGCTGATGATTCCTGTTCCAGGCCGGTGTACTGTGCTGCTCCGTGGTATCCCCCCATTTCTATTGAGGCCTGCCTGCAGCCGCCTTGGCGCCTCAATTTCTACAAGCGTTAAGAATATTCAGCATTGGAGTATTAGTCGGAAGTTTTATACTTGACATTAGTGTGAAGGACAGGGCGCTGGTTTATAGATATATGAAGGATAAAAATGGTTAGTAAGCTGAAGCAGCAAGATTCGTAACATTTACAAACAGAGTTGAGGTATTAAGTGGGAATACATTACAAAGCTAATAACATATACAGATTTTAGACCCCCCCAGTTTGTTATAAGAAAAGAAAGGTAAATAAAAGACATGTACAGAGTAGACATCCTTTTACACATAAGATCTTACTCCCGAACGCTATAGATCACTTGTACAGGCTTCAATTAAGCCAAGTAAAGCAATCAAACATACATAGTTTCTAGTATCCCGTGATCATATTCTCTTCCTAAGCCGAGCAGGCATAAAAATTATAAGTAAGAATTTTGCATAGATTGAGCGACACTCGCAACTTCGAAAGAAATTTTAAACAAATATGAATGCGTTGACCTATTCTATGGTCATGCTGATATTAAGAAACCGATAAAAAATCACCAGCAGCGAGATACATTCTGACATGAGAAAGTCGCACGGATATCCAACAGCAGGAATAAGAGTTAGGATAAGCGCCCGGAAACCAATCGGCGAAGAAATTAGCGAAGAGGGGATGATACTATCGACGTAGAACAAATTTTAGGAGTGGAATTTTTGAGCGGGAGAAGAATGAACGAATATTAACATTATTTTCAAATTAGGGTTACTGGAATCTACCTTTTGATTCAATCAGGGGGATAGCGAATTGGCACATCATCGTTTACGGGGCATTTCATGTTCCGAGAGTCTCTGCGATCAGACCCAACCCGCTTGGCCGGGAAAAAGTACCAAAAACCGGATTGATAAAAAGTTTTAACAAAAAAAAATTAAACTCGAATTAAAAATTGACTCCTCTATCAAATTTTGGAGTAGAAGTAAATCTGACACGACCCGAATCAAAATATATATTACTATTTAAAATTATATTATTAAAATATATATATATATACAGTATAATTTATATTTAATGTAATTTTTTATAATATATATAATTTTTATTTAAATTTTATTAATTATTTAATAATTTAATAATTTACATTGACTTTTTTAATTTATTTATATTTTATTTATAACTTTATTATTTATTTAAATTTTTATTAATTATTATAAAAAAATAAAAAAAAGGATAAGTTGAGAAAAAATCAGGTCTAGTCTAACCTGATCCAAAAAATTAAAAATTAAATTTAAACATTAGAAATAAATTTAATAGACTAAAACTTTCTTCAGACTCGGCCTAAACCCAACCTACCAGCTAATTTGATTAGCGACCACATACATATTAAAAAAAGATCACTGGAATATTCTTTTTCAAAAACATCACTGAAAATTTTGGTACAACCCTATCCGCCTTCAAATTGTTAAATTGCGACCAAATCAAATTGGGATAGGATGATGATCAATGGCCTTGCAAATATGTATATGTACTCTCGAAGACCGACCACATGGATGGCCCTCTTTGCCACAATGCAATTAACAAATTCAAAAGCGAATATACATTACTGGCCGACATAGCAAGTTATAGACTTTATTGTTTTTTTAAATAGAGTATAATTATAGAAGTATTAATTATAACATTTTTAAATCAGGTTTATTTTTTATATTAGAATACTTAACGTCAGGTTTATGGAAGCGTCTATAGGGGACACACACCCACAAAAACCTTGTAGTTTTCCCATATCATATATTAACGTGCATTTATTTCATTGATTCTTTCGTTAAAGAAGATCACCTTTCTCTTCTCCTCTTTATAAGTAATCAAGTCAAATCATCTTATTACCAAAAAGGACGTGAGTTCGATCATTGCGCCAGATTTCAAGATAGTGGCCGATCACAACAAAGGCTATGCTCTGAAGCGCTCAAGACAGAATGTTAAAAGCTTCATCACAAGCATTGGCTATGTGCATAAGGTTAGACTAATACTCCCTCCGTCTTGAATTGACCGTCATGTTTATTATTGTACATGTTGTTTGACTTCAATTTTTAACATATAAGATAAATTAATTTTGAAAATTTAAGTTTAGCATATGATTCCTTACATGATAAACTATATGTTACAAAATTTAGTTTTATAAAATTATTTTATCTTATATGTTTAATATTGAAGTGGAAAAACGTACCATAAAGCAAACAGGACGGTCAATTCAGGACAGAGGGAGTAGTAAAAAATAAAACTTTGGAGCTTGTCTATAAGATGGGTAGCCTTAGTTTTTACCATAGTCTGACAAGTAGTGCAAGCAAGGATACTATATCTCTGGATATGGATAAAACTGTCATCCTAAAGCAACAGGAAGGTGGTGTTAATAGTAGTAGAAGAAATGTTAGTAGTTTTCAAATCTGTTTCTGTTTTGGTATAGCTGGACTAAGTATTGTAATGCTAGGGGTTATTATTGTAATGCTAGGATAGTCCTAGTTCATTATCTTTGTTCTTTCGGTGCACAAACTTCTACCAGGATATGAGCTCTTTACCGAGTATCAAGGCCCATATATAAAAGAGTCCAATGTTATATTAAAAAAAAAGTCAAATCATTAATACTCATCACCCCATGTTTCCTCTTTTAGTACTCCTGGATCTCCTAACTCACAGCATATCCCTCACTTCTCATATTAATTAGGATCCCTCATTCCCTCTGTCCGTGTGTGTTACGCTCACGGCACTACTGATCACCACTCATACACAATAATGATACCAAAAGATGATGCTTCCCATAACTCGATCGGTTTCAACTCGTGTTACACTCATAATATAGGTAGTTGAGTAGGTAGACACACACGTTTGTTTTTTTTATGTGTCCCTATTTTTCATTAGCCGTGATGCATTACTACTTATAATAATACTGTAAAGCGCACGCCTATAAAGAGAAAGGTCTCATAAGAGAATTACGATCATTATCGCCGGCCGCGCGCACTACGAACTGTTGATCAAACTCTAAAGAAGTGTGCACACTCCGAAAAAAAAAATGTTTCCACTTTCTACGTACGCTCTAATACTACTACATCAAACACTACTTCATTCGCAGCACACTGTCGTGTCTTTTGAAAAACACTTGCGCATACAAAAGGTCAGAAAGAAGAAGCTATTATGAATTTGGTTCCATTATGACGGCTTTCCATCCTAAAAAAAGCGTGCGTATTGGTAGGGACTTTTTGATCCACCAATCTCTCGCCATTGCTGCTGCCAACGACTATTGATTTACTCTATTTCAGTTATGACAGTCTGATCTGGTATTAACTAATTTCTCTCACCTCCCCTGAACGATAACCACACCACACTGCCAGTACTTCCGGTGGCAAGCGGCGCGACTATATGGTATACTCCTTGTAATTTCCTAATATCGAAGACATATGTAGATAGATCGACGAGAGACTCGAGTCTCAGACTGATTCACGAGGAACTAATTAAACAAATAACGCAATTGCTATTCTTTATAACTATAGTGCAGACAATTTGCATATATAGACAGCAGCAGCAGAATAATAATAGAAGCAGCAGCAACAGATAAGATCACATTTAATTTGAAGTACTGAAATGCGAAGCGGAAATAGAAGTAGACAACTCTGATTGGAATTGATATTTACCTCAACACCACCGCTATCTACAACTGGCGAGGTCGACGACACAGTTTTCTCATCAAGATTAACTGAGGTTGGAGGAGGAACAGAAGGAAGAGGTCCACTCTGTTTGATAATGACAGCGTCGATTCGCGTCCCGATATCATCAATCGCTGACGGCGATGCTCTCTCGCCTCCCGTCGCAGTTTCCGACGAACTCATGAGTCGCCTGAAGTTTTGAGTAGATTTAACGAAAAACGAAAGCGCGCACTCTGTTCGTTGTTCTTACTTCTTAATCCGCGATGAATCAACGATGAACCAGCAGCAGTTACAGAGAGGAGGGAGGGAGAATTGACCTGATGGACGGAGCGGACTAATTAATTTACTTCCTTGGAGAATAGGAGGGAAGGATAGGATACTATAGCTTAGCACTAGGCACTAGCCGTGGAAGTTTGGTTTGGTTCAGAGTGATCTGCTCTCTCTATCCTTCTATTCCTTCCCACGCTTTGGGCAACGAGGTTTATTGTTGTTGTTTTTAAACAACACAAATGGTTTCCTCTTTCAAAAGGAACAGCAAATGGTCCATTCGCTTTTATTTTCAATTCTCCTTTGTCTCTTTCTCAAAAAAAAAATCCCTTTGTCTCAAGATGTACACTACAAAATACTAGCAAAAAATTATACTCATTTTATAAAGCGCGGGGACGGTGTGTGTGGTTGTTGCGTGTTGTGCAGTCAACTCGAGTGGTCCGCTATATTTGACTTAAGAAAAATAGTACACTCCATCTACAAAACGTTTGCGGTGCGTCTGTGATTATGATTGACGTTTTGTTTATAAACCCAAACAAAGAAATGGAGTTTTCCATTAGCCGTCATCATGGCTTGAGCAAAATATTAAATGAGCATTAAATGTAGTCATCTTGTTTGGTCAAGTTTAGAACCTTACTACCTCCGTCCCGTCATAAGTGTCTCATTGCTTTTTGACACGTTTTTCCACTTCAATATAAATATATAAGATTAAATAATTTTAAAAAATAATTTTTACAATATATAGTTTTTTATATAGGATTCCATTATAAAAAAAATTTATAAAAATATATATTTTACATGTTAAATATTGAAGTCAAATGACAAGCTCAAATAGTAAAGTGGACAAAGTGAATGGGACGGAGGGATATGTGGTTAAATATTTTAAGATACTTAAGCATGAAGAAAGATTAAGATAGTGCAGTTAACTCGTTGTCTTGGCGCACTCCATATATATAAGTGTTTAAGGTTAGATTTCTTCATGTGATGAAACCTAAATCATCACACCAATGACCATGTGACACCTATTAGTGGTTCTAGGATATAACAACACATAAAATGACTAAGCAAAAGTTGGTTATATATAGTAAAATGCTAAGCACCTTAAACACGTGTTACCTCTCACTAGGTCGCCATCTCATGCTTACTTCCCACAAACTTACCACCTCGTCCTACCTTCTAGGTCACCACCTCATGCTAACAAGCCATTATTTATGTATCTTAGGAGAAAAATAGCTTTGATGGGATAAAATTAACTTTAGAAACATTTCCGACTACTAGGGTTTTACACCAGGTTTCATCGGAGATTTCTGAGATATTTCCGGCTACTAGGGTTTTACCGGGTGTCATTGGATTTTCGGGGCTTTCCTGGTTCATGGTTAAATTCACTTATCCTTGGTTAGGGGTTTCCTAGGTTCTCTTTCTTTGGCTTCTAGGATTTTTTGGGATTTTTGGTACTTTCGGGACTTCGGGTTTGACTTACTTTTTGGTTTCTCAGGTCTGACTTTTCTTCAGGTTTAGGGTTTCAATACTTTGGGAGTTCTGGGACTTAGGGTTTCATAACTTTTGGGACTTCCGAGACTTAGGATTTTTCTCACACATCTTTGGGTATTTCAACGCGTCTACTATCGCAGAGTTGACGAACTATACGGTCGATTGATGAAGTTGTATGAAAGCAAACATCGTTTAGTGGTCTACTTGGAGACCACATGGATATCTCAGCGCCAGAAATTTTGTGAGCCATGGGTTAAGCGAGTTAGACATTTCGGAAACACATCAACGAACAGGTTTTTTAAGTTAAATTGTCAACATGTAAGTGACTAATTTTGTAGTGGTCCAGTACTTTGTAACTAATGACTTGTTCAAGTGCAGGGTGAAGAGAGGGCACTCGGATCTAAAATTCTGGATTCACACATCCATGGATCACTGGACACGACATTCGACTGTATTCATAGATTTGTTGAGGAGCAATAGTTTCAGATAAAACAAGACTACATGTTTTCCCTAGACAAAAGAGTGTTAGAAGACCAGCAAGTGCCATTTATGTGTCTGGTTGGTCAAGTGAGTCTCAAATGCTTGGAATTACTTCAAACAAGTGAGAAGTGGTTGCCGAATAATGATAATGATGAATAATTATCTTAATCAGAAGTTTGATGACTTTGACGTTCTATTATTCTTATGTATTAATACGTTGTGGCCGGTTAGAATCTACCAGTTGAAGAAGTCCACATTTCCGGTGGACACTAAGATATGACCATCAATACGAGTTTGCCGTACCTCATCATACCTATGAAGAGTCGTATACAACTGAAGAATAATTCACATGAATCGGCCTTTGGTATGATGACCTCTCAAATCATTTTGACTCCACATCAAATGAAAAAGCGTTCAACACTTGGAAGCCACTCTAGGAGCCCATGGATGATCACAGCGGATTAGCGCCACCAGAAGTAAAGGTGCCTAGGGGTAGGACGCACAAAAAGAGGCCCAACACCAGAGACAAGTCTGAACACGAACATGTTGTATTGGGAAACGGGGGGCGTCGATGCGCAGAAGCCAATCTCAGCGACGCCTACCCGTATGGGAAAGCCAAACTGAACGTGGGTTGTCGATGCAGCACAGTCAATCCTAGCGATGGTCAACTGGGCAGCAAAGTCAAACTGGAGAAGGATCGGTGATGCAGAAGAGGCAATCAAATTGATGGTCATCAGTGCTTGAAACAACATGCAAACCCTTTTATCACTATCTCCGTACTGGCACGAGTTTTATCCTGAACTGCTCAAATTCATTACAGGTTATCGGGAATAGTGGGGGATGGAAACTATAGTTTTTGAGCTATCGCGGATTGGTATACAACGATGAAATCAGTGGAAAATGGTGAAAAGAGAAACAAGATGGCTGAAGGATTGACAACAAGATCAGAGTGGTGGCTGGAGTGTAAGAAGAATAGAGTGTGAGTCGAGTGGATAAAGAATTAGTACGATAGACATTATGCACGTCTTGACTAGTTTGGGATTCGCTGCACCATTTCATATTGGATGGAATTGCTAGATCTGGGTGATTCTTTGCACAGTCTACAATATAGTTATCAATCAGTTCACTTCGCACATTCACGGCTTTATGGAGGGTGGCTTGATGGGCCTACCACTACAAGATGATCATGCTATGATGAACCATGTAATGTTGCATGAAAATGTTGCTGAGATAGTCAATCATTACAACAGAGTCAACCGCTCGCTGTATGTAAACACAACAGAGTGTGTACAAACCAAGAAGCAAAAAAAACTTCCTCGAGTTGTTGCGACATTTAAGGAGCGAAGATATTAGCTCCCAAAATGCTTCAACGGTTAGAAGACCACCCAAGTCACTTCCGAAGTTTTTGCCTGGCAACTCAACTCAGTCCACGCTCAACTAAGTTAGTTCAAAAAATTTAGGAACTAACTCTCTGCAATGGTTAACTAAGAGATGTATAAATAGGGCTATATTCATTAGTTAATTTCATGCTTTTTTAGAGAGATTTCATTGAGAGAAGTTGTAAGAGAGCTGCATTCTGTTTAGAGAGAGAAAATGTACCAAAGTTAGTTAGCGCACATAGATAGACTCATTCTAGTAGGTCCTAGTTTCACTACACTTATCATTGAGCTGATCAGAGATTATATGGGTGGTGAGTGAATAGATCTCATCTACTGAGCGGCCATTGTAAGTTGTTTTGTTTGACTTGGAAATAAAATAACTTATATTGTGTATCTTACTAAGTTCTACTGAGTCCTTCTATCTTTCAAGTATTCTCCAAATTAGTTCCCTTAAGTCTTTTCACGTTTCGAGTTCGAGTAACTGCTTCTGCGCACTTAGTTCGACTGAGTGTTTCCACATCATCAGTGCTTAAATCTGCATACTTAGTTCGATTGAGTCAAACTATCTCATAGACTCACACCTTGAGTTGGTTTGAGTGAGTTGTCCAATCCTACAACACCGCATCAACGGACTATGTTGCATTGGTTAACCAGCAAAGCCACTTCGTACGAGTAGACACACTCACTAATTGCCCCGTCCCAGCGTTGATACCTATGTGGCAAGAATTGTACGATCCCAATTTTGCATTATAAAGCTATGTATAGTTAGAGACGCAACCACTGGTTAGAGTTGTTTCCTCCAAGGGGTCGATCTTCTAGAATAGATGTACCAGATTGAGCTCACTTTTTTTTGTAATTATAAGTAAATAATATGTAATTATATATAGTAGTAGTAAATGAAAGGCATGGAATTTTTCGCCTAAATGCAAACTCAAAATTGGACACCGATGTAGATGATAAAAGTTGTCGACATTCACCATCATCTACACAAATTTCATGACCAGCGAAGAAGAATCTGTCTAAATTTGATTAACTGATGATTTGAACAATAATCTGGATCATTAAAGTTGTTGACATTCACTATCATCTGCACTAATTTCTTGACCATTGAAGAATAATCTATCTAAATTTAATTAACTAACGATTTGGACACTGATCTAAATGATTAAATTTGTTGACATTCACCATCATCTGCACTAATTTCATAACCGTCGAAGAAGAATATGTCAAAATTTAGTTAACTAACGATTTGGACACCGATATAAATGATTAAAGTTACCAACATTCACCATCTTATGCACTAATTTCACGACCATCGAAGAAGAATCTATTTAAATTTAATTAACTGGTGATTTCAGACACCGATCTAGATGATTAAAGTTGTCAGCTTTCACCATCATTTGCACAAATTTCACAACCGGTGAAGAAGAATTTATCTAAATTTAATTAACTGACAATTTGGGCACCGATCTAGATGATAGAAGTTGTCGACATTCATTATCATCTACATTAATTTCATGATTGTCGAAGAAGAATCTATCTAAATAAATTAGTAGATGATTTGGTCACTGATCTAGATGATTAAAGTTGTCGACATTCACGATCATTTGCACTAATTTCATGACCGTCGAAGAAGAATCTATCTAAATTTAATTAACTGGTGATTTGGACACTGATCTAAATGATTTAATTTATCGACATTTACCATCATTTGTGTAGGATCGGACAGCTAACTCAAATGAACTCAAGGTGTTAGTCTATGAGATGGTTTTTGACCCAAACGAACTGAGGATGGAATCATACTAACGATGCGGAAGCAGTCAGTCAAATTCAAGCAGATACACAATATAAGTTATTTTATTTCCTGGTCAAACAAAATAACTTCACTGCCCACTAAATAGAAAGGATCTACTTAGTGGTTTCTCACTCACTTAGGGTGTTCATCAAGGAAAGGAGGATCATAAAATTCTTTAAGGGGCTAAACGAGAGATTCGGGTCGATATGAGGAAACATATTGATGTTGAAAACCCTAACGGACATGGACGAGATTTTCGCCCACCTCATTAGAAGAATGACAAGAATTCCTCACCCTCAGCACTCCTGCCTCAGTCGACTCAGGCTCTCTTTCATTCGCCACCGATTAATCAAAGAAAACCCAACCTAGGGTTTAATAACTTAACAACAGAAAATCTCCCCTGCAGTGTACATACTACCACAAAGCTAGCCACACAGAGGAACGGTGTTACCAAAAGATCGGGTTTCCCCCAGGGTGGTGAAACCCTAGAATCAGAAAACAGTGCCAATCTAGTTAATGACTGGTTAGGAAAGAATGGTGAACAAGCCGTAATTAGAGATCCCTTTGGTGGAATTTTATCAGTGGAGAAAAGTGCAAAGGTGTACGAGTACATAAACAAGTCGGCATCAACCAGGAAGGAATCCTTGCCAGAAAGTTTGACCAACTGCAATTTTGTTGGTAAAACCTCACAAACTTTATCTTTTTTAAATCATAGGTATAGTTATGCTTCGAATTCTGAAAAATGACATGTTTGGAACTGATAAGTGGATTTTGGACTTCGGGGCCTCGGATCACATGTGTGGAAATCTAGAATTGTTCCTTGATTATTTAACTCTTGAATATCCTCACACAGTAGGAATGCCTAACGGTCACCCCCAACTTGTCAAGATAATAGGAACTATTAGGCTCAATGATATTTTATTACTGAAAGATGTTCTCTTTGTGCCTTCTTTTAAATTTAACTTGATTTTGTTAGCAAGTTAAGTGAACAGATGAAGGGAAGGTTGGTTTTTTACTGCAAATCCTGTTTTTACCAGGATTGTGAAGGAGGTAAAGTTGTGCAAATTGGGAGTTTCTACATAGGGCTATACAGATGGGTTAGTAGCTGTGATAGGCATCAAAATGTATCTTTAGGCTGTAGCAACAATGCTGTTAGTTTAGGTTTCGATTGCAATGATGAATTGAAGTTGTGGCACCATAGGTTGGGTCACACGGCCAAGAAGAAATTGTTTACTTTGAACTTGTTCAACCCTCTGCTTAAGGACTAGCAATTTGTGTGTGAATCTTGTGCTATGTCTAAAAGTCATAGAATTCCTATTGTTAATAGCAACAGTGGGATCAATGAAATCTTTGAGTTGTTGCACATTGACTTGGGGGGTCCTTACAAGGTCAAAACCCACGATGGAAACTCATATTTCTTACCTTTGTTGATGACAAGAGCAGAGCCACGTGGGTTCATCTCTGTGCTTTTAAATCTGATTGTTTGAGCATTATTGATGGTTTCATAGAAATGGTCAAAACTCAATTTAATAAGAAAGTCAAGATCATTACGACCAACAATGCCTATAAGCTGGGCAGCTCAAGGGCTGGTTTTGATTTATTTAAGCACCATGGGATTATTCATCAAACAACATGCACCCACACTCCACAAAAAAATGGAGTTGTGGAGCGAAAGCATAGGCATATACTTGAGACTGCAAGGGCACTAATGTTTCATTCAAAACTGCCGTTAAGATTTGGGGGTGAAGGTATACAAGTTGTTGTTTTTGTTATCAATAGAATGCCTCTGTCAAGCATCGAAAATAAAACTCCTTTTGAGATTATTTATGGTTACAAGCCTAGTTATCTTGACTTGAGATGTTTCAGTTGTCTTTGCTTTGAAAACATTAACAAAAAATCAGTATGACAAGTTCGCCTCCAAGTCTGTTAAGGGAATTTTTCTTGGTTGTCCACAACAGAAAAAGGGATATCAAATATTTGATATAGACCACAACATCAACATCTATAGTAGGGATGTAGTATTTCATGAGAACTTATATCCCTTTAGAAGCTCAAACATGAATGAATTTGCGGGCAAAAATTGTTTTACACCGACAGATGCTACTGATTTTTTTATTAGTTTGACAATGCTCAGGATGAAGTAGCAGAATGTCAACCCCTTGAGAGTCCTTCTGTGATAGAGATGGAGCAACCAGATTATAATGATTGTCAAGTTCAAAGACCTACTCCAGAAATAGAAAAAACAGAGAAAGTAACGGATGAGAATGATGGAACAGATGGGGTAGAAGGGGATGCTGAGGCATCCACTGAAGTTGTGCTCAAAAGATCATAAAGGGAAAAACATCCTCCAGAATAACTCAAAGATTTGTTGTTAGTCAGACCTCAACAGTCAAACTAGCTAAGTCAACTCACTCAGTTTTCTGATGCATTTTCTCAAATAATGTTAGAATTTCTAGAACTATTTGTGTGATGCTTGGATCTGCTGAGGCCTGTAGTTATGATGATTTGGTTGTCAATCTAGATGATAGTGATACTATTGCAAGTTCTCAACTGCTGAGAGAAACTTTGTTTGCCTTTTCTGATAATGCTTCTCAACATGTTTGTTGTTCTTTGCCTTGATCAGAGAAGTTGAATCCATTTATTTTTCTAATGCTATCAAGGATTCTAGGTGGAAAATAGCAATGAGTGGAGAGTTTAAGGCCTTAGAGAGGAATAGGACTTGGGACATAGTGGATTTTCCAAGAGGAGGAAAGAAACCTGTGAAATGCAAATGGGTTTATAGATTCAAATATAAGGCAGGTGGCAAGCTAGAAAGAGGTAAGGCTAGGCTAGTTGCCAAGGAATTCACTCAAAAATATGGGATTGATTATTCAGAAACTTTTCCCTAGTTGTAAAATTTACAACTATTAAAGCTCTAGTCATTTTGGGTTCAAAGATGGGTTGGCATATAGGTCAATTAGACGTTAATAACACATTTCTTCATGGAAATTTGAGTAAGGAGGTGTATATGGAGATCCTGAAGGTCATAGTCTAGAGGGTTAGGGCAAGTTTTATAGGTTGAGAAAGTCTTTGTATGGGCTGAAGCAAGCCTTTAGGTAGTGGCATCAAAAATTAAGTGACTTCCTCAAGGGCTTAGGGTTTGTGCAATCAATGAATGATTATTCACTCTTTGTTAAGACTACTAATAATAAAACCTGTTTTCTGATTGTTTATGTGGATGACATATAGTCACAGGCAATGATTTTGATCTGATTCAAAATATTGAAGCGGAACTTGATCACAGATTCAAAATCAATGACTTGAGGAAATTAAATCATTTTTTTAGAATGCAGTTCGTTGTATGCTTCTGATGGTGCTATCCATTTGCAAAGGAATTATGCTCAAAGTTTGGTTTCTGACTTTAGTTGTTTGAATGAGAAAGTTGTTGTAAGTCCACTTGATGTTTCAGTCAAACTAAGGAGAAGTGATGGTAAACCTTTAGAGAATCCCACTTTGTATAGACAGTTGGTTGGTAGGCTTACTTATCTATCCCACAGTAGACCTGACTTGTACTTTGCCATACAAGTTCTAAGCCAGTTCTTGGAACATCCGACAGATGTGCATTTTCAAGCAACCTTCATACGTTAAATATGTTAGAGGAACTTCGGGTTATGGATGTTTTTTTTTAACAACAGAAAGATTTTGTTTTGGTAGCGTTTTGTGATGCCAATTGGGCAAGTTGTCCTAATACTAGAAAATATATTAGTGGCTACTTTATAGTTTTGGTGGTTGCCCATTATCATGGAAGTCTAAAAAATAGTCTAGTGTTGCCTTGTCTTCTGTAGAGTCGGAGTACAGAGCCATGAGGTATGTCACTTCTGAGATGAGTTGGCTGACGCGGCTGCTTGGGGAACTTGGAGTTACAAATCTTGAACCAGTGCCAGTCAAATCAGACAGCCAGTCGGCCATCCACATAGCACGCAATCTAGTGCTACATGAGAGAACAAAGCATATCGAACTGGATATCCATTTCGTGAGGCAAAAGCTATAAGAAGGGCTCATTTCATTAGAGTTTGTTTCCTCGAAGGATCAGTTAGTGGATGTCTTGATTAAGACTCTGCTGGAAGGCATTACCCTCACTTAATTAAGGAAATAGGATTGAAGAGTTGGGAACGTTCAGCTTGATGTTCTGTTCATTTTACAAATCATGCACGGAATCATGATTTGAGGGGGGTGATAATATTATACATTAATGTTATATATTTACACTCTGTTACATATTAAGTATTAGTTGATTTACATAAGTTTGTTGTATTTGAGTTTATAGAGTGGGTGCGGTATGCGGTGTTGTTACTTGTTGTTTTAGCTGTTTAGGTTTGACGTTTTGAGGAAATAGGTCTGTATATTTGGCCACTGGTCAACGTCTTCATTGATGATTTCCTTTTTCCAATATACAAAGGTTCTTTCTTCTTCCTCCCTGTTTTGTCTAGTTCTGTTCTCCTGCGATCTTGTAGAGATTTGGTGTGTCTGTGCACTCAAGAAAGCAGAGACTGTTTGAGTGATTGTGATTGGGTTTGTTTTCAGACCCTAAACCATCTTTTTAAAACCAGTTATGTGTCCTTAACCTTGATCCTATCATCTGATTAGACATTATGAGATTTCTATGATTTTGGCATTGTCTCTTTGTTGCTTTTATGACTGCTATCTTGGTTTTAGGAACCTTTCTTTGATTTCACAAACAGGGGAAGTATGTGTCTTGAACTATATATATGTCTACTACTGCTACTATATATGTGTTTGCTACTATGTTGCGCCTGCTATCAAATTTGTGCCTATGTTATGTGTGTGCTATTGTTTCTACCAACCAACCACCCTTTATTTTCGTTATATTTACGTTTGAAGACCATACATCAGATTGAGGGGGAACTCTATTATAAAGTTCTCTCTCGTGATAATGAAAGAAGAACTACTTCAGTTCCACAAACAAGGGCAATCTTCAGAGAGAACATCTCAGTTCAAGACTCACAGAGTTTGCCTAATCAAAAAAAGAAAATTGTTAGTTTCTTTATTTTGATTGATCAAATCAATAACACATAGACTCGCGTCAAAGACACTGAATGTGGAGTCTTGAAGGCATCTTATTGGTTGTAAATGAAAGAATAAAACTTTATCTAATTCAATCAACTAAGGCAGCTTATTGGTAACATATACAACAAGAAAATCTTATCAAATCAATTTAACGGACTTAAGCAAGATTATTTTGTTAGAATTTTACCTATATATTTTATTTATCTTTTAGATAGAATCCGGATTTCGCTCTTTTAGAAGATTATGATTGAGAGTTGTATATATACATAGTTAGACAAAATCGAAAGTAAGGGATTTATGTGCATTATCGAGAGAAGGGTTTAGATATCAACATTAGGCAAGCACACACTTGGTGATTCAATTAGGTTTGCTAGAGAGAAATTGAATCACGTTTTTAATCTATTGAGATTTTTGTCTTGACGAGTATGAGGATGTATTCTTAGGAACACGTGATAGTGTGACAACAATTTCTACATAAATTCAATACAACAAAAAATTGTTTTTAATCCTTGTTTGTGTTCTTAGTAAGTCCTAGACTCAGGTCACGTGGTTCTTTGTGAGTAATTTGAAGAACGGTTTAGGAACTTTCGGTCTCTATTCTATTAAATAAAAATAAAATAAATAGTACACATACACCAGCATGTCACTCTGGCTCTTTTATAAACGTATAACTATGTACAAGATCTTGTAGCACTTAAAAATGTGGTTATAGTTTTATGTATGTTATGGGGTAAATCAATTATAGATAATGATGCAATTAGATACGCTCTTCATAAACAAACTTGGAAGATGAAAGAAATGTCACTTTCATTTCAGGATCATATGATCATTTTCTATCATATAGAAAGGATTTTTTCACAAAATGCATTAGTTAATAAATATAAACAAGACTATCAAAATTTTCTTTGTCCATCCAACTATTTGATAAATGCGTTTTTGTAAGATTGTCAACATTCTTTTTTCTTATATGGATTGAATTAGGGTGAATGGAGATCACTTCTAACTCTTAAGGAATCTAATGGGCCTCTGATAAATGTTGATAACTTACTTGGGTTAAAGAATGAAATATGTATATATATATATATATATATATATATGAGAGAGAGAGAGAAATTTTTACATTAAACAGGTAAAATTTGGGTTGAATGGTTTTATATGAGTCAGATCAAATTTAAATATTTATAATCTGATTATTTTCTTTATTGAATTTAGATCAATACATTGTTAAACAGATTGAGTATAAGTTAAGCTATTACGGGTCGTTTGGTACGGATGCATAGAATAAGAATTCATGAGATATGAGTTGTGCCAATATTTGGTTAATGGAATTTTAATTCTGAGAGTTATCCAAAATTCAAAAAAGAGGGCACTCATTGAGAATTTGATTCCCTTTAAAATAGGTAGGAATTGCTATTCCAAATTTGTTCTCTTGAGAGCCACGTCCAAATCTGTTTTCCATATTACGTGCTAAATTACAAGTTAATTTTTTTTTAGACTATTTATTTACATAGATGGAACCATTTTTATACAAACTACAATTCTCTCTCCTTCAATTACTTAATTTACTTCAATCTTTTTTTTTTTCAATGTTATACTATATACACGTGTTCTTTGTTGACAACCATATTATGGTTTTTTTGCATATTAAGAATATCATAATTTAATCAATAAATAAAAGTTTTCACATTAAAAATATACATGAACAACTTTTTTTTGTTATGCAGTTCTCATTTTTTTAATATTACAACTTGGGTGCATAATAACTTAGCATTTAGTATTATTATATGATTCATATAATTTATGATTAACAAACTTAGTTATTCTCTATTATAAGTTTTATTCCAATAATTATATTTTCTAACCAAACAAAAGAATATGAGGGTAATATGGTTATCGTGTTTTATAATTTAGGTAGATTCTAGGCATATAATTTTCAATCAAACAAAAATATAGCTAATTCCAATAATTTTGATATTAGGAATGTTTAATTCAACCAAACAAAAATATAGTTTTATTCCAAGAATTATATTCTAAGAACTAAATTCTTGAAATTTATATTCCAATAACCAAACAAACTGTTAGAGAATATTTTTATTTTTAGAGAAATTCCATGAGATATTCTTCAGTATGTTTGAGTGAATTTTATTGAAATACCCCTGAACATTAACGCATAAAAATCGTAACACGTCTTATAATTCGGACATATGATAACGTATGACAAATTAAATTTGGTGCGGACGTTATACATGTCCGAAAACAAGGCAACGTTATATACGGTGTCGGTCACGTACTTATACATGTACGTTCACAAAATAATACATATACGAAACATTATCATCCTATAACGTTGTACATAATAAATAGTAACGTCGCGCGTCGTTATATATATGACTAAAACACGCCAAAATAAAAAGGGGTGTATACCTATATATATACGTATACATACATATGACTAATAACGTCACAAAATAAAGTAGTCGCGTAAGGAATTATTACGCGACGTATTATATAGTTTGCACATATATACTAATGGGCATGCATATAACTGTCAAAAAATAAAAAGAGCTAGTATGCTCCCGCCAAAGTTCGAACCCAGTACCTTCCGTACCCGCTCTAAGTGCTTAACCAGTTGAGCTATGCTCATATTCAGTATCTAACACACTCAAATTAAAATTAGTACCGAATGACAAGGATAAATGAATAACTAGTGAATCACCCGCATCTCTGTACTCGTTCTTCTTCCCTGATGAAGAACTGATTCGAACAAAAAATATATAACGACCCGAGGAAACAAATACTGGAGCGGTGGAAGTTGTTTATTCAAATGCCCATCACTTCCCTTAATTTGAGACAACTTGGCCAGTATCCTTCCCAAAATTTCCTCGCCCTCTCAGCCTCTCTGTACAACTCTTGAATCCAAGAGAAAAAAAATGTCGACAGTAGCAGCTCTGAAAGAGTTGCCCCCACGACAATCCTGAGTCACCCGAGACCGATACCCCAATACCCTGTATTTAACTCCTCACCCATACTCTACTTCCTCGGTAACAGATCGAATAAGGAACACCACTGCAACAGACAAAGCACCATCTCGTTTCAGTCGAAAGACAGAGCCTATCTTCTGTTTTCCAGCCTTTGCATCAGAGCCATTACAAACTTCCTTGCATCATCTTGACTGATTCAAACTACACAAATTTCCCTTGGAACTCCTACACAGTCCACGTGCTTTGTGCCATCTTCTTCATAAAACCCATAGATCTTGCTTCCACTCTCCTGCCTTGCATTCTGCATGGGCAGGAACAAACTCTACTCCCTCTGATTCCTGATGCAAGGTAAGTACGATCGGTTACATTTTTCTCTGTCAATCCCTGTCCGAGAACCACTGCTTAAGCTTTAACTTATTACACCTCTTGGCCATGCATCACTCCCTCTAACTCTCTTCTGTTTTCTTCACAAGGCTTGCATGTTCACTGCCGATAAGGCCTTGGAGAGTTATACAACTAAATCCCCTCAAGAATACCCCAGGTGAGACCATGAGTTCCATGGAAAATCGTTTCAGTTTCCCTTCCTCTTCTGTTTCGTGTGAGTCATTGATGTCTAACTCATCTCCTCCTTCGTCTTTGCTTAACTCCGCCTGGAAACTTAACCCATGAAGATTGCATCGAGACCCCACTAACAACAGCTCATTTCTGTTTCAAAAGAAACATAATCAGGTAATCTCCAATCAGTTCCCCATGACCTGTTTCATTTGATTTGCCAAGGCTAACTTCTAGGTGATCTGTCCTCAGTTGGTTGTCGAGTGACCCAGGAGCTGGAAGCCTCATAGTATGCCAAAGGTCAACAGGGGGAAACAACTGAAATATCAAAACGGTGAGCTATCTTATAACCTGACCCCATGATTCAGGAAACGAAACAAGTCTGACTAACTTCAGTTAGTAAGCCTTTGAATTCTGTAACATTAAATTCTGTCTACTGGGTGTCTAGAGAAGATATAGGTGTGATGTGGAATTATTAATGAACTTGGGGCAAAGGGAAACTCTTTACCAACCTTGTATACGCGTGAGCCAATTAAAGACCAAACCCATGAATGAAAAGAAAAAAAAAACAAAACAAAAGAAAAATAAAATATATAGTTCAGATCTTATGTTCAGTCTGCAGTTTCTGAAATCTTGTGTTTTCTGTAATAAACTTCTCATAGGTGTTTTAAAATGGTATGGGCTGGGTGATTTACCTAAAAGAACTTGGTAACCCTCTAGGATGAGTGTAAGCACGTTATGAGAGACACAGAAAACTAATATGCAGGCTTTACAACTTTTGCTTTCTGTTAACTAAAACCCAGAGGAATTATAGTGGCTTTTTCGGACTTCTGATGAACCTAAGGCATTACTAATACTCCTAACTAGCTATGAACCTTTTGGGAGAGTTAAAGAAAAAAAAAAAGAGAACCAACCTGATGCAGTAAGCGTGGAACAACATAGAAGAAAGTCCACCAGGTTGTGTTTCAGCTATATCAGTTTTCCTTGATTCAGTATCAGGTCATTGTAGTTGAGTCATCAATGTGGTTTGAGTCTGCCCTTGAGTTTAGAATCGTGGTATACCACTCAATTAAAGAGGTAAACAATTTGGAGAAGTACAAACAGATCTGAACAAAGAAAAGAAAAAAAAAAGAAAAGAATGAGAAGAAAAAAAAAAACGTATCAGTTCAGGAATAGGTCATATCAGTAACGTTAACAATGTAGTTATGGGTTTGCTTGGGTTAAAGTCTTGACAAAAATGTATAACTACGTGAGTAAGTAGGTGGGAGGATTGGAAATCCAGTTATGAACAAAGAAGAGAGTTAGTAGTTTATGTTTCAGTTTTGGAGTTGTTTCAGTCCTGTGTGTTTTCAGTATGTTGGCATGTCAGTGACAATAACCAAGTTGTGTTGGTTTGATTTGGTTAATAATCTTGATTAGACACTCAACTAAATAGTTAGACAACTTAGGGGGAATTAGAAATTAGAAGTAGCGAACAACAGGAAAGTGACATAAGAGGATAAATCAATTCATGATTCAGTTTCAGTTATAGTTCAGTTTTTCAGTATACTGAAGTTTCGGTAACTTGAACCATGTTGTTGGGGTTTGTCTTGAGTTTAAAATCTCAATAACACGCTTAGCTAAGGGGTAAACAGGTTGGGGAAAGAAATGGTAGGTCAGGTTAGGAAACAGACAGAGCCAAACAAGAGGACACATCAGTTTATAATTTCAGTTTTCTCGATCAGTTTTGGGGACTTCTCAGTAGTTTTGTCTAGTTGCCTTGGGTCTGTGTTGTGGTTTTAAGCTGTATCAAGAAACACAACTAATAGCTAGACAGTCGAGGGAGAATTGAAAACTCAATTCGTGGACAGAAAGGAAAGAAACCAGAAGAGAATATTCCAGACCCATGCTCCAGTGTTGTAGTCTTTCAGTTCCATATAGGGAGTTTTTCCCAGGAGGCTGTACAGGTTGCCGTGCATCTGGTTGGGGTTGTTTCTGAGTTAAAAATATAGCCAGAACACATGATTAGATAAGGGAGTACTTGGGACAGATCAACAAATAGATTAATAACCAACAGAAAGGAAATAGAAGTTCAATTATCGATTATCAGTTTTCAGGTCATAGCAGTTTATTAAGTTCTGTACCACGTTGTCTCAGAGGAATGACCATGTGGTTTTGATTATCTTGGAACTAGAACTATAATGACACATATAACTACGTGACTGAGGTTAATTGGGTAGGGGTAAAAATATAATCAAAGAACAATAAGGAAAAAGAAATAGAAGAGAAAAGAAAGATCAGTTCAGGGTTCTGGTTTGAAAGTTAATCTTGGTTCTGTCGCAGTTTCAGTGGCTAACTACATCTTCCTGGTTAGTCATGTCTGTTCACGAGTTTAAAGACTTGTTAACACTAACCAAATACAGATACCTAGAAAGGAAACAAGTAACAGATTGAAACAGAAACAGAAAAGAAAAAGAAGAGAAATATCAGTCCAGTTTTAAGTTACAGGTGGTATTCAGTTCTGTACAGAAAACTTATTGAGTATGCTTATAGTAGTTTTGGGTCTGTCTAGGGTTATAAAACCACACAAAAACCACTCAACTAAGGAACTAAATAACTGAGGAAATGGAACCCAAGATAAGATCCTAAAGAAAAAGATAAACCAGAACAGAATCAAACTGCAGTTTTGCAGCTTCTTCTAATTCACATCAGGTTTTCTGGTTCTGTACAGAAGGTAAGAGAGTGTGTAGCTGGAGTGGTTTTGAGTTTAAACTGTGGCTTAATACTAAATTAGACAGGTAGGCACCTTGGGGATTTGAAAGACAAAAGTGGGGCTAAACAGAAAAGAGGTTCGAAATGGACAGAAACCAACAATAAGAGAAGCTGCACATCAGGTTTTCTGGTTTTGGTTGTGCAGAGAAGCTCGGGGGTATTGTCTAGGGTAGTCTTGGACTGTTCTTTGGCTCAAAGCTTATTAACACACACTTAAGTGGGTATAAATACTTAACAAGGAAACAAACAAAAATATAGGGTCGGAACATAAAAGAGAAACACAAGGAGAGCTACCCACCTTTCAGTTTCTGTTACAGATTTCATTCTGTTTCTGTATAGGAGGTTTTGCCTGTGTATTACTGGAGTAGTCCCGAGTTTAAACTGGTGTTATCACACTCAACAATTAGATAGGTAAACCCTGGGGAGAGATCTAAGGGAAAGGAATAACATTTAATCAGAAAAGAATCAAGGGGGAGGGCATTGGTCTCAAGGGTTCAGATTTTGTGCTTTCTGATTTTTGCTGGTATCTCGGTTCTGTAACAGGGTTCTGTATAGTTAGATTACAGGAGTGTTATGAGTGAGATGTTAGTTATTAATGAACCCAAACAGATCTATTACACCTGAGTGTGTGTACAAACGGTTGGGAAAAGAAAAATTAACATGGTGACGTACTAAGGTGAGGTTAATGTAAGTTAAACACTAAACTATTGTTGCGTGTTCATAAACTTTGAACCCTTGTATAAGTGGTTTTAGGGTAATCTATGATCTATATTATTGTTACGAGGGTTAAAATATCACTCACCTGTTTATCTAAGAAAGGAATACACATTAGATAAGACATATCTAGTTACACAAACTTGTTACATAATTATCTCTTAAAATGCCCAAAAACATTAACTAAGGAAAAGGGCTTGATTAACATGTAATAAAGATATGAACTATCCTAGGAGTAAGTTAAGCCTAGGATGAATGCATGTGAACTTCTAAGAGTCAATCTAAACTAAGCATGTAACAACATGCCTAAGGAGTAACATACGATATAAAGTGTCGTCACATAAAATAATGAACTGACACATTGTCTTAATTAACTTTAGGATCGTAGCGTGCTTCGACAGGGACTCCGAGTGTGTGACAACCCGAACTAGCGAAAAAGGTATGGACATGTGTGGTTCGTATGTTGCCGTGTTACACGGCTTGTTTGCTTTGTGTGCTGTGTGCTTTGTGTGAAAATGACATAAGATCAAAGCATGAAATTGGATTGCTTGTTTATCATGTTGTATGATTTCTATATCATTGTTGAATATATCATTGCGCGCACACAGTAGTTTAGTCCCTTTCGCGTTATGGAACTTTGAGATGAGACTCAACGAACTATGTAAACAAAGAAACTACATAAAGGGAAAACTATACGAGAACTACTACGAATTATGAAAATAAAGAAAACGCTATAAGGGGAACTCCTCTCTAAACCATTGAGGACTACCATGACACCCACTATGGTGTCTATGCTTTAATGATAATGAAGAGCAAGTCTCCTTTGGTGAGACATGACGAACCACGTAGACAAAACAAAAGAACTATACAAAGAGACAACTCCTCTCTAACTTTAGAGGACCGCTAATGACACCCACTATGGTGTCGAGATTATAATGATAATGAAACGAAAAGTATCAACTGTGAAACATGAGAATAACCCGGGAAGACGACATCTCGGGCCGCGCGGTATGGAATATTCGGGAGTTGGTATCTGCATCAGATCCTTCGCCCTTCTGTGTGGAGCACATCCTGGAGTCTAGAGGCGACTCCGCTTTCTCGACGCATGACGTCGGGAATGGGGGAGTGACATTTGGGGAGCTTATCCTGGAGTCAAGAGGCGACTCCGCTTTCTCGGCGCATGACGCCGGGAATGAGGGATTAGCTATGGAGGCGACGACCTCCAACGTGCGGTGATAAAAGAATTCACAAAAAATCCTTAAAGAAACAAGGAACGATTAGCACCTACATAATGAAGTCTCGGGATCTAATCTATATCCCCTGACTCGGTGCCAGAGAATAAAGGAAAACTTGTGTAATGAGACCAAACAAACAAGAGAAAGTCACAAATGTGACCCCTTTAAGAAACAAGGAATGAATAGCACCTACATAACAAAGTCTCGGGATCTAACCTATATTCCCTGACTCGGTGTAAGAAGAAAAGAAAACCTGTGTAATGAGAACGAGAAAACGATACGTAATCTCTTGAATGATCCCATAGTGAGGATCGACGGTATAATATACCTACGCACACGTTGTATCATGTACTTGATTGTTGTTGCTACATTAGCAGCTTTTTGCTTGGTTGCTTATTGACATTGCCATGCTACTTGCAAGTTGTGCTTGGTTGCTTGCTGATATTGCTATGCTACCGATGAGTGTGTATGATATTATGAGGTAATGTGTGCTTTACTGCTTTAACATAGCATGTAAAATTGACTTAATAATAATCGACCAAGTAGTCGTGTGGCCCGGTAACATGCGGGCTTCACACGTTCATACTCAGCGTAGTTTGCTGAGTCCTTTACACCCAATTTTTTTTTCAGGTCTTGTGCCAGACGATAACGGAGAGTAGGCAAGTGACTACCATGGGGGTAGTCCACATGGCAAGACTTTTAGTAGTATGCTTTCTTATGTATGAGTTATGTTGTTTAGTTATTAATTAAACTGTAGATGCTCGGTACTTGAGTTGTACTTTATATGGTATTTGGATTTCGTTAAGTTGGACTTCCAGTCATTCAGACCGTAACTTGGAGTTGTAATGAGGACTGTCAACCACGTGGGTGGTTGGCGTCTGTAGCACCCGAATAGAGTTCGAAACCGCTGCGTAGACTTCTCCTGCTAACTTAGGCGCGTCGTATTATTGTTGGTCGTGATTCGGGGGTGTTACAGAAAGTGGTATCAGAGCGTAGTTGCGCTCTGATGACTGGAACAGAGAAGTACCGAGTATAGGAAAACCTAAATTTGAGAAACGGGGTTATGGGTTAGTTTGTGAGGCTCGTTAGTTAGGGTCCATTTCAATCCGTAGGAAAACGCTGGAGAGGTAGAAAGCCTCCTCACACTCGGGAAAACCCGATCTGGCGTTTACACAATGGCATATAATCAATCCGGTAAGGAAAAACTAGGTACCCCTATCTTTTCGTCGATGTTTCGGCTTAGTGTAGGGTACGGGGGCGTACCCCTCTTTTAAGGGGGGTAAGCGCGTTTTGTTTGGATGTGTGTTGACTTATTATGATGTATTCCTACAACCACTCGTGGTTGGTCGGTAGGGTTTTGTGTTTGGATTGTGTGTGAAAATGTTATATACGCTATGTATGAATGAATGCCGTGTGCCTTGGTTTGCGCTTTAGCACGTTATACACATTGCTAGCGTCTTGGTCGACTATGAGACTTGTGTGAAGCCACTGATGTGGCACGGTGCTTAGAAACACCGAGCATTATAACTATGGACTTAATCCTTTGGGTATCAATAATGAATGCGGGACTGGATCCCTAAGATTACTAGGAGTGGAAAATATAATTTAAGAAATAAGACTTCGGGACGAAGTCTCTTTTAAGGGGGGTAAGTTGAAATACCCCTGAACATTAAACGCATAAAAATCGTAACACGTCTTATAATTCGGACATATGATAACGTATGACAAATTAAATTTGGTGCGGACGTATATACATGTCCGAAAACAAGGCAACGTTATATACGGTGTCGGTCACGTACTTATACATGTACGTTCACAAAATAATACATATACGAAACATTATCATCCTATAACGTTGTACATAATAAATAGTAACGTCGCGTCGTTATATATATGACTAAAACACGCCAAAATAAAAAGGGGTGTATACCTATATATATACGTATACATACATATGACTAATAACGTCACAAAATAAAGTAGTCGCGTAAGGAATTATTAACGCGACGTATTATATAGTTGCACATATACTAATGGGCATGCATATAACTGTCAAAAATAAAAAGAGCTAGTATGCTCCCGCCAAAGTTCGAACCCAGTACCTTCCGTACCCGCTCTAAGTGCTTAACCAGTTGAGCTATGCTCATATTCAGTATCTAACACACACTCAAATTAAAATTAGTACCGAATTGACAAGGATAAATGAATAACTAGTGAATCACCCGCATCTCTGTACTCGTTCTTCTTCCCTGATGAAGAACTGATTCGAACAAAAAAATATATAACGACCCGAGGAAACAAATACTGGAGCGGTGGAAGTTGTTTATTCAAATGCCCATCACTTCCCTTAATTTGAGACAACTTGGCCAGTATCCTTCCCAAAATTTCCTCGCCCTCTCAGCCTCTCTGTACAACTCTTGAATCCAAGAGAAAAAAAATGTCGACAGTAGCAGCTCTGAAAGAGTTGCCCCCACGACAATCCTGAGTCACCCGAGACCGATACCCCAATACCCTGTATTTAACTCCTCACCCATACTCTACTTCCTCGGTAACAGATCGAATAAGGAACACCACTGCAACAGACAAAGGCACCATCTCGTTTCAGTCGAAAGACAGAGCCTATCTTCTGTTTTCCAGCCTTTGCATCAGAGCCATTACAAACTTCCTTGCATCATCTTGACTGATTCAAACTACACAAATTTCCCTTGGAACTCCTACACAGTCCACGTGCTTTGTGCCATCTTCTTCATAAAACCCATAGATCTTGCTTCCACTCTCCTGCCTTGCATTCTGCATGGGCAGGAACAAACTCTACTCCCTCTGATTCCTGATGCAAGGTAAGTACGATCGGGTTACATTTTTCTCTGTCAATCCCTGTCCGAGAACCACTGCTTAAGCTTTAACTTATTACACCTCTTGGCCATGCATCACTCCCTCTAACTCTCTTCTGTTTTCTTCACAAGGCTTGCATGTTCACTGCCGATAAGGCCTTGGAGAGTTATACAACTAAATCCCCTCAAGAATACCCCAGGTGAGACCATGAGTTCCATGGAAAATCGTTTCAGTTTCCCTTCCTCTTCTGTTTCGTGTGAGTCATTGATGTCTAACTCATCTCCTCCTTCGTCTTTGCTTAACTCCGCCTGGAAACTTAACCCATGAAGATTGCATCGAGACCCCCACTAACAACAGCTCATTTCTGTTTCAAAAAGAAACATAATCAGGTAAATCTCCAATCAGTTCCCCATGACCTGTTTCATTTGATTTGCCAAGGCTAACTTCTAGGTGATCTGTCCTCAGTTGGTTGTCGAGTGACCCAGGAGCTGGAAGCCTCATAGTATGCCAAAGGTCAACAGGGGAAACAACTGAAATATCAAAACGGTGAGCTATCTTATAACCTGACCCCATGATTCAGGAAACGAAACAAGTCTGACTAACTTCAGTTAGTAAGCCTTTGAATTCTGTAACATTAATTCTGTCTACTGGGTGTCTAGAGAAGATATAGGTGTGATGTGGAATTATTAATGAACTTGGGGCAAAGGGAAACTCTTTACCAACCTTGTATACGCGTGAGCCAATTAAAGACCAAACCCATGAATGAAAAGAAAAAAAAAACAAAACAAAAGAAAATAAAATATATAGTTCAGATCTTATGTTCAGTCTGCAGTTTCTGAAATCTTGTGTTTTCTGTAATAAACTTCTCATAGGTGTTTAAAATGGTATGGGCTGGGTGATTTACCTAAAAGAACTTGGTAAACCTCTAGGATGAGTGTAAGCACGTTTGAGAGACACAGAAACTAATATGCAGGCTTTACAACTTTTGCTTTCTGTTAACTAAAACCCAGAGGAATTATAGTGGCTTTTTCGGACTTCTGATGAACCTAAGGCATTACTAATACTCCTAACTAAGCTATGAACCTTTTGGGAGAGTTAAAGAAAAAAAAAAGAGACCAACCTGATGCAGTAAGCGTGGAACAACATAGAAGAAAGTCCACCAGGTTGTGTTTCAGCTATATCAGTTTTCCTTGATTCAGTATCAGGTCATTGTAGTTGAGTCATCAATGTGGTTTTGAGTCTGCCCTTGAGTTTAGAATCGTGGTATACCACTCAATTAAAGAGGTAAACAATTTGGAGAAGTACAAACCAGATCTGAACAAAGAAAAGAAAAAAAAAAGAAAAGAATGAGAAGAAAAAAAAACGTATCAGTTCAGGAATAGGTCATATCAGTAACGTTAACAATGTAGTTATGGGGTTTGCTTGGGGTTAAAGTCTTGACAAAAATGTATAACTACGTGAGTAAGTAGGTGGGAGGATTGGAAATCCAGTTATGAACAAGAAGAGAGTTAGTAGTTTATGTTTCAGTTTTGGAGTTGTTTCAGTCCTGTGTGTTTTCAGTATGTTGGCATGTCAGTGACAATAACCAAGTTGTGTTGGGTTTGATTTGGTTAATAATCTTGATTAGACACTCAACTAAATAGTTAGACAACTTAGGGGAATTAGAATTAGAAGTAGCGAACAACAGGAAAGTGACATAAGAGGATAAATCAATTCATGATTCAGTTTCAGTTATAGTTCAGTTTTTCAGTATACTGAAGTTTCGGTAACTTGAACCATGTTGTTGGGGTTTGTCTTGAGTTTAAAATCTCATAACACGCTTAGCTAAGGGGTAAACAGGTTGGGGAAAGAAATGGTAGGTCAGGTTAGGAAACAGACAGAGCCAAACAAGAGGACACATCAGTTTATAATTTCAGTTTTCTCGATCAGTTTTGGGGACTTCTCAGTAGTTTTGTCTAGTTGCCTTGGGTCTGTGTTGTGGTTTTAAGCTGTATCAAGAAACACAACTAATAGCTAGACAGTCGAGGGAGAATTGAAAACTCAATTCGTGGACAGAAAGGAAAGAAACCAGAAGAGAATATTCCAGACCCATGCTCCAGTGTTGTAGTCTTTCAGTTCCATATAGGGAGTTTTTCCCAGGAGGCTGTACAGGTTGCCGTGCATCTGGTTGGGGTTGTTTCTGAGTTAAAAATATAGCCAGAACACATGATTAGATAAGGGAGTACTTGGGACAGATCAACAAATAGATTAATAACCAACAGAAAGGAAATAGAAGTTCAATTATCGATTATCAGTTTTCAGGTCATAGCAGTTTATTAAGTTTCTGTACCACGTTGTCTCAGAGGAATTGACCATGTGGTTTTGGATTATCTTGGAACTAGAACTATAATGACACATATAACTACGTGACTGAGGTTAATTGGGTAGGGGTAAAAATATAATCAAAGAACAATAAGGAAAAGAAATAGAAGAGAAAAGAAGATCAGTTCAGGGTTCTGGTTTGAAAGTTAATCTTGGGTTCTGTCGCAGTTTCAGTGGCTAACTACATCTTCCTGGTTAGTCATGTCTGTTCACGAGTTTAAAGACTTGTTAACACTAACCAAATACAGATACCTAGAAAGGAAACAAGTAACAGATTGGAAACAGAAACAGAAATAAAAAGAAGAGAAATATCAGTCCAGTTTTAAGTTACAGGTGGTATTCAGTTCTGTACAGAAAACTTATTGAGTATGCTTATAGTAGTTTTGGTCTGTCTAGGGTTATAAACCACACAAAAACCACTCAACTAAGGAACTAAATAACTGAGGAATGGAAACCAAGATAAGATCCTAAACAGAAAGATAAACCAGAACAGAATCAAACTGCAGTTTTGGCAGCTTCTTCTAATTCACATCAGGTTTTCTGGTTCTGTACAGAAGGTAAGAGAGTGTGTAGCTGGAGTGGTTTTGAGTTTTAAACTGTGGCTTAATACTAATTAGACAGGTAGGCACCTTGGGGATTTGAAAGACAAAAGTGGGGCTAAACAGAAAAGAGGTTCGAAATGGACAGAAACCAACAATAAGAGAAAGCTGCACATCAGGTTTCTGGTTTTGGTTGTGCAGAGAAGCTCGGGGGTATTGTCTAGGGTAGTCTTGGACTGTTCTTTGGCTCAAAGCTTATTAACACACACTTAAGTGGGTATAAATACTTAACAAGGAAACAAACAAAAATATAGGGTCGGAACATAAAAGAGAAACACAAGGAGAGCTACCCACCTTTCAGTTTCTGTTACAGATTTCATTCTGTTTCTGTATAGGAGGTTTTGCCTGTGTATTACTGGAGTAGTCCCGAGTTTAAACTGGTGTTATCACACTCAATTAGATAGGTAAACCCTGGGGAGAGATCTAAGGGAAAGGAATAACATTTAATCAGAAAGAATCAAGGGGGAGGGCATTGGTCTCAAGGGTTCAGATTTTTGCTTTCTGATTTTGCTGGTATCTCGGTTCTGTAACAGGGTTCTGTATAGTTAGATTACAGGAGTGTTATGAGTGAGATGTTAGTTATTAATGAACCCAAAACAGATCTATTACACCTGAGTGTGTGTACAGAAACGGTTGGGAAAAGAAAAATTAAACATGGTGACGTACTAAGGGTGAGGTTAATGTAAGGTTAAACACTAAACTATTGTTGCGTGTTCATAAACTTTGAACCCTTGTATAAGTGGGTTTTAGGGGTAATCTATGATCTATATTATTGTTACGAGGGTTAAAATATCACTCACCTGTTTATCTAAGAAAGGAATACACATTAGATAAGACATATCTATGTTACACAACTTGTCATAATTATCTCTTAAAATGCCAAAAAACATTAACTAAGGAAAAAGGGCTTGATTAACATGTAATAAAGATATGAACTATCCTAGGAGTAAGTTAAGCCTAGGATGAATGCATGTGAACTTCTAAGAGTCAATCTAAACTAAGCATGTAACAACATGCCTAAGGAGTAACATACGATATAAAGTGTCGTCACATAAAATAATGAACTGACACATTGTCTTAATTAACTTTAGGATCGTAGCGTGCTTCGACAGGGACTCCGAGTGTGTGACAACCCGAACTAGCGAAAAAGGTATGGACATGTGTGGTTCGTATGTTGCCGTGTTACACGGCTTGTTTGCTTTGTGTGCTGTGTGCTTTGTGTGAAAATGACATAAGATCAAAGCATGAAATTGGATTGCTTGTTTATCATGTTGTATGATTTCTATATCTCATTGTTGAATATATCATTGCGCGCACACAGTAGTTTAGTCCCTTTCGCGTTATGGAACTTTGAGATGAGACTCAACGAACTATGTAAACAAAGAAACTACATAAAGGGAAAACTATACGAGAACTACTACGAATTATGAAAATAAAGAAAACGCTATAAGGGGAACTCCTCTCTAAACCATTGAGGACTACCATGACACCCACTATGGTGTCTATGCTTTAATGATAATGAAGAGCAAGTCTCCTTGGTGAGACATGACGAACCACGTAGACAAAACAAAAGAACTATACAAAGAGACAACTCCTCTCTAACTTTAGAGGACCGCTAATGACACCCACTATGGTGTCGAGATTATAATGATAATGAAACGAAAAGTATCAACTGTGAAACATGAGAATACCCGGGAAGACGACATCTCGGCCGCGCGGTATGGAATATTCGGGAGTTGGTATCTGCATCAGATCCTTCGCCCTTCTGTGTGGAGCACATCCTGGAGTCTAGAGGCGACTCCGCTTTCTCGACGCATGACGTCGGGAATGGGGGAGTGACAAATTGGGGGAGCTTATCCTGGAGTCAAGAGGCGACTCCGCTTTCTCGGCGCATGACGCCGGGAATGAGGGATTAGCTATGGAGGCGACGACCTCCAACGTGCGGTGATAAAAGAATTCACAAAAATCCTTAAAGAAACAAGGAACGATTAGCACCTCATAATGAAGTCTCGGGATCTAATCTATATCCCCTGACTCGGTGCCAGAGAATAAAGGAAAACTTGTGTAATGAGACCAAACAAACAAAGAAAGTCACAAATGTGACCCCTTAAGAAACAAGAATGAATAGCACCTACATAACAAAGTCGGGATCTAACCTATATTCCCTGACTCGGTGTAAGAAAAGAAAAGAAAACCTGTGTAATGAGAACGAGAAAACGATACGTAATCTCTTGAATGATCCCATAGTGAGGATCGACGGTATAATATACCTACGCACACGTTGTATCATGTACTTGATTGTTGTTGCTACATTAGCAGCTTTTGTGCTTGGTTGCTTATTGACATTGCCATGCTACTTGCAAGTTGTGCTTGGTTGCTTGCTGATATTGCTATGCTACCGATGAGTGTGTATGATATATGAGGTAATGTGTGCTTTACTGCTTTAACATAGCATGTAAAATTGACTTAATAATAATCGACCAAGTAGTCGTGTGGCCCGGTAACATGCGGGCTTCACACGTTCATACTCAGCGTAGTTTGCTGAGTCCTTTACACCCAATTTTTTTTCAGGTCTTGTGCCAGACGATACGGAGAGTAGGCAAGTGACTACCATTGGGGTAGTCCACATGGCAAGACTTTTAGTAGTATGCTTTCTTATGTATGAGTTATGTTGTTTAAGTTATTAATTAAACTGTAGATGCTCGGTACTTGAGTTGTACTTTATATGGTATTTGGATTTCGTTAAGTTGGACTTCCAGTCATTCAGACCGTAACTTGGAGTTAGTAATGAGGACTGTCAACCACGTGGGTGGTTGGCGTCTGTAGCACCCGAATAGAGTTCGAAACCGCTGCGTAGACTTCTCCTGCTACTTAGGCGCGTCGTATTATTGTTGGTCGTGATTCGGGGGTGTTACATTTATGAAATATCCCTTATTTCATTTACATTACGAAATACACTTATGTTTCATTTCTTTACCAGCTACATTTTGATTAGGAGATACCCTGAGTATGCGGTGATGAATTGAAACTTCGGGTACGAGTATCTCATCAAATTTCCCTTATTTTTATTTTGCTCAAAACCGGAGAACATCTTCCACACAATAACACTTGCGGCATATGCGATTGATATTACACTACTGCCAAGTGTCAACTGTCGGTGTCAACTGTCGGTGTCAAGAGCCATTCGTTGAGCATCTCGTTCGCGTAGGTAACGAACAGATCTTCTGATCGAGGTTGGAGGGGAAGGACTCTAGCCATCGAATATGGGTTGAAGGTACCACTCTTTCAATTTATCCAGTGAAACAACTGATTTCCTAGTAAGTTGTCCGACGCGGCAATATTGAGAAAAAAAAACAAGAAAATTACGGACCTGCGAATTAGAATGGCTGATATTGATCATAGTTTCATTCTTCTTTTTTTTCCTGTGTTCTTATCGTTGTTTCTGTTTTTCTGTATTTAGTAGTTTTTAGATTAGGTTGCATAATTTGTCGTTTTCGTCATTCTGAGGCTGGAATGTGTTGTGGAATTTGACTGTATTCGACTTAAGGTCTCAGCTTTGAAACTCGATTCCGGTTCTGATTTCAGTTATGCTCTACATTTCCATATTGTAACTGGAATATTGTTTCGCGGTGATCTGGTTGGGTGTGATATGGGGTTTCAAATATGCGAATTATGTGTATGTGATGCGGTGTTATATGTATTGAGATGGCCATTTTATCTCGCGTATATTCATCAGCAGGCTCTATCTTTCCCTCCAGCAGATTGATGGCTTGTGTGAGCTTGGGTATGATTGTTTACTTTTATGTAGTTCGTACTTATGATCTACGCTGCAGTTGAAGTCTACTCAATAGGATAGTAAATTGTTTATTGGTCAACCTATACCATCTATGAGAAATCAATGTTGTCTCTTGAGGTTTCTTTGCTGCAATGATAAAGCAATATTGTCTCTTGAGGTTTCTTTGCTGCAATGAGAAACCAATATTGTCTCTTGAGGTTTCTTTGCTACAACTTGCTTCTTAGCCTAAGTGATGTGATGATGAAGAATGAAAATACAAATTTTGGCATGATCATTGTGATCTTAATGCCGGCAGCCAACACCAAGAACTATTTCACTACTCTTCCTTGTTCTGACTCGCGGCAAGCGCAGAAGAATTCTGTCATAAATTGGCCCGTTCTTCTGCAGGAGGACTTTGAACAGTATGCTGAGAAGGCAAAGACATTGCCTGACTCGACCTCGAATGATAACAAGCTCATCTCTATGGGCTGTACAAGCAAGCTACCGTAGGAGATGTCACAACCAGTATGTTTTTTTTCCCTACATCTCCTTGATTCACTTCCTAACTTGTTTTTGCACTTTTACGAGGTATGTACTTTTTTTCATTCCTTCCTCTGTCTATATCATCTGCCAGTTCACTGAATTCCTATCATGTGATATGTTCAGGCCGTCCTGGCTTGTTTGACATGACGGGGAAACCAAAGTGGGATGCTTGGCATAATGTTAAAGGTAGCAAATGTCTGGCCATTATCAGCTTGCTATGTGGACTGCTTCATTCTTAAATCCGGATGTTTGTCCTCGATGAATTGCTAAGACCACAAACTGTAATCTGACAGGTAAAACGCAAGAGGAAGCCATGCATGAATACATTGCCAAAGTCAAGAAGTTGCTTGAAGAAGCAGGTTTGCCTTGCTGAATAAGCTCGCTCGATCCAGTAGGAGTTGAAATGCCAGTACTCTAAAAAAAATGTTCAGCCCTTGGTTGACTTGTTCATTTGAGGATGCTACTTGTTTCTTGAATCTGGTTACAGCTTTCTTCTGGTTGAACTGTTGACACTTTGTGCCGTATTGACTATTGTAGAATAAACCGCTGGGTTTAATCCTGGTATCTTAACTACTCTGTCCTGTTTAAAAAACGGTGGTTTACTTCAACATTTGAGGTGGGGCCAAAATTCCAAGCATACGAAACGAAGAAGTGTATAAACCTAGGATAGGAGTCGAAGGCTATAGTAGTAGCTATTCTGATACGCAAGAAAATTAGACTATTATGTAGGCAATCATATGTTTAGTGCTGGACGCAAAAACGAGATTATAGTAGAAATACAGAAAGTAAGAACCTTAGTGTCCATCATATCCCCACCCAATGAGGATATATCCTTTCGCTCATATGAAACACTCTTTGGAGGGTGGGAGTAATAATGGCAGAGAGTGAGGTCGGGGAGAAGTTGTCCTTGTAAGGGCTTATTGTGGGTCCGTTTGTGATCAGTTTTTCAATACAAAGAAGATAGAAATAGGAAGCAGCACTAAAATCGATATTAGTTGGCATTATGTCGGAAGCACATAGAAATTCCGAAACCAGCATTCAATTCCCTAATAGGACACTCTGTCCGATTATTCTCGGGATAGTGATGATTTTTGCACAAGACCAGCATTTGGCAATTGCTGGTCTCAAATTTGTACAAAACCAGCATTTGGAGAGTGTTGTTTCCGTTTTTTTTTTTTTTGCACAAGACCAGCACTTGGCAATGCTGTACCTGTGCAAGTCGAAACCAGCACTTGCCAAGTGCGGTTTCTTTGACAGTTTAAGCTGGGCGGCAGCCCTTCCCTCCCTATAAATACCCCACTAACCCTCCCTCATTCTTCACACAAATCTCCTAATGTTTTCTTAATATTGTGGAGATCTTGTATGTGCACGTGCACGCTTGAAAGAGCGCCATCAATACTGATGGCGCTCTTTCAAGTAGTGAACGTGCGGTTACAAGATTTCTATAATATTTAGAAGACACAAGGATCTCCCTTATAAAGTTTTTGGAGATCATATAGGCACTTGTGCACTGTTTGAGAGACCTCTGTTGTTGGCAGATTCAGGCAGTGATCTGCAGAATCTGCCAATGACAGAGCTTTTTCAGGCAGTTCACTAAATCTAGTTTAACTTTTAAAGAACTGTGTTTTGTTTATGCAGTCCTTTCTAACACTGGAGTACGAGGAAGTTGCATTTGCAGCTTTTTTTTACTCATGTGTTTGGCTGACTTGTGTATATGTGGATCAACATAATATTAGACTTTGTACATTGTTATATTATCGCATATGATACGAGTTTATAAAAACATCAGTGAACCATAAAACGTGGTTAACAATTAACATTACACCCTTTTTTTGTTGTGCTTGCTAAAGGCACGACCTGTCAATGCAGGAGCGATTAAAACACATTAAACATAGGAAAGTTAAGAAAATACATGCCAAACTAACGGTTACTACCCCTAAACGGACATGACTTTTTTGAGTGCCCCGGCTGTCTACAAATTGAGCAGTGTCTATGCTCCCTGTCTTGTGTTTCATCCATCTCTGTACGGATTCATGAGTGAGATGGGCGTCCTCTGATCTTTCTTTCCAACATTGGGTTTGGCACAAGGACAGGACCGTTGTACTCTGGCCAGTTGCTCTCGTTTCCTAGGGTATTAAAACGAACTTCCCCGAATGCCTTAATCATCGTATCCAACTTGTAGACATCATCAACATAGTCTTGCCATCGAGCTCCTGAGTTTGCACACACGGCTATAACATGAGAACAAGGGTACTTGAATGCTTGCCACTCTCCGCATTCGCAAGTTTTGTCAATCATCGACACCC
Source organism: Limonium bicolor (assembly GCA_023374045.1). Lineage (NCBI taxonomy): Eukaryota > Viridiplantae > Streptophyta > Magnoliopsida > Caryophyllales > Plumbaginaceae > Limonium > Limonium bicolor. The sequence goes on from CM041780.1 coordinate 149,294,538, forward strand.
TAAACTTCCCACGAGGACGTCTTGCAGTACTATCCCCTTGGTCATCAACTTCATAAATAGGTGTAACCGGGTCACAAAGTATAACACCATGCCTCCTTGCGTAGTGGCCGTTTACGTTCATTGAATTCACTAAATGCTCTGTAAACATAGCATTTGAATTTCTCTGTGCAGTATACGTTTGGACGTTATGCACAAAATAACCCATTAATTTATAGTGTGGCCTCTACTATTGATTTCACCGGTAGCATGCGAGCACCCTTCATCACTCCGTTAAAACACTCCACCAAATTAGATGTCATATGACCCCACCGCCTACCATCGTCGTAAGCTCTGCACCACTTTTCTAGGGGTAGTTGGTCTAGAAAAGTTGCAATCTCTGGCTTTGCCGACTTTAAATGCAACATCCTACGTTCCACTTTATCCCTTGAAAACAAGTAAGCTGCATTTCCAACAATGTATACGTATACAGTTGTAAGCATCAACAAGTAATGGCGCTTGGAAATGTGAAATATAAGAAGGTTGTAGATTAATACCAGTGTTTATTAAATAGTCTTTCAACTCCTTGTTTTTGAATCTTGCATTGAAGTTTGAAGCAATGTGTCGGATACAGTAGTAGTGGTATCCAAACGGTGGTTGCCAATATACCTCCTCTTGCATCGTCTTGATGATTCCTTGACAACGATCGGATATGATAGAAACACCACTTCGTAAGCCAACTACATGACCACGCACATGGTACATGAAGTACTTCCATGCTTCGTTAGTTTCCCCTTCGACTATTGCAAAAGCAATAGGGATAACTTTGTTATTACCATCTTGAGCACATGCTACTAACAACTTACCCTTAAATTTACCATACAAGTGGGTACCGTCTACTTGAAGTATGGGCTTTAAATATCGAAAAGCTGTAATGCATGGTCCGAATGCCCAAAAACACCGAACAAACCTCCTAATCGTAACCCCATCCTCATTCGTCTCCACACATGACTTCATGTCCACCACGGTGTTAGGCACAAAATTTTTAATTGCAAGAAGGTACCTGGGTAACTGGGCAAAAGAGTCCTTCCAATTTCCGTAAATTTGCTCGATTGCCTCACACTTGGCTAGCCAAGCCTTTCTGTATGATATTCGTCTGCTGAATTCGTTCTGCACGAGCTGTATCACGTTCTTGATGCTTATAGTCGGGTCTGTTCTGATAGAAGGGAGGATAAATGAGGCGATAAAATGATACTTTAGCTGACGATGATCTTGACTACCCAGGGTTGGGTTACATGTGTGAGCAACATATTTTTTTAACTTCCACTCCAACGTGTACCTGGAAGCCACCGCACGTAGGTAAAATGGACAGTCACCTTGCTCGTTCTTACAACTGATGCAGAAAATATTGCTCGAACTCTTTACCGGTGCGAAATCCAAATTTTTCCGGATGTGGTACTGGCGCACTGCAGTTACAAGCTCTTCTTTAGACTCGAACAACTGATTTTCGACAAATTCTTGTCCCACGCTCCAGTATGGAGCTCCAGTAACGTACACGTCGGACTGCATACTATTCACAGCACTCCAATCGATTGTGCTTATGAATGACGGAACATGTGCCTGCACAGCACCCATGAATGATCGTGAGGAACTAGCACCACAATGTGGGTTAGACGTACCGGTGCCATCATCCTCAATATCTGGGTCGTCTGGAAGATTTTCTGGCTCCACATCCAGATCATCTACATCTTCTTCCTCCAAGGCTTCTTCTGGTACGTAAGAGTTATCATCTTCATCGTCTGATGGTAAATTTTGGCGATTAAGATCCATGAGATAAAATGAATGGTAATTCATTATGTGGTTGTATTTTTGATAGTTTGAAATATGTAAAAGATGTCTAGAGGGATGAAAGATATTATCTAGAATTTATTTGCTAGGACTGGTTTGGATAACACTGTGATTGAAGATAGTTTGAGAGATACTCCATACAACGGACAACCATGTGGAGATTATGCGGATATATATATTGACGGGCGAGTCAAAAGGGCGAATGCAAAGAAGTTGCATTTGGGAAATGCGGTTTTTTACATTTGTCTGCAGCAAGTTCTGACTCGACTGTACAATTACACATGATGGTGACACGTTTTCAACTTTACAATCTACAGGAACCGCATTTCGCAAATGCGGTTCCTTTCACATTCTTCTGCAGGAAGTTCTGACTCGACTGTACAATTGCACATGATGTGACACGTTTTCAACTTTAAAGTCTACAGGAACCGCATTTCGCAAATGCGGTTCCTTTCACATTCTTCTGCAGGAAGTTCTGACTCGACTGTACAATTACACATGATGGTGACACGTTTTCAACTTTACAATCTACAGGAACTGCATTTCGCAAATGCGGTTCCTTTCACATTCTTCTGCAGGAAGTTCTGACTCGACTGTACAATTGCACATGATTGTGACACGTTTTCAACTTTAAAGTCTACAGGAACCGCATTTCGAAAGTGCGAGACCTTTTACATTCTTCTGCAGGAAGTTCTGACGCGACTGTAAAGTTTCACATGACTGTGACATGTTTTCAACTTTAGAGTCTACGGGAACCGCATTTCGCAAATGCGGTTCCTTTTACATTCGTCATAAATGTTTGCTTGAATATTGGGACTAGCGTTGTACTATTGTTTAGGACGACATATATATAAGGGAGTATGTAAAGGGCTAGTGCACTCATATCTGATTAATACCCTAGTAATTGTTCGGATAACAGTGGAGACACCACTAATATGATTAAACGTACTCAAGCTAGATGGCTTTAAGTATCTTTGTACTATTTTTGTCTTTGTATTGTGTTTTAAGTTAGTGAAATATGTAGCTCCTGCTGTGTCAGGTTGTGACTTAAGCAAGCACAAGATAAAAGGTAAGTTATGTTTATGTGTACTTTTGTTATGTGGTAATGTTAATCATAAGAACAATATTATTATTAGCAAAAGCGTATAACCATAAAATTGATGTTGTAATTTATAAATAGAAGGATGACATTTTATTGAAATTTTTGGGGTGCTTGCTTAAGGCACGACCTGACATAGCGGAGCTACATAGTACACTAATTTGTTTGTAAATAAAAAAATGAACACCAAAGTCATCCAACGTAAAACACAATTATCCATCAACCTTTGGTTCGTACTCCACCAGTAGTTGAATTTTGGCCATGCGTCGTCTGTTGGTCATGAAGTTTTCAACCATAACACGTACATCTTCATCATTAGCTATCTCCATTTGGCTCCAGAATGGCATTGGGTGTGAGAATACCATTTTTCGGTATACTATGGACGTCGGTACAAACTTATCATCACCGCAATCTAGTGTACATTCAACTAGGAATTTGAAATAGTTATAGTCGAAAAAAGGCGCAATGGTAAGAGGACGAATCGTGGAATATTCTGTAGGTTCAAATTGAAAACCGCATTCATCAAACGACGGGAGGTAATGCAAGTGAATTTCGTAAGGAATGAACATTGTTCTCTATCAGCAAAGGAGGTGAGTGAGAACTACCCGTACGAAGATCTGTCACTAACAGCCCGCTATATATACAGCAGCCAATAAACAGCAACATCCGCATTACCCAAACGCGGCTCCTTCGATAGTTAAACAAGTTTAAAAAAATGGCAGTGGTGAATTATGTGAGTTACTGTTTATTCCGTACTATCTGTACCGTCAGAAAACAACATCCGCATTACCCAAACGCGGCTCCTTCGATAGTTAAACAAGTTAAAAAAATGGCAGTGGTGAATTATGTGAGTTACTGTTTATTCCGTACTATCTGTACCGTCAGAAAACAACATCCGCATTACCCAAATGCGGCTCCTTCGATAGTTAAACAAGTTAAAAAAAAATGGCAGTGGTGAATTATGTGAGTTACTGTTTATTCCGTACTATCTGTACCGTCAGAAAACAACATCCGCATTACCCAAACGCGGCTCCTTCGATAGTCAAACAAGTTAAAAAAAATGGCAGTGGTGAATTATGTGACTTACTGTTTATTCCGTACTATTTGTACCGTCAGAAAACAACATCCGCATTACCCAAACGCGGCTCCTTCGACAATTGCACATTATAAAAATGGGCAATTCATGACAACAAAGCTCGCACATTTTTATTCCCTCTACCTTAAGCGCCAATGGAGACATTACCGGTTCTAATATTTTTGGATTACGTTCCCGTTTTCAACATGTACGGTTTTTGCATGGAGCCAACAGATGAAGGAAGAGGAGAGTGGCTTGAGATCCCTTATAATACTAATATCTCATACGCTCACTTGAACCTGTTGATCGAAGACAAAATATCAGACGATGTCCAGCGTTACCGTGTCACGTCTATTATATATAGGAGGAATTTGCGCACTTTTCTATGGCCACGATGGGGTACAATGCCGATAAACAACGACTATGATGTGCGGAACATGATACGCAACTTTATCCCAATCCAGGACGACGTCGATGCAATGCACCTTAGAGTGAACGGATGTCGTTTGACTGCTCAAAAAAATGGCGCAATATGGCACCAGGCTGCAGTTTTTGAAATAATAAATATTGCGCAGCTTAGCCACTTCGCACATATTTATGACACACTTGTAGAAGTCCAAATCGGATGAGGTTCGGACACAATAATGTGTGCATGTAGTACTACGTGTGTGCAAATTTTTAGAGTGAACGGATGTCGTTTGACTGCTCAAATAAATGGCGCAATATGGCACCAGGCTGCAGTTTTTGAAATAATAAATATTGCGCAGTTTAGCCACTTCGCACATATTTATGACACACTTGTAGAAGTCCAAATCCGATGAGGTTCGGACACAATAATTTGTACATGTAGTACTACTTGTGTGCAAATTTTTAGAGTGAACGGATGTCGTGTGACTGCTCAAAAAAATGGCGCAATATGGCACCAGACTGCAGTTTTTGAAATAATAAATATTGCGCAGCTTAGCCACTTCGCACATATTTATGACACACTTGTAGAAGTCCAAATCGGATGAGGTTCGGACACAATAATGTGTGCATGTAGTACTACGTGTGTGCAAATGTTTAGAGTGAACGGATGTCGTTTAACTGCTCAAAAAAATGGCGCAATATGGCACCAGGCTGTAGTTTTTGAAATAATAAATATTGCTCAGCTTAGCCACTTCGCACATATTTATGACACACTTGTAGAAGTCCAAATCAGATGAGGTTCGTACAAAATAATGTGTGCATGTAGTACTACGTGTGTGCAAAATTTTAGAGTGAACGGATGTCGTTTGACTGCTCAAAAAAATGGCGCAATATGGCACCAGGCTGCAGTTTTTGAAATAATAAATATTGCGCAGATTAGCCACTTCGCACATATTTATGACACACTTGTAGAAGTCCAAATCCGATGAGGTTCGGACACAATAATGTGTGCATGTAGTACTACTTGTGTGCAAATTTTTAGAGTGAACGGATGTCGTTTGACTGCTCAAAAAAATGGCACAATATGGCACCAGGCTGCAGTTTTTGAAATAATAAATATTGCGCAGCTTAGCCACATGTGTGCATGTAGTACTACGTGTGTGCAAATTTTTAGAGTGAACGGATGTCGTTTAACTGCTCAAAAAAATGGTGCAATATGGCACCAGGCTGCAGTTTTTGAAATAATAAATATTGCGCAGCTTAGCCACTTCGCACATATTTATGACACACTTGTAGAAGTCCAAATCGGATGAGGTTCGGACACAATAATGTGTGCATGTAGTACTACATGTGTGCAAATTCTTAGAGTGAACGGATGTCGTTTGACTGCTTAAATAATGGGCGCAAAACAAAATATCAAAAATCAAACGAAGGTGTAATCTTACAATTACTAATCCAAACAATAACAAAATACATTGTTTACTTTAAAAATAAACAAAAGGTACAAAAACTAAAATAAAAGAATGAAGATACACTATTGGTCAACGAGTCCACTCCCCGTATCTATCTGGTGGGTTCCTGTTCGACCGTAGCTGCATACGCAGACTCTCCAGCTGATACTCTTGCACAGGTGTGCGAGATGCTGCAGGTATCTGCTCCAAGTAATCAATCTGCTGCTCGATGGTCATCTCATGGACTGATGCCTGCGGGGTATGCGGTGTAGTGACTATGGGTGTAGAAGGTGTAGGAGTTGGTTGAGTCAGGTGCTGTGAAGTCTGACTAGGACCTGCCCCCACACTACCAGTAGAACCCAACAGCTCAGACAAACTGAAATTCCAACTAGAATTAAGGAAGTCATCAAATGACCCCGCATTACCCCCTGCACTACCACCAACTTCGGGTACTGGCTGATATGGAGCCGGAGTTTGCATCTGGGGAATGTATCCCGCAGTCGGCTGGGGTGTGTAACCAAAGTCTGGACCACCCACATAAGGCTGCAGATGTAGTGCTTGGGAATGTGGCTGCTCAACCGCTACCATCTGTCCAGCATCCACTGCTGCATCGTGCATATGCCCAGCGTCAACTGCTGCATCAAAATGATGATGGGGATCTACAGGCTCAGGAGGAGGAGAGTGATCATGATGTCTTGGCTGTCTTGGCCGCCGCTCGCTGTGTCTCCTCCTGTGTGCAGCTCTTCGGGGTGCGTCATTGCCAATGCAATCCCAACTCGGCTGGAACACTTGGAATGCTGGGGGTGGGACTAAAGGCTCCTCTCGCTGTACATAACCGAACCGCATGTGCCCATATATCCCAGTCTGCTCAGCCACGTATCTCGCATACTGGCTGCTATCAGTGTCCTGGGACATATACTGAAATTGTTGCACTGCTTGTCCCTACAAAAGAAAAAGATATTAAGAAGCAAAAGGATGAAGAGATAATTATATAAACAACTAACCAAAATTATTGACATTTAAAAATTTTATACCAGAACTGCGTTCCTTCGAGCATCTGATGTGAACTAGTGGATGCTGTGCTGTGAGTACCACCTCATGTATGCAGACTGAGGTCCTAGCGGTCGTGAAAGGGGATACGTGTGGAGACGAATTCGCCGGTCATTTCTACTCTCCCACAGTTGCAGATACGGACTGAGGTAAGATACCCAGTCAGTGGTGGTACGCCCAGAACGTTCTTGACTGTGAAGTCTGTCACAGTCAAGTGGAGCGGCGGGAATAGGTTGGTCTCTACCGAACTGCCGCATGACTCGATCTGGTTGGTGTCCCTCAACAATATTAAAATGGATAAGAGGAACTACCAACGCGTAGGCTTCAGCTCCTGGGTGGTGTGGTCGATCAGCATAAGGCAACCACCTCCACTGCAGTAGCAGCCCAAGATTTAAATCTTTTAATTTAAAAAGTATACAATTCAAAGAAATTATTGAGTCTGCTTGTAACTTACTTCATCAGCAGAGGGTGGTGTAGACATATTATCAATCGCAGCCCTAGCATCCTGCAAAGTGCGGATGTGGGCAGCGTCCATCTGCAACCATCTATCAAACATTCAAAAAGACTTCTACCGTTAAACAACGAGCAAATTAAATCATTCAAAAATATATAAACTTAAGTTAACATACCGATAACATAATGGTGTATCATCATCAATCCGCTTAGTGCGGCGTATAAAAAACCGTGGAATCCTCGCGTACGCCCATATAGTAAGCAATCTGGTGCTGCATATGAGGTATCCCGTAGATGTAATCTGTGTGGCCATGCATAGATGATGATACATCCAGGCCAATACTGCAGATCCCCAGCTGTACTGGCCAGCCACATTAAAATCCGCCAGTAGAGGCAAATAACAACAGTCAACAGAGTTTCCATTGGAGGATGGCATTAGCGTCCCCCCAAGCAGCCTCAAGATGTACGCCCTAGCATGCTGAGCAATCCTAGCAGGCGGAGCGTCATCAGTCAACTCTGGATCATCATTTTTGAAATTTTCAGATAGCCATGATAAATGAACATGGTGCCCCCTAATGTCCTCGATATCCGGCATCTTCCCCAATAAATCAGCGCATATTTCTTGAACATCCACATCAGTAGCACCTGTAACCGGCCTACCCTCGATAGGTAAACCGAAAAGCTCTGCCATGTCCTCTAAAGTGATAGAAACCTCCCCGAATGGAAACATAAATGTATGGGTCTCCGGTCTCCATCTCTCAACCAAAGCATTGCATATGTAATTATTACCTTTCACGACTAACCTAGAAGGACCCCATAACCCAGCAGCTTGTAAATGGGACAATCAATCTATGCGGGGCTTCATCCAACTTCACACCCCCACACCTCTCAAAACTCTATCCATATACTCCTAAATTTCATCATAAATAAATTCTCTAATTACTCTCTAACTTTTATTATTAAATTAACTAAATATAATAATTTTAACTAACTATTAAAAAATTTTAACAATTAGAATACTAACCTGACGTCCAGATAATATCGCACAAGAGATATGCGTCGTCTGCAGTGAAAACAGCTCCGTCTGATCTGGCCCGGGTCCTCCAGCTGCTCCGGCATATCTTCCAGCCATCTTAATTGCAAAATAATTTTGTAACTACTAAGCTCACCCAAACTGAAAATATGAGAGAATATGAGAGATTATGAGAGAATATGAGAGAGATAAGGAGATTTGTGTGAAGAATGAGGGAGGGTTAGTGGGGTATTTATAGGGAGGGAAGGGCTGCCGCCCAGCTTAAACTGTCAAAGAAACTGCACTTGGCAAGTGCTGGTTTCGACTCGCACAGGTACAGCACTTGCCAAGTGCTGGTCTTGTGCAAAAAAAAAAAAAAACGGAAACAACACTCTCCAAATGCTGGTTTTGTACAAATTTGAGACCAGCAATTGCCAAATGCTGGTCTTGTGCAAAAATCATCACTGTCCCGAGAATAATTGGACAGAGTGTCCTATTAGGGAATTGAATGCTGGTTTCGGAATTTCTATGTGCTTCGCCCTTGGCAAAACTTGAATAAAGCAGAGCAGAAATCACAGAATTGACACAGAAATTGATGGTAAAAGCCAAAAACGTTCACAAATGGACCCAAGTGTATTTGATTATGGGAGAGGTTCTGATTTTGATTGTTTATTTGCAAATTTTGAGGGGAAGGTGAAAGATGAAGAGGCTGGATGTTGTTCCTTTCTGAATCTCCGCGATTTGTTCTTCTTTCACTCAGGAAGATTGTGATTGTGATTGTTTATTGCCAGGGGAAGGTGAAATAGAATAATAGATAAATTATAGCTTACTACCAAACATTGTCCCTTAAAAAGTCACTTAATCATTTTATATGGTCTCAACTCTCAAGTTGCTTAAGAAAATATGAACTAGGAGCCTTCGCTATACATATATTATGACATTGATTTGATGCTTTTATACAGTTCTTGAATTCGACACTTCATCACAGCCACAAATTCTGCTTCCGAATTCCTTCATCAGGAAACTATCTTTCACAGCCATGTTACCATCTAACCGCAATTCGCAACAAATTTATACATCAATATAATCCCACAAGCCAGTTCCTGGCCAAAAGGGGAAAAAGAAAAGCAAAAACAGAAGCTAGCCATGTAAATTGAAACCTTACCCAGGCAACTTATAGGTAACAGTCATAATCACCCAACAGAACTAAACATATCTACATCTCGACACACAATATTCCCTCACTCCAGAGGCCGCATCTCGAGCCAGTACCCCCTCCAGATCACCCACTATCCTGGCCAGCCAGATATCTAAGTTCCTTTGGATCTCCCTAAAGTTGCTCTTGATGGAGCCAACAGATCGTCTAACAGCATGGGATCCCGCTTCCGCTGCCCAGTAACAGCTGCTGCTTACCTCTGCTTGAAGTGTACTTAGCTTCTGCCCAGCCTCCGCTACTCGCTGCTGAAGCCATATTGCTTCAAGAAGAAACTCCGTTGAACGTTGAGTTCGAAACTCGGAGCTCAAGCTGGAATCACATGGATCACTTGTTTGCTATCATAATTCAAGGACAAACATTAGTGCTCAACCCTAAATAGGTTAATCAAGAAGAAATACTGTTGCAACAAATTACATGTCATCTCAACTCCACAACTCCTTTTCTTTTACGGTCTCATTGCATTGCTGATAATGGATTTGATTCATAAGCAATCAAAGGCGATGAATATATAAATGTGGCACAAGTTAAATAAATGCTACTCACCATCCTTTTGCAAAGATCATCAATCTTTCCCGCCACCTCTTGATATCTCTTCGCCTGTTTTCTCATCAGTGATGATGGAATCTTTGAAACTTCACCCTTGCCATCATCAATTCCTTCCAGATTAGACAGCTCTTGTTCAAGCACTTTTATCTTAGAGGAGACACCATTCCACTCTCCTTTTGCCTTCCAAGGTGGTTCTCTCCTGATATGGTCAGAAATTGAGAAAAGCGTATTATTAGAGAAAGGAGATTAAAATGCGTGTAAAAAGAGCAAAAAAATAGCAATTTCAGCATAAGATGAGGTAAGCTCAGCTATAAACTTACCTAGGCACAAAATGTTTCATGTGATACATCGATTCACTTGATTCGTACTGGACATCCTGAAAGAAAGCGGAACAGAGGCAAACATAAGAAACAAAACTCAATTATTCAAGACCTACTACAATAAAAGAAGAAATGAAGAATCAATTACAACCTGTTCAGGAAAGATCTGAAGAGATCAATAGTGTCATGTATTTTAAGCCACTGACAACTCCAATACCATAACAGTTAGGAAGTAATGGCAATTCAGATGTCATTAATTGTACACCCATGATATGTAGTTAGTTGAGCAAAACAAACAAAACTCAATCAACCAACCAACCAACCAAATGGCCTTGAATTTCCTTCAAGAGATTGGTGGTCCACTGGTCCATACGCACGTGACTCAATAACTAACAAAAGAGCCAGTCTCTTTTCTTTAGTTAACAGAGATAAGGGGTCCGAGATAACAATCAAATAAAGATCTCACAACTCACAAAGACAAGGACAAGACTAGATCACGATCTGAATCCTATATACAACTGAGTGAGGACAGACCAAGTAGCCTTTGAATGATTAGATACTACCAATACACCTCTGGAGTTTGTTTTAATTGGATAAGAATCCAAAACCCTCGCTAGACGATTATTTCTGACTTGTAGAAAGAGACAAAGGAAGAAGATATTGAGACAAAATTAATGCTGTAATGGTCAGAGAAACTAGCTACCAATTATTGCATCAAATTATACAGGCAGAAACTGGATTCAAATTCAAATTTGGGAGCAGAAATTCAAATTCGCCCTTGGAAAACATGAATTTTCCCTTCGAGGCCAGGATTCGAGTCACTTTCTCATCAGAATTTGCAAGGAAGAAGTGTGAAGAAGAGAATTGGAATTGTGGCTATACGCCCTAGTCAGACTAGACCTTCCAACCTCCATAGACAATCACAGAATTGAGAAAAAAAAGCTTCTCGTTTCCATGAAATTCATACTTGACATGGTTTAAATGAAATGGGATCATTTATATCCCAAAAAGCTATGATGACCTTTCAAGTCATAACCAATGCGAATCAGTAAAAGTGTAAGACAAGATTGTTCTAGGATCTTATAGGAATATACTATCCATAAAAACTACCAGATATTATATATGTAGTTACAAACCTGCCATGAACGAGCTTTCTCAGCCCATAACTTAGCTGCTACCGAAGACAGAAAATTCGGGTCAAACCCATCCTTACTAGACCCAAACACCAACCCAACATCCTTGCTAAAATGCATCCCTCTTTCTTCCCCTACTGCACTATACCGTCTTCCTCCCAACCCCTCAAAACTCAGATCTTCAGACACTTCTCCATCCCCACCACCAACACTACCTACTTCCTCCTCCTCAAACCCTTCACCGGATTCCACCGCTTTCCTTGACATGAAATTCAACATCTCATCCCTCTCCTCAATCTCCCTTTTCAATTCATCAACGTCACCCAGTAACCCACTCTCATTCCTCTCCAACTCCATAACCCTTTCTCGGAGTCTCGCGTTTTCCTCCACTGACTCGTCAATCTGCTGAATGAGTCTCCTCTCCTCCCTCTGCCATGCGTTCCGGTGTGATGCGAAGATCTCCACCACTCTGGCGTTGGCTTTTGAATCCTCCTGTCGGCGGGATATCAGCTGATGAAGCTGCTCCTCGGCCTGGTGAAGACGGACTGAGAGGTAGTGGTTACGACATTTGAGAGTTGGGATGAGAGATTGGGCGGTTTCCGGAAGGAGTGTGAGGAACACTGCGAAGCTCACGCCGAGATACGATGCGTAGAGGTCTTTGATACTACTTGTTGTTGGGTTTTCTCCTGATGAAATGGTTTCTGGTTCTGGGTATTCTTCACCTTCATGTCTGTATTCCCTCGGTGGTTGGTTCAGTAGTGACGGTGGAGGGGCTGCTACGGCTGCCATTAGAGTGCGGAAGGTGATAAGCAAGTTGGGAGGAAAAGAAAAATAGAAAAGCTGGTTCTCTGGGGACGAAGTAATGCAGAGGTGGTCACGCTCTCTGTTTCAGGGTAGTTGGAAACAGTAATAATGTCTGGACGTTTAAATAAATTTGTTGTATTTATCTTATCCTAGAAAAATGACTTTTAGGAGAAACAGTGACTTGTTTGGGGATGCTCAAAAATGAGGTGAAACTTCCTCTGTACTTGTGCTTCTATTTCGATTCTTTACCACATCCTTGCAATAATTAATGATAGCTTGCTGCCCTTCTTATACTGACAAGCATTGAAGTCGATTGGCTCCAGCAAAAAGCAGAAAAGACAAGTGCAGATGGCTTGCAGGGTCTGACTATACTATTTAGCACGTCAACTACTAGCTCATAGGCTCCTTTTATGTTTAACTTTTCCAAGCTGTTTTTGAGTCATTTTTTTCGGGGTTAACACAGGCAGTTGGATCTTTAACTCGCACAGTTTTTTTGCATACAGTTGTAGCTGAAAGTTAGAAAAAGTAGAGAGAAAAAATAGTTGATATGACAATTGATGTATATGACATACAAAGACAATAAACTAACTGATCAAATAAATTCGATGTAAAAGAATGGGGCCATAGAAACTTGAGACCATTATCACTAAAAACATATACGAAAAGTTTGGGGGATGAGGGCTTCAAAGTCTAACTTGTAAGCTTAGGACATAACTAGGGGTAATTCACTACCACCTCCAATTCTTCCAGAGTTTGAGTAATTGAACATTTTGTTAATTAAAAAAACTTGTTTAAGGTGAGCATTACAATAAGAGAAACTAAGGGGTTGTTCTATGGTAGCATCAAAAAGCTACTCATACTAGCTTTTTGTTTAATCTCACCATGGTTAACAAATAGGGTAGTGCCAACTATGTTTTTGTGGGTCCAGTTAATTTAAATGATCCAACAGATAAGTGACAAGTGTCACATTAATGTAAAAAAAAAGTACAATGTTCTCAACGAACGCGGCCTAATACACTTCATCGTATTGAAAGCCAAAGTCAAGTTAGGAATTTAGAGATGGCGTGGTGATCTCCTTGATGAACTTTTTCACTCGGTTTTTGGGTAACATTTTGATTCATCCGAATGTGGATTTTGTAAAATCCTTCTTCCTTTGCTTGTGTGATCCCTTTGCTAATCGCTTCAATATTCATTTGATAGTTCTTTTTTTTACAGAGAACTCTAAAGTTAAAAGACAGTCTGGCATTGTTCTAATAATCAATAAGAATACCACTTGTAATAACGAGATTCCTTTTTTCTGTAATAGGAAGTTGCAAGTAAGATCTCATCATAACTTAATGCATTTACAGGATCATAAATAATCTCATTTCACATTTTTTATATTTGTATGATATGCAGTTGTGAAAACTAGATTAGCATCAATACAATTAGTCATAGAGAGCTCAGTATTGTGTTGAGCTTAATTCTTTCCATCATAAAAGCCCATATGGTGTTAACAACCTCAGCCAATTTTTCATTCGCCCAAGTATTTGCCTTATAGATCAGCTCATCTTGGATAGATCCTATTCTGAATCCGGTAAGGCAGAAATGTCTGTAATGTTCTTTCGATAATTTGTAGCTATTTAACAAAGAAAAATGGAGTGGATGTCTGTGTCTAGGTTCCCACAAAAATGGCATCTGCCATCTCCTCATAATCTTTTAGCAATATTGCCATGCATGGGAGGATTGATTTGGTAGCTTCCACCAAAAGAGTGACTCTCGGGGGGATTTTTTGTGAAGATTTTGGATATGAGGTTCCATGATAAGTGGGTAGGGTTTGAGGAATTTTCTGTAGCTTTATTTTCTTGAAGAATTAGGCAAACATGTTTGACAGAGTAATCATTATTTTTGGACTTGTGCTAGATCCAGCCATCTATTTATTGTAAGTCAATTGAGATTTAGGATTTCTTCACTATCAGTATTAAACATAACTCTTTTCACTAGCTCTATGTTCCAAGTACCAGTGTCCTGGTTCATGAGATAATTGACTGATGTTGGAGGGGATAAAGGTTGTTGGAGTGTTGGGTTTGAAACTTCCTATTATAGGGATCCATGGAGAGTCGCAGATCATGGTATCATTACCATTTCCTACCTAGATATGAGCTCCAGCTTTGATCACATGCATGCTGGACATGAGAGATTTCCAAATGGGGCTATCACTCTTGCCTGGGGTAGTATTTAGAATTGAGCAAGAAGGAAAATATACGGCTTTGGGGGTTTTGGCTACGAAATAGTTGAGTATGATCCAAATTTTCTTTTCTAAAAGGGCTTGATTAAACTCTTTAATGTGTCTAAATCCAGCCCTCCATAGGCTTGTTTGGGGCATATTTTGTTCCATTTTGTCCAATACATTAGTTTTTTTGTGGTATTTCTTGCCCACCAGAATTGGTGTAACACCCCTACCGCTAATCAAGTCATTACCTCTTCAACCATCTCATTTATCAATACCCAAGCAGCGGAATTCTTACTCCATACGGCGGGTGATACAATGCCGTTAGTCACTCACGTGACTAACAAGGCCAAATCCAAATACAATATCTAATTACCATATTGGTCTGATGAACTTGAATATACCGAGCAATCAAATAACACTACTACATTACATTCCTTTACCGGTTCAAATATCAATACAATCCTCAAATCAAATCTATACCGAGTCTCTACAATTCTCAAGTTTGCCGATAACATTTCGGTCTTACAATTCCACAATACAAACAAATGCAATTTCTTAAACGACTACCCATGCTTACATAGTGACCCCGCCCTACTCTCGAACGGTATTCGGCTCCAAGTACCTGTAAAGTAAAAACAGCACCCCAAGGGGCTCAGCGAATAGCTGGTATGAAATTTGTATACCCCGAGTGCTAACGGGGGTACGCCTACTACTTTATCGAGAACATGCGGTTCATTTTAATTCAATAAACATGCTCGCATTCAAAGGCATTCAATAAGGAGTACAATCACACTAACACAACAAGTTTGTAAGTTAGTATTTACTCATTCTTAGGCCTTGAGGGTTTCCACCTCACTATGTCTTTGTTCCTCATTCATTGTTTTACCCATTCTCTTGGGTTACTCTTACTCAAGTTCTCTTACTCTCAATCTCAATCAAGTTCTACAATACTCAATCCCAAACCAAAACTCCCAAGTCCTCAATTGTCAACTCAATTCTTAATTCTCAAGTTTCAAACTCAATTCTAAATTTTTAATTACAACTCTTAAGTTCACAAGGTTCTCAAATTCTCAACGGGACATCTTTTAAGTCATTACCCATGACCTCCGATCAGAGTCATACACAAGACTCACCATCAGGCTTTCAAATACGAGTCTTACTTCCCCGACTACGACCCTACACCGGGTCTAGCATGATGGGAAGGTTCGACTATCAAACGGAACTATACACCTAGTTCCTCAAATTCACAAATGTCTGTTTCTCTATCGAACTACTCAAATTCCTAAAACTCCTCTCTCGGAGTTATTTCACAATCTCATATATTAGCCTATAAGTATCTCTCTCGATAACATCTATTAGCTTAGGGAAATTTCTCAAAGTCTAGTATTCTCAGATTTAAGGGTTTTCCCAACTTTTTGAATACTTTCTATGTTTGAGACATTTTCTTAAATTGGTCGGATCCTCATATTGTAGATCGACTATTCTTTAAAGGAGTTTGACGGTCCTTTATATGTATTTTATTTTTCTCTTGAGTTCTTTTCTTAGAACTATCATCATCCTCTAAGTAGAGGTTTACTATATCTTTCCATTCTTATTTGTGTTTGTGGATTATTTCAACTCGGTTCTCTAACCGTTACGGGAGTTTACTAACCCCGTACAACTTTCTCACGTTCTAATGGGCTCATAGGTTGCATTATCGTTTCTTGGTTTGATAGTTTTCGTGTGTTTCCACGTTTTCATTATTTCGAGAAACGACTCTTTCTACGAGTCACTAACCAAACAATAGTCATCTACGAGTCGGTCCATATCACTAGGTTAGACCATACAATCATACAAGGGTGGTTAGTACACTCATCATGCATCAAGATATACAATCAAGCAATAGAACATTTTTCATGCTTTTATCTTGATTAAGTCGGCACACAAGCACACAAATCAGTGTAGCCACATTAGCATACAGGGCATGAGAAAATCATACCTTTCACCATGGATTAACTTTACCACGTCACCTTACGTTCCTCGAGTCTTACTCTCGAATCACTGATCACATGTCAAATGGTTCTATTAACATCAATTCCTTGTGGTAGGTAAATGAAGATTACTCCCGTACTTACCCCGTTGTCCCGTTAACTTCATCTTTATTCTTGTTAACTTAAGTTCTTACTTCTTACTCATTTTTAGCACTTGTTTATGCTTCTAAGGACCTTTACATATCACTAAACAAGGCCTAGACATCATCTAATATCATTACCATTCAAACCCCCATCATTTAAGCACTTTAAAACACTCACGGTACAATTCTGGGAGTGGTCCGGGACTTGGTCCTCACCATAAGTCCCGGACCAATTGAAAACCAAACTTTCGGCCATAAAAATAGAGTGGTCCGGGACCTTGTACCTGGCTTAAGTCCCGGACCAAGTGTAGTTTGTACTCTCGGCCTTATTTTAAGTGTGGTCCGGGACCTTGTTCTTAACCTAGGTCCCGGACCCTACTAAAAACTGCTACTCATGAAATTTTTCAACCCCAAATCAACCCCTAATCCTCACCTAATCATTCCTTAATTTTTCCACATGTTTTCTACATGTTTAAACACCTTAAAACCTCTTCAAATCATTAGTCCAATTCATCACCCAATTCTTACATTTTCATTCTTACATTTTTGTATTTTGCATACTTGTGCATTTCTACTTCTTCTTGATAGTTCACAACCTTCTACCACCTTACCAAATCACCTATTGACCATCACCACACCTTCATAGACACTTGCATTATCTATACCCAAGTCCATCCTCCATTCACATGCTAAACACTCTAGTTCATCACTAGCAAAATTCATGACTTTTCCTACAACATTTGCTACAGTTTTGCACTTCTCTTTCTAGTTCTCTAACTACCATTTCAAGATGGTTAACTACCTAAATCAATCACCATTCGTTCCTAGTTTCTTCAATTCATAAGGTCACCTAAAACACTTAATTTCTACATAAATGTTGCCATAACTTACCTACAAACCTAACATTGCCCAAATACACTTTCTCTCACCTAAATCAGTTCAAAACTAGCCACACCCATAGAGGGTCCTACCAGCACACAATAATTAACCAAAGTCTCTTCTAAAATCTCATCAAGCACAATAATATACACAATCTCAAATTGTATGACACTTAGGCCCTTAAACCAACACAAGTTCACAATTCTCTCTAATATCAACCAAACACATTGTCTCACATATTTTGGGTTCATTATTTAATTTAACCCATCCCAAATCCTACAACACTTAAGGTAGACATCAAGGTCGTTAATTACCTTCAATTCTCAAGTTCTTCTTTTGCATTTCTCATATCCTCTTCTCCACTCCTCTTGATGCAAAATCGGTCAAGGGGCATTGCCTTTACCCAAACTCTAGACCAACACCCAAATGGGGAATTAAGCACTTAAGCTTATTAATTAAGCTAGAATACAAAGAAGGGTGCTTAGAGCACAAGGGTGAAGAATTACCTTTGGAACCCTAAAATGGGGGTTTGGTCAAGAATCAAAGAAGGACTCCCCATAAGATTTTGAAGCTTGAACAAGGCTCATTCAAGGAAGGAAAAACAAGGAAAATGGGGAGTCAAAACCGGCCACATAAGGGATGAAGGAAAGAGTGAAAATTTTGTGATTTTTCTCACCTTAAAACAATGAGGAGACTCCAAGCTTCAAGAATCTCTAGCTTTCTCTTCAAATGGGCTATACCCATGGAGATGAACTTCAATCTTTGTGGATTTTGAAAAGAGAGAAAGATAGAGCTTGGTGAGAGGAGTTCAAATATATGGTTTATTTTTCATTTGGAGCATGGAGTTGGCTAGAGCAAGTGAAATAAGAGAGGAAGCCATTGTTGAGCTTCAAAAACGTTCCAGCCATGGGAGAGGGAGGAGAAACGCCTGAGAGGGGAAAGAGTGGGGAAGAAAGGAAATGAGAGGAGAGAGAGGAGAGTGAGGGGTTTTATATACTCACTGGTGGAACGCGACCCATTAATTACAGTCCAAAACCGTGTATAATTACGGTTCTGGACCGTAATCTACGCGGGCGTCAATAAAGATGGCGTTTCTTTAATTACGGTTTAAAACCGTAATTAAAGTCCCTTTTCCGGCCCGCGTTCATTGACTTTACATTACGGTTATTTTTAAAACCGTGATCTAAAGTCCTTTAGCGCGCGCGAACCAAAGGACTTTAGATCACGTTTAAAAGTAAACCGTAATGTAAAGTCGACACTTTAGATGACGGTTTTGGCAATAACCGTCATCTAAAGTCTTTTGGCGCGCGCGCCCAAAGGACTTTAGATTACGGTTATTGTTAGAACCGTAATCTAAAGTGTAATTTTTTTTATTTTTTTTACAAATCTACACAATTGCAACAGAGACAGAATTGTAACAGATAAGCAACAGAGGGCAGAAACTGCACAATTGAACCCCTGAATCAAATACCAACAACACAAATTCATTCTCTGCGCACAATTGCAACAGAGATAACATCTAATAAAGCACCAGATCGAAAATCTGTAACATATTCAATCTGTTACACAATTGCAACAGAGATAACATCTAATAAAGCACCAGATCGAAAATCTGTAACATATTCAATCTGTTACACAATTGCAACAGAGATAACAATTGCAAATTCATTTCTGCGCACAATTGCAACAGAAACATTCAATACAACAGCTAGAATCTGTTACAGCAGCAGCTAGCATAATTCATTACAAACAGAATCAGAGCAACTAACAAAAAATATAATTTGTTACACAATATAATCTGTTGCAGCAGCAACTAACAGAATCAGAGCAGCAACTAACAAAAATATATGTTACAGCATCAGAGCTAGCTAGTCTACCACTCCATTCTCATAAACATGGCTGCCATGCTCTCTCTGACATGCAACAAGTCGGCAGGAGCATAAGTCTTGAATCTGGCATAATGCTCTTTAATCTGCAACAAGAAAAGGAATGGAACACATAATGAGATTAAGATAAAGACACAAAAAATCTGCCGAAAGAATTAAATACAAGACAGCGTTCGTATTACCTTGTCAATATCATTCTTAAAACTTGGGAAGTACCCGCAGAACTCGTACATATACCGCATCACGTAGTACCCGCAACTCTTAGAATCCTTTTGGGTAGGGCACTAAATCACCAAAATTCACAAATGTAAAACAATTGTACAAAGATAATAGCAGCACGAATGAAATACATGAATTACCAAACCTTGATGTAATTGACGGTCAAATCACCAAACTCTCCCTGAGGGGTTTTTTTGTAACAACTGTTACATATATTAACAAAAGCGTTTAGCAAAATGAACAAGTACATTAATTTTGGTTCAAAAAACTTACAAACAATTAAATAGTAATAAAAACTTACTCTTTGATTAAGTCTTCAGTGTTGAATTCTGTCCACTGCCCTAGTGGATCTAGAACGAGCAGAGTAGCGGTGGCAGCGCAGAATATAAACAAAGCCCAGTGGTGGCTACAATGTCAAATACAAAATGAAATGAGAAATGAAGGTAAAAAAGTTAGCTAATTAGTATGTAATTTTATATTAGAACTCACGTTTGGTGATACGGCATTAGAATGAATAATTTATTCTGTTGATCAACAACATTGAAGCAATGAATCATGTATTCACAAAACCTCCCCGGGTCCCTAGTGACTGAGTCGTACGATAAACGCTCCGGGCACACCGCAGTAATGGAGGTCATGTCCTTCTCAGCACATCTCTCAAGCAGACATCTATTATATCACATGTACTATAAAAAGTTAGCCAATGCAACTTCATAGATACTTATTCTATATGTTTTTACAGTATGAGGAAAGAACACTTACTTTAGATAAGCTTGAATAATGTTAATGTTCAGATAATCTCCACACATCATCTCTCTGATGTCCTCAAAGTTGATTGCCGTCATCATATCTTCTTCGTAGTGAAACATCGACTTTGGAAGCGTCATCATGAAGTTGTTAGTTTGAGATGACTTCAACATGATCTTGTCGTAGAGATTCATCTGCTTGGCCCCAAAACATTAACAAGTTTTTGTGGCAGTGTGAGCTTATTTTTAGGCGCCTCAGAAGTCCTGGTGCGACCCCGGACGGGCGCTGGATTCTTACCTTTCGCACCCCGACTCACTGGATTCTTACCCTTCACACACAAACAGTAAAGCATCAATGTAAAGATAATTACTAATTGATTATTATAGTAACATTAAACAATTATCTAGAACATACCCTTGTACTTCTGACAGGATTCGCCGGCGCGCAGATCTCTTCTTCTCTGGGCCGGGATACGCGGCGAGGAAGCTCAGGGATCTCAGGATTCGCCGGCGCGCTGGTCTCTTCTAGTCTGGGCCGGGTTACGCGGCGAGGAAGCTCAGGGATCTATAATAGATTAGATTAGATACTTAATGCTAAATAATGCATTTTATTAGATACTAAATGGTTGTCAAACAGTCTTACCTCATCGGTGACAACAATATAACATGCTGGCCAGGGCAATATGTCTCCCTTCGCTTCGATCAGCGTGCATTTGTTGTCAAACGCCATCGGAAGGTATGCATGCTCAAATCCATCAACTATCAGGTCCAAGGTCACACGCGTAGAATGGGGGTAGACGTACGAAACTGATGAGCGTGAGTGGACCTGATGGCAACACCGTCCCGTAGGCCGCATCTACAGGGTGCCCGTCTAATGGTATTTGGAGACGACATTTTTTTTGCTCCTTTAATAAACAGAGATAATACGTGAAATAAATAAGTGAGTCCAATCTAATACTATTTAAATAACTTTATTTTAGGAGAAAAATAGTTAAACAAAGTTAACCTGGATGTTGGCAAACGGGTACGGGTCAGCGGCCGGAGCACAACTAGACGAGGAAGATAGTCGAGGAGGATCTAGCTGCTGCTGCTGAGTAGTCGCATGTGCAATCGCATTCAACGCTTCCTGCAGCCTCTCCTCGATAGCCCGGCGCTCAGCAGCCTGTTTCTCGTCATTAGCTTGGCGCTCAGCAGCGAACTTACGCTCTACCATCGCCTCGACTTCAGCAGCACTCATCTGACCCTTCCTAGCAGATGGCGGGAATACGTTCTTCTGACGTACTTCTCCCCCAAATCCTCTAACACGCCCCGGGTGATCCTTCTTCCCAAGCATTTGATTGAGCGCGTCGTCTTGAGAAGGAGGAGCGTGTAAGTCTACTTCTCCTCTCTGTGCCGCTTCGTACTGTCCAATTTTCAAAGAAGTTAACACTAAATTTAAGATCAACAAACACTTGAGTATATAAGTAAATTATTTAACAGCTACTTTCAAATACTTACAATTTGGTTAGCCAGTTGTTCCATCGCAGCATTAGGAAATATCCTCTGACCTTCGCTGGTCGTTTTCTGGCGTCCCAGTATGTACATCTGCACCCTCCTCGCCTCAGAGACATCCTCGATCGGGCATTCACTTCCATCCTCGTTCCTCCGTGTCAGCAAACCAGCTTCTTTCCATCCCTCGAGGCTGCCCACATATCCCCTTCGTCCCATGGTGTGGGGGTAGAGATTAGCTTCACGGTTTTGCCGTGCTTGTTCTTGTACTTGCTGTTAAGAAAGTACAACAGGAAATTAATTAGAAAATCAGGGATAAAGCATTATGAGCATTAATTAAGAAAAGAGTACACACAAACATACCCTGAACTCGGGGGTGGCGTGCCGCTCAACGAACTCCTTCCACTCCTCTTCAGTGATCATGCCGTTGTACACAACATACGGCGGAGGCTCACGTGGGGGCACCCTGTTGATCCAATGCTCAACCAAATAGTGGCGGAATGATTTAGCTTTGCCGGACACCAAAGAAAGAACGGTCTTCTTCACTTCTTCTGGGATCTTGTACCGTTCTTGCACCTTCTTCCAGATGGTCTCCTTTACTTCTTGCGGGACTTGTTTCCATGTGTGGTTGATGCAGCAATGTGATCTGGCCAGAGTCCCTAGCATACTACCGAACTCTGACCTGCTGCCCCCACCATACCTCCCATACTGGTCCCACAGAAGACTAATCTGATCCTCTTTCTGCAGTTTCAACCCACGGGTCGGACCTCTACCTCTGGGTCTCTGAGTAGCACTCGTAGAAGGTGCACTCATGGAAGGGCCAACAGTAGCAGCGGCAGATGTGGATGGGGCAACAGCAGCAGCGGCAGATGTAGATGGGACCGGTACCATTCGCTGCTCATTTTCCTCTCCTCACGACAAAATAAATCGAACTCTGCATCAGCCATGTCCTGATCAGCCATGCCTGCAAGGATTGAAATACAATTTGAATTAAATTAAGCATTTCATAATGGTCATAAACAAGCAATAAATAAAAGAGTGGTAATTTCATATAAATTTTTATAGTAATAACTTACATACACCATTATCTCTCAACCCACATTCCCTCGTTATGGTCTGATCGTATATACTCACGATGACCTGTGACCTCAGCCTCTTCCAATGAAATAGGAACAGTTGGAGGTTCATCTTCTGCATCATACTCATCCTCATCAACCACACCATCCACACCAACTATTCCTCTTCTCCCTTTAAGCACAACAGACCATCTAGGATTACAGGGATCAGTTACATAAAATATCTGCTTAACCTTCGTCCCAACAACGAATGGCTCAACCGTGGGAGTAGCTCTAGACAGATCAACCAGTTTCATACCATGCTCCTCCTCACGGTAGCCATGAATGTTGTTAACCCAGTTACAGCGGAAAACACACATTTCGTAGCTGTTGTAGTCCAATACCCAGATGTCTTGTATAACACCGAAATATGATTGTTGTACTGAGACAGGACTATGACCCACGACACCGACGTCATATAAGTTTTGATAAGCTTCAAGCTCTACACCACTGTTTTGATTCGTTGACTTCTGATCCTGACGTTCTGTGAAAAAGGTGAATCCGTTGACATCGTACCCCTCATAAGAAATTACATCCAGATTTGGTCCAAATGCAACTACTTTAATCAGTTCAGGCACATTCGTGGACTGATCGGACAACACTCTCTCTTTGAACCATCGGACAAATGTCCTATTCTGCTCATTTTGTAGTCTGACGTCACTCATGTTTGGATATTGTGCTCTTAAAACACACAAGTGTTCATCAAAGTATGGTTCAACATCTTCAAGATGACTTAGCACAACTAAATGAGCTTTGTTAAGAGTGTCTATGTCAATTCTTTTCAGTTTCCTTCCAACCGTGCCAACACCCTTCAA
Organism: Limonium bicolor; assembly: GCA_023374045.1. Classification (NCBI taxonomy): domain Eukaryota; kingdom Viridiplantae; phylum Streptophyta; class Magnoliopsida; order Caryophyllales; family Plumbaginaceae; genus Limonium; species Limonium bicolor. The sequence continues at coordinate 149,318,402 of CM041780.1, forward strand.
TCTGCCCTCGTGTCTAGAACGTGGAAGTCCAATGGTATCGACACCTTCTAGGTAATTGGTGCAGAAGTCTACAACTTCCTCTGTGATAGTGCCCTCTATAATACTACCCTCTGGGTGACGACGGTTCTTCATTTTCTTCTTCAGGACACCCATGTACCTTTCGAACGGATACATGTAGCGAAGGTACAAAGGACCACACATCAGAATCTCTCTTACAAGATGCACGAGGAGATGTATCATTATGTCGAAGAACGATGGAGGAAAATACATCTCCAGCTGGCACATTGTCACAATAAGATCCTTTTGTAATTTAGACAGAGTGTCCACATCAAGAACCTTAGACGAAATGGATTTGAGGAAGACACTGACGTTTGTGATTGTGTGTCTGACAGCATCCGGCAAGATCCCACGTAGTGCAATTGGCAAAAATTCTTGAAGTAGGACATGATAATCGTGAGATTTCATTCCTACTAATTTGAAATCTGTCATGGACACTAGGTTTCTTATGTTTGAGGAGTAACCTGATGGCACCTTGATGTTGTAAAGGGTACTGCATAGACTATGTTTCTCTTCTTTAGACAGAGTGTGACAGGCAGGAGGCAAGAATGTGCGTTTTCCACGTTCTTGCGGGCCAAGCTCTGTGCGTATGCCCAACTCAATTAAATCTTTTCTTCCTTTCAAATGATCCTTTGTCTTTCCTTTTATGTTCAAAAGGGTGCTAGTGAAACTTTCACCCACGTTCTTCTCGACATGCATCCCATCGATACAATGTCTAACCTCCAGATGCTGCCAGTACTGTAGTTCCCAAAATATTGATTTCTTTTTCCAGACACTTTTTTCACCACTTTTGGTTGGCGGCCCGAAGTTGTTCACAATATTATCCAACTTTTTGTAAATCTCTGTACCTGTCAAAGGCTGGCGCGCCATGCTGTGATCAGTTTTCCCATCGAACTCTTTCGCCATCTTTCGATACTTATGTCCTTTTGGAAGCATTTTTCGGTGGCCCATATACACGGTTTTCCCACTATGTTTCAAGCGAATGCTACAAGTGTTTTCACCACAAATCGGACACGCCAACGCCCCCTTGATTGAATAGCCTGAAAGATTACCATAGGCGGGGAAATCATTGATTGTGCAGTACAACATAGCACGCAAATTGAAGTCCTCTTTACTGAATGAGTCGTAAACCGTAGCCCCTTCATTCCACAAGAGTTGTAGATCCTCTATCAAAGGTTGTAGGAATACGTCAATTTTGTTGCCCGGTTGCTTTGGACCAGATATTAACAAAGACAACAAGATGTGTCTTGGTTTCATGCATAACCACGGCGGTAGATTGTAAATAACCAAAAGCACAGGCCAGGTACTGTGTATGCTACTCAAAGTACCGTAAGGGTTCATCCCATCCGTGCACAAGCCTAGCCTTAGGTTTCTCGGTTCGTTACCAAACTCAGGAAATTTTACGTCTATGTTTCTCCACTGTGGTGCATCAGCGGGATGTCTCAATCTGCCATCCTTTTTCCTGTGAACTGAATGCCACCGAAGATTCTCTGCGTCTTTCTCAATGGAGAACAAACGTCTGAACCTTGGAATGATGGGCAGGTACCACAATACCTTAGCTGGTGAACCTTTCTTACTACCGCTGATGTGAGTTTGTTGTTTCTTATACCGTGACGCTCCACATGCTGAACAGCTTTCAGCAAATTCATCCGATTTCCAAAACAGCATGCAACCATTTGGACAAGCATGAATTTTCTGGTACCCCATACCCATTGGGCACATCATTTTTTTGGCTGAGTACGTAGTCGTTGGTAAAACGTTGTCCACCGGAAGAACGTATTTCAATAGTTCCAGGAGGTCAGTGAAACTTACGTCGCTCCAGCCATGTTTCGCTTTCAAGTTGAATAGCTTGAGGACGACACTCAACTTGCTTAACTTTGTAGGGTCACACCCGGGGTACAACGGTGTTTTGGATGAATCCAACAAATTTTCATGCTTGTCTGGCGTGTTAGAGTAATGTCGTTCCACATCTTCAAGCATAGTCTCAATGTCATCATCCCAGAAATCTGGCACAACGTTCGCTGTAACGTCTTCTGGATCACCAGCAACTGTATCATCTCCAAGTTCTGTTTCTGTGTTTGCCTGACCATTATCCCCTTCGTCAGGCTTAATAACATCGAACGCACTCTGACCATGCCATCGGATTATGTCTTGGAAATCTTTTGTAAAACCGCGGCGGATCAGATGTTCCTTAATTGTTTCAACGCCGCGATATCTCAGATTGTTTTGGCAGTCGATACACGGACAAAATATGTATCCCTTGTCTGTAGGTTTCAGATTGTTCGCCAACACCGTGCATAACTTATCAACTCCTTCTAAAAACTTGTCGTCCAAATTTCCGCTGTAAATCCACGAACGTTCCATCTCCTTCTAGCTATTTATATGAAGGCAGCCATTTCATACCGTCACCCGTGGCAGAGTCTTTACACTTTTGTATCTTATCAACCTAAATCCATCCATGAGTATTAAATCCCACCGGTGAACGTGTTTTTAATATGTAATTTATTGAAAATTTCGGCAGCATCTCCCTACAGTTCTTCAAATGCACGATATTATGATATTAATCAATAATATATGCATTCGAAGAACAATAAAGAGATACTGCTGAAATAATCAATAAAGTACATATTAAAAGCACATTCACACCCTAGGTGTGTGATTTAACAATCGTGGACAGTCCCGACAGGGACTGCCGAAGATATACCTCTATTAGGTATATCTTGGGCGGATAACTATGTTTGGTAGTTTGTCAAATATTATATGTATATATAAATCTTACCTCTGGTAGACGATTAGCCGATGCTAAGACGGTTGAGGTCGGAAGCCTAAATAAAGTCGTAGTCCTGATGCATAAATGAAAAACGACAACATTAGAATTCATCAAAAAATCAAGGTTAAATGCTAGCTAAACCGCGGAAAAAAATCGACAGCATCTCCCCTTTCTAACGTCTCCAAATCAGTTTTATCAAAGTCAAATTCGCACGCACCATCTAGAACTGGTAACATACATAAACTTATCTTCACTGATGTATTTAGTTTACAGAAACAGAAAAACGACAACATCTTTCTGTTGCCTCTACTGAACAGATTCACACAGAACTCAAACAGAAATAGAAACTGAAAGAAAAGAAACAGACAGACAGAGACTGGTGTATGACTCCTCTCTGTTTGTTCACGTGTTTGAATTCTCAAACCTTTCTAAACTGTCGATCCTGTCAATTTGGTGTGTTATAAAGTTTCTAACTCAACTAAACCCAAGGCAACTTTGTTACAGATGCAGAATTAGTCAGAACCTGATCTGATACGAAACTGAAGCTGAAATCCAAACTGAAATCAAAACAGAAACTGAGTTGTGTTCTTGCTTTCTTCTCTGTCTGTTTTTTTCCTTTCAATTGATTATACTTCTCCTAACTCCTTACCCAGTTACTTAAATATTCCATTAAGCTTTTAAATCCAGACCAAAACTCAAACAACTTGTTACAGTTCTGTTCCATTCATGAAACTGAGATATGCTACAGTTCTGTACCATTCATTTTTCAGGAATCGGTAATATACTTGAACTTACTTTCTTTCCTGTGGCAGTTTTAAGTAGTAGCATTTTTAAAACTACACTATTATGTATTAATTGTAATACTAAATGCTAAGAACAAATAAATACAGCAGTTTACAGATTGGTTTGCAAAGTTACCGTAACTAAGCACCGAAGTGGGCAAGTAGTGTAGAAATCAGCCCACGAACTAGGTCGCAATTAACTGTGAATCTGGGCACAAATATATGAACAAGGTTAGAACATTTGCCATTACACTCTCAGGATTCGATACAAACGAGGTTAGAACTTGCAATCGAAATGCATGTATATGAACAAAGTTAGAAAAAAACGACAATCAATCGCGATCGCATACCCAATACGCGATAGAGACGTCGACGGTGAGACCAGTGGTAGATGGGTGGTGACCGGCGGCGATGGGAGTGACAAAGGTGGTGGGAGCGACGGCGGCGATGGCCGTTAGCAAGGTGACGGGAGAGAGGAGGCAATTTCAGTGAGGAAGATAGCGCGAAAGTGTAACACCCCATCCAAAGCCTATCGTGGTTATCGCAATCTGAACACTTAAACGGAAACGTCGTAGCGGAAATAAACAACACCTGGACCTTGCCACGGTCTGATCGTTAGAATATACCGGCTTAATATATACAACATTTAACCAAAATACTTATCCAGCTCAAAACATTAACATCCACAATCCCACGACCAACCGAGTACTAGTATCCCGATCATAATCTCAACTTACAACAGTTTAATATCAACAGTCGGGTGCACAGGCGCAACCCGAACTCAAAATAATAGTCCCCTCCTAAGTCTAACCGCTCCTACTCTCGTAGTGCGTCCTCATGGGCCTCTTACCTGCAAGTGTAAAAATAGCCCCCGAGGGGGTCAGCACGAATGCTGGTACACCCTCTCATGGCCCCCAAGCTAACGGGGCTACGACGACTAATTGTCGATAGCATGGAAATTGATTACATACACAAACATAATATGAAGTGCAATAACAATAACCACAGATGAACATATATAGTTCACAAGCAATGAACGACTCAAGCGTTCCCTTAACAAGTGGGTTAGTAACCCCCTCCTTAGTCCTCATTTCCTTAATCTCAGTTCCTTACCTTACCTTAATCTTAATCTCAATCTTAATCTCAATCTCAGTATACAAACCTTTCCTGGAAGGGATTGGTTGTAGCTTAATTCAAACCTGGGATTTAGGTGATCCCACCGCACCATCTTAATGCCACCTACTCTGGACGGGAGTCCAGCGTAGCTGAGCCGGCACCCGGCCCTAGGCTACAAGTCCGAAGACAAGTCCTTAAGCGGAGGGCGGATCTGATTCAGATACCATCCCCCTTCCCACTTAGCATGCATGACCGGAGATCGGTCCCGGGTTTCCTCAACACCATGTGCTAGTTAAGCCTTATCGGGCATTAACCAACAACCATCAACTTAACTCTTATTCTTAACTCAGTAAGTACTAAACTTGGTTAGTATCAATCTTAAATCTCGCGGGTTAGTGTAAATATAACACAATCACAACGAGAACAATATAACCGGTTGCATGCTTTATCTTGTTTTAGTCATAGCAAGTAAACAGATTGCACACAAGCCGAGGGACACCTCGTTAGCAAGCAGGTCACGAAAAGGATTGTACCGTTCACCGTCGATCGTTGTTTGACTAATCTTCTTCGGGGTCCCAATTCACAACCTAAAACATTCATTCATTTTTAGGTTATTAGTTAATTGCACCTTACTTAACTCACTTAGTCCCTAAGGACTTACATTCAATAACCTCTCAAATCTTTATCTCTTAGTCTTACAAACTTAACTTTAAACATTAAAACTTATACTTAATCTTAACTTAATTCCCCAAGTTCTTAGGGTCCCAATCATTATCACCCTTCCAAGGGTATACCCCATTACCCATTACCATTCTTAGAATTTAAAATTTCTTTTTTTTTTTTTTTTTGGGTCCGACCGAACTTCCGACCGACCTTACCTAAGGTCGGTCCATTCCAGAACACTTCACCGTTTGAAATTCTACCCCGACCGACCTTGCAAGTCCGGTCCCCAAGGTCGGTCCATTCCCGAGAGTTTCCGAGGGAAATTTAAGCTCGACCGAACTTGACAAGTCCGGTCCTATGTTCGGTCGATTCCAGAGACTTAATTCCTTCACAAAATACAGGTCCGACCGAACTTGTAAGTCCGGTCCCTAAGTTCGGTCGATTCCAGAAACATTTTCCGGTAGTGTAAACTGAGCCCGACCGACCTTGCAAGTCCGGTCCCTAAGGTCGGTCGGCTCCAGAACCTTATTTCCAATTCCCATTCAACTCCAAACTTCTCCTCATATATCCTAATATGTTATAACCTCATTGGGCACCTCAAATACACCTTGAACCCTCCTCAAAACACATTAAATCATTCACCAAGATTCACCTTAGTCATTATGCATTTACTTAAAGTTCCTTAACAAGTTTAAACTTCCATCATCATTACATTATTTCCTTCCTAGATGTGCACCAACATTTGCCTAAGTCCTAAATACTCCAATACATTCTCTTGATTCCTAAACCTTCCATGGTGATACCTAAGTCATCATAAGTCATTAAAATACCTTAACTTCACCCTTTTTCATCAAGACAACCTATAGAACATTCCTAGTACTTCCTTAGTCATTAAATTCCCTTAGGATATCTTAAACACTTAAACTCTCCTTTAAATTTTGCCATAGGTTCTCTAGTATATAGTACCTCCTAACACAGGGGTTTTCTCCACCAAACAACCAATACCACACAAATTCTCATCACAATAGCTTAACACCCAATTTGCACCAAAACCACACCACATCATCATATAATGCTTAAACTTAAAATGCTTGGCACTTAGGCCCTTAAATGACATTAATCTTAACCACTGAATCTCCACATATATATGCCTTCAACCTGCGAATACACTCAACAAGGCTCCCATTGAAATAAAATGCTTCTTGTACTTCACCTTTATATTCTTAAACTATCTCTTTTCTCATTTGCTCCTTAGTCACAAGTTCACAAGAATAGACATTGTTTCTCCTAGGTTTTATAGCACCTTCCCAATATAAACTCTACACTAAACTCATCATATACTCACACCTCATTCCCTTAAACAACAAAACACCTTAAGGTAAGTAATTTACCTTATTTTCTCACAAGCTTAAAAGCTTTTCCCCTTAGGTTTTCTTTGTTCAATCTCGGTCACCAATGTGATTCTCCTTGCCAATGTTCTAACCAATATCCAATGACTCCAATGAGTACTAGATAATACATCAACCCTAAGGAACAAACCCTAGGTTTAAAAGTATGTTTTAAGGTATTAATGTGATTGTTTTACCTTGGTTTCTCAAGACAACTTGGATGTGAAGCAAGAAAGACCTCCTCTCTCCTTGAAGAGTAGAAACAAGCTAGAACAAGGCATAAACATGGAGTCCCATGAGTATATATTTTCGGTCAAGTGAAGAAAATGGTGGAAACCTAGATTTTCTTACACTTTCTTTACCTTAAGAGAATGGAGATGCCAATGGAGTCTCCAAACTTGAATTTCCTCCTCTAATGGTGGTTTGACTTGGCACCAAAATGAAGCTCTTGAAGTTTTGAAAAGATAGAAAGGAGGAGCTTGAGCTAACTAAGAAGAATATCTATTTTGTTTTGGATTTGGAGCTTAAATGGCAAGTGGTGTGCAAGAGAAGGTGGAGCTTTCATGGAGGTTAAGCTCAACGTGAATGGAGAAGAGAAAGAGAGCAAGAAATCGTGGGCAACAAGGGAAAATGAAGAAGTGAGGAGAGAGGTAAGCTAAAGTAATATTTATCTTAAAAAGGTGAATAGTTTTATGCTTTATAACTTACTTATTTGCTTTCTCTTAACTTAATGAGTCATGAAGGTGGTGACTCACCCCTTAAGAAACCGGCCCCCTTTTAGTAATGAGGGTAGTTTAGTCTTTGTTGACCAAATGTCTCACTTATATAGACTTATGTTATAAACTAGCTAAATAAATTCACTATTCATCAAAAACAAGGCACATTGTTGTGAAATTTTTGATTTCCCATTGATATAGACCTCCAAATGTGATACTATATAGTACACATATTAATTAAAGAGTAATGATGGACATTTAGCCATTCAAAACTCATTTACAAGACAATTTTTCAAAAACGTGCTTTAAGACTCCTTAAAGCACATTTTGTGTTTTAACTTGTTTTCAAGCTTGGTTTTCTTTGGTAATTGACTTAAATTGACCATTAGGATATTACTAAGGTCTTAGAACAATATTTGGGTACTCTCCCATGTCTCTCCAAGCTTAGAGCACGTTTTTACTTAAACTGCTCTTTTTGGTGTTTCCTTATGTTTTCTTTGATTAGAAATGTTTCTAAGGCATTATTTAGCCTTCTTATATCTTGGTTTATCATTTAAACACCATATCTAAGTTTGGGGTATTTCAATCTACCCCCCTTAAAAGAACTTTGTCCTCAAAGTTCACACATGTGTTTAACCATTCACGGTACACAGTTCTCTTAATCTTAATACCACATCTTATATTCACATTCATACATCTCAAGACTCAAAGGTCAATCTCAAATACAATACATAAGTATCATACATAACTCAAAGCTCAAACTTACACCAAAGTGTAGCAACTTACACAAATCCACAACTTAAACAACCAAACAAACGACAAACATGATCGTTTCCTAACTCAAAAGCGAGGAAGCTCTACCCCCCTTAAAAAGGGGTACGCCCCGTACCCTATACAGACGATCTAGTCAGTAAATAAAGAAGGGTACTTCGCCCTCATCTTATCCTCTAATTCCCACGTGGCCTCTTCGACATCCTGGTTAGACCAGAGAACCTTCACCAGTCGCACTGACTTATGGCGAGTGTCCCTAGTCTTTCTGTCCAAGATTCTCTGAGGAGTCTCCACGGATCTCATATTTGGTTCTAAGGTCAACCTCTCAGGTTCTAACACATGGGAGGGGTGGTGCATGTATTTCTTTAGCTGTGAAACATGAAAAACATCATGCACTTTACCCAGCTCAGCAGGTAAATTCAACCTGTAAGCAACTGGGCCCACCCGCTCCGTAATCTCATAAGGACCAACAAATTTCGGGCTTAACTTGCCCTTCTGCCCAAACCTAAATACACCCTTCATCGGTGATACTCGCAGAAATACCCGGTCGCCCACTACGAACTCCAGGTCTCGTCGTCGAACATCAGCATACGACTTCTGCCTATCTTGAGCAGCTTTCATGTTCTCCCTGATTTGCTGAACTTCAGCCTGAACTTGTTCCAAGTACTCTGGTCCTATAATGACCGTCTCACTCGACTCATCCCAGCAGAGCGGTGTACGACATGGTCTACCGTACAACGCTTGAAAAGGTGCCATCTTGATCGAAGCATGATAGCTGTTGTTGTATGAGAACTCGATCAGATGTAATCTGTCAATCCAACTGCCCTGGAAGTCTAAGGCACATGCTCTCAGCATGTCCTCGAGTGTCTGAATAGTACGCTCAGTCTGACCATCTGTCTGAGGATGGAACGCGGTACTCAGCTTGAGTTCTGTACCCAACGCTTCTCTGGTAGCTCTCCAGTACCTCGAAAGGAATCTGGTATCTCTATCTGACACTATGGTCTTTGGTATGCCGTGGTGCCTCATGATTTCTTTCTCAAATAACTCAGCTAATTTGGTCACCTTCCAAGTATCCTTCATCGGTATGAATCGGGCTACTTTGGTAAGGCGATCCACCACCACCCATATCATGTTGAGACCTCCCCTAGCAGGTGGAAGCCCAACTACGAAGTCCATGGAGATATCATGGAACTTCCACTGGAACTGCATCGACTGTACCATTCCGCCCGGTCGTCTGTGCTCGAATTTCACCTTCTGGCATGTGAGACACCTCAAGACGAACTCGGTAACATCTGTCTTCATCCCGACCACCAGAAGTATCTCTTCATGTCTTTATACATTTTAGAGGCTCCCGGATGGATGGAAACTGAAGAACAGTGTGATTCTCTAAGTATACGGTCTTTCAGATCCGTGTTACCTCGTGGTATGCATAATCGGCCCTTAAGTCTGATCATCATCATGAAGTTTGAAGTCGTATTTGACTCTCAAGGTACCATCTGTCAGCTTCTGTCTGACCTCTCTCATATACTCATCAGTCCTCTGAGCCTCTCGCACCTCATCAACCAGCTGGAGAAAGAAACTAGCGAATGGAGTGAGTGCTCGACGGCTCAGGGCATCTGCTACAACATTGGCCTTCCCTTCTTTGTATTGGAGGTCAATGTCATAGTCTTTCAGAAATTCTAACCATCTCCTCTGTCGAAGATTTAACTCCTTCTGAGTGAATATGTATTTCAAACTCTTATGATCGGTGTAGATCGTGACACTAACCCCATATAAGTAGTGGCGCCATATCTTCAAAGCGAAGACTACAGCTCCCAGCTCTAAATCATGTGGGGTAGTTCTCCTCATGTTTCTTCAACTGGCGTGAGCATATGCCACCACCTTGCCATGTTGCATGAGCACGACCCAGCCCTCTGCCGGATGCATCACAATAGCTTCAAAGCCCTCTGTACCGTCTGGAATAGTCAATACCGTGCAGTGGTCAGTGAGTCCTTCAAGCGCTGAAACGATCTCTCACAGCAACTGTCCATAGAAATGGTGCATCTTTCTTCATCAGACTGGTATCGGCTTCGCGACCTTGCTGAAATCTCACAAACCTCCTGTAGTAACCTGCCAGACCTAGGAAGCTCCTGATGTCGTAACAGTTTCGGCCTTGGCCAGTACGTACGGCATCAATCTTCGCTGGATCCACTGCGATCCCAGCATCCGAGATGACTGACCTAGGAAAGAGACCTGTCAAGCCAAAACTCACACTTGGAGAACTTAGCATATAGCTGGTTCTCCCTTAATATCCCAACACCCTTCTCAAATGTTCCTCATGCTCAACCTTAGACTTTGAATATATCAATATATCATCAATAAAAACCACCACCGACTTGTCCAGCTGCTCCCGGAACAACGGTTCATCAGATCCTGACTTCGCTGGCGCGTTCGACAAACCGAACGCATCACTGTAAACTCATAGTGGCCGTATCGTGTCCGGAATGCGTCTTCTCAAGTCTCCCTCCTTAATGGCTATCTGATGATACCCCGATCTGAGATCAATCTTGGAAAACACAGATGCTCCCTCAACTGATCGAACATAGTCAATGCGGGGTAGTGGGTACTTATTCTTCACTGTCACTGCATTCAGCTCTCTGTAGTCGATGCAGAGGCGGAGACTACCATCCTTCTTCTTCACGAAGAGGACTGGCGCTCCCATGGTGACACACTTGGTCTAATGAATCCCTTATCCAACAAGTCTTTCAGTTGTTCCTTTAACTCAGTCATTCTGCCGGAGCCATACGGTACGGTGCTTTGGCTATCGGTCCGGTACCAGGTAGCAGCTCATGGTGAACTCTACCTCCCGAGTGGGTGGCATGCGGGCAGTTCCCGTGGAAATAAGTCGGGGAACTCCGACACTACCGGTAAGTCGGGGTCGTACTCAGGGTCTCTCTCTATGTCCCTGACATAGCAGAGGTATACTTCTTCCTTCTTCTAACTCTATGCATTGCCATGGCGGTGATGATCTTAGTCGAAGGCTCCCTGGGCCTCTGGCGGTATGTATTGTTACCCCAGACGGACTCCTGAGCAGCAATCTATGCTCGGCGCAGAGGATACGTCCCTTGTGCCGCTCCAACCAGTTCATCCCGAAGATAACATCAAATCCTAGCTTACTGAACTCAATGAAACTGACTGGGAATCTTCCCCCTTAATTCTGATGGTGGCTCCTCGGTAGTAACGAGTGCAACGACCTTCTCCTTAGACGGAGCGTAACCGTGAAGTCGGGTAGCTCATCAGCGTCTAGCCCCAACCTGCTCGCAAATGATGCAGAGACAAAGGTATGCGAGGCCCCTCGAAGAGAACTGATGCCTCAATCCCATTGATTGGAAAGGTCCGGTGAGGATAGTACCGCTAGCGTCGGCCTGTGCCTCTGTGAGTATGCTTAGTGCACCTTCCCGTACCAAGTCCATAACCTAATTGTGTTCACAACTTCATGAGTATTGATGGTATAACAAGAGTCGTAACATTTGTATGAACAACACTGTTTTTATTCATGACCATCCTGTTTACAACATGTGCTTCAATCTTACATCTCATTTCTCATCTCATTCTAACATTACATGGCTAATATTGTCTAAAGGTTAGTTTAAATCTTCCGGTCTCATATGCGTCGCATTGATTACTGCTGAGGTGCTGTAATTCAGCTTGATTCTTCTATCCCCATGGTACACATCCTTGATTCTCCTCCCAAAATTAATACATCACCTGACTTAAGTATTATCTTATCTGCACGGTCCGCACGCTTCTGCTCGCCGTATAAAAACTCCGCATCATCTCCAATGGACCAAGACACTACGGGTATCCCTCTCTCGAGAGACTCCGTTGTCTCGTCCTTATCCTGGTGTAGTCCCAGTTTCCCATCTTTTTCGTAGAAGTTTACAATGCAAATGTCTGGCTGGATGTCTGGAATCGGTTCAGCTTCCAACTGCTGAGCGATTTCCACGACTTGTGTAATAACTGGATGGAACTCTTCGGGTATCCCCGGTGGTGAGACTCCATCTTGCTCCCTTGTGGTTTGGTAATTCTTGGCATACGGATTCCAATCCTTGCCCAAGCTCATCATCTTTAATTTCATCCTTGCTCCCCCTGGGTACTCCGGTGTGTAAAAACCTCCCGGTCCCATTCCTAGTTGATTGCATCTCCTGATGATGGCTATTTGTGCGTCGGGTGTCAGGTATCCCCTTAATAAAATCATACCTGGGCGGATAACCTGACATTGTTCGGTTGGAAAGTGTGTGGTTTCGATGTCGGTGTGCTCCGGGTTAGATGTAGATGGTATAGGGTAGCAGATGTTGAATCTTCCTAAAGTGGTAGTAGGTTATATCTTACTTAGGTTCTAATCTCATCTTATTTTCACTTAACTCATATATTTCACCAAACATGCATGATAATGCGGTAAGCAGGTAGTTTTATTACTAAATGGTTATAGTGGTACCTGGCCTCGATGAGGGCTCAGGCTCATCGTCCCGATCCACCATGTGTAGAGTGGGCCCCGTCTTCTGGGTCGCCCGTGGGTTCTTGTCCGCCGGCTGCTGCACTTTCCTCTGACCGTCAGATCCAGCTCCCTGATCGGTCTTGCCCTTGCCCCTGGTGTCGGGCCTATAGGCTCTGCTAGCAGGATTCCGGTAACACTCATAAGCTCGATGCCCGTAGACACCACAGAAGTTGCACTCCACCTTATTCCCCTTACAGTCGAGCCCGGGGTGGTCCTTGTGACACCACCTACAATGAAGCGTCGCTGGTAGCCACCACCGGCTCCCCTCTCAGTCTCAGATCCTGATGATTCACATTGTCAATTCCCATATCTCAATCAGTTACTAATTTATTTCTCAACTCATTCAATATCAATTTTTCTCACCCTTTGGCGCCTTAGAGCGCAGTGGTGTAGCTGCAATAGCATAGGTCAGCTTCAATGGCTCTTCCGAAGCCTTCTCCTTTTCCTCCTTCCCTTTCGGGTTCTGATTCTTCTGGGCCTGAGGCTGGTACTTCTGTTTCTTGTACCCTCCTTGCCCTTGACTCTCTGAGCTCTTCCCAGCACTCTTCCGCTTTGCATTCTCCTCGTCCCTCAGCTGGACGGTAATCTCAACCTTAGCAGCGGCATGATAGCACTCCTGCTTTTCCTTAGTATTAGTCACACTTATTTCTCATAATCTAAATCTTATTCATCACTTACTCAAATTTCAATCATTCTTATTACCTGCAAGGTAGTGTAGCTCGTCGGCCCCATGCCGTAGCGGAGTCGATGGCTAAGCCCGCCATAGAAGCGGTCTACCAAGATCTGGTCAGAATACCCTAGACCTGGCAGAAGACGGAGCAAGGCGGTGAACTCTGAGTAATACTCGTCCACCGTCATCTTGTCCGACTGCTTAAGCGCATCTAACTGCAAGCGCTTCTTTCTTCGTCTGGACATGGGCGGGTAGTACTTTGCCCGTAGCAAGGCGGTGTACTGCTCCCAGCCGAACTCTGGGTTGGCCACATGCTCGGCCCTCACCAGCTTCCACCAATCGCCCGCCGCCCCCTTCAGGTAGAAAGCAGCTAAGCGCACCTTGATCCCAGCAGGGACATCAAGGGTCTCGAAGGCGGTCTCCAGCTCGGAGATGTACGCCTCAAGCTTGGCGGGATCGGTCTCCCCCTTGAAGTGAGCGGGTCGAAGATCTGATAGACTCTTCACCCAGTTTGGTTCCCTAGGTGTGGCGGTGGAGGTGGTGCACCCACACCAGGCTGATAGCCCATGTGCCCTAAAGCGGCAGCTACGATCTCTGCGATCGTCTGCCCTCCAGGTATCCCTGGAATATCCTCACCCCGGCCGCGACCTCGGCCTCCTCTAGGGCGTCCTGCCATCTGAACAAGCATAACTTACATTAGATTCACATTCACCACTGTTTGGTTAGTAAATTTATAACGTCCGTAGACGGTAAAGACAATCCACACTTATTAGTGGTCATCTGACTCTACTCACTCTAACTTCTCACACCCTTAACCCAATACTTATTCCTTAACTTATATCCTAACTCGGTGGTCACTTATGTCCGGTATTTCTTGATCAGAGCGTAACTACGCTCTGATACCACTTTTTGTAACACCCCATCCAAAGCCTATCGTGGTTATCGCAATCTGAACACTTAATCGAAACGTCGCAGCGGAAATAAACAACACCTGGACCTTGCCACGGTCTGATCGTTAGAATATACCGGCTTAATATATACAACATTAACCAAAATACTTATCCACTCAAACATTAACATCCACAATCCACACGACCAACCGAGTACTAGTATCCATCATAATCCCAACTTACAACAGTTTAATATCAGTCGGGTGCACAGGCGCAACCCGAACTCAAAATAAAGTCCCCTCCTAAGTCTAACCGCTCCTACTCTCGTAGTGCGTCCTCATGGCCTCTTACCTGCAAGTGTAAAAATAGCCCCCGAGGGGGTCAGCACGAATGCTGGTACACCCTCTCATGGCCCCCAAGCTAACGGGGCTACGACGACTAATTGTCGATAGCATGGAAATTGATTACATACACAAACATAATGAAGTGCAATAACAATAACCACAGATGAACATATATAGTTCACAAGCAATGAACGACTCAAGCGTTCCCTTAACAAGTGGGTTAGTAACCCCCTCCTTAGTCCTCATTTCCTTAATCTCAGTTCCTTACCTTACCTTAATCTTAATCTCAATCTTAATCTTAATCTCAGTATACAAACCTTTCCTGGAAGGGATTGGTTGTAGCTTAATTCGAACCTGGGATTTAGGTGATCCCACCGCACCATCTTAATGCCACCTACTCTGGACGGGAGTCCAGCGTAGCTGAGCCGGCAACCGGCCCTAGGCTACAAGTCCGAAGACAAGTCCTTAAGCGGAGGGCGGATCTGATTCAGATACCGTCCCCCTTTCCACTTAGCATGCATGACCGGAGATCGGTCCCGGGTTTCCTCACTCAAGTTCCAGTTAGTAGACATCTTAAACACCATGTGCTAGCTAAGCCTTATCGGGCATTAACCAACAACCATCAACTTAACTCTTATTCTTAACTCAGTAAGTACTAAACTTGGTTAGTAACAATCTCAAGCTCGCGGGTTAGTGTAAATATAACACAACACAACGAGAACAATATAACCGGTTGCATGCTTTATCTTGTTTTAGTCATAGCAATAAACAGATAGCACACAAGCCGAGGGACACCTCGTTAGCAAGCAGGTCACGAAAAGGATTGTACCGTTCACCGTCGATCGTTGTTTGACTAATCTTCTTCGGGGTCCCAATCACAAACCTAAAACATTCATTCATTTTTAGGTTATTAGTTATTTGCACCTTACTTAACTCACTTAGTCCCTAAGGACTTACATTCAATAACCTCTCAAATCTTTATCTCTTAGTCTTACAAACTTAACTTTAAACATTAAAACTTATACTTAATCTTAACTTAATTCCCAAGTTCTTAGGGTCCCAATCATTACTACCCTTCCAAGGGTATACCCCATTACCCATTACCATTCTTAGAATTTAAATTTCTTTTTTTTTTTTATTTTTGGGTCACCGAACTTACCGACCGACCTTACCTAAGGTCGGTCCATTCCAGAACACTTCACCGTTTGAAATTCTACCCGACCGACCTTGCAAGTCCGGTCCCCAAGGTCGGTCCATTCCAGAGTTTCCCCGAGGGAAATTTAAGCTCGACCGAACTTGACAAGTCCGGTCCTATGTTCGGTCGATTCCAGAGACTTAATTCCTTCACAAAATACAGGTCCGACCGAACTTGTAAGTCCGGTCCCCAAGTTCGGTCGATTCCAGAAACATTTTCCGGTAGTGTAAACTGAGCCCGACCGACCTTGCAAGTCCGGTCCCTAAGGTCGGTCGGCTCCAGAACCTTATTTTCCAATTCCCATTCAACTCCAAACTTCTCCTCATATATCCTAATATGTTATAACCTCATTGGGCACCTCAAATACACCTTGAACCCTCCTCAAAACACATTAAATCATTCACCAAGATTCACCTTAGTCATTATGCATTTACTTAAAGTTCCTTAACAAGTTTAAACTTCCATCATCATTACATTATTTCCTTCCTAGATGTGCACCAACATTTGCCTAAGTCCTAAATACTCCAATACATTCTCTTGATTCCTAAACCTTCCATGGTGATACCTAAGTCATCATAAGTCATTAAAATACCTTAACTTCACCCTTTTTCATCAAGACAACCTATAGAACATTCCTAGTACTTCCTTAGTCATTATATTCCCTTAGGATATCTTAAACACTTAAACTCTCCTTTAAATTTTGCCATAGGTTCTCTAGTATATAGTACCTCCTAACACAGGGGTTTTCTCCACCAAACAACCAATACCACACAAATTCCCATCACAATAGCTTAACACCCAATTTGCACCAAAACCACACCACATCATCATATAGTGCTTAAACTTAAAATGCTTGGCACTTAGGCCCTTAAATGACATTAATCTTAACCACTGAATCTCCACATATATATGCCTTCAACCTGCGAATACACTCAACAAGGCTCCCATTGAAATAAAATGCTTCTTGTACTTCACCTTTATATTCTTAAACTATCTCTTTTCTCATTTGCTCCTTAGTCACAAGTTCACAAGAATAGACATTGTTTCTCAGGTTTTATAGCACCTTCCCAATATAAACTCTACACTAAACTCATCATATACTCACACCTCATTCCCTTAACAACAAAAACACCTTAAGGTAAGTAATTTACCTTATTTTCTCACAAGCTTAAAAGCTTTTCCCCTTAGGTTTTCTTTGTTCAATCTCGGTCACCAATGTGATTCTCCTTGCCAATGTTCTAACCAATATCCAATGACTCCAATGAGTACTAGATAATACATCAACCCTAAGGAACAAACCCTAGGTTTAAAAGTATGTTTTAAGGTATTAATGTGATTGTTTTACCTTGGTTTCTCAAGACAACTTGGATGTGAAGCAAGAAAGACCTCCTCTCTCCTTGAAGAGTAGAAACAAGCTAGAACAAGGCATAAACATGGAGTCCCATGAGTATATATTTTCGGTCAAGTGAAGAAAATGGTGGAAACCTAGATTTTCTTACACTTTCTTTACCTTAAGAGAATGGAGATGCCAATGGAGTCTCCAAACTTGAATTTCCTCCTCTAATGGTGGTTTGACTTGGCACCAAAATGAAGCTCTTGAAGTTTTGAAAAGATAGAAAGGAGGAGCTTGAGCTAACTAAGAAGAATATCTATTTTGTTTTGGATTTGGAGCTTAAATGAGCAAGTGGTGTGCAAGAGAAGGTGGAGCTTTCATGGAGGTTAAGCTCAACGTGAATGGAGAAGAGAAAGAGAGCAAGAAATCGTGGGCAACAAGGGAAAATGAAGAAGTGAGGAGAGAGGTAAGCTAAAGTAATATTTATCTTAAAAAGGTGAATAGTGTTTTATGCTTTATAACTTACTTATTTGCTTTCTCTTAACTTAATGAGTCATGAAGGTGGTGACTCACCCCTTAAGAAACCGGCCCCCTTTTAGTAATGAGGGTAGTTTAGTCTTTGTTGACCAAATGTCTCACTTATATAGACTTATGTTATAAACTAGCTAAATAAATTCACTATTCATCAAAAACAAGGCACATTGTTGTGAAATTTTTGATTTCCCATTGATATAGACCTCCAAATGTGATACTATATAGTACACATATTAATTAAAGAGTAATGATGGACATTTAGCCATTCAAAACTCATTTACAAGACAATTTTTCAAAAACGTGCTTTAAGACTCCTTAAAGCACATTTTGTGTTTTAACTTGTTTTCAAGCTTGGTTTTCTTTGGTAATTGACTTAAAATGACCATTAGGATATTACTAAGGTCTTAGAACAATATTTGGGTACTCTCCCATGTCTCTCCAAGCTTAGAGCACGTTTTTACTTAAACTGCTCTTTTTGGTGTTTCCTTATGTTTTCTTTGATTAGAAATGTTTCTAAGGCATTATTTAGCCTTCTTATATCTTGGTTTATCATTTAAACACCATATCTAAGTTTGGGGTATTCAGAAAGAGAAGAAGAGTTACTGTGAGTAGAGTGTGCAGAGTGTAGGCAAATGTTTAAATGGACTTTAGATTACGGTTTACATGTAAACCGTAAACTAAAGTCACACTTTACATGACGGTTCTCAGAAAAACCGTAATCTAAAGTGTAACGAAATTAAAAAAAAGCGCGATAATTATTTGGCATATGTTGGGTTTCAAACATAGGTAACACATTAATATAAAGTTTTTATTAATCTAAAATACACTGATAAAACGACGTCGTTAAATGTAATCTAAAGTGTAACGAAATTAAAAAAATTGCGCGATAATTATTTGCCATATGTTGGGTTTCAAACATAGGTAACACATTAATATAAAGTTTTTATTAATCTAAAATACACTGCTAAAACGACGTCGTTAACTGTAATTTAGATTACGCGCGGAGTCGAATAAATCAAATAATACGGGAAATTTTTTTCGTCAGGTCAAAACGACGTCATTGACGAGGTTGGCGCGCCTTTTTTAGGAGAGACTTTAGATAACGGTTTTTAGTAAAACCGTAATCTAAAGTCCGTTGACCGTAAAGCGCGCGTCAACACGGGACTTTAGATTACGGTTTTACTAAAAACCGTCATCTAAAGTCCCTCCTAAAAAAGGCGCGCCAACCTCCGATCGATTATTGATTACGGGTTAATCAATCATCGTCGCTAATAAATTCCGGCCTTCCTATTAATCACGGTGTCTGTTTAAACCGTGATTAAACCACCGTCATTAAAGCCTCGCGTTCCACTAGTGTTTGCAGCCCGACGGATATTTTGAGTTTTAATTTCTTTCTTTTAATAACTACACCAGTTCTAATAACTCACAATATATAGTCTGCAATGTTCGCCGGTGGGTTGCAAAAAAAAAAGGTGTTGAAGAGAAGAAGAGTTGAGGCTAGCTAGAGAGGATGTTCGACAGTGTTGGTTGTAAACAGGGAGAAATATATCAAATAGAAGAAAGAGAAAGACCCGCGTTAATTTTCGCCGAAAATTTGAATTCCCGCTTAGACTATATACCACGGTTCTACCAAGAAACCGTCATTTAAAGTTGTTTAAACATGACTAAAAACGACGGTTGTCATAAAATCGTGGTTTAAAATATAACGCGTCAAAGTATATACCACGGTTCCACCCAGAACCGTGGTATATGATACAACGCGTCAAACTATATATGACGGTTCCGTCAGAACCGTGGTATAAAATGCATCACGTCACGCTATATACGACGGTTCTGCGTGGAACCGTGGTATAAAATCTCCCGCCGACACTTTATGTGACGGTTATGATAATAACCGTGGTATAAAGTTTTTAAATGACGGTTATGTTATTAACTGTGGTTTAAAGTGCGTCATTAAAAACATTTTTTCCACTAGTGCTTTCTCCTTAATTCCTTATACATTGCCATGGCGGTGATGATCTTAGTCGAAGGCTCTCTGGGCCTCTGGCGGTATGATATTGTTACCCCAGACGGACTCCTGAGCAGCAATCTATGCTCGGCGCAGAGGATACGACCCTTGTGCCGCTCCAACCAGTTCATCCCGAAGATAACATCAAATCCTAGCTCACTGAACTCAATAAAACTGACTGGAAAGCCTTCCCCCTTTAGTTCTGACAATGGCTCCTCAGTAGTAGCGAGTGCAACGAACCTTCTCCTTAGACGGGAGCGTAACCGTGAAGTCAGGTAGCTCATCAGCGTCTAGCCCCAACCTGCTCGCGAAAGATGCCGAGACAAAGGTATGCGAGGCCCCTGAGTCGAAGAGAACTGATGCCGCAATCCCATTAATCGGAAAGGTGCCGGTGAGGATAGTACCGCTGGCGTCGGCCTGTGCCTCTGTAAGTATGCTTAGCGCACCTTCCGTACCGAGTCCATAACCTAATTGTGTTCACAAGCTTCATGAGTATTGATGGTATAACAAGAGTCGTAACAATTTATATGAACAACACTGTTATTTTATTCTTAACCATCCTGTTTACAACATGTGCTTTAATCTTACATCTCATTCCTCATCTCATTCTAACATTACATGGCTAATATTGTCTAAAGGTTAGGTTTAATCTCCCAGGTCTCATATGCGTCGCATTGATTACTGTTGACGGTGCTGTATTCAGCTTGATTCTCTTAATCCCATGGTACAACATCCTTGATTCTCCTCCCATAACTAATACATCTCCAGACTTAAGTAACAATTTATTCGCACGGTCCGCACGCTTCTGCTCGCCGTATAAAAACTCTGCATCATCCCCAATGGACCAAGACACTACGGGTATCCCTCTTTCGAGAGACTCCGTTGTCTCGTCCTTATCCTGGTGTAGTCCAAGTCGCCCCTCCTTCTCGTAGAAGTTCACAATGCAAATGTCTGCTTGGATGTCTGGAATTGGTTCAGCTTCCAACTGCTGAGCGATTTCCACGACTTGTGTAATAACTGGATGAAACTCTTCGGGTATTCCCGGTGGTGAGACTCCATCTTGCATCCTCGTGGTTTGGTAGTTCTTGGCATACGGATTCCAATCCTTGCCTAAGCTCATCATTTTTAATTTCATCCTTGCTCCCCCTGGGTACTCCGGTGTGTAAAAACCTCCCGGTCCCATTCCTAGTTGATTGCATCTTCTGATGATGGCTATTTGTGCTTCGGGTGTCAGGTATCCCCTTAATAAAATCATACCTGGGCGGATAACCTGACATTGTTCGGTTGGAAAGTCTATGGTTTCGATGTCGGTGTACTCCGGGTTAGGTGTAAATGGTATTGGATAGCAGATGTTGAAGCTTCCTAAAGTGGTAGTAGGTTATATCTTACTTAAGTTCTAATCTCATCTCATTCTTACTTAACTTAATTATTCACCAAGTATGCATGATAATGCGGTAAGCAGGTAATTTTAATACAAAGTAGTTATAACGGTACCTGGCCTCGATGAGGGTTCAGGCTCATCGTCCCGGTCCACCAAGTGTAGTGTGGGTCCCGACTTCTGGGTCACCCGTGGGTTCTTGTCTGCAGCTTGCTGCACCCTCCTCTGACCGTCAGATCCAGCTCCCTGATCGGTCTTGCCCGTGCCCTTAGTCTCGGGTCTATAGGCTCTGCTAGCGAGGTTCCGGAAGCACGCATACGATCGGTGTCCGTACACCCCACAATAGTTGCACTCCACCTTGTTCCCCTTGCAATCGAGCCCGGGGTGGTCCTTGTGACACCACCTACAGATGTAGCGTCGCTGGTAGCCACCACTGGCTCCTTTTTCAGTCTCAGATCCTGATCATTCATAATATTAGTATTCACATCTCAAACGGTTACTACTTGTCTCTTAACTCTCTTAATATCAATTCCTTACCCTTTGGCGCCCTAGAGCGTAGGGGTGTAGCTACGTAAGCATACGTCAACTTCAATGGCTCTTCTGGAGCCTTCTCCTTTTCCTCCTTCCCCTTTTGGTTCTGATTTTTCTGGGCCTGAGGCTGGTACTTCTGTTTCTTGTACTCACCTTGCCCTTGGCTCTCCGTGCTCTTACTGGCACTCTTTCTCTTAGCATTCTCCTCGTCCCTCAGCTGGACGGTTATCTCAACCTTAGCAGCGGCATGATAGCACTCCTGCTTTCCACAGTATTAGTCACTCTTATTTTTCCATAATCTAAATCTTACTCATTTACTTACTCAAATCTCAACCATTCTTATTACCTGCAAGGTAGTGTAACTCGTCGGCCCCATGCCGTAGGGAGTCGATGGCTAAGCCCGCCATAGAAGCGGTCCACCAGGATCTGGTCCGAATATCCAAGACCTGGCAGAAGACGGAGCAAGGCGGTGAACTCTAAGTAATACTCGTCCACCATCATCTTGTCGGTCTGCTTAAGCGCATCCAACTGCAAGCGCTTCTTCGTCTGGACATGGGCGGGGTAGTACTTTGCTCGTAGCAAGGCGGTGTACTGCTCCCAGCCGAACTTTGGATTGGCCACATGCTTGGCCCTCACTAGCTTCCACCAATCGCCTGCCGCCCCTTTCAGGTAGAAAGCAGCCAGACGGACCTTGATCCCAGCAGGGACGTCAAGGGTCTCAAAGGCGGTCTCCAGCTCGGAGATGTACGCCTCAAGCTTGGCGGGATCGGTCTCCCCCTTAAAGTGTGCGGGTCGAAGGTCTGCAAGACTCTTCACCCAATTCGGTTCCCGGGGTTGTGGCGGTGGAGGTGGTGCACCCACACCAGGCTGATAGCCCATGTGCCCTAATGCGGCAGCTACGATCTCTGCGATCGTCAGCCCCTCCGGTATCTCAGTCTCGTCGCATCTAGGACGGCCTCGGCCTTTCCTTCCTGACATCTGAACAATCACAACTCACATTAGATTCGTATCCACCACTGTTTCGGTTAACGAATTTATAACGTCCGTAGACGGTAAAGACGATTCACACTTAGTAGTGGTCGTCTAACTCTACTCACACTAACAGCTCACACCCTTAACCCATCACTTATTTCTTAACTTATATCTTAACTCGGTGGTTACTCATGTCCGGTATTTCTTGATCAGAGCGTAACTACGCTCTGATACCACTTTTTGTAACACCCCGTCTAAAGCCAATCGTGGTTTCGTCGCAGCGGAAATAACAAACATCTGGACCTTGCCACGGTCTGATCGTTAGAACATACCGGCCTTATAATATTACAACACTTATCCAATGTAAGCAACCGACCAAAACATCACCATTCAAGATACCACCAACCAACCGAGTTTAAATATCTAAGTCATAGCCACAAACTTACATTAGTTTCAATATAAACAGACGGGAGCACAAGCGCAACCCGTACTCAAAATAAACACCCCATCCTAAGTCTAACCGCTCCTACTCTCGTGGTGCGACTTCATGGGCCTCTTACCTGCAAGTGTAAAAACAGCCCCCAAAGGGGGTCAGCACGAATGCTGGTACTCCCTCTCATGGCCCCCAAGCTAACGGGGCTACGACGACTAATTGTCGATAGCATGGAAATTGATTAAGTACACAAGCATGATATGAAGTGCAATAAACAACAATCCACAGATGAACATACATAGCTCACACACAATGAACGACACAAGCGTTCCCTTATAAAGCGGGTTAGTAACCCCCTCCTTAGTCCTGAATTCCTTAACCTCAGTTCCTTATCTTACCTCAATCTTATCCTTATCTTAATCCCAGTATACAAACCGTTCCTAAAATGGAAATGGTTGTAGATTAATCTCAAACCTAGGATTTAGGTGATCCTACCGCACCATCTTAATGCCACCTACCCTGGACGGGAGTCCAGCGTAGCTGAGCCGGCAACCGGCCCTAGGCTACAAGTCCAAAGACAAGTCCTTAAGCGGAGGGCGGATCTGATTCAGATACCGTCCCCCTCTCCTTAGCATGCATGACCGGAGTCAGTCCCGGGTTTCCTCACTCAAGTTCCAGTTAGTAGAAATCTTAAACACCAAGTGTTAGTTAAACCTTAACGGGTATTAACCAACAATCACCAATACTTAACTCTTATTCCTAACACAGTAAGTACTAAACTTGGTTAGTAACAATCTCAAGTCTCGTGGGTTAGTGTAAAGAGAACACATACACAACGAGAACAAATATAACCGGTTGCATGCTTTATCTTGTCTTAGTCATAGCAAGTAAACAGATAGCACACAAGCCGAGGGACACCTCGCTAGCAAGCAGGTCACAAGAAAGATTGTACCGTTCACCGTCGACGATTATTTGGTTTATCTTCTTCCAAGTCCCAATTCACCAATCCTAAAACATTCATTCAGTTTTAGGTTATTATCCAATTCAACTCAATACAATTACTTAGCCTCCCTAGACATCAACTTTTACTCATTGTTTTTCACAAAGCCTTATGGGTTTTTTTTAACTTTACTCCTAGGTGCATCATTTCCTCATTATCTATTACACTTACTCACCCGCTTAATGACCATTACACCCACCAAACATGTCCTTAATAGCCTTATAACATCAATACCTAATCATCTCCACCATTTCCTATCCTTAAACAAAGTTTTTGGCCAAAACAGCACCGCGTCCGAACTTGTGTCCGAGCTTCCCAAGTTCGGACATAGGTCGAGACTCAAAAAGGGTGCAACCAGACGTGTGTCCGAACATGTGTCCGAGTTTCCCTAAGTTCGGACATAAGTCGAGGGAAATTCCAAAAGAAAAATTTCAAGTGTCCAAACTTCTAAGGTCGGACTGAAGTCCGGACATTGGCCGAGACTCAGAAGATTAAATTGCAACAGGGCATGTCCGAGCTTCCAAATTCGGACGGAAGTTCGGACAGGCCAAAATACCCATCTTCTAAATCCTTAAGCACTTATCTCATTTCCTAGCATGGTCTAACCTTGTTTGGGCATTTAAGACACACCTTAAGCCCTCCACTAAACTCCTTAATTCACCCATCAATATCCATCTTAGTCATTATTTATTTCCTTGCAATAATGTCCACACTTGTAATGTTTCTCTTTAGGTTTCTAAGTGGTGGTTCACACCTATTATAACCACTATGCCAAAATGCTTCCTCACCACTATAACATCATCTCCCAAGCATCTTTCTCCACCTAAAATTCGTTTATGCAACTACTTAAAGTTCCTACACAAATTTATGACACCATCATCCAACAATTATTTCTTTTCTACTAGCTTACCAATGTTTGCCTAAGTCCTAAATACACTAGTACATTCATTTAGTTCCTAAATCCTCCATGATCATGTCTAGGTCATTCTAACTCATTATACACCTTAAACTCACCCTTTTTCATCAAGACAACCTCTAAAACTTCCTAGGACTTCCTTAGTCATGAAATCTCCTTAGAACATCTTAAACACTTAGGTTCTCCTCTAAATTTTGCCATGGGTTCTCTAGTATATAGTTACATCCAAACACTTGGTTTTTCACCATCAAACAACCAATATCACTCAAATTCTCATCACAACACCTTAACACACAATTTACACCAAAACTACACCACATCATCATATAGTGTATAAACTTAAAATGCTTGGCACTTAGGCCCTTAAATGACAATAATCTTAACCACTGAATTTCCACATATATTTGCCTTTAACCTGCGAATACACACAACAAGGCTCCCATTGAAATAAAATGCTTCTTACAATTCATCTCAATATTGTTTGACTATCTCTTTTCTCATTGGCTCCTTAGTCACAAGTTCTCAAACATAGTCATTGTTTCTCCTAGGTTATATATAGCCCTTTTCTAATGTAAACTCTACACTAAACTCATCACATATCTAAATCCCATTCCCTTAAACAATAAAACACCTTAAGGTAAGTAATTTACCTTGTTCTTTTTCAAGCTTTTCAAACTTTCTTCCTTAGGTTTTTCCTTGCTCAATCTCAGTCACCACTTAAACTCTCCTTGCCAATGTTCTAACCAATATCCAATGACTCCAATGAGTGCTAGATAATACATTAACCCTAAGGAACAAACCCTAGGTCAAAAATGTGCTTTAAGGTATTAAGGTGATTGTTTTACCTTGGTTTCTCAAGACAAGCTTGGATATGAAGCAAGAAGGACCTCCTTTATCTTTTGGAGAGTAGGAAACAAGCTAGAACAAGGCATAAACATGGAGTCCCATGAGTACAAATTTTTGGACAAGGGAAGAAATGATGGAAACCTAGATTTTCTTACATATTCTTTACCTTAAGAGAATGGAGAAGCTAATGGAGTCTCCAAGCTTGAGTTTCCTCCTCTAATGGCGATTTGCCTTGGCTCCAAAATGAGGCTCTTGAATTTTTGAAAAGATAGAAAGAAGAAGCTTGAGCTAACTAAGAAGAAGATGTGTTTTGTTTTGGTTTTGGAGTAAAATGAGTAAGTAGTAATCAAAGGAAGGTGGAGCTAGCATGGAGGTTGTTCTCCACGTTGGAGAAGAAGAGAGGAGCAGCTCAAAACTGGTGGGAACAAGAGAGAATGAAGAGGTGAGGAGAGAGGTAAGTAAAGGTAAGATATTTATGTTAAAGGTGAATAGTGTTTTTACTTACTTTTGCTTTATTCATTACTTAGCTAGATAAGTGTGGTGAGTCACACTTAAAAACCGGCCCCCTTAGTCAAACAAGGTGTATTGTGGTCTTTGTTGACCATTTAATTGACTTACTTTGACTAATGTCTTAAACTAGCATTATTTGGTTACTATTCACTAAACAAGGCACATAATTGTGAAATTTTTGATTTCCCATTGATTTAGACTTCCTAATGTGATAATAATTAGTACACATGTTAATTAAAGAGTAATGATGGACATTTAGCCACTCAAAACCCATTTACAAGACAATTTTTCAAAAATGTGCTTTAAGACTCCTTAAAGCACATTTTGTGTTTTAACTTGTTTTCAAGCTAGGTTTTCTTTGGTAATTGGTTTAAAATGACCATTAGGATATTAATAAGGTCTAAGAACAATATTTGGGTGCTCACCCAAGTCTCTCCAAGCTTAGAGCACATTTTCGCTTAAATTGCTCTTTTGGTGTTTCCTTATGTTTTCTTTGATTAGAAATGTTTCTTAATGTTTCTAAGGCATTATTTAGCCTCCTTATAACTTATTTTATCACTTAAACACCATATCTAAGTTTGGGGTATTTCAATCTACCCCCCTTAAAAGAACTTTGTCCCCAAAGTTTACAAATATGCTTAACCACTCACGGTACTCAATTCCCTTAATCTTAACACCACATCTTATATTCACATTCGCACATCTCAAGACTCAAAGGTCAATCTCAAATACAATACATAAGTATTATACATAACTCAAACTTAACACCGAAGTGTAGCAACTTACACAAAATCACATCTTAAACAACCAAACAAACGACAACAAGTTTGTTTCCTAACTCAAAAGTGAGGAAGCTCTACCCCCCTTAAAAAGGGGTACGCCCCGTACCCTATACAAACGATCTAGTCAGTAAACAAAGAAGGGTACTTCGCCCTCATCTTATCCTCTAATTCCCACGTGGCCTCTTCGACATCCTGGTTAGACCAGAGAACCTTCACTAGTCGGACTGACTTATGGTGAGTGTCCCTAGTCTTACTGTCCAAGATTCTCTGAGGAGTCTCCACGGATCTCATATTTGGTTCTAATGTCAACCTCTCAGGTTCTAATACATGGGAGGGGTGGTGCATGTATTTCTTTAGCTGTGAAACATGGAAAACATCATGTACTTTACCCAGTTCAGCACGTAAATTCAACCTGTAAGCAACCGGGCCCACCCGCTCCGTAATCTCATAAGGACCAACAAACTTCGGGCTTAATTTGCCCTTCTGCCCAAACCTGAATACACCCTTCATCGGTGAAACTCGCAGAAATACCTGGTCGCCCACTGCGAACTCCAGGTCCCATCGTCGAACATCAGCATACGACTTCTGCCTATCTTGAGCAGCTTTCATGTTCTCCCTGATTTGTTGAACTTCAGCCTTAACTTGCTCTAAGTACTCTGGTCCTATAATGACCGTCTCACTCGACTCATCCCAGCAGAGCGGTGTACGACATGGTCTACTGTACAACGCTTGAAAAGGTGTCATCTTGATCGAAGCGTGATAGCTGTTGTTGTATGAAAACTCGATCAGATGTAGTCTGTCAATCCAACTGCCCTGGAAGTCTAAGGCACATGCCCTCAGCATGTCCTCGAGTGTCTAAATAGTACGCTCAGTCTGACCATCTGTCTGAGGATGGAACGCGGTACTCAGCTTGAGTTCTGTACCCAACGCTTCTCTGGTAGCTCTCCAGTGCCTCGAAAGGAATCTGGTATCTCTATCTGACACTATGGTCTTTGGTATCCCGTGATGTCTCATGATTTCCCTCTCAAACAACTCAGCTAATTTGGTCACCTTCCAAGTATCCTTCATCGGTATGAATCAGGCTACTTTGGTAAGGCGATCCACCACCACCCATATCATGTTGAGACCTCCCCTAGCAGGTGGGAGTCCAACTACAAAGTCCATGGAGATATCGTGGAACTTCCACTCCGGAACTGGCATCGACTGTACCATTCCGCCCGGTCGTCGGTGCTCGAATTTTACTTTCTGGCATGTGAGACACCTCAAGATGAACTCGGTAACATCTGTCTTCATCCCCGACCACCAGAAGTATCTCTTCATGTCTTTATACATCTTAGAGGCTCCCAGATGGATGGAAATTGAAGAACAGTGTGATTCCCTAAGTATACGGTCTTTCAGATCCGTGTTGCCCCGTGGTATGCATAATCGGCCCTTAAGTCTGATCAGATCATCGTCGTGAAGTCTGAAGTCATATTTCTGACTCTCAAAGGTACCATCTGTCAGCTTCTGTCTGACCTCTCTCATGTACTCATCTGTCCTCTGAGCCTCTCGCACCTCATCAACCAAGCTGGAGAAAGAAACTAGCGAATGGAGTGAGTGTGCTCGACGGCTCAGGGCGTCTGCTACAACATTGGCCTTTCCCTCTTTGTATTGGAGGTCAATGTCATAGTCTTTCAAGAATTCCAACCATCTCCTCTGTCTGAGATTCAACTCCTTCTGAGTAAATATGTATCTTAAGCTCTTATGATCGGTACGTAGATCGTCACACTAACCCCGTATAAGTAATGGTGCCATATATTCAAAGCGAAGACTACAGCTCCCAGCTCTAAATCATGTGTGGGGTAGTTCTCCTCATGTTTCTTCAACTGGCGTGAGGCATATACCACCACCTTGCCATGTTGCATGAGCACACAACCCAGCCCTCTGCCGGATGCATCACAGTAAACCTCGAAGCCCTCTGTACCGTCTGGAATAGTCAGAACTGGTGCAGTGGTCAGTGAGTCTTTCAAACTCTGGAATGATCTCTCACAGTCAGCCGTCCATACGAACGGTGCATCTTTCTTCATCAGGCTGGTCATCGGCTTCGAGACCTTGCTGAAATCCCTAACAAACCTCCTGTAGTAACCTGCCAGACCGAGAAAGCTTCGGATGTCGGTAACAGTCTTCGGCCTTGGCCAAGTACGTACGACATCAATCTTTGCTGGATCCACTGAGATCCCAGCATCTGAGATGACATGACCCAGGAAAGAGACCTGGTTGCCAAAATCACACTTGGAGAACTTCATATTAAGCTGGTTCTCCCTAATATCTCCAATACCCTCCTCAAATGTTCCTCATGTTCAACCTTAGATTTCGAGTATCAATATCATCACAAAAACCACAACCGACTTGTCCAGTTGCTCCCGGAACAAGCGGTTCATCAGATCCATAAACTTCGCCGGTGCGTTAGACAAACCGAACAACATCACTGTAAACTCATAGTGGCCGTATCGTGTCCGGAATGCCGTCTTCTCAATGTCTCCCTCCTTAATGGCTATCTGATGATACCCCGATCTGAGATCAATCTTGGAAAACACAGATGCTCCCTTCAACTGATCGAACAGATCGTCAATGCGGGGTAGTGGGATACTTATTCTTCACTGTCACTGCATTTAGCTCTTTGTAGTCGATGCAGAGGCGGAGACTACCATCCTTCTTCTTCACGAAGAGAACTGGCGCTCCCCATGGTGATACACTGGGTCTTATGAACCCTTTGTCTAACAAGTCCTTCAGTTGTTCCTTTAACTCAGTCATTTCTGCCGGAGCCATGCGGTATGGTGCCTTGGCTATCGGTCCGGTACCAGGTAGCAGCTCGATGGTGAACTCTACCTCCCGAGTGGGAGGCATGCTGGGCAGTTCCCGTGGAAATAGGTCGGGGAACTCCGACACTACCGGTAAGACGGGGTCGAACTCGGGGTCTCTCTCTATGTCCTGTACATAGCAGAGGTACACTTCTTCCTTCATTAGTGGAAAAAATGTTTTTAATGACGGTTATTTTGCCTATATACCACGGTTCCAAACCGTGGTTAATACTCGCGTCGTATATTCGAAAATGACGATAAACCACGGTTTAAAACCGTCATTTAAAATCGAGGTTATAAACCACGGTTCGTTTTGACCGCCGTTTAAGACCCCTTTCTCCCGTGAGATCATTGACTTTATACCACGGTTTAAAGCCCGAACCGTGGTATAAAGTGAGTATTAATGACGGTTATTGTGTAAAACCGTGGTATATAATTTATAAAATCAACAAATAAACCACGGTTATTCATAAAACCGTGGTTTATAGTCTTTTTTTTTTCTAAAATCGCCGGCGATTTAGCACCGCCTTCAATCGCCGTGTTCGTCGGTGAGCATGTGTTCCTTGTTCAAGGCGCAGAGCATGAAGAAGAGCCGCAGAGCATTTGTTTGACGGCGAGGAAATGTGATCCTTCTTCAAGGCGCAAAGCATGTGTTCCTTGTTAGCAAAAATTACCGTGAAGAGGAGGCGCAGAGCATGAATAAGAGCCGCAGAGCATTTGTTCCTTGTTCCTTGTTCAAGGCGCAGAGCGTCAAGGCGCAGAGCATCAAGGCGCAGAGCATGAAGAAGAGGCGCCGAGCATGAAGAAGAGGCGCATGTTTTCCAGTTCGCCGGTGGGTTGCGAAGTTGAAGAAGAGGCGCGCTCCATGTTTGATAAGTGTCCAATGAGCATGTTTTATAGGTGTATTTCATATATTATATTAACACTTTTTCTGCTCATTTCTCCACTTTGGCTAGTTTTTCCTCTAGTTATGTTTTATTGATTATCTCACAAATTTATTGGTTAAACATGAGGAAAACCAAGCTAGGAGCAAAGTACATGAAGAGACGAACGCGTAGGCGAAAACGGGGATCAAATCGGAGCTAAAACGAACATTTTAGAGGCAAATGAATTTTGGTCCGGACCAGTGTTCGAATCACCTGGTCCGGACCAACATGCCAGCGCGCCCGAGAAATAAATCGACCTCGTCCGGACCACCTGGTCCGGACAGTGGTCCGGACACTGCTATTTTGACAGCAAGAAAGGAGCCATGTGAAGAGATAAAATCCTTATCTCTTCACACGCATTTACCACCGCCTTACCACCCCATTTACCCTAT
This sequence comes from Limonium bicolor, assembly GCA_023374045.1. Taxonomy (NCBI): domain Eukaryota; kingdom Viridiplantae; phylum Streptophyta; class Magnoliopsida; order Caryophyllales; family Plumbaginaceae; genus Limonium; species Limonium bicolor. The sequence continues at coordinate 149,349,702 of CM041780.1, forward strand.
ATTTCTCTATAAATACACCTCCAAACCTCCATTAAATCATATCTCATTTCCACCCCAAACTTATGCCATTTTCCTTCCATAAAAATACCATAAAACTCTCCAAAAATCATACATCTCATCCACATAAAATCCATACAACTCTTCATTCCATAAAAACATTCCATTTCCATACCGTTGTTCTGTCCAACCTCTACCCAAATATTAGCAGTCAAGATAGTGGAGCTGAATTAATTATCTTTCCCAGATGATTTCTTTTACTTCTCATTCTGTCTTTTTAATTATGTTGGGCTAAGAGGATTTACTCCGGGCGAAGGTTTGGCCGTAATTTGTTTAATTATGTAATCTATATTTCTACTGGTTAAAATAAATACAGTTTGTTACGATTAAAGTTTATCTCTCACCTTTTTAATAAATTTCATGAATTTATTAAAATGCTTTTCTAAGTCTATTTTGATCAGACCGGTGATAAATAGACAGGTTAATTAAGCCGTAAATCTGGAGAAAGCTTATTATGATTTAATAAGTTAGTATTTTCAGATGCAAATATAATTCCTCGCACTTAACCGCCGTTTACATATGTTTTGCTCGAACCTGGATTAGACCGAGCATTTTCTGGTAAACGAGTTCTTATGAGTCTATGACTTAGTCCTTAAGATAATAACAGGAATTTTGCCAAACTAATATATTAAACCGGTAGAGATAGCATAATTAATCAGATTATATAAATCTGAACCCGGAGTTCCATTTAATTCATCTGCACTCAGTTATCTTTTCTGCTATTTAAATTCTCTAAAACAAGTCAATTAACTTCCCCCCTTTTTGTGACAAGCTTAGGAACTATTTTATCTCGCTATAAGTCCCACGGTTTGACCCCGGCCGCTTCTGTTTTACTATACTACTGCGACCGGGTTTTATTTGCAGCCCGACGGATATTTTAAGTTTTAATTTCTTTCTTTTAATAACTACACCAGTTCTAATAACTCACAATATATAGTCTGCAAAATGGCGCCGTTGCCGGGGACTTGATTTAATCTAGTCCCTAAGCCCCGGATAATTCACCTGTTATATTATAATAATCTGTTACTATTAATTGGACACCTGACTTTGGACATCTGACTTCTGACATCTAATTACTGACTTCTTAATATTATTGTCATTTAATTTCCATTGTCCTTAACATTTAATTTCCATTGTCTTTAACATTTAAATTTCCAGTATACTAACTTTTAATTTCCATTGTCTCTAACTACTAACTTATAATTTATGTCATTTAATTTTCTGTCATTTTAATTTCCATTGTCTCTAACTACTAACTTATAATTTCTGTCAACTAATTCCTAACAATTTTATTTATTCTAACACATAACGAGTTTATTTTCTCTGTTTTGAGTGGTGAATGCCTTTTACCAGGTCACACAGCCTCCCAGAAAATATTAATAATCACACGGTTGGTTACAATCCAGAAATCGAGAGAACCTTTCTGCGCACTCTAAGGCAGAGACGAACTCAACAAAACATTACCACCACAGTGATAGAATCTGACCCGGAAACTGACATGGCATCTACACCAGTGACAGTTCGAAATATTAACAGGCCGTCTAACCAAGGACAACAGCCTGCTATCATCCTTCCTCACCTTAGCCCATCTGAATACGATGAGTGGCAGAAGCTGAAGCCATATCATCAGATCAGATGTGTGAAGGAGTTAGGCATGTTTGATGGCACCAGTCCAGACGAAGCCCTGTTACATGTTACAAAATTCTTGCAACATGCCAATAGTCTTACTGCAACCGACGCAGTACTCCAGTATGCAAGATTGTCATTATTCCCTCACAGCCTGACGGGAAGTGCGAGCAAGTGGTATCATAGCCTGACACCAAGTACCATTGGTACCTGGGATGACATGGCCACCAAGTTCTACGATAAATTCCTACCCCCGAGCCGAACATTGGAGATGATTGCTGAAATCTATAATTTCAAGCAACCTGGGTCGGAGAATATTGGTGAAACTTGGGATCGTTTCAAAGGACTACTACTTACTTGTCCTCACCATGGTCTGACGAAAGAACAAGTATCACAATTGTTCTACAAAGGCTTGATTGGTCCGTGCAGAACAATGGTACTTCTTCACTAGGGGCTGACATTCTGAAAAAGCCAGGAGCACAATTTCTGAACAGCATGGAGTCTCTCTGTGAGGAAATCAGAGACTGGGCCTCCGGTGGATCAAGGAGCGGTACTCCAGGTTTATACCATGTTGGGGAAAGTGATAACAAGTTCGACCAATTGATGAAAAGCCATGAGCAACTCATGGAGAGCAATGCTCAGCAGGCAACAAAAGTCAGTACTCTTCAAAAAGTGGTTGAGCAGATGGCTATGAATTCCTTCCCCCAGCAAGCTAAGTCGATGGTTTCCCGATCATCTACTACCCCTCCAGGCTATGCTCCTCTTTCCCAATCGTCTCCAACTAATTCTTGTACGCAATGTTGCGGGCCTCATGACTATGAACAATGCCCCAACTACAAGAATTAAAAGCAGCGGAGGAGGCAAACTACATCACCAACAATCAAGGGTACAGACAACCTTGGCAACGTAACATGCAATCCAACCTTCGCTACTCAAACACAGAAAATATCCAGAACCCACATACCCTACAAACATCCCAAAACTACAGACCTCAGTCCAATTTCAAGGAGGCCAAAGGCAATATCAACAACAGCCTTATGGCAATGAAGCTTCTACGAGTCGACCGACTCAACCTCCTTCGAATCCTGAGTCTGATATGTCTCAAATGCAGAGATGTTTAAGGCGATGATGGGTAAATCACGAGATACGCAAGAAGAGGTCGCAGCTCTGCGCAAAGACCAAAAAGCCTTGCAATCTCAGATTCAACAGTTACTCACTCAACAAAGGCCACCTGGTCAATTCCCTTCACAGACTAACCCCAATCCAAAGGAACAAGCAAATTCAATCCTTATAGACGATGGCACATCTCAATCAACAAACTTGTGTGCAGTCTCCTTAAGGAGTGGTAGGGAACTTGCCACCAGAAAAGGAAAAGAAAAAGAAAATCTTGAAGAGGCCTATATCAATGCTGAAGAAACTACCAAACCAACTTCACCTCCCTCAGAAATCCAAGTTCCTACTCCTGCAACTCCACCTCCATCTCGAGTTACAATCGACATCCCAACTTCCACTCATAAAAACAGTGAACTCCCTTTTCCAAACAGAATGAAAAAGAAACACCTAGATGAGCAGTTCTCCAAATTCTTGAGTATTTTCAAGAAACTGACCCTCGACATACCTCTAATTGATGCCTTGCAAGAGATGCCTAACTACGCCAAATTCCTAAAGGATCTCTTGACAAAGAAGAAGAAGAAACCTGGAAAAGAAACAGTGCACCTCACGGAAGAATGCTCTGCGGCCCTTCTTCGAGCACTTCCTCCAAAACAAACAGATCCGGGAAATCCCGTGATCCCGTATTTTATTGGTGGGATAGACTGTGGAAGTGGTCTATGCGACCTAGGAGCCAGCATTAATATCATGCCATATGCCACCTTCTTGAAAGTAAAAGGAGGAGAAATGCAACCGGTTCCTTTCAAACTCCAACTAGCAACAGATCAGAGATCAAACCCATGGGCATAGTCCGGGATCTGGTAGTTGGAGTATCTCGCTTTATATTTCCAGCCGACTTCGTCATTCTAGAAATGGATGATGATGTTGAGGTTCCCTTGATTCTAGGACGACCGTTTCTGAGTACCGCCAAAGCCATCATCGACGTCCACGACGGGAAAATCACTCTGCGGTACGAGGATGAAACGATTGAATTCGACATGCAGAAAATGATGAAGAAAAGCTCTAACTTTTCTCCTCATGCTAAGGCAGTGGGATTCACAGATGATGAGGAGGAGGAAAGTGATTTTGCTACAGATGAGGACATGTATTCCCCATCTTCCACCCTGGAAGCTGAAACTGAACCACTAGAGCGAGTATTATTTACTTCTCTAGAAGAAAAGGTGGAGGATCCAGAAGTTAACGCCATATTGGCGCATGTAGAGAAAGGAAGGGCTGGCTATCAAGCCTACCGGCCACCAATCGAAATACTTGACAGAAACCTCAAAAATCCATTCCTCAGTGGAGCAGCCACCTGAACTCGAGCTTAAAGAAATACCCTCTAACCTCAAGTATGCCTTCCTTGCTGAAAATGACCATTTGCCTGTCATTATTTCCTCTTCTCTGAATTCCGGGGAGGAAACAAGGTTACTTGAGGTATTAAAGAAGCACAAGACAGCAATCGGGTGGACTATTGCTGATATCAAAGGAATTGATCCCTCCTATTGCACGCACCATATCTATATGGAGGAAAACTACAAGCCTATCAGGCAGCCCCAACGTCGGCTGAATCCTAACCTCAAGGAGGTAGTTCGAAAGGAGGTTCTGAAACTCCTTGACGTGAACATCATTTATCCAATTTCTGACAGTCCATGGGTCAGTCCTGTTCAAGTTGTCCCGAAGAAGGGGGGCATCGAAGCTATTATTAATGATAAGGGAGAGACTATCCCTCAAAGAAAGATCACAGGTTGGCGCATGTGTATCGACTATCGGCGTTTAAACTTGGCAACCAGAAAGGATCATTTCCCTCTCCCCTTTATCGATCAGATGTTGGAACGACTAGCAGGGCAAGAGTACTATTGCTTTTTAGATGGGTTCTCAGGGTATTTCCAAATACCAATTGCACCAGAGGACCAGGACAAGACCACCTTCACTTGTCCATACGGTACCTTTGCTTACAGACGAATGCCTTTCGGCCTATGCAATGCCCCTGCTACCTTCCAGAGATGCATGCAAGCAATATTTGCTGATTTCATCGAACAGAGCATAGAGGTCTTTATGGACGACTTCTCGGTCTATGGCTCTAGTTTCGATAAATGCTTGGCACAACTTGATTTGATCCTAGGACGGTGTGAGGATACAAATCTCGTTTTAAACTGGGAGAAATGTCATTTTATGGTCAAGGACGGAATTGTCCTTGGACATAAAATATCAGCTAAAGGAATAGAGGTGGATAAAGCCAAGGTAGAGGTTATCGAGAAGTTACCGACACCAACTACTGTTAAAGACATACGAGCGTTTCTAGGGCATGCAGGATTTTATCGGCGGTTTATACAAGACTTCTCAAAAATCAGCAAACCATTGACCGACCTGCTACAGAAAGATGCCCCGTTTCATTTTGATGAAAGGTGTTCACTGCTTTCCAAACTATAACACAAAAATTGGTGTCAGCACCTGTTGTCATACCACCTGATTGGTCTCTTCCGTTTGAGATCATGTGTGATGCAAGTGACTACGCAGTGGGGGCAGCTCTATGCCAGAAAAAAGAGAAAATTTAAAGAGTGATTGCTTATGCCAGCAGGACACTTAACGACGCCCAGAAGAACTATACGACTACAGAAAAAGAGCTTCTGGCTATAGTCTTCTCCCTTGATAAATTCAGGTCGTACTTGTGGGGAAGCAAAGTCATAGTGCACACAGACCACTCCGCTCTCAAATATCTATTTGCAAAACAAGAAGCCAAGCCTCGCTTGTTGCGCTAGATTCTTCTACTTCAAGAGTTTGACATCGAAGTCAAAGACAAGAGCGGGAAATTGAATGTCGTCGCTGACCATCTCTCCAGATTGGTAACTCCTACAGATAGTGTACCTATCAACGAATTCTTCCCCGATGAGACTGTCTTTTCAATCACCAAATACAAGAGCCATGGTATGCAGACCTGGCCAATTATTTAGTCTCCGGAACAGTACCCTATGATTATCCTACCCCAGAAGAAGAAATTTCTTTCTGACTCAAAGCATTATTTCTGGGAGGATCCGTATTTGTTCCGAGTTTGTGCTGATGGGTTGATTCGACGATGTCTCCCGGAAGATGAGGTTTCAAGCGTCATACATTTTTGTCACTCTCGGGAAGCCGGAGGTCACCATGGACCCACGAGGACCGCAGCTAAGATCCTGGCCTCAGGATTTTATTGGCCGACCCTTCATAAAGATGTGTACCAATTCTGCAAACAATGTGATAATTGTCAGAAAATGGGTAACACATCCAGGAGACATGAAATGCCACAACAAGGAATACTAGAAGTGGAGCTCTTTGATTGCTGGGGCATTGATTTTATGGGACCGTTCCCTTCCTCGCAGGGCCACCAATATGTTTTAGTGGCAGTTGATTACGTGTCGAAATGGGTAGAAGCCATACCCTGTCATCATGCTGATGCAAAGACAGTAACCAGGTTCCTTAAGAAGCACATCTTTACCCGTTTTGGCGTGCCTAGAATTATTATCAGTGACAGAGGATCTCACTTCTGCAACCGTTTATTTGAAGCGCTTATGGGTAAGTACGGGGTACGTCACAAGGTAGCTTTACCTTATCACCCCCAGACAAACGGCCAAGCAGAAGTTTCGAACCGTGAGTTAAAATGGATTCTCCAGAAGACGGTTAACTCATCAAGAAAGGATTGGGCACTTAAGCTGGATGATGCGCTTTGGGCTTACCGCACTGCATTCAATACTCCCATCGGGATGTCTCCTTTTAATCTTGTCTATGGGAAAGCATGCCACCTGCCTGTAGAGATGGAACATAAGGCATATTGGGCAATCAAGGCCTTAAACTTTGACATAACTTCTGCAGGAGAGAAAAGGAAATTCCAACTTACCGAATTAGAAGAGCTGCGAGATCAGGCTTACCAAAATGCAAAGATTTATAAGGAGCGCACCAAGAAGTTCCATGACAGGATGATCCTCAAGAGGGACTTCGAAATTGGTGATTGGGTTCTCTATATAACTCAAGATTAAGGATCTTCCCTGGGAAACTCAAGTCTCATTGGGTCGGCCCTTTCCAGATTGTTAGTGTGACTCCATACGGTGCCTTTGAACTCCAGAACAAACAAGGCGAAACTTTCAAGGTCAACGGGGCACGTCTTAAAAGGTATAATTCTCATTCTGATATTTCAACTGACCTATTTACAACTTATTTTGTCCAAGAACAGCAGGACAATTCGCCCTCAAACTCTTCTCCAACCTAAAGCTTGGTCAAATACGTCTAGCTAGAGACGTTAAACCCGGGCAGCTTGGTGGGAGGCAACCCACTATCTATCTTTTGTCTTTCCTTTAATTTAATGTTGTTTTTTTTGTACTATATTTCCCTTTTATTTGTTATAATAAAATGCGGGTTTCACTTGAGTTCTTCTCGCTGTGTAGAATATTCTTTACAGGTTCAATTCATGACATTCCACAGCTGCACTCAAGTGTGGGGGAGCTCTACACACTCTACGAAATCTGGGGAGTACACTCTTTCCTTTATTAATTGCATGCCCTATTATTTTTATTCCATCTACGCAATGAGGGCATTGCTTGAACTTAAGTGTGGGGGAAGAGCCTTTTCAGGGCATTTTGTGCTTAAATTGTTTAAATCTCTCTGCTTATCTTGCATTTGTTCAAAAATTAAAATTATGTACCCTGCTAATGTAAGTTGTTCTCTTTAAAAACAAATACTATTATGAATTGTGGGATAAATGGTACAAATTTTAAAATTTTCATTTGATTACTTTTGAGGAGCATTTTTCTTATGCGGTGTGACCAAATAATCTGCAAATGGTTGGATTTTATTGCTCAGGGTTTCTTTCTGTCTTCTCTCTTAGGGATTGCTAAGGGGTGCTTCTCTGTTAAAAAAAAAGAAGAAAAGGAAAAGAAAAATAAGGGACTTGTGAGACACCATTGGTAACCAACAAAAGAGAGTTGAGTGTTCTTGAATACCAAGGCGTTATGCCTACATTTTCTCATCCCTCATACAAAAGTGAAGTGAATGCATAAATCTTTTCTTCCTTTTGTTTTCTCCTCAATGCCCATTCTTGAGAGAAGTTGGCCATGGTAAAAGTTCTCGGAGTCACCTAAACAAAAGAAACATTGAAGTACCTTAGATCATACCCCGAAACTCTATATTTTGATTTTACCCTGAGCACACCTATGCCACCAGCAGATAATTTTTCACACTCCTCAATAAGTTATAAAGATCATGAATTGTTCACCTCTTTATCCTACCCTTCATAATAATATTTGTTAGTATTGAGCATTTCCTACTTGCTTAGGTACGTGGTTTTGCTTGAGGACAAGCAAAAAGATAAGTGTGGGGGTGTGATAAGTGTCTAATGAGCATGTTTTATAGGTGTATTTCATATATTATATTAACACTTTTTCTCCTCATTTCTCCACTTTGGTTAGCTTTTCCTCTAGTTATGTTTTATTGATTATCTCACAAATTTATTGGTTAAACATGAGGAAAACCAAGCTAGGAGCAAAGTACACGAAGAGACGAACGCGTAAGCGAAAACGGGGATCAAATCGAAGCTAAAACGAACATTTTAGAGGCAAATGAATTTTGGTCCGGACCAGTGTCCGAATCACCTGGTCCGGACCAACATGCCAGCGCGCCCGAGAAATAAATCGACCTCGTCCGGACCACCTGGTCCGGACAGTGGTCCGGACACTGCTATTTTGACAGCAAGAAAGGAGCCGTGTGAAGAGATAAAATCCTTATCTCTTCACACGCATTTACCACCCCATTTACCCTATATTTCTTTATAAATACACCTCCAAACCTCCATTAAATCATATCTCATTTCCACCCCAAACTTATGCCATTTTCCTTCCATAAAAATACCATAAAACTCTCCAAAAATCATACATCTCATCCACATATTATCCACATAAAATCCATACAACTCTTCATTCCATAAAAACATTCCATTTCCATACCGTTGTTCTGTCCAACCTCTGCCCAAATATTAGCAGTCAAGATAGTGGAGCTGAATTAATTATCTTTCCAAGATGATTTCTTTTACTTCTCATTCTGTCTTTTTAATTATGTTGGGCTATGAGGATTTACTCCGGGCGAAGGTTTGGCCGTAATTTGTTTAATTATGTAATCTATATTTCTACCGGTTAAAATAAATACAGTTTGTTACGATTAAAGTTTATCTCTCACCTTTTTAATAAATTTCATGAACTTATTAAAATGCTTTTCTAAGTCTATTTTGATCAGACCGGTGATAAATAGACAGGTTAATTAAGCCGTAAATCTGGAGAAAGCTTATTATGATTTAATAAGTTAGTATTTTCAGATGCAAATATAATTCCTCGCACTTAACCGCCGTTTACATATGTTTTGCTCGAACCTGGATTAGACCGAGCATTTTCTGGTAAACGAGTTCTTATGAGTCTATGACTTAGTCCTTAAGATAATAACAGGAATTTTGCCAAACTAATATATTAAACCGGTAGAGATAGCATAATTAATCAGATTATATAAATCTGAACCCGGAGTTCCATTTAATTCATCTGCACTCAGTTATCTTTTCTGCTATTTAAATTCTCTAAAACAAGTCAATTAACTTCCCCCCTTTTTGTGACAAGCTTAGGAACTATTTTATCTCGCTATAAGTCCCACGGTTTGACCCCGGCCGCTTCTGTTTTACTATACTACTGCGACCGGGTTTTATTTGCAGCCCGACGGATATTTTGAGTATTAATTTCTTTCTTATTTTTTAATTTAACACCAGTTCTAATAACTCACGGTATTATCCTTCTGCAGTTGCGCATTGGTGATCACCGGAGTATAACGTCCGTATCGGACCGACTCCCTCTATATTCCGACGGGCCTAGATAGACTGTTGGACCAGGGTGCCGACTTTGGCACACGGCTTCGGCCATTATGGACGCCTTTATAAGGCAAGTGGAAGTTCCGGGATTGAATGATCCTTGGCAATGAGCACTTCGTGTGTACGGGAGGACTACTGTCCAGTGAGGTTATTTATAGGTTGTCCCAACACGACACCCATGGATATTGAGAGTAAGACTTAATGGTGGCTAACATAATTTTAAGGAAAACTACTAACATCTCGATGGAGTATCTAGGCGTTTGTATTAATGTTTATAGTACATTGTATGATCTTTTATAACACATGGTACCTGGTTTGTTGTGGATTGTATGTAATGTATGAGTTGTCACTTGATGGATTACTGTATGCTATGCATGTTACTTACTGCTGTTATATAAACTGTAAAATGAACCAGCATGTAATCAACCTCATGTTCAGACGGCTAATTGACCTAAGTGACCTAAAGGGTCTAGGATTACACTTTAGCATACCAGCATATAGTTTGTTGAGCCCCTTTTGGGGCCACACATTTCAGGTTGTGGATCGGGACGTGAAGCCGGAGTGCAGGAATATGGGTAGACGACCTCGACTTTTATTTATCGCATGTTTAATATTAAGTCGGTTAACATGTTGAAATTATGGGAACTCTTTAAATGCTCACTTGTCATAGGTATTGGTTTGTATATAGGATAATGTAATAAATATCTCGTTCATCACTGCGGTTAGTTGTTGTTGTTCATTGTTAGATTACGGTTATGCTCTTCTTTACTCGCATGGGCGAGTAATGGCATGTGACACCCAAGTGAGGATTAATGTAGTTTAACTTCCGCTGTGAGACGTCTCTAATTATGCTACGTGAGTGATTATACGAGAGTGATTATTACGAGATTAGCGAGTGGGGTGTTACAATACCAATCAATCCCCCATCTTTAGAACTCTTAAAAACACTCTCGGGGAAATTCTGGAGGTGGTCCGGGACTTGGTCCGACCCCTAAGTCCCGGACCAATACTAGACTCAACTTTCGTGACAAAACAAGGGGTCGTCCAGGACCTTGTACCAGCCTAAGTCCCGGACCAAGACAGACCTCAACTCTCGGAAAGATTTTAAGTGTGGTCTGGGACCTTGTTCCTAACCTAGGTCCCGGACCCTGCTAAAAAGCTGCTACTCTTGTATTTTTCAATCCTATTTCAACCCCTATTTCATACCTAAACTTTTCCTAATCCTTCCACATATTTTCCAACTTGTCTAAACACCTTAATCATGCTCTAAACCTCCTTAAACCATCATCAAACTCTACCTCAATTCTTGTTTAATTCTATAAATTCCAAATTCCCATTATCAACACTTATGCACACTAGTGCATCACCAACTTTTCTCTAGATGGTTTACCATATTCTCAACCCATTTGACCATTCCAAATCCTTCCTAGACATTTGCATTAACTATACCCAAGTCCATCCTCCATTTCCAAGGTTATGCACACTAAGCTTATTTTTCTAGAATTCCAATGCACTACAACACTCATTTGCTGCAGATTTTTCACACTCAATATCCCTTATCCAACTACCATTTCAAGGCGATCAATCAACTCAACTCAACCCTACAAACACCTAGGTTCTCCACTTTATTAAGTCACCTAAAACACTCCATTTTCTACTAAAATTTTCCATAACTTCCCCACAAGTCTAACATGTCCAAGTGCATTAATTCTCACCTAAACCCACTCAAAACTAGCCACACCCATAGAGTGTCCAACCAGCACACAAACTCAATCAAAATTCACCAAACCAACAATATAAACATAATCTCAAATCTCTTGGCTCCAAGGCCCTCAATTCATACAACAAATCATAATTGCACTAAGCATCATCACAATTCTCTCTCATGTCTATTTAACACACTATTAGCACAATTCTTTTGGGTTCATTCTTTTCATTACCCATCCCAACATTCTAACACAAATAGGATTAAACCTTCAGGTATGTTTCTTACCTTAAATTTCCCAAGTTCTCTTTTCAATTCTTATCTTCCTCCTCTTCTCCCTTATCTTGACTCAAAATCGGCCAAGGGCAATGTAGTTGCCAAATTCCAACCTAACTTCTAATAAAGGTAATGAGTCTAAGTAAAAACACTTAACTCATTAATTAAAATGTTTGAGGCACTAAGATTGGTCATTACCTTGGAAACCCTAGAAATGGGTTTTTGATCAACAATGGAGGGAAGGCTTCCAACCACCATTGGAGGTTTGAATGAATGCTCAACAAAGAAAGATACAAGGCATTAATAGGGGCAAAATCGGCCAAGACAAAGGGTGGAGAAAAATGAGATTTTCTTTGGAACTTTTTACCTTAAATGAAAGAGGAGGCTCCAAGCTTCAAGAAACTCCAACTTTCTCTTCAAATGGCTATACCCATGGAGATGAACTTCAAGCTTTTAAGATTTTGAAAAGAGTGGAATGAAGCTCTTGATGAGAGGAGTTCAAATATGCAATTTATTTTTATTTTGAGCTTTTATGGGGCTTGAGCAAGTGGAAAGGCATGAGCTGCCATGGGAGGCTGAAATCGCTAGCTTGGGGAGAAGAAGGGAGGAAAAATCAGTGGGGAAGAAGGAGGGAAGGAGGGAGAAGAGAGAAATGAGAGGAGAGAGATGGGGAAAACACTTTTTCTACTCTTCTTCTTTTACTTTTTGACTCACTTTGACTAGCTTATTAATTTGTGAGGGAGAGTGTTTACACTCAAAAAAACCAGCCCCCCAGCCCCCTCTAGCTAATTAAGCTGGGGGCGTTTTCGTCTTTTCACAATAACGCTTGTTAATTACCCGGTTTTAGCACTATTCATTAACCTGGCCCGTTTTCCCACATTTTCTCGTTTCTTTAATTTTAATGGTTCTTAAGCTTCCATTAATGTTGAATTATAGTTATTTGATTGACTATAATTTTTATGGGTCCATTTGACCACTCAAAGTCACGTTTTCAGGTTTTCTCAAAAAACTTGCTCTAAAGCTTCATTAGCGTTTTTAATCCATTTTATGGATTCGTTTTCTTGGGAATTGTTCCTGTCTATTAATTAGGCCTAAATAAGCCTTATGAATCCATCTAGGATCCTAGTCGAGGTCACACACCTCCTAGAGTTACGTAACGCACAATTTTACGTTTTGTGCTTTTTACATGTTTTCTCTTTCCTTTTGGTTTTATTTTCTTCACCAATACTCTTTAGGCACTATTAGGCCTCCAAGTACCATATTATAATAAGTTAATCACCATTTTTAAGTTCGGATTATTTCAGTCTACCCCCTTAAAGAACTTTGCCCTCAAAGTTGGAGAATCTAATATCGTTAGTCACATAGGTATTCTATGCTAAGGTCATAACCTCTATATAACCTGGCAGACTCCAAAGGTCTGACTCGATGTATACCACACATCCACACAACATGTCACTGCATGCATAGCAATAAAAAATACTCATTTTTTCTTCTCTCCATAGGGTCCATCCGAAGATAATTAAGGCACATCAGTCCTCTCCCATATCGAATGATCCCTCAGGTACCGGTCACGTTTGAACACTTACGCTTTCTGGTTCACGGCCGTCATGACTTTGGGCACTTACGCTTTCTGGCTCTACGGTTCCTTTGGTTCTGATCAAAACATTTGCACATCTAGATATCCTCAGGCACTCACCGGTCATCCACACTGACATAGGACTTATCTACATCCCGCTGGCCTTGGAAAAATACAAAACACACACTACCAACGTCCAACCGGTCACTTAGTACCGTTCTGTTGTAGTGGTTTCAAAACTAATCATCACTCCCACCGGCTCACACACTAGCCTTACTTCCCCGGTTTCGACCCGATACCGGGTCTAGCATGGTGGGAAGGTTTGGCTAGCACCCGTGGGAGTGGTTTCAAAACTGGTCCTCATTCTCAAGTTTGAAGAAAAATCCTTTTTACCAAAGTCAATTGGAAATTCATTTTGAAAACTCAATACAACTCCAAATTCCAATTTATACTAATTGCACCTATTCTTAGCGTTGTTACTTGTGACCACTTATAGGGAGCTTCAAGAGTCATTCAATCCCAATGTGATCAGCATCGGTGTTGAACTATCTTTCCACCCCAATTTGTGTTCGGTTTCCCCTGATCGCTAGCAAATCAAGTTCCACCTCCCACTTCAATTCAAACAATCAAGTAGTCAATCATTATTCCATTTTCTATCTTTTAATCTTTCTAGTCATAATAACCAAGTAATGCATTTTCAATTTATCGCATTCATTTCCTCACTTATTACTCATCTAATTAATTATTACTCCATTTATCTCCAAATACTTACCTAAGAAGTTCAAAAGCATAACTCCAATTAATTTTTCTCGCCATCAATCGTTCACAAATCAAATCAAATCAAGTCACATAGGGAACTCAATTCCCACTAGGTTCAACATCGGTTCCATACCGATTTATACTCATCATATACTATGTCTAATCTCAAGACATATACTATCGGGGTTCTCATTCCCCTGGAGTTTCTCTACTCCTTTCCCCTTGTATACTCACACAGGAGTTACAAGATAATCAATTGTATCAATGGTATTCGCATCTCCAGTGTGTAATATCCATAATTACACAAAGAGTGAATACAAATGTTTATGTAACATAAGTATCAATCATCAAAACAAATTCTTTTGCACTATGCGCATTGTAGTTTACGCACTTACTATGAAAAACATACACTTTGCGGTTTTCGCTCTACCCCCCTTAAAAGGGATTACTCCCACGTAATCTACCATGTGTCAAAATTGGAGATTGGTCTAAGGCGTTCAGCCGTCATGGAGTGTTTCAGCTTCCATGCGGTCTATCATATAATTTTCTTTGGTCATAGGGTCTTAACCATATTGTTGGTTTGGTCCCTGCACCAAGAATTGTCATTGGAGTTTATTTTACTCTTAACCGGGTTTGGTTCTAGCCTTAGAGGCTTCAAGGCATTGATAACTAGCCATTCGCTCCTATTCATTGGGTATATTAAACCTTAGAATTCTGAGCCCACTAGCTTCTGCTGTGCGACCTGATAACTTAGGGTTTTATTCACCCTTCTTGTTATTCTTATTGTGTTACACATCAACTTTTTATCCCTTTTTATCTTGGGAATAAGGTTTCTCAATCAAGCGTGGTATTTCTTACCGTACGCGAACTCGATGAGTTATAGATTTTCTATCCAGCTCTCTGGGAATCTATGTACATACTATTGTGTACTTCCATGATCATTCACTTGATTATTCTGACATGTTGTCGGTTGAGGTTGAGCCACTACTTAGCATGTAGTGCTTCCTCTATTATTAGTGGCTTCTGAATTATGCCGACTTACCTGGTTCTGCACAAGTGTTCTTTACTTATATGACTTTGCATTTTCTATGCATCGGTCCTTATGACTTCCATAAGTTTCTTTCCACTTTATTCCGGTGGAATTCACTTTTTGTGATTGTTGATGTGTCCAACACTCTTTGTGCTTCTTTGGCCAAAGGCCGCACGGTTTTGTTCCTAAGTTTTCGCTTAACTGGCTTGTGCCATGTTCATTGAGGTTTTTACAACACTTCTGTATCCAGTACGAATGATTATTTATCAATTGGGTACTCTTGTCCTGAAGTTTATTACTTCTGTTATCAATTTGATCCTCTAAGGATGCACTTTTAGTTCCTTATGCAATTGCATTAGGAATGAACATTTCCTCCTCTGTGAGGTCTCTCATCACATGGTACAAACTTCTGGCTTGTTGCCCGGTCTGTATACCATCTCTTATTTAACATTTCCATGTCATTGTGTGATTGTTAACACACATTGATCGCTTGCTACGCATCATGTTCGTATTTACTTACGACTTTGTTTTCCATGACATCTGCTATTACATTAGCTTCTGCTCATGTATTCCTACCATTTAGACAGTGGTTTGCCCTTTACTTGGCTGATTACAGAATATACTATTCTTTATGTTTCTGAGCTCCTTGAGCGTTATTTACTTCACGCTTCACGTTATACACATACAATGTTTCTTATAAACTGGTTACTCTTCGGTTTTTTCCAATTATCATCAAAGCTTCCTTCAGTTTCATCTTGTTCAAGTTATTGCTTGGTGGTAATTATCTGCTCAAGCTTCACTACCTTAGTAGTTCTGAAGAGATGTATTTTCAGATATCCACTGATGGCATCCTCTTCTTTGAAATCTATAAGTTCACCGCTCTCGCGGTACTACGATAACGAGTAGTATCCTCGCTCGTTAGTTATTAAGCAACCTTTACTTGTGCCATTACCGGCAATTCGCCTTATGGTTCTCAGTAGGCTTTGCAACCGTTGGATCTACGTATTGTAGTAGTTTCCTGGCTTACTAGCCACGTTGCCTAGAGTTCTGCTCATCATAGGTTGTACATACATGTGTCACTTCTCCGTACGCCCTCAGGTGGCTTGGAGGTAATACCGGGCTCCATGATAAGACCGTTGCATCACGCTTCCGTTTATTGGAGACCCTTTAGGTATTTTGATACCATCGGTGTCATTTGTCAATTTGGGATATCCCTGTCAAGTGGGATCCCTTCGGTGTTTTAACCGAGTGTCCGTTCTAATTCTTGTGCTCTTATCGTGACATTTCGTTCAACACCCTTCAAGGATTACTCCTGGGTGTTGCTGGTTATGCCATTACATCTGGCTCACACTTTGGGTATGTTCAGTTTATTACCCCTCTTTGTGGTTCTAGATTTCAAATTGTCCCGTTTAGGGTTATAACGTCTCCCGTTCTTAGGGTAGACCATATATGTTTTCTCCTTTATGTTCTTGATTGGGTATAATGTCTTCTTCTATGAAGAACAATATTTTCCCGATAGTCTTGGTGGTTGTCCTAGGAATCCCATCCCGTTCGTTGAACATTGATGTGTTAACGTTAGGCATTTGCCTTAGTGTGCTTAGACTGGATATGCATTCCAGCTAATATGCTTTGCTTCAAGATCCTTGAGACATATCCAATGTCTTTGCTCGATTACTAGTGCTTCTCGCACTTCCTGTCTACTTGTTGTATGAATTTAGGGCCTTGAGCACGAGATGTGAGATTTATGTTTATATTGTTGGTTTGGTGATTTTGATTGAGTTTTTGTGCTGGTAGACCCTCTATGGATGTGGTTGGTTTGATAGTTGGGTTAGGTGAGAATTGATGCTTTGGACATGTTTAGACTTGTGGGGAAGTTATGGCAAAATTTTAGTAGGAAATGGAGTGTTTAGGTGACTTAATAAATTGGAGAACCTAGGTGTTTGTAGGGTTGAGTTGAGTTGATTGATCACCTTGAAATGGTAGTTAGATTAGGGATATTGAGTATGAAAAATTTTAGCAAATGAGTTTGTGTGTGCATTGGAATTCTAGAAAAAAAGGCTTAGTGTGCATAACCTTGGAAATGGAGGATGGACTTGGGTATAGTTAATGCAAATGTCTAGGAAGGATTTGGAATGGACAAATGGGTTTGAGAATATGGTAAACCATCTAGAGAAAAGTTGGTGATGCATTAGTGCGCATAAGTGTTGAAAATGGGAATTTGGAATTTGTAGAATTAAGCAAGAATTGAGGCAGAGTTTTGATGATGGTTTAAGGAGTATTAGAGCATGATTAAGGTGTTTAAACAAGTTGGAAAACATGTGGAAGGATTAGGAAAAGTTTAGGTTTGAAATAGGGGTTAAAAAGGGATTGAAAAATGCAAGAGTATCAGCTTTTTAGCAGGGTCTGGGACCTTGGTTAGGAACAAGGTCCCGGTCCACACTTAAAATCTTCCCGAGAGTAGAGGTCTGTCTTGGTCCGGACTTAGGCTGGGTACAAGGTCCTGCACCACCCCTTGTTTTGTCAAGAAAGTTGAGTCTAGTATTGGTTCGGGACTTAGGGGTCGGACTAAGTCCGGACCACCTCCAGAATTTCCCCGAGAGTGTTTCTAAGAGTTCTAAAGATGGGGGATTGATTGGTATTGGTTTTAGATGATGTTTAGGACTTGTTTGGTGGCATGTAAATGTCCTTAGAAGGATAAACAAGGTTGAGAAGTGAATGAGGAAGTTGAGAAGTAAAGTATGCTTGAGTCAACCTAAGATTAACGGGGTAAGTACGGGAGTAGTAGTAGTTATTTACATACCGTAATACCTTAATGTTAATAGAAACATTTGAAATGTCATCAGTGAATCGAGTAAGACCCGAGAAACGTGAGGTGACACGGTAGAGTAAATCCATGGTGAAAGGTATGATTTTCTCATGCCCTGTATGCTACCGGATTACACTGATTTGTGTGTTGTTTGCTTGAGTGCCGACCTAATCAAGATAAAGCATGAAAATGTTATATTGCTTTGATTGTATGTCTTGATGCATGCTGTGTGTACTAACCTTCCTTGTATGATTGTGTGGTCTAACTTAGTGTTATAGACCAACTCATAGTTGAGTAGCGATTGGTTAGTGACTCGTAGAAAGAGTCGTTTCGCAAAATAAAGAAAAACGTGGAAACACACGAAAACTATCGATTCAAGAATAACGATAACGCAAACTTATGAACTCACTAGAACGTGAGAGAGTTGCATGGGATTAGTAAACGCCCAATGACGGTTAGAGGACCAAATTGAAATAATCCACGAAACAAATAATAGTGGAATGATATAATGAACCTCTATTTAGAGGATAGTGATAGTTCAAAGATATGAACCTTTGAGAGAAGTAAAAGAATGATAAAGGACCATCAAACTCCCTTAGAAAAATAGCTGACCCACAATATGAGGACCCGACTAATATGAGAAAATGTCCCGAACATACAAGTATTTGATAAGTTGGGGAAACCCTTAAATCTGAGAATACTAGACATTGAGAAAATCCCTAAGCTATTAGATGATATCAAGAGTGATACTTCTAGGCTAATCCATGAGATTGTCATATGACTCCGAGAGAGAAGCATTTGGGAAATTGAGTAGTCCGGTAGAGAAACAAACATTTGTGAATTTGAGAAACTAGATGTATAGTTCCGTTTGATATGCTAGACCCGGTGCAGGGTCGTAGCCGGGGAAGTAAGACGAGTATTGAAAGCCCGGTGGTGAGTCTTGTGTGTGACTCTGCCCGGAGGTCATGGGTAATGACTTTAAAGATATCCCTTGAGAATTGAGTTTGAGACTTGAGAATTGAGATTTGAGAATTTGAGAATTGAGTTTGGGAGTTGAGAATTGTGAATTGAGAGTTGAGAGTTGAGAATTGAGATTGAGAACTTGGGAGTTGAGAATTGAGATTGAGAATTGTAGAACTTGTATTGAGATTGAGACTTGTAGGGTTTACAACCTAAGAGAGTTTGAGTAAGAGTATCCCAAGAGAATGGGAAGACAATGAATAAAGTAACTAAGGCATTAGTGAGGTAGAAATCCTCAAGGCCTAAGAGTAAGATAATATGAACTAACAATCTTGATGTGTTAGTTAGGGATGTATTCCATGATTGAATGTTGAATACTTGTGCTATTGTACATGCTTAATGTATTGCTATCCTACATGATAGTTGAATTAAAATGAATCCCATATTCTCGACAAAGTAGTCGGCGTACCCCCGTTAGCACTCGGGGTATGCAAATTTCATACCAACAATCTGCTGAGCCCCTTGGGGCATTGTTTTTACTTACAGGTACTTTGGAGCCGATTACCGTTCGAGAGTAGGACGGGGTTGCTGCTTAAGCATGGGTAGTTAATTTTGGAACCATTGTATTTATGTTGTAAAGGTTGTACTGTAAGACCGAAAAAGTATCGGCAAGTTGAGAATTGTAGATACTCGATATAGAATCGAATTGAGGCTGTATTTGTATATGTATAGAATTGGTTAAGGAATGAAAGATAATTGCAATGGTTGAGTACTCGGTATATTAGTTCATCAGACCGATATTGTTTTGTTGGATTTGGCCTTGTTAGTCACGTGGGTGACTAACGACATTGTATCACCCACCGTTGGAGTAGGAATTCCGCTGCTTTGATATTGGTAATTGAGACGGATTAGGAGATAATGACTGGATTAGCGGAAGGGATGTTACAAAAAGTGGTATCAGAGTGAAGTATCGCTCTGATGACTCGAAATACCAAGTTAGGAATTAGAGACTTAGGGCTAAGGGTTGAGTGTTAGCGTAAGGTACGCTAGTTAGGAACCTCTAGTGTGATCTGGATACCTACAATATCATACCCGCCTTCCGCATCCCACGTTATAAAGTTGGGAGAAGAACGTCAGAGAGATGGAAAGACCTCTCTTACTCGGGAAAACCCGATCTGGCAGTTGCAAAATAAACCTTGTAAGGACCAGAACCAGTCATACGGTAGATTCCAAGAACAGGAATCCCGGAGACAGTTCCCGATTGAACGACAACAACCGCACTTAATAGTGAAAGATTGAGAATCCTAACCATAGATAATGAAATTTACGACAGTATGGGGCAACATGCTTCGCAGTCACAGAACCATGCGTAGCCAGCAAGAAGGAAAGCACAACCGCACAATGAAGTGAAAAAGGCGGAATAATAAAACCCGAGACAAGAGGGTCTGCGGACTGCAAACGCTTGATAATGCCATCAATTGTATACTAACCGACTAAGAAATTAGTCAAGGTTGGATAACTCCAAACCTACGACGCCAAGAGGCCGTAATAACCGAATAACATGGTTCAGACAACTATGGGAGTATTCATGAAACATACACCAATAGGACTACGACGTAGTTCCTAAGGATAGTCAAACCTCGGTAACCACAGTAAAGGTGTGGGAACGAGCAATGAGGAAAGACACAGAACTAAACGAACAGGGAACCCCAAGAATGGAGGAGCACCCAGATTAATGGCAATCATGTCAAGAATGCTAAGAAGATACTCAGGAGGTTGATCACTAAGATCAAAGGAAGATCCAATAAAACTACCAAATACGGATGGAAACAACACCGTAACCGGTATATGCTAAATTGAAAACCGACCTACCCGCGCACTTGCCAGGGCAAGTGCAGCAACAACAGGGCCAATTAGAAACCTTTTAACGCACACAACTATAACGTCACTAGTGACAATGAAAGCAAATTAGGAATCACACATCCTAAGAACTTGACAAGGAAACCTGGAAAGGCAAACGCCTGACCATCGTCTTAAAAGAACACATACCAGTCAGCGAGAAGCTGGACTGGTCAAGACCTCAGACATGGCAACAACACAAAATTTCTTCAAACTCAAGATTTTCTTTCAAACACAAAACTTTTCTTTTTAACCCTCAGATTTTAAAACCAAACTAGAGGACCACGGTAAGTTATCATAGGATGATACAAGAGGAGTTGACAATAGAATATGTCACCTAGGCGTGTGACGAGCACTACGAGTGTACCAAAAACGGGATGTGGGATGACCGCCTCCGAGTGAGCATGCGGGCCTGACAGACGTATTTGTGAGTTAGTCAGGTAAGTAGTAATGTACCAGTAAGGTACCCCACGTATGTGTACAAGTAGTGTACGAAACACGGGAAGTAGTCAACTCCGTGCTACAGACGACAGTAAGTTCAAATCAGAACAGCTAGACACCCCGAGCGATCGAGAGAGAACTCAGTTGAGCCAACAAGCTAACGAGTATAATGGAATCAGAGAATTTATCTAAGAAATGACTAAGAGACAGGAAGTGCGAGAAGCACTAGTAATCGAGCAAAGACATTGGATATGTCTCAAGGATCTTGAAGCAAAGCATATTAGCTGGAATGCATATCCAGTCTAAGCACACTAAGGCAAATGCCTAACGTTAACACATCAATGTTCAACGAACGGGATGGGATTCCTAGGACAACCACCAAGACTATCGGGAAAATATTGTTCTTCATAGAAGAAGACATTATACCCAATCAAGAACATAAAGGAGAAAACATATATGGTCTACCCTAAGAACGGGAGACGTTATAACCCTAAACGGGACAATTTGAAATCTAGAACCACAAAGAGGGGTAATAAACTGAACATACCCAAAGTGTGAGCCAGATGTAATGGCATAACCAGCAACACCCAGGAGTAATCCTTGAAGGGTGTTGAACGAAATGTCACGATAAGAGCACAAGAATTAGAACGGACACTCGGTTAAAACACCGAAGGGATCCCACTTGACAAGGATATCCCAAATTGACAAATGACACCGATGGTATCAAAATACCTAAAGGGTCTCCAATAAACGGAAGCGTGATGCAACGGTCTTATCATGGAGCCCGGTATTACCTCCAAGCCACCTGAGGGCGTACGGAGAAGTGACACATGTATGTACAACCTATGATGAGCAGAACTCTAGGCAACGTGGCTAGTAGCCAGGAAACTACTACAATACGTATCCAACGGTTGCAAAGCCTACTGAGAACCATAAGGCGAATTGCCGGTAATGGCACAAGTAAAGGTTGCTTAATAACTAACGAGCGAGGATACTACTCGTTATCGTAGTACCGCGAGAGCGGTGAACTTATAAATTTCAAAGAAGAGGATGCCATCAGTGGATATCTGAAAATACATCTCTTCAGAACTACTAAGGTAGTGAAGCTTGAGCAGATAATTACCACCAAGCAATAACTTGAACAAGATGAAACTGAAGGAAGCTTTGATGATAATTGGAAAAAACCGAAGAGTAACCAGTTTATAAGAAACATTGTATGTGTATAACGTGAAGCGTGAAGTAAATAACGCTCAAGGAGCTCAGAAACATAAAGAATAGTATATTCTGTAATCAGCCAAGTAAAGGGCAAACCACTGTCTAAATGGTAGGAATACATGAGCAGAAGCTAATGTAATAGCAGATGTCATGGAAAACAAAGTCGTAAGTAAATACGAACATGATGCGTAGCAAGCGATCAATGTGTGTTAACAATCACACAATGACATGGAAATGTTAAACAAGAGATGGTATACAGACCGGGCAACAAGCCAGAAGTTTGTACCATGTGATGAGAGACCTCACAGAGGAGGAAATGTTCATTCCTAATGCAATTGCATAAGGAACTAAAAGTGCATCCTTAGAGGATCAAATTGATAACAGAAGTAATAAACTTCAGGACAAGAGTACCCAATTGATAATAATCATTCGTACTGGATATAGAAGTGTTGTAAAACCTCAATGAACATGGCACAAGCCAGTTAAGCGAAAACTTAGGAACAAAACCGTGCGGCCTTTGGCCAAAGAAGCACAAAGAGTGTTGGACACATCAACAATCACAAAAAGTGAATTCCACCGGAATAAAGTGGAAAGAAACTTACGGAAGTCATAAGGACCGATGCATAGAAAATGCAAAGTCATATAAGTAAAGAACACTTGTGCAGAACCAGGTAAGTCGGCATAATTCAGAAGCCACTAATAATAGAGGAAGCACTACATGCTAAGTAGTGGCTCACCTCAACCGACAACATGTCAGAATAATCAAGTGAATGATCATGGAAGTACACAATAGTATGTACATAGATTCCCAGAGAGCTGGATAGAAAATCTATAACTCATCGAGTTCACGTACGGTAAGAAATACCACGCTTGATTGAGAAACCTTATTCCCAAGATAAAAATGGATAAAAAGTTGATGTGTAACACAATAAGAATAACAAGAAGGGTGAATAAAACCCTAAGTTATCAGGTCGCACAGCAGAAGCTAGTGGGCTCAGAATTCTAAGGTTTAATATACCCAATGAATAGGAGCGAATGGCTAGTTATCAATGCCTTGAAGCCTCTAAGGCTAGAACCAAACCCGGTAAGAAGAGTAAAATAAACTCCAATGACAATTCTTGGTGCAGGGACCAAACCAACAATATGGTTAAGACCCTATGACCAAAGAAAATTATATGATAGACCGCATGGAAGCTGAAACACTCCATGACGGCTGAACGCCTTAGACCAATCTCCAATTTTGACACATGGTAGATTACGTGGGAGTAATCCCTTTTAAGGGGGGTAGAGCGAAACCGCAAAGTGTATTTTTTCATAGTAAGTGCGTAAACTACAATGCGCATAGTGCAAAAGAATTTGTTTTGATGATTGATACTTATGTTACATAAACATTTGTATTCACTCTTTGTGTAATTATGGATATACACACTGGAGATGCGAATACCATTGATACAAATTGATTATCTTGTAACTCCTGTGTGAGTATACAAGGGGAAAGGAGTAGAGAAACTCCAGGGGAATGAGAACCCCGATAGTATATGTCTTGAGATTAGACATAGTATATGATGAGTATAAATCGGTATGGAACCGATGTTGAACCTAGTGGGAATTGAGTTCCCTATGTGACTTGATTTGATTTGATTTGTGAACGATTGATGGCGAGAAAAATTAATTGGAGTTATGCTTTTGAACTTCTTAGGTAAGTATTTGGAGATAAATGGAGTAATAATTAATTAGATGAGTAATAAGTGAGGAAATGAATGCGATAAATTGAAAATGCATTACTTGGTTATTATGACTAAAAGATTAAAAGATAGAAAATGGAATAATGATTGACTACTTGATTGTTTGAATTGAAGTGGGAGGTGGAACTTGATTTGCTAGCGCGATCAGGGGAAACCGAACACAAATTGGGGTGGAAAGATAGTTCAACACCGATGCTGATCACATTGGGATTGAATGACTCTTGAAGCTCCCTATAAGTGGTCACAAGTAACAACGCTAAGAATAGGTGCAATTAGTATAAATTGGAATTTGGAGTTGTATTGAGTTTTCAAAATGAATTTCCAATTGACTTTGGTAAAAAGGATTTTTCTTCAAACTTGAGAATGAGGACCAGTTTTGAAACCACTCCCACGGGTGCTAGCCAAACCTTCCCACCATGCTAGACCCGGTATCGGGTCGAAACCGGGGAAGTAAGGCTATGTGTGAGCCGGGGGAGTGATGATTAGTTTTGAAACCACTACAACAGATGACAACGGTACTAAGTGACCGGTTGGACGTTGGTAGTGTGTGTTTTTGTATTTTTCCAAGGCCAGCGGGATGTAGATAAGTCCTATGTCAGTGTGGATGACCGGTGAGTGCCTGAGGATATCTAGATGTGCAAATGTTTTGATCAGAACCAAAGGAACCGTAGAGCCAGAAAGCGTAAGTGCCCAAAGTCATGACGGCCGTGAACCAGAAAGCGTAAGTGTTCAAACATGACCGGTACCTGAGGGATCATTCGATATGGGAGGACTGATGTGCCTTAATTATCTTCGGATGGACCCTATGGAGAGAAGAAAAATGAGTATTTTTTATTGCTATGCATGCAGTGACATGTTGTGTGGATGTGTGGTATACATCGAGTCAGACCTTTGGAGTCTGCCAGGTTATATAGAGGTTATGACCTTAGCATAGAATACCTATGTGACTAACGATATTAGATTCTCCAACTTTGAGGGCAAAGTTCTTTAAGGGGGGTAGACTGAAATAATCCGAACTTAAAAATGGTGATTAACTTATTATAATATGGTACTTGGAGGCCTAATAGTGCCTAAAGAGTATTGGTGAAGAAAATAAAACCAAAAGGAAAGAGAAAACATGTAAAAAGCACAAAAAACGTATTGCGCGTTACGTAACTCTAGGAGGTGTGTGACCTCGACTAGGATCCTAGATGGATTCATAAGGCTTATTTAGGCCTAATTAATAGACATGAACAATTCCCAAAGAAAACAAATCCATAAAATGGATTAAAAACGCTAATGAAGCTTTAGAGCAAGTATTTTGAGAAAACCTGAAAACGTGACTTTGAGTGGTCAAATGGACCCATAAAAATTATAGTCAATCAAATAACTATAATTCAACATTAATGGAAGCTTAAGAACCATTAAAATTAAAGAAACGAGAAAAATGTGGAAAACGGGCCAGGTTAATGAATAGTGCTAAAACCGGGTATTAACAAGCGTTATTGTGAAAAGACGAAAACGCCCCCAGCTTAAGCTAGAGGGGGCTGGGGGGCTGGTTTTTTTGAGTGTATAACACCTCCCTCACAAATTAATAAGCTAGTCAAAGTGAGTCAAAAGTAAAAAGAGAAGAGTAGAAAAGTGTTTTTCCCCATCTCTCTCCTCTCATTTCTCTCTTCTCCCTCCTTCCCTCCTTCTTCCCACTGATTTTTCCTCCCTTCTTCTCCCCAAGCTAGCGATTTCAGCCTCCCATGGCAGCTCATGCCTTTCCACTTGCTCAAGCCCATAAAAGCTCAAAATTAAAAATAAATTGCATATTTGAACTCCTCTCATCAAGAGCTTCATTCCACTCTTTTCAAAATCTTAAAAGCTTGAAGTTCATCTCCATGGGTATAGCCCATTTGAAGAGAAAGTTGGAGTTTCTTGAAGCTTGGAGCCTCCTCTTTCATTTAAGGTAAAAAGTTCCAAAGAAAATCTCATTTTTCTCCACCCTTTGTCTTGGCCGATCCTTTTTGCCCCTATTAGCCTTGTATCTTTCTTTGTTGAGCATTCATTCAAACCTCCAATGGTGGTTGGAAGCCTTCCCTCCATTGTTGATCAAAAACCCATTTCTAGGGTTTCCAAGGTAATGACCAATCTTAGTGCCTCAAACATTTTAATTAATGAGTTAAGTGTTTTTACTTAGACTCATTACCTTTATTAGAAGTTAGGTTGGAATTTGGCAACTACATTGCCCTTGGCCGATTTTGAGTCAAGATAAGGGGAGAAGAGGAAGATAAGAATTGAAAAGAGAACTTGGGAAATTTAAGGTAAGAAACATACCTGAAGGTTTAATCCTATTTGTGTTAGAATGTTGGGATGGGTAATGAAAAGAATGAACCCAAAAGAATTGTGCTAATAGTGTGTTAAATAGACATGAGAGAGAATTGTGATGATGCTTAGTGCAATTATGATTTGTTGTATGAATTGAGGGCCTTGGAGCCAAGAGATTTGAGATTATGTTTATATTGTTGGTTTGGTGAATTTTGATTGAGTTTGTGTGCTGGTTGGACACTCTATGGGTGTGGCTAGTTTTGAGTGGGTTTAGGTGAGAATTAATGCACTTGGACATGTTAGACTTGTGGGGAAGTTATGGCAAAATTTAGTAGAAAATGGAGTGTTTTAGGTGACTTAATAAAGTGGAGAACCTAGGTGTTTGTAGGTTGAGTTGAGTTGATTGATCGCCTTGAAATGGTAGTTGGATAAGGGATATTGAGTGTGAAAAATCTGCAGCAAATGAGTGTTGTAGTGCATTGGAATTCTAGAAAAATAAGCTTAGTGTGCATAACCTTGGAAATGGAGGATGGACTTGGGTATAGTTAATGCAAATGTCTAGGAAGGATTTGGAATGGTCAAATGGGTTGAGAATATGGTAAACCATCTAGAGAAAAGTTGGTGATGCACTAGTGTGCATAAGTGTTGATAATGGGAATTTGGAATTTATAGAAAATTAAACAATAATTGATGTAGAGATTTTGATGATGGTTTAGAGTTTTTTAGAGCATGATTAGGTGTTTATACAATTTTGGAAAATATGTAGGAAGGGATTAGGAAAGTTAAGGTATGAAAACTTAGGCTGGTACAAGGTCCTGGACGACCCCTTGTTTTGTCACGAAAGTTGAGTCTAGTATTGGTCCGGGACTTAGGGGTCGGACCAAGTCCCGGACCACCTCCAGAATTTCCCCGAGAGTGTTTTTAAGAGTTCTAAAGATGGGGGATTGATTGGTATTGTAACACCCCACTCGCTAATCTCGTAATAATCACTCTCGTATAATCACTCACGTAGCATAATTAGAGACGTCTCACAGCGGAAGTTAAACTACATTAATCCTCACTTGGGTGTCACATGCCATTACTCGCCCATGCGAGTAAAGAAGCATAACCGTAATCTAACAATGAACAACAACAACTAACCGCAGTGATGAACGAGATATTTATTACATTATCCTATATACAAACCAATACCTATGACAAGTGAGCATTTAAAGAGTTCCCATAATTTCAACATGTTAACCGACTTAATATTAAACATGCGATAAATAAAAGTCGAGGTCGTCTACCCATATTCCTGCACTCCGGCTTCACGTCCCGATCCACAACCTGAAATGTGTTGCCCCAAAAGGGGCTCAACAAACTATATGCTGGTATGCTAAAGTGTAATCCTAGACCCTTTAGGTCACTTAGGTCAATTAGCCGTCTGAACATGAGGTTGATTACATGCTGGTTCATTTTACAGTTTATATACAGCAGTAAGTAACATGCATAAGCATACAGTAATCCATCAAGTGACAACTCATACATTACATACAATCCACAACAACCAGGTACCATGTGTTATAAAAGATCATACAATGTACTATAAACATTAATACAAACGCTAGATACTTCCATCGAGATGTTAGTAGTTTTTCCTTAAAATTATGTTAGCCACCATTAAGTCTTACTCTCAATATCCATGGGTGTCGTGTTGGGACAACCTATAAATAACCTCACTGGACAGTAGTCCTCCCGTACACACGAAGTGCTCATTGCCAAGGATCATTCAATCCCGGAACTTCCACTTGCCTTATAAAGGCGTCCATAAATGGCCGAAGCCGTGTGCCAAAGTCGGCACCCTGGTCCAACAGTCTATCTAGGCCCGTCGGAATATAGAGGGAGTCGGTCCGATACGGACGTTATACTCCGGTGATCACCAATGCGCAACTGCAGAAGGATAATACCGTGAGTTATTAGAACTGGTGTAATTAAAATAATTAAGAAAGAAATTAATACTCAAAATATCCGTCGGGCTGCAAATAAAACCCGGTCGCAGTAGTATAGTAAGACAGAAGCGGCCGGGGTCAAACCGTGGGACTTATAGTGAAATAAAATAGTACCTAAGCTTGTCACAAGAGGGGGGAATTAATTGACTTGTTTTTGTAAAATAAAACAACAGATAAGATTAACTGAGTTGAAGATAAATTAAACGGAACTCCGGGTTCAGGTTTATATTCTGATTAATTATGTTATCTCTACCGGTATATTATAATAGTTTGGCAAAATTCTGTTATTATCTTAAGGACTAAGTCATAGACTCATAAGAACTCGTTTACCAGAAAATGCTCGGTCTAATCCAGGTTCGAGCAAAACATATGTAAACGGCGGTTAAGTGCGAGGAATTATATTTGCATCTGAAAATACTAACTTATTAAATCATATAAGCTTTCTCCAGATTTACGGCTTAATTAACCTGTCTATTTATCACCGGTCTGATCAAAATAGACTTAGAAAAGCATTTTAATAAATTCATGAAATTTATTAAAAGGTGAGAGATAAACTTTAATCGTAACAAACTGTATTTATTTTAACCGGTAGAAATATAGATTACATAATTAAACAAATTACGGCCAAACCTTCGCCCGGAGTAAATCCTCTTAGCCCAACATAATTAAAAAACAGAATGAGAAGTAAAAGAATCATCTGGGAAAGAAAATTAATTCAGCTCCACTATCTTGACTGCTAATATTTGGGCAGAGGTTGGACAGAACAACGGTATGGAAATGGAATGTTTTTATGGAATGAAGAGTTGTATGGATTTTATGTGGATAATATGTGGATGAGATGTATGATTTTTGGAGAGTTTTATGGTATTTTTATGGAAGGAAAATGGCATAAGTTTGGGGTGGAATGAGATATGATTTAATGGAGGTTTGGAGGTGTATTTATAGAGAAATATAGGGTAAATGGGTGGTAAGGCGGTGTGTGTAAATGCGTGTGAAGAGATAAGGATTTTATCTCTTCACACGGCTCCTTTCTTGCTGTCAAATAGCAGTGTCCGACCACTGTCCGGACCAGGTGGTCCGGACGAGGTCGATTTATTTCTCGGGCGCGCTGGCATGTTGGTTCGGACCAGGTGATTCGGACACTGGTCCGGACCAAAATTCATTTGCCTCTAAAATGTTCGTTTTAGCTCCGATTTGATCCCCGTTTTCGCCTACGCGTTCGTCTCTTCGTGTACTTTGCTCCTAGCTTGGTTTTCCTCATGTTTAACCAATAAATTTGTGATATAATCAATAAAACATAACTAGAGGAAAAACTAACCAAAGTGGAGAAATGAGCAGAAAAAGTGCTAATATAATATATGAAATACACCTATAAAACATGCTCATTTGGACACTTATCACACCCCCACACTTATCTTTTTGCTTGTCCTCAAGCAAAACCATGTACCCAATTAAGTAGGGAATGCTCAATACTAACAAATATTATTATGAAGGGTAGGATAAAGAGGTGAACAGTACATGATCTTTAACTTTTTGAGGAGTGTGATCCATCAACTGCTGGTGGCATAGGTGCTCAAGGAAAAATAAAATTAGAGTTTCGGGGTATGATCCAAGGTTCTTCAATGCTTCTTTGTTTAGGTGACTCCGAGAACTTTTACCATGGCCAACTTCTCTCAAGAATGGGCATTGAGGAGAAAACAAAAGGAAAAATAGATCCATGCATTTGTTTCACTTTTGCATAAGGGATGAGAGATAAAAATGTAGGCATCACGCCTTTGTATTTAAGAACACTCAACTCTCTTTGTTGGTTGCCAATGGTGTCTCGCAAGTCCCTTCTTTATTTTATGTATATTTTTTTAACAGAGAAGCACCCCTTAGCAATCCCTAAGAGAGAAGACAGAAAGAACCCCTGAGCAATAAAAATCCAACCATTTGCAGATTATTTGATCACACCGCCGCATAAAAATGCTCCTCAAAAGTGATCAAATGAAAATTTTTAAATTTGTACCATTTATCCCACAATTCATAATAGTATTTATTCATAAAGAGAACAACCTATATTAGCAGGGTCCATAATTTTAATTTTTGAACAAATGCAAGATAAGCAGAGAGATTAAACATTTTAAGCAAAAAATGCCCAAAAGGCTCTTCCCCCACTTAAGTTCAAGCAATGCCCTCATTGCGTAGATGGAATAAAAATAATAGGGCATGCAATTAATAAAGGAAAGAGTGTACTCCCCAGATTTCGTAGAGTGTGTAGAGCTCCCCCACACTTGAGTGCAGCTGTGGAATGTCATGAATTGAACCTGTAAAGAATATTCTACACAGCGAGAAGAACTCAAGTGAAACCGCATTTTATTATAACAAATAAAAGGGAAATATAGTACAAAAAAGAAAACAACATTAAATTAAAGGAAAGACAAAAGATAGATAGTGGGTTGCCTCCCACCAAGCTGCCCGGGTTTAACGTCTCTAGCTAGACGTATTTGACCAAGCTTTAGGTTGGAGAAGAGTTTGAGGGCGAATTGTCCTGCTGTTCTTGGACAAAATAAGTTGTAAATAGGTCAGTTGAAATATCAGAATGAGAATTATACCTTTTAAGACGTGCCCCGTTGACCTTGAAAGTTTCGCCTTGTTTGTTCTGGAGTTCAAAGGCACCGTATGGAGTCACACTAACAATCTGGAAAGGGCCGGCCCAATGAGACTTGAGTTTCCCAGGGAAGATCCTTAATCTTGAGTTATATAAGAGAACCCAATCACCAATTTCGAAGTCCCTCTTGAGGATCATCCTGTCATGGAACTTCTTGGTGCGCTCCTTATAAATCTTTGCATTTTGGTAAGCCTGATCTCGCAGCTCTTCTAATTCGGTAAGTTGGAATTTCCTTTTCTCTCCTGCAGAAGTTATGTCAAAGTTTAAGGCCTTGATTGCCCAATATGCCTTATGTTCCATCTCTACAGGCAGGTGGCATGCTTTCCCATAGACAAGCTTAAAAGGAGACATCCCGATGGGAGTCTTGAATGCAGTGCGGTAAGCCCAAAGCGCATCATCCAGCTTAAGTGCCCAATCCTTTCTTGATGAGTTAACCGTCTTCTGGAGAATCCATTTTAACTCACGGTTCGAAACTTCTGCTTGGCCGTTTGTCTGGGGGTGATAAGGTAAAGCTACCTTGTGACGTACCCCGTACTTACCCATAAGCGCTTCAAATAAACGGTTGCAGAAGTGAGATCCTCCGTCACTGATAATAATTCTAGGCACGCCAAAACGGGTAAAGATGTGCTTCTTAAGGAACCTGGTTACTGTCTTTGCATCAGCATGATGACAGGGTATGGCTTCTACCCATTCGACACGTAATCAACTGCCACTAAAACATATTGGTGGCCCTGCGAGGAAGGGAACGGTCCCATAAAATCAATGCCCCAACAATCAAAGAGCTCCACTTCTAGTATTCCTTGTTGTGGCATTTCATGTCTCCTGGATGTGTTACCCATTTTCTGACAATTATCACATTGTTTGCAGAATTGGTACACATCTTTATGAAGGGTCGGCCAATAAAATCCTGAGGCCAGGATCTTAGCTGCGGTCCTCGTGGGTCCATGGTGACCTCCGGCTTCCCGAGAGTGACAAAAATGTATGACGCTTGAAACCTCATCTTCCGGGAGACATCGTCGAATCAACCCATCAGCACAAACTCGGAACAAATACGGATCCTCCCAGAAATAATGCTTTGAGTCAGAAAGAAATTTCTTCTTCTGGGGGTAGGATAAATCATAGGGTACTGTTCCGGAGACTAAATAATTGGCCAGGTCTGCATACCATGGCTCTTGTACTTTGGTGATTGAAAAGACAGTCTCATCGGGGAAGAATTCGTTGATAGGTACACTATCTAGGAGTTACCAATCTGGAGAGATGGTCAGCGACGACATTCAATTTCCGCTCTTGTCTTTGACTTCGATGTCAAACTCTTGAAGTAGAAGAATCCAGCGCAACAAGCGAGGCTTGGCTTCTTGTTTTGCAAATAGATATTTGAGAGCGGAGTGGTCTGTGTGCACTATGACTTTGCTTCCCCACAAGTAACCTGAATTTATCAAGGGAGAAGACTATAGCCAGAAGCTCTTTTTCTGTAGTCGTATAGTTCTTCTGGGCGTCGTTAAGTGTCCTGCTGGCATAAGCAATCACTCTTAAAATTTTCTCTTTTTCTGGCATAGAGCTGCCCCCACTGCGTAGTCACTTGCATCACACATGATCTCAAACGGAAGAGACCAATCAGGTGGTATGACAACAGGTGCTGACACCAATTTTTGTGTTATAGTTTGGAAAGCAGCTGAACACCTTTCATCAAAATGAAACGGGGCATCTTTCTGTAGCAGGTCGGTCAATGGTTTGCTGATTTTTGAGAAGTCTTGTATAAACCGCCGATAAAATCCTGCATGCCCTAGAAACGCTCGTATGTCTTTAACAGTAGTTGGTGCCGGTAACTTCTCGATAACCTCTACCTTGGCTTTATCCACCTCTATTCCTTTAGCTGATATTTTATGTCCAAGGACAATTCCGTCCTTGACCATAAAATGACATTTCTCCCAGTTTAAAACGAGATTTGTATCCTCACACCGTCCTAGGATCAAATCAAGTTGTGCCAAGCATTTATCGAAACTAGAGCCATAGACCGAGAAGTCGTCCATAAAGACCTCTATGCTCTGTTCGATGAAATCAGCAAATATTGCTTGCATGCATCTCTGGAAGGTAGCAGGGGCATTGCATAGGCCGAAAGGCATTCGTCTGTAAGCAAAGGTACCGTATGGACAAGTGAAGGTGGTCTTGTCCTGGTCCTCTGGTGCAATTGGTATTTGGAAATACCCTGAGAACCCATCTAAAAAGCAATAGTACTCTTGCCCTGCTAGTCGTTCCAACATCTGATCGATAAAGGGGAGAGGGAATGATCCTTTCTGGTTGCCAAGTTTAAACGCCGATAGTCGATACACATGCGCCAACCTGTGATCTTTCTTTGAGGGATAGTCTCTCCCTTATCATTAATAACAGCTTCGATGCCCCCCTTCTTCGGGACAACTTGAACAGGACTGACCCATGGACTGTCAGAAATTGGATAAATGATGTTCGCGTCAAGGAGTTTCAGAACCTCCTTTCGAACTACCTCCTTGAGGTTAGGATTCAGCCGACGTTGGGGCTGCCTGATAGGCTTGTAGTTTTCCTCCATATAGATATGGTGCGTGCAATAGGAGGGATCAATTCCTTTGATATCAGCAATAGTCCACCCGATTGCTGTCTTGTGCTTCTTTAATACCTCAAGTAACCTTGTTTCCTCCCCGGAATTCAGAGAAGAGGAAATAATGACAGGCAAATGGTCATTTTCAGCAAGGAAGGCATACTTGAGGTTAGAGGGTATTTCTTTAAGCTCGAGTTCAGGTGGCTGCTCCACTGAGGGAATGGATTTTTGAGGTATTCTGTCAAGTATTTCGATTGGTGGCCGGTAGGCTTGATAGCCAGCCCTTCCTTTCTCTACATGCGCCAACATGGCGTTAACTTCTGGATCCTCCACCTTTTCTTCTAGAGAAGTAAATAATACTCGCTCTAGTGGTTCAGTTTCAGCTTCCAGGGTGGAAGATGGGAATACATGTCCTCATCTGTAGCAAATCATCCTTTCCTCCTCCTCATCATCTGTGAATCCCACTGCCTTAGCATGAGGAGAAAAGTTAGAGCTTTTCTTCATCATTTTCTGCATGTCGAATTCAATCAATCGTTTCATCCTCGTACCGCAGAGTGATTTTCCCGTCGTGGACGTCGATGATGGCTTTGGCGGTACTCAGAAACGGTCGTCCTAGAATCAAGGGAACCTCAACATCATCATCCATTTCTAGAATGACGAAGTCGGCTGGAAATATAAAGCGAGATACTCCAACTACCAGATCCCGGACTATGCCCATGGTTTTGATCTCTGATCTGTCTGCTAGTTGGAGTTTGAAAGGAACCGGTTGCATTTCTCCTCCTTTTACTTTCAAGAAGGTGGCATATGGCATGATATTAATGCTGGCTCCTAGGTCCACATAGACCACTTCCACAGTCTATCCCACCAATAAAACACGGGATCACAGGATTTCCCGGATCTGTTTGTTTGGGAGGAAGTGCTCGAAGAAGGCCGCAGAGCATTCTTCCGTGAGGTGCACTGTTTCTTTTCCAGGTTTCTTCTTCTTCTTTGTCAAGAGATCCTTTAGGAATTTGGCGTAGTTAGGCATCTCTTGCAAGGCATCAATTAGAGGTATGTCGAGGGTCAGTTTCTTGAAATACTCAAGAATTTGGAGAACTGCTCATCTAGGTGTTTTCTTTTTCATTCTGTTGGAAAAGGGAGTTCACTGTTTTTATGAGTGGAAGTTGGGATGTCGATTGTAACTCGAGATGGAGGTGGAGTTGCAGGAGTAGGAACTTGGATTTCTGAGGGAGGTGAAGTTGGTTTGGTAGTTTCTTCAGCATTGATATAGGCCTCTTCAAGATTTTCTTTTTCTTTTCCTTTTCTGGTGGCAAGTTCCCTACCACTCCTTAAGGAGACTGCACACAAGTTTGTTGATTGAATGTGCCATCGTCTATAAGGATTGAATTTGCTTGTTCCTTGGATTGGGGTTAGTCTGTGAAGGGAATTGACCAGGTGGCCTTTGTTGAGTGAGTAACTGTTGAATCTGAGATTGCAAGGCTTTTTGGTCTTTGCGCAGAGCTGCGACCTCTTCTTGCGTATCTCGTGATTTACCCATCATCGCCTTAAACATCTCCTGCATTTGAGACATATCAGACTCAGGATTCGAAGGAGGTTGAGTCGGTCGACTCGTAGAAGCTTCATTGCCATAAGGCTGTTGTTGATATTGCCTTTGGCCTCCTTGGAAATTGGACTGAGGTCTGTAGTTTTGGGATGTTTGTAGGGTATGTGGGTTCTGGATATTTTCTGTGTTTGAGTAGCGAAGGTTGGATTGCATGTTACGTTGCCAAGTTGTCTGTACCCTTGATTGTTGGTGATGTAGTTTGCCTCCTCCGCTGCTTTTAATTCTTGTAGTTGGGGGCATTGTTCATAGTCATGAGGCCCGCAACATTGCGTACAAGAATTAGTTGGAGACGATTGGGAAAGAGGAGCATAGCCTGGAGGGGTAGTAGATGATCGGGAAACCATCGACTTAGCTTGCTGGGGGAAGGAATTCATAGCCATCTGCTCAACCACTTTTTGAAGAGTACTGACTTTTGTTGCCTGCTGAGCATTGCTCTCCATGAGTTGCTCATGGCTTTTCATCAATTGGTCGAACTTGTTATCACTTTCCCCCAACATGGTATAAACCTGGAGTACCGCTCCTTGATCCACCGGAGGCCCAGTCTCTGATTTCCTCACAGAGAGACTCCATGCTGTTCAGAAATTGTGCTCCTGGCTTTTTCAGAATGTCAGCCCCTAGTGAAGATAGTACCATTGTTCTGCACGGACCGATCAAGCCTTTGTAGAACAATTGTGATACTTGTTCTTTCGTCAGACCATGGTGAGGACAAGTAAGTAGTAGTCCTTTGAAACGATCCCAAGTTTCACAAATATTCTCCGACCCAGGTTGCTTGAAATTATAGATTTCAGCAATCATCTCCAATGTTCGGCTCGGGGGGAATTTATCGTAGAACTTGGTGGCCATGTCATCCCAGGTACCAATGGTACTTGGTGTCAGGCTATGATACCACTTGCTCGCACTTCCCGTCAGGCTGTGAGGGAATAATGACAATCTTGCATACTGGAGTACTGCGTCGGTTGCAGTAAGACTATTGGCATGTTGCAAGAATTTTGTAACATGTAACAGGGCTTCGTCTGGACTGGTGCCATCAAACATGCCTAACTCCTTCACACATCTGATCTGATGATATGGCTTCAGCTTCTGCCACTCATCGTATTCGGATGGGCTAAGGTGAGGAAGGATGAGCAGGCTGTTGTCCTTGGTTAGACGCCTGTTAATATTTCGAACTGTCGCTGGTGTAGATGCCATGTCAGTTTCTTCCGGGTCAGATTTTTTCACTGTGGTGGTAATGTATTGTTGAGTTCGGTTCTGCCTTAGAGTGCGCAGAAAGGTTCTCTCGATCTCTGGATTGTAACCAACCGTGTGATTATTAATATTCTCTGGGGGCTGTTTGACCTGGTAAAAGGCATTCACCACTCAAAACAGAGAAAAGAACTTGTTATGCGTTAGAATAATAAAAATGTTAGGAATTAGTTGACAGAAATTTTAAGTTAGTAGTTAGAGACAATGGAAAGAAATGACAGAAAATTAAAATGACAATGGAAAGAAATGACAGAAATAAAGTTAGTAGTTAGTATACTGGAAATTGAAGGACAATGGAAATTAAATGTTAAGGACAATGGAAATTAAATGTTAAGGACAATGGAAATTAAATGTTAAGGACAATAATATAAAGAGTAGTAATTAGATGTCAGAAGTCAGAAGTCCGAAGTCAGATGTCCTAGTCAGATCAGAAGTCCGAAGTCCAAAGTTAGATTATTATAAGTTAATATTGACAGATTGTTATAATATAACAGGTGAATTAACCGGGGCTTAGGGACTAGATTAAATCAAGTCCCCGGCAACGGCGCCATTTTGGAGAGGATAATACCGTGAGTTATTAGAACTGGTGTAATTAAAATAATTAAGAAAGAAATTAATACTCAAAATATCCGTCGGGCTGCAAATAAAACCCGGTCGCAGTAGTATAGTAAGACAGAAGCGGCCGGGGTCAAACCGTGGGACTTATAGTGAAATAAAATAGTACCTAAGCTTGTCACAAAGGGGGGAATTAATTGACTTGTTTTTGTAAAATAAAACAACAGATAAGATTAACTGAGTTGAAGATAAATTAAACGGAACTCCGGGTTCAGGTTTATATAATCTGATTAATTATGTTATCTCTACCGGTATATTAATAATAGTTTGGCAAAATTCCTGTTATTATCTTAAGGACTAAGTCATAGACTCATAAGAACTCGTTTACCAGAAAATGCTCGGTCTAATCCAGGTTTCGAGCAAAACATATGTAAACGGCGGTTAAGTGCGAGGAATTATATTTGCATCTGAAAATACAACTATTATTAAATCATAATACTTTCTCCAGATTTACGGCTTAATTAACCTGTCTATTTATCACCGGTCTGATCAAAATAGACTTAGAAAAGCATTTTAATAAATTCATGAAATTTATAAAGGTGAGAGATAAACTTTAATCGTAACAAACTGTATTTATTTTAACCGTAGAAATATAGATTACATAATTAAACAAATTACGGCCAAACCTTCGCCCGGAGTAAATCCTCTTAGCCCAACATAATTAAAAAGACAGATGAGAAGTAAAAGAAATCATCTGGGAAAGAAAATTAATTCAGCTCCACTATCTTGACTGCTAATATTTGGCAGAGGTTGGACAGAACAACGGTATGGAAATGGAATGTTTTTATGGAATGAAGAGTTGTATGGATTTTATGGTAT
The DNA here is from genome assembly GCA_023374045.1 of Limonium bicolor. Taxonomy (NCBI): domain Eukaryota; kingdom Viridiplantae; phylum Streptophyta; class Magnoliopsida; order Caryophyllales; family Plumbaginaceae; genus Limonium; species Limonium bicolor. The sequence goes on from CM041780.1 coordinate 149,387,598, forward strand.
ATATGTGGATGAGATGTATGATTTTTGGAGAGTTTTATGGTATTTTTATGGAAGGAAAATGGCATAAGTTTGGGGTGGAATGAGATATGATTTAATGGAGGTTTGGAGGTGTATTTATAGAGAAATATAGGGTAAATGGGGTGGTAAGGCGGTGGTAAATGCGTGTGAAGAGATAAGGTTTTATCTCTTCACACGGCTCCTTTCTTGCTGTCAAATAGCAGTGTCCGGACCACTGTCCGGACCAGGTCGATTTCGATTTCTTTCTCGGCGCGCTGGCATGTTGGTCCGGACCAGGTGATTCGGACACTGGTCCGGACCAAAATTCATTTGCCTCTAAAATGTGTTTTAGCTCCGATTTGATCCCCGTTTTCGCCTACACGTTCGTCTCTTTGTGTACTTTGCTCCTAGCTTGGTTTTCCTCATGTTTAACCAATAAATTTGTGAGATAATCAATAAAACATAACTAGAGGAAAAACTAACCAAAGTGGAGAAATGAGCAGAAAAAGTGCTAATATAATATATGAAATACACCTATAAAACATGCTCATTTGGACACTTATCAGCAACCAACTAGTCGAAACTAATTGGATTCCTATACCATTTACCATAACCAACACTCTCCAATGTATGATTAATCCATAATCAACTACCCTAAGAAAATACTTAGGTCTTGAAGAAGTCTTTACCATTATTACCTTTGAATTTTTAAGTACTTCCCTAGACGTAGTCTAGGTTATAGTCATGTTCGAGTATCAAGCTCTAGAGACTGGGGATCCCGAGTCTCGTTCCTAAGTGTTTTACTTAGGTCAGTTAGGGAGAAAGTTCCCGAATATTAGTATTCCAACCACATAAACAATCATAGTAATATTGTCCGAAGACGTCGCGCACAATAACAATCGCTTACCAACCTTATAAATAATCCACACAATCATGCATAGCAAACATATCGCTCTTGTCACATAGTCAATCAATACCCGAACCGAGGCTTCCCTCAGAGGTTCAAACCACACAATAAACATACCGTACACCGTAGGACGCTAGCGTGACAATCCCCGTGCAGTCTCTAGCACTCACAACGCTCGTGTCAACCAACTCGTACCTCTAGTACATGTGTTGTTCTAATATCAGTATCCACATATAATTTGCACTCGCTTAACCATCATAGACCAAACTCTAACTCCCATCCCGTAGCTAACCCCTTAGTTGATTTCTTGTTTAACTTGATGTTCGTAAATTCTTAGGGGTTTACATTTCAGCTACTTGTTATTCTTTACGAGTGTGTAGTTGTTCTTACGATAGTAATACTTGTCACGTGGAAGTTTCGTTCACAATTTGTTTATGCATTGTCGGGTTGCATGCACGCAGAGATAATGTCACGTGCACGCATGTATGAAGTCTAAACATTATGTTATTCGAAATAGTTTACGTAGTTTGTTTACGAACATACGCGGACATTACACACCCTTGTGCACACACGTAAGATGCTATACACTCGTATATGCGTGTAATTTCATTGTCGTTACATTCGTGTTTTACATGTAATCGTATAATCCTGTATGTAACTCATTATTCATATTATATCCTCATGACTTGTTATAAATTCGCATCATATAGATTGTAGAGTCCTTCTTGTATTAAAATTCCAACCATACCATATACTTCCAAAATTCACCAACTTAACCCATCATCTTATGTATATACCTATAATGTATATATATTCTTCAATAATCCCCTTATAATATATCCCTTCATAACTTAATATAATGTCACATCATATCACCCAAAACTTTATATTATATTCTGTCCAAGTTCTAAAAATTCCCAAAGTAACCCATGTATTCTCGGTAATTCAATTCTTCTCCCCGCACCTTTTTTTATTATTATTTATATAATCAACCCATATATTATAACTACTACATTTCTAACCTTGTTAATGCATAACTCAAGGTTTCCAAACATTATTATACCTATATACTTATGTGCATATTACTGAATAGCACAACTATTTTCGGAAACTCTAATCTCTCCGACATAGTTTGATTATTTACATAATTTACCCCCATCTTCCGCACTCGTCACATTAATAACATTATCACTTATAACCTAAGGTATTTAAACCTCATAATATACTTGTGCATATATGTATATTATTGAACAGTCCCGACATGATACCCAAATTTATTTATCCACCCATATTTTTCTTTTATTTACACTATAACCCCTTTGTTTTGTAACCCTTAATTTTAATACTTAAAACTCTCTATATACACCTTAATTATTTTAAATACCAAAACTAACCCAATATTTTCCCTCAATTCCAAACAGTCCCCTCTGTTCGATTTAATGCACATTAACCTTTATCTTTCATTATTTACATTTTGGACCATATTTATTTTATAAGCTTACAATTTAATCTCACAACTTTATATTATACACATTGATTTATTTAATTCCAAAAGCCAACCAATATTTTCCCAAATTTCCGAGCAGCCCCAAAGGTTGTTCTAATTCCCATTTCCACCCAACTTTCGGTTATTCACCGCGTAACCCATAAGTTTTATAAAATGTTACATGTTAATACTTATACTATATGTTATACTCCTTAATTAATTAATCCATCAAAACTAGCCCAAAAATTACTTTTAATTTCCATACAGACCCCTAAGGTCTCAATATTTATTTTCCAACACCCACAATTTTTGTTAATTATATAAACACCCCTTTTTCTTTAATAGATGTTATTTTTGACTTAATATATCTTTAAATACCCAAAATAGTTATTTTCATCATCTTAATTTGGTCAACGCTCACATGTGGTCAAGGTTGACCACCTAAATTATCCCTTCGACCAAGTTTATTTTTTTATTTACAAAAATACCCCAAGTAATTCTCTATTTTTATATTTAACCCCTAATCTCATAAAACTCGCATTTATATTTATTAATTCCTAAGATCATCCCTCTTGGTTCCTATTTATATTTAATGCTCCATATTTCTTTTCTTTTTTTCTCTTTTTTTTATTTGTGTTTTGACCCCATATATAATATATTTATTTACTTAGACATTTTATAAGGTTTTTTTTTCATTTAAGCCATGTTAATGGTTTACAAATATACCAATACCTTTCTATATATTTCTAAGTAGTTATATTTGCTAGGATCATAATCTTTGCACCAGAAAATTATACACCCTTTTAAATCAATTTATAAATTTAATAATAACCATTTAAGCTCAAAATTCACATCATAACTTGGCCTAATTATATAGCCTTAAAAATAGCACCATAATAATTTCTAAATGACATAAAATATCCTTAAAATTGTATTATAGTTACGACTTGCAGCAGTCTTTACATCTAACCTATTCAAATTATTTTCCCTTCATTATTTACATATAAAAGATTTTTAATAAGTCATTAGTACTTAGTTCACAATCAGATTTTTATCCCTTAATCTTCTCCACATATTTAGGATCTAGCATCTCTCAAACTCACATATACTCTCGGTCCTGTACAAATCCATACTTAATTTTCTTAAACCATTTTCCTTTCATTATTCACTAGTAAAATAACCTTAAATAAATAATGAACACTTAACCTCCCTAATTAATTATTTAACTATTAATTTTCTACACCTTTTTAGGATCTAAATATCACATATATATGCACATTCATCCTCACGGATATATATATACAATTTTGCACAATCTTCTAAAAACCATTTGTTTTCTTTTAAACACATAATTTGACTTTAAACAAGTCATTAACTTTTAGTTTCATAACCAAATACTTAATCTCTAAATTTCTCCATGTATTTAGGATTTTACATCTAATTCTTCACGTGTAATCACGGCTTCATATATATATTTACTCATTAACAACCCAACTAACCCATATTTGCACTTAATAATCTCGGTATTATAACTACACCCAAATTAACAGCTTTCAAGGTTTTACAAGAGAGTATATTCATTTTTACCTTAATCAAATCGGCAAAGGATTTCCTCAGTTCCACAGCACCTTCACACCATCAGTAACCTCCTCACTCCACCTAGTTATACGTATAAATATATTTATCACAGTTAGCATTTGTATATATATTCCAGCCTGCTTGTGTGTATATTTTTACGGTTTTAGTTACCTTCTACAGCCTGAAACTCCCTCTCTGAATGACCCTCTTCTTGTTGTTTTGCAAAGTTTGAAAGGTGTTCTCGGCAAGCTGAAACAAGGGAAGAGTTTCAGTGCTTCGTGTGGAAAAATAATGGAGGAAGGAGGGCTTACACAGCCATGGTCTAGTTCCATTTTTTTACCTTGTTTATATGCTCCCCTTGTGGTGTGTTTTGGCGCCTGTTTTTGGCTCAACCAGGGACTGGAATGAAGCTTCAGTGTGTGCACCAGAAGCAGGGGATGAAGAGGGGGATCAGTGGGGTTCCTCTTGCACTAAAACGCAAGTTTAAAACATGAATGGAGAAGAAGCTTACTCTGTTGCTGCTGTTTGGAATGCAGGGAATGGCAGTTTTCCTTTGTTGCTTCTCTGTAGGTGTTCATGAAGCAGGGAAGGAATGGAGTTGTGCTAGCGCAAGGTTCTGGCGTGAATCAAGGGGGAAAGGATGGTGAAACCGTGAAAGAGGAATGAGAATGAAGGAGCTTGCCAGTTGGTTGCAAAATTACCGTAAGTGAAATGACAGTGAAGAAGGCAGCAGGTATGTTCCTTGTTGCCTGCTGGTTGCAAAATTATCGTGGGTAAAATGAGAGTGAAAAAGGCAGCAGGTATGTTGCTTGTTGCTGTAAGTCGATTAAGAAGCAAGGAAAGGAGAAGGACAGAAAGCGTGAGAAAAGGAAAAAAAGGCAGTAGCTGTAGCTTACTGTTTTTGTATGCTCAGGTCCCTGTTGTTGTACCGGAAGTGAAACCACGGAAGGAGAAGTAATAGTGTTCTGTAGCAGAAAAAAATGGAGGAATCTGGAGAAGAGTTTCCCATGCTCAGAAAACCGAAAACAAGAAGGTAAGGAGATGGTGTTTTTATCTTGACTCATGTGGTTCTCCCTGCTGTTACTGAGCAAGAATGAGAAGGGAATGAGGTGGAGAGTGCTTGCTGTTACAGTCGGATGAGAAGGTGGAGTTGGTGGTGCTTATTGTCACGGCTGTGTTGTTCTCCTTTAGCTACTGCTCTTGTTTCCGGTCAGAGTTGAGGGAAGGAAGAGTCAGACCGCAAGGCAAGGAAAGCACTGGTCATGTCGATGGGGAAAGAAGAAAGTGAAAGTCCAGGCTGGAGGAAGCTGTCGAGGAAAAGAAGATGGTGGCCTACTCTCTTGATATCTCAGCCGAGGGAGGTTTGTGTGAGCAGGAAAAAAGGAGACTGGGTGGTATAGAGAAAAGAAGAGAAACTGTCGGTACAGCATGGAGAGAAGATGGGATGGCACGGGAAGATGGAACTAATCTGTACTTGTTGTACTTTGCTTAATTATTTAAGTTATCTACATGTTGTATTATTTTATATTATTATTTTTCCATATGATCAATCAGCAAGGAGAGGGAATTGGGAATTGGAGAGAGTTTGAAATTTTCGTCCTCTTAATATTATGACACTAATTTACAAGTATATATATGTGACTATATTGGGTGTTACTTTGTCATTTATAGTATTATATATATTTTTTGTTTTAAAGTGCATATCCATGAGTATATATTGTATTTATACTTGTCTAAACTATATAGTGTTTTTGTATAATTTATAGGATGATATTAATGGTATTTAGCACATGTACTAACATGTCACATGTGATATCCTTAATAATACTTTCTCTTTGATTAGAGATGTAATGTGTAATTTAATTTCCGTTTTGGACTATGTATTATTATTATTATTATTATTATTATTATTCTTATTATTATTATTATTTATACCATAGTATTTATAGCAATTATTTCTCATGATTTAGTTTAATCCTTATTAATTAGGGTAGTAATTATTCGGGGTATTTCAGTCTACCCCCTTAAAAGGACTTTGTCCCGAAGTCGTCTAAATCGAATGTGTACATGACTACCCAAAGAAACCTCAAGGTATCAACCCATCTAACCTATCAATTCTATGGTCTCCACATCTATTCCATTCAACACTAGTCTTCCAATCCAAACCAACCTCATATATATATCACATGTCCCGAAGGACATCCGTACATAATTGTTAAAGTGCTATAGGCACAACATATCATAAGACACATCCCAAGTGCTTAAAGCACACACACAACAATCAACATACACACCATAAACAACCAACGTACAACATACACGCCAACATACAACATACACACCATAAACCACACCACAATACACAAAATGGCTATTATGCCAAGGGCTCTACCCCCCTTAAAAAGGGTTACGCCCCGTGACCCCCGAAGTATCGAACAGCCGCTAAGAGAAGAGGGCTGGATACTTCTCTCGCATGGCGTCCTCTAACTCCCTCGTTTCCGTATTGCAACTTCAGAGTGGAGTTTTCTCATATCTGAGAGATAGATCGATCTCTCGCCATTCGCCTCTAAAAGAAATCTATGCGAAAGGAGAGACGCATACTCTATTCAGTCAACGGTGTAGAGTACTTTGTGCGCTCCCCCAAGTACTATCTATTTGGGCCCACTCACTCCGTAATGAGGTGCAGACCCATGTACATAGGGCTTGGTTTGCCCTCTTGTTCCTAAAGACATATTGTAGGTGGTTTATTAACAGCGGGTTATTGCTGACCTTGTTCCACTATGACAGTTTCATTCACGGTCTTCTCCTAACTTGGAAACAGAGGTATCTTAATCGGTGTGGTATCGTGAATTGTAGGTGCACACGAATAGGTCTAAGTCGTGTCCAGACGTTCTGGATGACTAGTGCGAAATATCTTTTGAAATATTATTATTTCACTCCTTGGTTTCTAGTTGAGGTGAAGTATGACATTGACTATTGTTTGTCATTAGTGTTCTTTGCATTAGTCTCTGAAGTTTGGATGTATTAACTTATAAATCCACGAAGGTAGTTCTTGTCATTTCGTGGTTCGGGTTGTTTGTTCCGGAGTAATACCTTAATTGTAATATTTGTTATGTACTTCATTTGTTGTATATCATATTCTTCCTATATTAGTCTCATGCCCATACTTATATGATTTACCCTGCTTTTGCTAGGGAATCATTGTTGTGTTTATATTGAGCCTTGTGTTTTTTGACATCCCGTATGGGTATGTTCCTTGGTAATTGAGACACTTTTCCTCTGGTATATTTTATATCCTTTATATCTTTCCATGTTATTTAATAAGAGTATGATTGTGCATTTGTGAATTCTTATGTGGGTTTTAACGATGAATCCCATATTTATTTTAGAGTTTGTCTTCTGACTGTCTAGGTTGTTTGTATAGCCAGCCCACGATTGTCTCTCATCATTTGAGTCCTCTACGAGTTTCACTCGTCTGGTCTTTGCCAATGTATTTATTCTAAAGATTGTTTGTAATGATTGCTCCTGTGCGCACCATGTTTCAATCGGTCCGACCGTTAAGTTATTGTGACAACTTTATAGTATAGGGCATCTGCTAGTGTGCTAGCTTGCCTTTCTTTTATGTATATTGGTGTACTTATGTTCAGCCCCTTTGTGGGTGAAGATGTATCGTTCCCCTTTATTTGGGCATACATGATTGTTACCTCATTTGTATTATTTGTGCTCTCTGTTGGAGAGTAGTTCGTTTGTGTCCTTCTTGTGGGTGGCGATGGTTACCACTGCATATGTTCCTTTGGATGCTAAGAATTGTGTTAGTATAATTAGTTATTGAACTTTGTGAGAGTTTTAGTTATGCCTTTTCTCCCATTTAATGGGCTTTCATGGCTGTCAACAGGTTGTCTATCAACTCTCTTCTCTTTCGAGAGGTTTCCATTTTATGTTATTGTGTATTAACCATTCCTTGTGGGGTTACGACTTAGTCATGTTCTATTCAAGGTATTTGGTACTTCTAATCTCGTTGGCCCAATTAGAACTCTCTTCGTTAATGTACTCTAGGTAATTAGTTGTATTGTTTGGGTTTGCGTCACTGATCTTGGTATGGAGTTGACTACTTCTTGCGTTTCCTACACTACTTGTCTACATGTATGGGGTATCCTACTGATACATTTCTACTTACTTGACTAACTCATAAATAAGTCTGTCAAGTCCACAAGCTCCTATGGAGTGCGGTCGTCCCATATCTCATTTTGTATACTCGTAGTGTCTGTCACGCGTTCGTGAAGTATTCTGTTATCAACCTCCCTTATTAATTCGTGTTGGGGTGTCCCAAGGGAATTTCCTTTCGGTTCCCCAGGTTCCCAGCCTAATGGTATGATTATGTACCTTTCATTCAACAGATGTTTGCGATATCTCGCCCAAACGGTAAAGTCTGCTTCTGAGTGGTACGAGGTGGTCTTTCTCCTCTGTCATTGGTTTCGTTATTGACATGAGTCCACTGATGCTTTCAAGGTATTTACTACCTTTCGTATTGATAAGTCATTGTTGTTCTATTGTTTAGTAAGTCTTTTGTTGGAGTTACTTATGTGTTGACTCAAACTATTGTTAGCTGGTTACCACGTGCGCGGTTTGGCGCTTGTTCGTTGTTTCTTGCTTTTATTCATAAGTTAGTAGGTTATGCATGTTACTTACGGTGCATATTATATTTCTTATCACTTTACCCTATCACTTGGGTTATATCATTAGGTGTATTTTCTGACTTCATGGCGGAGATTCATGTTCTCTCCCTTTTGTGGATGTCCTTATTGCGGTCCGGTTTTAACCAGTTCCCATTACTTGTCATATTATTTTAGGTTTTATTATTCAATTGGTATACCTTGAAAGGTAGTAGGAGGCAGTACTTTTGCTCTCCTAGACTTGTGTTCTTCTCATGTACATTGAGTACTTCCACCTTAAACTTGTGTTTTATAACATTAATATTTGTTATCTTGTATCGCCGTTTAGGCTGTTGGCCATTGTTTAACTCGTATAGTTCTTTCCCCGACGGTCGTTATGTTATTAGACAACATGTCTTAAACACGCATTCCCTCTTTGTTACTTATTGTTTGACGGGACGCCACTGGCGATAGCCATTACCTTTTAATTCGGAACCCTCATTAAATGATCGGTGTGATCAAATGAATTAACAGTGTATAATTGTAATTTGTCATCTGTTCGTCCCTAGTTGGTTATGGCATTTCTTGGTATGGTTAGTGCCTTAGGTGGTAATTGTTCAAGTGCTCCGCTCCGATTTGCGTTTAAGGTTGCGATCGGTTTAAGTATTAATTGTGTTATAATGTAACATTTTCAATGTTGGTCCTACTAAGGACTAGTATATTCTTTTCTTCTTCCAATATTTATTACGTATTGGCGTATGCCTTTATGGTGTAGTATTGCCCTAATTGTCACGTGATTATGTTCCATCACCATTCTTCATATAAATATATTCGGGGGTGAACTGTTATTTACAAACATTCGGACTTGGTGCTTTACTTGTTAGGTTGTATGAGTTTTAGCTACTTGCAGCTGGCATACTTCAGTTCCTCGTTTGTTCCTAATGTGATTACTTGTGGCCACTTGTAGAGAGTTTCAGGAATCATCTGACCCTGATGTGATCAGTATCAGTGTTGAACTATCCTCCCACCCCAATTTGTGTTCAGCTTCCCTTGACCTGTACCGGATCAAGTTCCACCTCCCACGTCAATTTCAAACAATTGAATAATTATCAAGTATGTTGTGGTGGTTGTCTCATAAGCTGATGTTATTGATTCATTATTGTTTAAGGGGTGTAGTTTGTTATGGGCTGGAGTATGCCCTATAGTTGTAATGTTCGGACTCGTCGGGTCCTCCTATGGTTGTAGTTTTCGTATTCTAAGGGTTTCGTGACCCTATGGTGACAAGTTGTAGTTATAGAATTTGAACTATAATTGCATGAATATTTAGTGATTACCGGTAGTCATGACCTACACGGTCTTGAAGAATCCAATCCTACTGCCGTTATCCATGTAGTTACAGTTGCAATCATAGTTACAGTTATAGTTATAATTACAGTTGTAGTGGTAGTGGTAGCAGTGGTTGCAGTTACGAGATTCGTACTGAAGTTGTATGAATGTTTGGTGATTACCGGTAGACATGGCGTTGTGCCAGTGGTCTACACGGTCTGTAGTATTCAGTTGTATTTGCCATTATAGTTATAGTTGTGATTGCAGTCATAATTATAGCCATAATTGTAACCATAATTGTAGCCATCATCGTAGCACTTGCTGTAGCAAGTGCGCGAGGTAGACGGAATTGTGAGTATGATATGGGCTATAGCACTTGCTGTAGAAAGCGTGCCAGGCAGGTTGAGTCATCGGTTTCCGGTATTTTTTTGTGTCACTGATGCTTTGGTCGTTTGAGTATGGTTTAGACGATTTGTCTTGAAAATGGTAGTATTAGAGTTATTTCGGTTCGTTAAGGTAGGGTAAGTTTTCTAAGGTAATTCTATTTCTAGGTTCTCTAAGTTAGGCTATTTCTGAGTTTTGTTGAAAACTCCCTCATGGTAGGAGGAGGTTCCTGACGCAGGTTCATGCAGTCAATGTATTAAGTTAAGGATGTGCGGTTTCCTAGATCGCGCTGCGTACTAGTACCAGTGCCTAAGGTTCCCATAAAATTCGGGGTATTCTGCCCCTGGTGACTTCTTTCCCTTTCTAGTAGCTCATATAGTTATTGTGATTGTAGGTCAGATTTTACTGAGTCTTCTAGGTTGTATCCGGTTGAAGCTATTCCCTTTCTGGGAGAGGCTTCCATGCAGTCCTTGGTTCCGCATGTTATGCATTTTGATAGTCATCTAAAACTCGTTCTTCTATCTTTCGATCTTCAGGTGCACTCGTGCATGCTTTCCTCGAGTTAACTGGACTGAGTTTCGGTGTCTAATTATAAGCCGACCCGATTGTCCTATGGATTCCTATATCTCTTCAAAGTAAGGTTTAATTTATATTCTTCACTGCGTATAAGTACGCTCCTAGATAGTACGTAGCTATCGGGACCCCCGTTCTTAATGACTCATTGTATCACAAGCTCTTCTGTTTGTCTTGATGTCACAGTGACTATAGCATTCACATCGGTCTTCCGAATAGGAGGAATTCTTCTGTCTCCTTGGTGTCATCCATTACGTCGCCTCTATGGCTTATACTCGAGGTGTGGGCAGCGGCGGGTGGGGTACCACTGCTGTTTCCCGGGATGTTCTTCCATCAAGCTAGTGCGGCGACTGTCGTCTCAATGCTATTCGGGATTACAGGACCTCTGTCACCCCCGACATGCCTCTTCTCGACAATGTAATATGCTATGTCGTATCATTACTCGGTAGTTTACCGTATAGGAATCAATAACACAGATATGCCATTAAGGCCAATATTATTACGCACTTAGCATTGCTAAGACACTGGTTCGTTTAAGACCAGGCGTCTCGTACCTCACAAACGTTTCCCGTATTCCTATAATCTTAAGCTCACTGTCTTAGTCCTAATATCTCGTCATCAGAGCGGTACTCCGCTCTGATACCACTTTTGTAACACCCCACTCGCTAATCTCGTAATAATCACTCTCGTATAATCACTCACGTAGCATAATTAGAGACGTCTCACAGCGGAAGTTAAACTACACTAATCCTCACTTGGGTGTCACATGCCATTACTCGCCCATGCGAGTAAAGAAGCATAACCGTAATCTAACAATGAACAACAACAACTAACCGCAGTGATGAACGAGATATTATTTACATTATCCTATATACAAACCAATACCTATGACAAGTGAGCATTTAAAGAGTTCCCAGAATTTCAACGTGTTAACCGACTTAATATTAAACATGCGATAAATAAAACTCGAGGTCGTCTACCCATATTCCCGCACTCCGGCTTCACGTCCCGATCCACAACCTGAAATATGTTGGCCCCAAAAGGGGCTCAGCAAACTATATGCTGGTATGCTAAAGTGTAATCCTAGACCCTTTAGGTCACTTAGGTCAATTAGCCGTCTGAACATGAGGTTGATTACATGCTGGTTCATTTTACAGTTTATATAACAGCAGTAAGTAACATGCATAAGCATACAGTAATCCATCAAGTGACAACTCATACATTACATACAATCCACAACAAACCAGGTACCATGTGTTATAAAAGATCATACAATGTACTGTAAACATTAATACAAACGCGTAGATACTTCCATCGAGATGTTAGTAGTTTTTCCTTAAAATTATGTTAGCCACCATTAAGTCTTACTCTCAATATCCATGGGTGTCGTGTTGGGACAACCTGTAAATAACCTCACTGGACAGTAGTCCTCCCGTACACATGAAGTACTCATTGTCAAGGATCATTCAATCCCGGAACTTCCACTTGCCTTATAAAGGCGTCCATAAATGGCCGAAGCCGTGTGCCAAAGTCAGCACCCTGGTCCAACAGCCTATCTAGGCCCGTCGGAATATAGAGGGAGTCGGTCCGATACGGACGTTATACTCCGGTGATCACCAATGCGCAACCAACTAGTCGAAACTAATTGGATTCCTATACCATTTACCATAACCAACACTCTCCAATGTATGATTAATCCTTAATCAACTACCCTAAGAAAATACTTAGGTCTTGAAGAAGTCTTTACCATTATTACCTTTGAAGTTTTAAGTACTTCCCTAGACGTAGTCTAGGTTATAGTCATGTTCGAGTATCAAGCTCTAGAGACTGGGGATCCCGAGTCTCGTTCCTAAGTGTTTTACTTAGGTCAGTTAGGGAGAAAGTTCCCGAATATTAGTATTCCAACCGCATAAACAATCATAGTAATATTGTCCGAAGACGTCGCGCACAATAACAATCGCTTACCAACCATATAAATAATCCACACAATCATGCATAGCAAACATATCGCTCTTGTCACATAGTCAATCAATACCCGAAACGAGGCTTCCCTTAGAGGTTCAGACCACACAATAAACATACCGTACACCGTAGGACGCTAGCGTGACAATCCCCGTGCAGTCTCTAGCACTCACAACGCTCGTGTCAACCAACTCGTAACTCTGGTACATGTGTTGTTCTAATATCAGTATCTACATATAATTTGCACTCGCTTAACCATCATAGACCAAACTCTAACTCCCATCCCGTAGCTAACCCCTTAGTTGATTTCTTATTTAACTTGATGTTCGTAAATTCTTAGGGGTTTACATTTCAGCTACTTGTTATTCTTTACGAGTGTGTAGCTGTTCTTACGATAGTAATACTTGTCACGTGGAAGTTTCGTTCACAATTTGTTTATGCATTGTTGGGTTGCATGCACGCAGAGATAATGTCACGTGCACGCATGTATGAAGTCTAAACATTACGTTATTCGAAATAGTTTACGTAGTTTGTTTACGAACATACGCGGACATTTATACATACATAAGTACGCATGTTTTATAGTTGTAGTTATGCATTGTCGTTCACGCACCCTTGTGCACACACGTAAGATGCTATACACTCGTATATGCATGTAATTTCATTGTCGTTACATTCGTGTTTTACATGTAATTGTATAATCCCGTATGTAACTCATTATTCATATTATATCCTCATGCCTTGTTATAAATTCGCATCATATAGATTATAGAGTCCTTCTTGTTTTAAAATTCCAACCATACCATATACTTCCAAAATTCACCAACTTAACCCATCATCTTATGTATATACCTATAATGTATATATATTCTTTAATAATCCCCTTATAATATATCCCTTCATACTTAATATGTCACATCATATCACCCAAAACTTTATATTATATTCTGTCCAAGTTCTAAAAATTCCCAAAGTAACCCATGTATTCTCAGTAATTCAATTCTTCTCCCCGCACCTTTTTTTATTATTATTTATATAATCAACCCATATATTATAACTACTACATTTCTAAACTTGTTAATGCATAACTCAAGGTTTCCAAACATTATTATACCTATATACTTATGTGCATATTACTGAATAGCACAACTATTTTCGGAAACTCTAATCTCTCCGACATAGTTTGATTATTTACAAATTTACCCCCATCTTCCGCACTCGTCACATTAATAACATTATCACTTATAACCTAAGGTATTTAAACCTCATAATATACTTGTGCATATATGTATATTATTGAACAGTCCCGACATGATACCCAAATTTATTTATCCACCCATATTTTTCTTTTATTTACACTATAACCCCTTTGTTTTGTAACCTTTAATTTTAATACTTAAAACTCTATAATATACACCTTAATTATTTTTAAATACCAAAACTAACCCAATATTTTCCCTCAATTCCAAACAGTGCCCTCTGTTCGATTTAATGCACCTTAACCTTTATCTTTCATTATTTACATTTTGGCCCATATTTATTTTATAAGCTTACAATTTAATCTCACAACTTTATATTATACACATTTATTTAATTCCAAAAGCCAACCAATATTTTCCCAAATTTCCGAGCAGCCCCAAAGGTTGTTCTAATTCCCATTTCCACCCAACTTTCGGTTATTCACCGCGTAACCGATAAGTTTTATAAAATGTTACATGCTAATACTTATACTATATGTTATACTCCTTAATTAATTAATCCATCAAAACTAGCCCAAAAATTACTTTTAATTTCCATACAGACCCCTAAGGTCTCAATATTTATTTTCCAACACCCATAATTTTTGTTAATTATATAAACACCCCTTTTCCTTTAATAGATGTTATTTTTGACTTAATATATCTTTAAATACACAAAATAGTTATTTTCATCATCTTAATTTGGTCAACGCTCACATGTGGTCAAGGTTGACCACCTAAATTATCCCTTCGACCAAGTTTATTTTTTTATTTACGAAAATACCCCAAGTAATTCTCTATTTTTATATTTAACCCCTAATCTCATAAAACTCGCATTTATATTTATTAATTCCTAAGATCATCCCTCTTGGTTCCTATTTATATGTAACACCCCTACCGCTAATACTGTCATTACCGTCCAATCTCCTTATACAATCCAGACTCACGCAGCGGATACTTACATACTCAACGGAGGGTGATACAATGCCGTTAGCCACCCATGTGACTAACAAGGCTACTACTACCACTACTACATACAGCATCGGTCTGATGGACCGGAATCCCGAGTACTACACATTCACATTACATATTCCCTTTACCAACTAAATACTATATTGCTCCATTCAGCACTTTGCTCCTTTACAATACCATTCATTACAATATACATAACCGAGTTTACTAGGTTCCAAATACAAATACAATACTCCTTCCAAGTTCATATATACTCATCAAGAGTCTACAACTACCCATTCCTCACAACTACATACAAGGCTCCAAGCCTTTTACGATTCTCTACTAACTACAATTCATTCTAGCTATCCAAGTATAGTCGTCGGTCTCTTACCGTGATCATGTCTGCTTCCGGTACCTGTACACTAAAAACGTTCCCCCCTAGGGGGTCAGCTTACGCTGAATATGATAACCGCATACCCCGCGTACTAGTGAGGGTACGCCGACCACTTGGTCGAATACATGCAGTTCAATTTATTCATACATACATGTCTTCATACATAATACTATAAAACTTTACACAAGGAATACATACATACACTTCAATACATACAAGGTAAACCATGCAAGTCAACAGATACATATACTTACCATTTCCGAAATCCACAATACACGATACATGTACAATACATACGCAATACATACACAATACACCATACTTGTTAGCTCCTTTTTGTCCACCCAGGTTAATCGGGTGGAGATTACTCTTTTACTCGTTACACCATACCTACGCATACATACTCATACTTTACTTACTTATTCTTACTCATGTTAAGTCGTCGGGACCTCCGGCCCGGGGACTACTCTGTCCCACCATCGGGATTTACTTGGTTCACCAATCCAGAATGCTACCCTTTTAAGGGGTTTGGGCCATGGACCAGTTTAAGAACCAGGAATCGGATCCAACCTCTTGTGTCTCCTCATCCTCACGCGTGGCCGAAACTATATTGGACTTCTACTCATTCCAATTTATCCCTTACTTAAGTTAGGAGTTAGGTAGTTAGGAATTAGTAGAAGTCATTCATTCAAGCCACATACACAAATACATTGCTCATATACACATCCACACAAAATACAATACAATATACAAGTACACTACGAGATCCAATACACTTCATCGTCATTCATATATTTCATGAATTATACAAACTATTGTTCAAGACAAATATCAAGAACAACGTAAACAAGCACAAGTAAGTGCA
Source organism: Limonium bicolor (assembly GCA_023374045.1). NCBI lineage: Eukaryota > Viridiplantae > Streptophyta > Magnoliopsida > Caryophyllales > Plumbaginaceae > Limonium > Limonium bicolor. Next base: position 149,403,914 of record CM041780.1, read on the forward strand.
ATATAGTCCGATTCGTGCATTTATCTTATTAGGTGATCAAATAAGCACACAAATCAGGGTAACCAGATTAGGATACAGGGCATGAAGAAATCATACCTTTTTACCGGAATTTACTTTACCGGGTGCTCCCTTGTTCCTTTGGTTCCCTCTTGTTCCTTGATTCTTATCCACGAACCAATGACTACATGTCAAATGGTTCAATTAATACTAAGCATTACAATACATACGTAGTTACTACTCTCGTACTTACCCGTTGTCCCGTTGTTTCGGTTTAACTTAATGTTCTTAGACTTAAAACTCTCTTATTAATCCTCCAACTTGTTTATACTTTTAATGACCCTTAAACATCATCAATTAAGTACTAATTACCTTATACTATCATTACCTTTCACTTCCTTACCTTAAAAGCCATGAATAAGCTTAATTTTACAATTTTGGTTGGTCCGGGACCTTGTCCGGGTCTTAAGTCCCGGACCAACACATGGTCGCAACTCTCGCAGATTTTCAATGATGGTCCGGGACCTCATACTTAAGTTAAGTCCCGGACCTAGGCTCTGAAAACTCTCGGGCATATTTTCACATATGGTTCGGGTCCTTATCCATAAGGTAAGTCCCGGACCTTTCAATCACCAAACTCTCGACATGTTTTGTAGGGTGGTCCGGGTCCTTGCACTGGACTTAAGTCCCGGACCACCACCTGGGTTCTACTCTCGGCCTTATTTTGTACACTGGTCTGGGACTAAGGTCCCGGACCTTGCTAAATTTTTACAGATTTCAAGTTTCTTTAAATCTGTTACAATCCAAACTTTGCCTAATTATGTCCCCATTGTTCTTACACTTGATCCCACATGTTTAAGCACCTAATTAAGTCTCTAAACATGCTCAATCCCATTACTAACTCATTACTCCTTTTCATACCAATTCACATACATATTTTCTACATTTTCATTCCAGCACCTACATCTTTTCCTTAGTTGTGTTTTGCTACAGATTTTGGTTCCTACTCCTCCTCTCATAGTTTCATCTCCTAACGCCATTTCCAAGGCCTTCCATGCATTATCTCACCTCTTCAAGTCCAACACTCATTCACTAGGTCTTGTACATAAGTTCTCCTAGTCTCTCCATTGCATTTTCAACACTCTTTGCTACAACTTTTACATTCTTTCATTCTCATATAACTACTCCATGGTCATTAACCATCCCTACAATCCCCAATCACACCTTGGTTCTCCTATCCACCAAGTCATCCATTAATGCACATTTTCTACCAAAATTTTGCGATGGTTCACCTACTTTTCTTACTTAGCCACACATATCAATTCTCACCAAATTCATTCCTAATCTAGCCACACCCAAACAAGGGTCCTACCAGCAATCAATACAATACCAATTCATCAACATTTCCTCAATCCACAATACTAATGCACATACACAATATACTTGGCTCCAAAGCCCACAATCCAAATACTTGCTCTTAAATACTCAAATTTCATAATCCTCAATACTAATACAAGGTTTTGGGTTCTTTAAGTAGTTTACCCATTCCCAATACTCTAATGCAATAAAATTTAACATTAGGAAGGAGCTCTTACCTTGAGCTTATATTTCCTTCTTTCTTTCCCATTTTTCCTCCTTCTTCCTTTCTTGCCCCAAAATCGGTTATGTGGGGAATAGAGTTGCCAAACTCCATTCCCATCACCCAATTAACACAAAGCAATTGCAATTAATATACTAACCCTTAAATTAATGCTAGTTCATTGAAATGTTTAAAGCAAGATTTCTAGGGTTTACCTTTGGAGTGTTTTAGGAGGGGTTTTAGCCCTTGGTTCAAGAAGGCGAATCCACCACCATTGCAAGGTTGATATTATGCTCAAAAGAGAGAGAAAAATAGAGTATTACAAATGGGCAAAAATCGGTTATGAAGGAAAATGGAGAGAACATGAGTTTTTCATGTAGATTTTTACCTTAATGGAGATAGTAGACTCCAAGCTACCCATTGGTGCTATTTTCTCTTTGAATGGGGAAAACCCATGGAGATGAACTTCCTCCTTTTTAAATTTTGAAAAGAGGGAAATGTAGAGGATGGTGAGGGGATTACAAATATGTAATTATTTTTACATTTGGAGCTCAAATGAAGGTAGAGCATGGGAGAGAAGTGAGGCAGCCATGGATGTTGGTGAAGCTTCAAAATCGCAGCCAGAAGGGAGGAGGAAGAGAGGGAGTACGGTGGGGGAAGAAGAGAATGGGAGAGAGAGTGAAGAAATGAGAGGATGGGAGGTGAGAGGAAAGGTAAATACCTTTTTACTTTATCACTTTTGCTTTTTGATTTCTTTACTTATTTAGCTAGTTACATGTGTGTGAGAGGGGTTGTTTGACTGATTAAAACCGGCCCCCTACTGTTATGCTAGTTGGAGCGTTTTTCGTCTTTTACAGAAAACGCTCGTTATTTTACCCGGTTTAGGTACTATTTACTAACCATGCATGTTTTCCGGAATTTTCTCGTTTACTTATTTCTATTGGTTATTAAGCTTCCATAAATGCTTAATAATTATTATTTAATGATTCTTAATTTTTACGGGTCTGTTTGACCACTTAAAGTCACGCTTTCGGGTTTTCTCGAAAAACGTGCGCTAAAGCTCTATTAGCGTTTTAATGCATTATTTGAATCCGTTTTCTTCGGGAGTTGTTCTCATATATTATTTAGGCCTTATTAAGGCTTTAGAATCCATATAATATGCTAACCGAGGTCTCATACCTCCTATGGTTATTTAACGCTTATTTAGCGTTTTTCGTTTTTAAGTGTTTCTCTATTTCTTTTGGATTATTTTTCCTTACCAATATTACTTAGGCACCATTAAGCCCTTAAATACCTATTAGGATAATTTTAATCACTATATTTAAGGTCGGGGTATTTCATTATATTTAATGCTCCATATTTCTTTTCTTTTTTTCTTTTTTTCTCTTTTTTTTATTTATGTTTTGACCCCATATATAATATATTTATTTACTTAGACATTTTATAAGGTTTCTTTTCATTTAAGCCATGTTAATGGTTTACAAATATACCAATACCTTTCTATATATTTCTAAGTAGTTATATTTGCTAGGATCATAATCTTTGCACCAGAAAATTATACACCCTTTTATATCAATTTATAAATTTAATAATAACCATTTAAGCTCAAAATTCACATCATAACTTGGCCTAATTATATAGCCTCAAAAATAGCACCATAATAATTTCTAAATGACATTAAAATATCCTTAAAATTGTATTATAGTTACGAGTTGCAGCAGTCTTTACATCTAACCTATTCAAATTATTTTCCCTTCATTATTTACATATAAAATAGATTTTTAATAAGTCATTAGTACTTAGTTTCACAATCAGATTTTATCCCTTAATCTTCTCCACATATTTAAGATCTAGCATCTCTCAAACTCACATATACACTCGGTCCTGTACAAATCCATACTTAATTTTCTTAAACCATTTTCCTTTCATTATTCACTAGTAAAATAACCTTAAATAAATAATGAACACTTAACCTCCCTAATTAATTATTTAACTATTAATTTTCTACACCTTTTTAGGATCTAAATATCACATATATATGCACATTCATCCTCACGGATATATATATATACAATTTTGCACATTATCTTCTAAAAACCATTTGTTTTCTTTTAAACACATAATTTGACTTTAAACAAGTCATTAACTTAAGTTTCATAACCAAATACTTAATCTCTAAATTTCTCCATGTATTTAGGATTTTACATCTAATTCTTCACGTGTAATCACGGCTTCATATATATTTACTCATTAACAACCCAACTAACCCATATTTGCACTTAATAATCTCAGTATTATAACTACACCCAAATTAACAGCTTTCAAGGTTTTACAAGAGAGTATATTCATTTTTACCTTAATCAAATCGGCAAAGGATTTCCTCAGTTCCACAGCACCTTCACACCATCAGTAACCTCCTCACTCCACCTAGTTATACGTATAAATATATTTATCACAGTTAGCATTTGTATATATATTCCAGCCTGCTTGTGTGTATATTTTTACGGTTTTAGTTACCTTCTACAGCCTGAAACTCCCTCTCTGAATGACCCTCTTCTTGTTGTTTTGCAAAGTTTGAAAGGTGTTCTCGGCAAGCTGAAACAAGGGAAGAGTTTCAGTGCTTCGTGTGGAAAAATAATGGAGGAAGGAGGGCTTACACAGCCATGGTCTAGTTCCATTTTTTTACCTTGTTTATATGCTCCCCTTGTGGTGTGTTCTGGCGCCTGTTTTTGGCTCAACCAGGGACTGGAATGAAGCTTCAGTGTGTGCACCAGAAGCAGGGGATGAAGAGGGGGATCAGTGGGGTTCCTCTTGCACTAAAACGCAAGTTTAAAACATGAATGGAGAAGAAGCTTACTCTGTTGCTGCTGTTTGGAATGCAGGGAATGGCAGTTTTCCTTTGTTGCTTCTCTGTAGGTGTTCACGAAGCAGGGAAGGAATGGAGTTGTGCTGGCGCAAGGTTCTGGCGTGAATCAAGGGGGAAAGGATGGTGAAACCGTGAAAGAGGAATGAGAATGAAGGAGCTTGCCAGTTGGTTGCAAAATTACCGTGAGTGAAATGACAGTGAAGAAGGCAGCAGGTATGTTCCTTGTTGCCTGCTGGTTGCAAAATTATCGTGGGTAAAATGAGAGTGAAAAAGGCAGCAGGTATGTTCCTTGTTGCTTGTTGCTGTAAGTCGATTAAGAAGCAAGGAAAGGAGAAGGACAGAAAGCGTGAGAAAAGGAAAAAAAGGCAGTAGCTGTAGCTTACTGTTTTTGTATGCTCAGGTCCCTGTTGTTGTACCGGAAGTGAAACCACGGAAGGAGAAGTAATAGTGTTCTGTAGCAGAAAAAAAATGGAGGAATCTGGAGAAGAGTTTCCCATGCTCAGAAAACCGAAAACAAGAAGGTAAGGAGATGGTGTTTTTATCTTGACTCATGTGGTTCTCCCTGCTGTTACTGAGCAAGAATGAGAAGGGAATGAGGTGGAGAGTGCTTGCTGTTACAGTCGGATGAGAAGGTGGAGTTGGTGGTGCTTATTGTCACGGCTGTGTTGTTCTCCTTTAGCTACTGCTCTTGTTTCCGGTCAGAGTTGAGGGAAGGAAGAGTCAGACCGCAAGGCAAGGAAAGCACTGGTCATGTCGATGGGGAAAGAAGAAAGTGAAAGTCCAGGCTGGAGGAAGCTGTCGAGGAAAAGAAGATGGTGGCCTACTGCTCTCTTGATATCTCAGCCGAGGGAGGTTTGTGTGAGCAGGAAAAAGAAGGAGACTGGTGGTATAGAGAAAAGAAGAGAAACTGTCGGTACAGCATGGAGAGAAGATGGGATGGCACGGGAAGATGGAACTAATCTGTACTTGTTGTACTTTGCTTAATTATTTAAGTTATCTACATGTTGTATTATTATTATTATTATTATTTCCATATGATCAATCAGCAAGGAGAGGGAATTGGGAATTGGAGAGAGTTTGAAATTTTCATCCTCTTAATATTATGACACTAATTTACAAGTATATATATGTGACTATATTTGGGTGTTACTTTGTCATTTATAGTATTATATATATTTTTTGTTTTAAAGTGCATATCCATGAGTATATATTGTATTTATACTTGTCTAAACTATATAGTGTTTTTGTATAATTTATAGGATGATATTAATGGTATTTAGCACATGTACTAACATGTCACATGTGATATCCTTAATAATACTTTCTCTTTGATTAGAGATGTAATGTGTAATTTAATTTCCGTTTTGGACTATGTATTATTATTATTATTATTATTATTTTATTATTTATACCATAGTATTTATAGCAATTATTGCTCATGATTTAATTTAATCCTTATTAATTAGGGTAGTAATTGTTCGGGGTATTTCAGGTATTGGTTTTAGATGATGTTTAGGACTTGTTTGGTGGCATGTAAATGTTCTTAGAAGGATAAACAAGGTTGAGAAGTGAATGAGGAAGTTGAGAAGTAAAGTATGCTTGAGTCAACCTAAGATTAATGGGGTAAGTACGGGAGTAGTAGTAGTTATTTACATACCGTAATACCTTAATGTTAATAGAAACATTTGAAATGTCATCAGTGAATCGAGTAAGACCCGAGAAACGTGAGGTGACACGGTAGAGTAAATCCATGGTGAAAGGTATGATTTTCTCATGCCCTGTATGCTACCGGGATTACACTGATTTATGTGCTGTTTGCTTGAGTGCTGACCTAATCAAGATAAAAGCATGAAAATGTTCTATTGCTTTGATTGTATGTCTTGATGCATGCTGTTATAGGCCGACTCATAGTTGAGTAGCGATTGGTTAGTGACTCGTAGAAAGATTCGTTGCGCAAAATAACGAAAAACATGGAAACACACGAAAACTATCGATTCAAGAATAACGATAACACAAACTTATGAATTCACTAGAACGTGAGAGAGTTGTACGGGATTAGTAAACTCCCGATGACGGTTAGAGGACCGAATTGAAATAATCCACGAAACAAATAATAGTGGAACGATATAATGAACCTCTATTTAGAGGATAATGATAGTTCAAAGATATGAACCTTTGAGAGAAGTAAAAGAATGATAAGGGACCATCAAACTCCCTTAGAAAAATAGCCGACCCACAATATGAGGACCCGACTAATATGAGAAAATGTCCCGAACATACAAGTATTCGACAAGTTGGGGAAACCCTTAAATCTGAGAATACTAGACAATGAGAAAATTCCCTAAGCTATTAGATGATATCGAGGGTGATACTTCTAGGCTAATCCATGAGATTGTGATATGACTCCGAGAGAGAAGCATTTGGGAAATTGAGTAGTCCGGTAGAGAAATGAACATTTGTGAATTTGAGGAACTATGTGTATAGTTCCGTTTGATAGTCGAACCTTCCCATTATGTTAGACCCGGTGTAGGGTCGTAGCCGGGGAAGTAAGACGAGTATTGAAAGCCCGGTGGTGAGTCTTGTGTGTGACTCTGCCCGGAGGTCATGGGTAATGACTTAATAGATATCCCTTGAGAATTGAGATTGAGACTTGAGAATTGAGATTTGAGAACTTGAGAATTGAGCTTGAGAGTTGAGAATTGTGAATTGAGAGTTGAGAATTGAGATTGGGAACTTGGGAGTTGAGAATTGAGATTGGGAATTGTAGAACTTGTATTGAGATTGAGACTTGTAGGGTTTACAAACCTAAGAGAGTTTCAGTAAGAGTATCCCAAGAGAATGGGAAGACAATGAATAAAGTAACTAAGACATTAGTGAGGTAGAAACCCTCAAGGCCTAAAAGTAAGATAATATGAACTAACAATCTTGATGTGTTAGTTAGAGATTATATTCCATGATTGAATGCTGAATACTTGTGCTATTGTACATGCTTAATGCATTGCTATCCTGCATGATAGTTGAATTATAATGAATCACATATTCTCGGCAAAGTAGTCGGCGTACCCCCGTTAGCACGTGGGGTATGCGAATTTCATACCAGCAATTTGCTGAGCCCCTTGGGGCACCGTTTCTACTTACAGGTACTTTGGAGCCGATTACCGTTCGAGAGTAGGACGGGGTTGCTGCTTCAGCATGGGTAGTTAATTTTGAAACCATTGTATTTATGTTGTAAAGTTTGTACTGTACGACCGAAAAATTATTGGCAAGTTGAGAATTGTAGATACTCGGTACAAAATCGAATTGAGGCTGTATTTGTATATGTATTTGAATTGGTTAAGGAATGAAAGATAATTGTAATGATTGAGTACTCGGTATATTAGTTCATCAGACCGATATTGTTTTGTTTGGATTTGGCATTGTTAGTCACGTGGGTGACTAACGGCATTGTATCACCTACAGTTGAAGTAAGAATTCCGCTGCTTTGATATTGGTAATTGAGACGGATTAGGAGATAATGACTGGATTAGCGGTAGGGGTATTACATTAATTGTCGGATTAGTGGTTGGGGTGTTACATTCACACATTGCCAAATCCAAAGTTTAAGCTCATCTGTGACTTATGGGGACCCAATTAAACATGTGACATGCCAACACATTTTCATTGGGTCCCACATGTCATATGTGGGCTTAAAAAACTTTGGATTTGGCATTGGACCAAAATATAACATTTTAGCATCATCCATGTAAAGTTTCATCAATTTTGGGCAACATTTAAGAATCTTCTAAGTTGAACGGAAATTAGAAAAGTTGCTGGATGTAAAACGATGTATATATACTACATGGGGGAAAGTAATTTTTAAAACCTTGTGGGTGAAGTGTGTAATTTCACCAAACGTCATGGGTGAGGGATATAATTTTCCCTTTCTATTTTTTGTTCAACTTAGAAAATGTTTAAATGTTTGCCAAAATTGATGAAATTTTCATGAACAATGCAAAAATATTATATTTTGGTCCACTACAAATTTCAAAGTTTTTTCAGCTCATATGTGATCTGTGGGACCCAATAAAACATGAAATGTGTGAATGTGTTTTCATTGGGTTCCACGTGCCACATGTGAGCTTAAAAATCTTTGGATTTGCTAAATGACAAAAATTTAACACTTTAATATCGTCCATATAAAGTTTCACCAATTTTGGACAACATTTAAACATCCGCTAAGTTGAACAAAATTTAGTTAGTTGTCGGATGTAAAATGGAAGAAACACATGGATGAGGAAAATAATTTTAAAATCTTATGGGTAAGGTGAGTAATTTCACCAACATCAATGATGGGATGTAACTTTTCAAAAATTAACAAGATTGAGGAATTAAGTCCGGGTTTAGGGGATAAATTCCATTTGTAACCATGCTTACGCTCTCCGCTCAGTGCTCACCCACCTGGGGACTGAATTCAATTCGTGGACTGCAGACGTAAACAAAACACAGAGAGAGCATTGTTGGCATAGCAGGTCAGTTGGTGTTACGCCCCGCACCCCATCGGCGAATGCGTACGATACAGGAAACGATGAAGATTCATTGAGAAATCCCCTCTCTCGGACTCGGCGGGTGCGCATTTTGTTTGCAAAGAACGAAGACGAGTACTTCCAAAAAACTCTCTAACCTCTTTCGCGAAAACCGCTAGATTCCAGTTCCCTTGCCTGCTTTCTGTTTCAACAAACTCAGCCCATCGTTGTCCTCGTTACCCTTTTACGTTTCCCCTTTTTTGCTGAGAAAACCGATGGTCTCTTCATTTTTCCAGTAGTACCCGTCTTTTCCACAGAGTACCCAATGGAGCTGTTAGCTAAGTGCACTTCGTTCTCGCTTCAAGCAAACACACTCAAGTCCACTCATTCGAGAAGCTGTCCGGTCTTCAATCAATTGGTGAGTCTCCCAGGAATGAATCGGGATGAGAGCTCTTGCAATCGTTTCGAAATCGGGAACATATTTGCTGGGTCCAAGCAGTCGAAGAAGTGTATGAGCTTCGCTGCGAGTGTGGGGAAGAAAGTGGCGGCAACGGCGGCCGTCGAGGTGGAGACGGCGGTGCCAAAAAAACCGCCAAGTAAACCGCAGCATTTTGAGGCGCTAGACGGCTATCCGATGCCATTTGGAGCCACGGCGATGGAAGGGGGTGTAAATTTCTGTATATTTTCTCGGCACTCCGTCTCCGCTACCCTTTGCTTGACCAAACCATCTGATCTTATGCAGGTGACGGGTCGGATCAAATCATACAGTTTTCCGTTTTTGAACATTGCTCAAATTGTCTGCGTGTGTTCTTTTATTATATATTATTTATACAATCAGTCTTGCTTACATCTAATGTCCGTTTTTATTATTATTTTGCTTCCGTCGGGGTTCTCCCTGGATACTAAATTTTGGTGCGGATTGGTTGATGTCTTCTGGATGGACGAATGTTTTTCTAGACATTGTAAGTTCATAAGTTACGTATACTCTAGATGCTTGCGGCGTAGAACAAGTGCAAATGTTTCTCTTTGCTTCATTAATTTGAATCATGCATACGGTACGTGCTACTTAAAAGGCCGTGGAATGCAGACTATTTCATTTTCAACCATTGTTGCAGTGCGAAGGAAAATTTTATTGTTTTGACCCACATCCTTGTTCTGGCACTCCCGTACCATTGTTTTAAGATGCGAAAGTCCGCTCGGTATGTGTATGACGGAAACAAATTATAAGTTGCTTTTCCGACGATGAACTCATGTAGCACTGCAAGTTGACTTATTAGAGGTTAACAAGTACGAAACTGGGTTGTTTTGATGAATTCATTCCATTTCTTCGCGGTGGTTTAGTATTTTCATTAAACATTTATACAGTCACCATTTTGACTGAAGCGATGCATAGGTATAGACCACTAGAAAAGGAAAAGGAATCCTTGTGCTGGACTGTTTTTCTATGTTTTTGATGTATTGAATCTCGCAATTAATGACTGCTGTTATATATATACCTGTGGTGCAGGGTATAGTAACTGAGGAGATTCATCTTGATCCGTTGGCGAACAGGACAGGAGATGTTTGGCATGTTTTTCTAAGGGGGAATCTTGAGAATTTGTTATATGGCTATAAGTTTGATGGGCCTTATTCTCCCACTGAAGGGCATTACTATGATCCATCCCAGATTGTATTGGATCCATATGCCAAGGTTGGTGCCCTGTTCTTTAACATGTTGCACATGTCAGTAAATCTGGCAAAAGGCATAACGTATTTGTTTTGTTGGTCTTGACATGGTGGTATCTCTGATTGTCTTTCCTTCATGTTCAACCTGCTGATGATTTAATTTTAAGTTTACATTCTTATTTAGGCAGTTATCAGCAGAGAGGAGTTTGGTGAATTGGGATCTGATAGTCGGTGCTGGCCTCAGATGGCCTGCATGATTCCACCTTTGAAGGATGAGGTATGTCCATAGTAGGTGTCCTATGTTAATTGTTAGTATCTTCTTCCCAAATACTCCACTTCATTTGTAAACTGAAAGAAGACCCTTAAGGGCACTTATATATTGATTCTATGTGAAGTTGTTGCTTGATCGTTGATAGGCGTTTTGGCCTATACTACTCTAGGCGCCGTTAAGATGATTCCACTAGTTTGTTATGCTTTTTGGCGTGTGTGTTTTGTCGTTTTGTGCATGTGGGTTGTTACGTTATTCTGTTTGTAGCCAGCTGGTGGGTGATGCTCTCACCTAGAGAGTGGAGTAGGAGGAGGCCTTAGTTGGGCGATCCTATCAATCAAAGTCTATTCTTCCATTTGTTTTGGGTTGCTTGAAATGGATGGAAGGATAACTACCATGGTATATGACAGGAAGCGTCCTTATCCTTGTCACCTGTAACATTGATCAGCTCTTTGAGTGTTCATTTCTGTGGTCATATCTCTACTCAGGAAGTCAGATGCGTCAGAAACATCTTCTGTATCTGGGCTGCTCTGCATGTTTACCTACTATTCCGTTATCACAACTCCTGTAGTCTTTTCATGTTTAATTATTGCTTGATTTCAGTTTGATTGGGAAGGAGACATGCCTTTGAAGCACTCTCAGAATGACTTGGTTATATATGAAATGCATGTCCGTGGATTTACAAGGCATGAATCTAGCAAGTCCAAGTTCCCTGGTACTTACCTTGGTGTAATAGAGAAGCTTGATCACCTGAAGGTACATATTTAGTTACATTGGAGTGGTGCACCAGCTTGATTTAAATGAGAAACTTGCGCCTTTTAAATATATATATATATATATATGTTCTTTCAGCAAGTATGTAACCAAAAGCTAAAAATATATTTAATCTGTTAAATAGTGAACAGTTTTTCCAATTATACAGTCTTACATTTCAGTCTGCTAGTTTTTACATCTTTCTTTCTTTGCATTTCTTATCAGTTTACTGTGAGGTACTACTGTAATTGTTTCTGTGCAGGAACTTGGAATCAATTGTATAGAGTTGATGCCCTGCCACGAATTTAATGAGCTTGAGCACTTCAGCTACAACCCTGTAATGGGTGATAACAAGTAGGGATTCAGTTTCCCCTCTTGCTGCTACTTGGTCCTCTGGTATAATTGTTTGTGCAATGCTGCAATGAGCTTCTAAGTTCTTCCAGAGGCGACATTAATTTATGCTTAAATTTATTCCGAATTATATAGTATTTGTTACCAGTTGAATAGTATCTCTTCCAGGAAAACATTTGTAGTGGGTTGGAAGCAGTTCATCAGTCTTTAACTTCTTTAAGAAGTATGTTCTAATTTACATAGTGAAATTAGGACATGAAGGAGTTGTAGATGCAAGCAAGAAAAGATTAGTTGACTCTAAAGATATAGAGAAGATACAAAGAATCCCTGCAGCAAGTTAAGAAAATATACTCCCTCCTGTTCTTAATAGATGATTTTTAAGCACATCACACCGATATTAAAGAGACAACTTTTGGACTATTTTACCCTTACTTTTCTATGAGGAATATGAGAGTTGTGGGTATGAGGAGAAAAGTAAGGGGTAGGTGTAGAAAGTAAGTGGCAGAAAAGACCAAAACATCTTATATTTTTTAAAAAATGATAACACCTAGAAAATCATTTATCGAGTATTATTTAATTAACATGAAGAAGTTGCTTTGTAAATCGTCTGAGGAAGTTAGAACTTTGGTCTATCATCTGTAAGTCCAGACTTGTTCCTTCTAGCTCTGATCTGAAGTTGAGTCTATATGATAGTAGTTTCCTAGTAAGCCACTTAGAACTTGTGAAATTTCATGGCGATATTCTTATACTTTCCTTGTTTCCCTTGTAAGTATTTAAAATAGTTGGCTCTCAGGTATTGCTTTCCCCATCAGTCCCATCTACTTAAGTCAAAATGCTGTTTATATAAGGATGATGGACATACTTTATAACCTCTTACTTACTGTTGCAAGCTAACCAAGCGTTCTATATGTCAGGGTAAACTTCTGGGGATATTCAACTGTGAATTTTTTTTCACCAATGATAAGGTATTCATCTTCCGGCTCACGTAACTGTGGTCATGACGCCATCAATGAATTCAAACTTCTTGTTAGAGAAGCACATAAACGGGGAATGGAGGTGATAACTCACTGCAATTGGTGTATACTCTATTCTAATTGTAAGGATCTTGAACGACTTTGTAATGACAGGTTATCATGGATGTTGTATTCAATCATACAGCGGAAGGAAATGAGAAGGGGCCAATCCTGTCTTTCAAAGGTGTTGATAACAGTGTCTTTTATATGGTTGCACCAAAGGTATTGCTACTGTAATTGCTGCTGTACAACTTAGCATCCATAATAAGGAGTGGGATATTCTATTAATACCCACATTCACATTCTCTTACTTACTAAGGTAACTACAGAGTACCTAGTAACCCCTCACTATTTCTCTTTCATCCTCATTATCTTTTTCCTTTAATTTTTTTCTCTTTTTATCGAAGATTGTGTCTAGAAACACCATTTTGGATGCCCTTAGTATACAAATAGGAGAATTTTGTTTTAAGGTTATTACTAACTTATGCAAACTGAAGGTATTTTTTAGGGCTATGGCTACTGTCCTAACAGTGACATGCGATGTGGAAAGAGAGTCAGAAATTCGGAACACTTTATATTGAAGAAAAAGTTTTTACCCCTACTTTTATTTTATTTATATAAAAGCTCCATGGGAGCATGGTTACATAAAGGAACTAAAATTACTTTACAAAACAGAGATAATAACTCAGAATCAGATACCATAACTCCCTTCGACATTGCATCAAACTGTTCTGGAGTTGGGAGATACACTAAAGTCTGACAAGCTTGCTTTGTTACTTAGTTTTTTAGAATTTCTTACTATAGTCCTTAATACTTTTCATGTCGTACACAGCGTTAGTATCAATTATATCAGACTTGTGTTTGGCTAAAATCATGTACGACTATTGTGTTGTACAGGGGGAATATTATAATTATTCAGGTTGTGGAAACACCTTCAACTGCAACCACCCTGTAGTGCGACAATTCATTGTGGACTGTTTGAAGTAAGTTTAAACATGGGTCAGCTACATCGTTTTTCGGTGTCCAGAGTTTGATGCGACTAAGCTCTTATTTCATTTGATATATTATTATATTATTATTATTATTATTATTATTTATGTTGAATTCCGTGCAGGCATGGTTCTCTGAAGAACATGATTTCGTACTATTGTTATGTTGAGCTCTTCCTTATTTTTCTCCTGGTGAACTATGTGATTTGCTGTATAGATATACGATTATTAGAAAATGTAACATGCCTTTTACTTGGTGTAGGCACGAAGCTGTGGGTTGAATTAATATATTAGATTTCATGGCTCTTACATCTTGTCTAATTTTGAACCTTCACGACAGATACTGGGTGACCGAGATGCATGTGGATGGATTTCGCTTTGATCTTGCTTCTATCTTGACTAGGGGATGCAGGTAGAAGCTGCTTTATGTTATGATTTTTCTGTTGAATTCAAGCTTAATGCTGACTGTCTATTTGCATTGTCTTTGTCTACCCAAGTCTATGGGATGCTGCCAATGTGTATGGAATGAAAACAGATGATGACTTCTTAACAACTGGGACACCACTAAGTTGTCCTCCAGTTCTTGATATGATCAGCAATGATCCCATACTAAGTGAAGTCAAGGTAAGTAGCTGACTTATCTGATGGACATTTATCTCTCCGCTTTTGACCGCTTGATTCTATGTAGTATCAGAGGCTCTCATTGCCAAAAAGCAAGAACCCTTGGGTTTGGGAGAGAGAACAACAGTTTTCACTTTTCATGATTGCCCCTTTTCTCTTTAAAGTTTTATTCGGCCTTTCTCGTGTCAGCTCATAGCGGAAGCTTGGGATTGTGGAGGGCTTTACCAAGTTGGCAAATTTCCCCACTGGGGTATCTGGTCTGAGTGGAATGGGAAGGTCAGTGATTTGCTGTCGACTGTTTCAGTCGAGCCAAATTTAACAATTAGTTCCTTCATGGGGTTTTTAATTTGCGTTGCAGCTGGAATTCTTCTGCATTTGTTCCTTTTGTGTGCTTTGGCTAGAGAACTAACCAGGCTTGTGTTTTGATTTCTTGGATCTATTTGAATCTAGGCTAAGTTTTCTGCTTGAATTGGAAAATATTTAAGTTACTATTAAATATGCTCCAAGAAAGGGAGTAATAAGTCGTTGTAATATTTCTCTTTTGATTGCTGTGCCAAGGGATCATTAGTTGGTTTTGTCAAATTTCAGTATCGTGACATAGTGAGGCAGTTCATTAAAGGTACAGATGGGTTTGCTGGAGCATTTGCTGAATGTCTGTGCGGGAGTCCAAATTTGTACCAGGTGGTCACCTTCAATATGTTATACCCAGATTGCTTATTCAATCATAATTGCTAGATTATAATATATTGACAGTCCCGTTCCTCGTACCAAGGTTGACTAACTCCGCTAGCATATGTTTCTTTGTAGGAGGGTGGACGTAAGCCCTGGAACAGTATCAACTTCATCTGTGCGCATGATGGCTTTACATTGGCTGACTTGGTAATGTACAATGAAAAACACAATATAGCCAATGGAGAAAACAACAATGACGGGGAGAATCATAACAACAGCTGGAACTGTGGGGAGGTAAGTTTTTTATGTAATTTTTAAAATCAGTTTCAGTTTATCCATCACTGTGATTGATTTGTTTTGTAATGTTCCCTTGTGCAGGAGGGTGAATTTGTTAGCATTCAGGTGAAGAGATTGAGAAAGCGGCAAATGCGCAATTTTATTGTTTGTCTTATGGTCTCCCAAGTAAGGATCTTAAGCTTATATCTAACTCAGATGATTCACCTTCAATCTTCATGTTGTAGAGTGTATTCAGGGTATGGGATGTCTTTGATTGCAGGGCGTTCCTATGATCTACATGGGTGATGAGTATGGGCACACAAAAGGGGGAAATAACAACACTTATTGCCATGATAATTATGTAAGTTTATGGCTGAGAAATATTTTACCTTATGGACTAGGAGGCGGCTTTGTGTTGTCTCATTATTATTGGTGTAGATTTAATGTAGTAGTGATCCCAGTTTGTTTTCATGCCAGATTAACTACTTTCGATGGGATAAGATGGAAGAGGCATCATCTGATTTCGTCAGATTTTGCCGTCTAATGATGCATTTTCGACAGTAAGTTTGGGCTGGCTTACTCCCTATAAATAATAATATTCATAATAATATTATAATAATACTGTAATAATAATAATTTATTGCATTCAGGCTGTTTCCATTTAATAAGTCTAACTCGTTTCATGTCAGTGAATGTGAATCGCTGGGTTTGAATGAGTTCCCAACCTCTGAGAGGCTTCAATGGCATGGCCAAGCGCCTGGTATCCCAGATTGGTCTGAGACTAGCCGTTTTGTTGGCTTCACTATGGTAGCTTTCTTTCTACCTTCCTTCTAGAACTTATCAGCATTACTACTATTTTATGTAACTCTGTTTCTGTTGGTGCAGCGCGATGCAGTGAAGGGGGAGATATACGTTGCCTTCAACACTAGCCATATGCCAGTCATGGTTACTTTGCCAGAGCGGCCCGGTTACAAGTGGGACCTACTTGTCGACACAAGCAAGCCTGCGCCATTTGACTTCCTCTCTGATGATCTGGAGGAGAGAGACACAGTCTCCAAACAGTACAAGCATTTCCTTGACGCTAATCTGTATCCCATGATAAGTTATTCTTCAATCATTCTGCTGCTCAACCCTGCTGACGAAATTTGATTAATAGCTTATTCTATAATCAGTTTGTACATGTGATGTATATATATTAAGAGGTGTTGGATAATGGGTGGATGCTAGTGTTAGAAGCAGCGGAACTAATAGGGATGGAAGGTTAGGGCTGGTTGATCCTTGTGACTTTATTATGAGCGAGTAGAAGGCTCTATTTGGCATATGCTAATAAGAACTATGAATTAAGAAAGGGGTCGGGTATTACGACCTAGCTAGTTGGATTGGAGCCAACTTATGGAATTTGGCAACTCTCTGTTTTTTGTTTTTTTTTTTCTTCTCAAACTTATAACCTCTAAATTTTATAAAGCTACTTCCAAACCGAGTCGTCTATCCATAGGAGTGAGAATTACGCAGTTTGGTAGATTAATAGACATTTGAAAGTTGAAAGCTAAATGAATTAGATGATATTTTTTTGAAAAATAATTAGATCATTTATATATAAGAACTACGTTGTCCACTCATTAAGGATCAAGTATAATATGTTTACATCTGTCAGATTTTTCATTTAAGTCTATTGAGAACATGCATACTTCGCTTGAACACATCGTTCTTATTTATCTCATAATAATTGTTACAAATTTATGGGGTGAAAAATTATGAGAGTTTTTTGGAGTCTTTAGATCGGAATGGTTTTTTTTTTTTTTTTTTACTGTTGTTAGCAATTTTTCTTATTAGAAAGAGAATAAGATTATCTAAAATTCTTTCAACTTGATTTTTTACCCCACCAAAGAAAGATCATTGACTGATGATCGGTGGATGTTGACCGGCTCCTAATTTTTCCGGCAGCCAATGACTGTTGATTGACAACCAGTGATCATTGATGTAACACCCCTATCTAAACGGCTCCTAATTGTCATTCAAACGTCGTACATAACAAATAAATTACAACGATAATTAAACATTGTCGAATTACTGGTGTCACCGTTCTCACTCGCCATACGAGTGATAACGCATTTATTTAATCATTCACAATACGAAACAATTTTCAGTAGTGATAACAAGAGATAGATATACTCCTTCACCTTAATCCAAATACAATAACTAGTCAACATTTTAAGTAATCAAGTCTTATACATACTTTAACATCCGAATTGTAAAACGACAGTGCAATATTAAACATACGCAACTAACTACCCAGCATGTCCCGCACTCTGTCGTCATCAGCAGCTCCACACACCTGTAGAATTTTGTTTGTATGTATGGAATCAGCCCCTGCTGAGTATGCCACTACATGACTATCATGCCTCCTCGGACCCCAAGCTAACTGGTTGAGAGCATGCAGTTCATTTACATGTAATACCGGTTTAATATTAAAATTGTAAAGCATACACATAGAATAACATCCATGCAATAACATATATAATCATGCTGTTCACATAACATACAAAAGTATAATATAAGCACACTAAACAACGAGGCGATAAAGTACGAGAGTTATAAATGTTTGGTTTATTCTCGTCTTGGCCTTAAGGCCACAAATGATTCTCGCCAATAATATAGCTATCTAGCTGTTCGTATATTGTTTAGTCTCATGCCTATGACAACGTCTCGTTAAACCGACGTGTCTCTACTCCTTACCCCTATTTAAGGCGGGTCACCCATGGTAGTAGCCACTCCAACGGCAGAGTCTCCGACCGACGAACCATCTTAGCTCATTGGAATTTTCTTGACACTTACGACCTGTACGCGGACATCCTAGCATCGTTCTTATGATCACAGCGCGCACCAAGGGCTCCACCCTTGGATTTCTCCATACATTATCTCTATACATATTTCATAACACCGATGATTAAGGTCTCTTAATCTAATTCTAAATATATCAACTCGGGATCCAGTGTAGCATTTTGAATGTGTGCCTTATTAAGAACTTATACCTAGTATCTCTAGCTGATTTTTACCATTCGAATGTAGTGATACGAGAGCGGTGTTAAATAGCCGTTGCTCGGTATATAAGTCTCGGAATACATCTTATTATCCTATGCTACAACGTTTTTCTGACATTTCTTATAAATATATATAAGGTAGCATTAATATTTGTTGTTAGTTCGTTTTATATATATGTTCATATATACGAACAATATTGTTATCGCATAAGCAGCAATTGTAAGACAAACAATATAATATATACAGTTCATGCATATTATTTCACACAATCAGATAGTTAATCTTGTCACATATTTTCACACAAGTTTGAACTAAGGAAATCCTCAGAGACAATCAAGTCATATAACAACATAATGTACACCGGAATATACGATAGCGTGAAGTTTCATGCTTGCCCGTTAATACTGAAAGCTCGTCCTCTAACGCATGTCCTCAATGCACCCAACTCTAGAATATGAGGCTACATATTAGCTCTCTGTAACGTGGTCTAATTCGGTATCCTGACTAGTTACCAATTCCCCCAGTTCGGGATTAGTTATGTCGACACGTTAATTAACGTACTAATGACATTGTTGTAGGTGTCTCAACTTAGGATTGAATCCTAATAACCTATTAAATCATAGGTTAAATTTATATATATATACACACACACACTTATATATATACAAGTGTGTATATATATGTGTGTATATATATATATATATAACATATAGTTTTGTTACTATATGCTAATTGTACATTTTGACCTTATAATGTCCAATTCATTTACAAGTCTCATCTTACTTATGAATTAGTCAAGTTTGACCATCCTTGGTCAATGAAGTAGACTAGGTCAATGTAGTTGACTTGACTAGGGTATTCAAGTCAATATTTATATATAATTCACAATTTAATTCCTTTGAATTATATGATTCATTGGATTCACTCTCCATACATTTACTTAGACTTTTATGTCTAATGTGTTATAATATGATTTTCTCTTATATTAAGCTCTCTTCTTAATACATTAACTCATAAACTATATTATATAGTTATAACATTCCATATATTATTCCAAAGTTCCAATCCTTCAATTATATATATAAATACGTACTCGCATACCCCTTTATATATATAGTCTCATAAACTCCATTGTCAACCATTATGTACACACACCCACACACACACATATATATATATATCTTTAAGTTTTCATATGATTAATATTAACCTTAGTGCCTTCAAAATTATCACTAATTGTATAGGACAAATTTCTTAACCATTTTAATCCATCTCCTATTAAATTTACAAAACTATCATTCTCATTACAGCTTGCCAATTTACTACTTATCCATTTAGAATTGGCCCAATTTAATATTCCAACAAATGTCTAGATTCTTGTCTCCTTCTTACTTGGGCTTAGTCCAATTAAAATTCTTTTACCCAGTTATTATCTCCAAGCCCATGATATATTATCCCAAAATTGAACTATCCCCAAACCTTTTTAATTTTTGTTAACCTAGTCCCATTTGACTCGGTGCAAATTTGATCGGGTTTGACCACATTAACCAATCTTGCACCCTAATTCATATTTGACTCTCATTGACCATATTCATGCCTAGTTCAATTTTGACTATGTCAAAATCCCCAACTGATTTTGACCTAACCATAATTCAATTTGACTGGTCAAAATTCCCCATTCAATTTTGACATGGTCAGAATTCCTAATTCAATTTTAAATTTTTAATTTCAATTTTGACTTGGTCAAAATCCCTAATCTAATTTTGACCAACCAATTCTAATTTTTGACCTTATATTACCAAATTATATTTTTGCCCATAATTTTCTAGAAATTGTAAAATTGCACCAATTCCTCAAATTCATGTTTTTGCCCTTCATTTTTGCAATTTACATTTTTTACCCAGAATTTTCTCATATCCACGTTTTGCCCCAAATTTCCTCTAATTACATTTTTGCCCACAATTTTCCAGAATTTGTGAAATTGCCCTAAAATCAATTCCACAAATTCGAACTCAAATTTTGATTTCAAAATCCTAATCCTAATTCCAAAATTATAGCAACACTAAAAATACCCACTCAAATACAATCCTTTCGGAACCCCCATTTGCACCAAATTGAACCTCACTTCCGAATTCAGCAAAACACCAAACACAAACACCTACCTTTCGAATTGACTAACAACAACAAATTCAATCCGCATTTTCTTCCCCAAATTTCTCATTAAGTCCGAACCCGAATAAACCCTAATTTTCGATTTGGTCAAACCACCAAATCAATACCACTAAATCACTACATTTTCCAAAGATACTCAAAAAATCCCCAATTTGATTTTGAATTTTAGAAACCTTAATTTCAGATTTCTTGATTTAATTACAGAAACACATAATCTGACTCTCATAATTTTCAGAACCCTAAAATGATTTTAAGGTTCTAATTTCACAGCCAAGAACATCACACTTCTAGATTCACATGTTCATAAACAGATTCAGGAGAAAAAAAAAATCAAACTCCCACCACATTTGCGTCCACACAACACTAGCCAAAATTTACAAAGTTTTTCGCAGGCACAATTGGGCTTCAAGCGTCAAAATTCAGAGGGGAAAGGGAGAGGGTAATTTCTATCCTCACTTATTTCGATGCTAGCTAAAAATCAGACATGAGAACAAGAAAAGTGAAACGAACAAGCAATGGACTACCTCCCCGACGCGTAACGGGGATCTCATCTCCTTTCTTCCTCTATCGGCTCCGAGGCTTCTTCTCCCTCGTTTGCCCACACCCGCCTTCACTGCATCTTGGTCCCTCCTTCGGATTGCAATACAGAAGTGAATGAGGAGAGGCACAACAATACGAGAAGAGGAAAGACGAGATTGAGAAAATGGAAGAAGAAGGGCGGCGGTGAGCTAGGGTTGCAATATTACTGTACAATGAAGAGAATGAAGAGGGTTGCAAATCGTGGGTGAAGAGAAGAATGAAGAGGAGTTACCGAATTGTTCCAGTTAGGTTAGGGTTGCAATTTTACCGTAACCACTTTTGTCATGAGTATTTTTCCAAAATAAAAATTTTCGCTTGGAAGCCAAGTCCAGTGGTATGCATAGCACACACATAACACACAAGCACACACATCAAGCGTCAAGGGACAACATCTAGGCAACCAAACAAGCAACACTCATGACCGGCATCGGGCCAAGGCCCGACCAGCCTAACTGAAGCGACTCTTGTGCCACAAGCATGACTAAGGGTGGTCTTGAACCACCCCACGGTGAGTTCCCACGTCCTCACATCCCTTTGCCTAGAGGTATGGATGTGCGGGACACTCCACTGAATGAACACCTTCCCTAGTGGAGCAACCCCAGTGCCAAGGCACCCTTAGTAGGGACGCACTAGCGTGGGCTACGCCGTGCACTCACCACCACCCGGACCATCTTGGCCATGCCGGACACAAGTCCCGACTTAGTGCGTCGCCCCTCACACTCCCGCACTTGCCCAAGTGCGGAAGTAGTCATACGACAAGTGCGTGCTGGCCTATCTCAATATCAGGGACACCGACAGAGGGGCAAGACCCCAAAGCCGTTGGAGGCCACTAACCCAGCTATAGGTAGTGGGACATGTCAATATACTTGTTCTAGACAGAAGTGAATCGGGTGAATCCTTAATTGAGAAAAATGGGTGTAAGCATGGTCCATTTTTGGACATGTATAGATCTAAGGAAAGGGTGGAAGTTTAGTGCACATTTTTTTACCTTTGTAGTGTTGTTGAGCTTGTTGTTCACCCCTTGTGTATGTTGTCTGATTTTCAGCCCTTAAAACAGCGGGTTTTTAACCTTGAAAGGTGAAGGAGAAGATTGTTTAGTTACTTGATTGAAGGAAGATAAGAATTCAAGGCAAAACAAGTAAGAACACTTGTCTTTTTCCATGGAACTTCAAATGGAGAAAAGTGAAGGGGAGAAAGGGCTTACCAATTGGCTGGGAGCTTAGAGAGGGGGGCTGACTTCGTGGGTGCAGCATGGGGCAAAGGGAAATAAGTGTGAAAAGAGGGTATAGATAAGTGTGTGGGTGTAGTTTCCTAGGAATACTTTTTGTGACTAAAAGTACTTTTGGTTTTCAAAACTTGATTATTGCTTTGTTCTTTCCTCTCTTGCAGCCGACCTTGTGTGTGTGGGTGTAAGTTGTTTTGTTTGATTGTAATGAGTGAAGAGTGGTAAAAGTATGTCTTAATTTAGGTGTTAGGTGTGTAAGGCTAGGTGTACTTTGTTGTCTTATTTTAATCACTTGCTTTTGATCTCTCTTTTCTTCTCCTTTGCAGCCGGCCACCATGGGATTTTGGAGGGAGATTTTGATAATTTTATGACTTAATATTGTAGCACTAAAGTCGTTCATTATGGACTAGGTTTATGTGTTAGGTTGTAACATATGTTATTTCTTTGTTCTAATGTGTATATATAGTGGTTATTGCACTTATATTTTGGTTTGACTATATAACATACTTTATATAATCTTATCACATTGTTTGTGATATTAGTACATGTATTAATGTGTTACATGTTGTATTAACTTTAAGAGTTATTT
Organism: Limonium bicolor; assembly: GCA_023374045.1. NCBI lineage: Eukaryota > Viridiplantae > Streptophyta > Magnoliopsida > Caryophyllales > Plumbaginaceae > Limonium > Limonium bicolor. The sequence continues at coordinate 149,427,073 of CM041780.1, forward strand.
TCTTCTAATTAATGTAACCTCTTTAGTTCATAATTTCATGTGTGCTTTAATGCCCACTTTGGACTATACATGTTTATTTATGTATATATGTTAGAGGTTATATTATTCCTTAACGAATATTGCTCATTAGTCATTACCCGTTGGAGACTAATCATTAATTAATCTCTTTAATTAATCCCATGTTAATTAGGGTAATTTATGTTTGGGGTATTTCCGCACTCTACGCACTAAGATCTGGAATATGCAGAACACTAAGTATCAATTCCCTATGATCTTAATTCAATTTGGTATTTCCGAATAACTGCTAATCCCCCCGGTGATTACCCCTTAATTAATTAGTCGGTATTACTCAGTATTTGAATGAGTTTGGGATTAGTTAAGTCAATAATTTAATTCATGTTATAACAACAATGTTGTATTACTTACAACTTAGGATTTAACCTTAATAACTTATCTCATTTTATTCATAGGTTATTATATATGTGTATATATATACACATGTATATCCATATAGTTTCATTACTATATGTTATTCACACATTTGACCTTATAATGTTATTCCTTTTAAAAAGTCTCATTTTATATATGAGTTGGTCAACTTGAAATTCTTGGTCAATTAGGTTGACTAGGTCAATGTGGTTGACTTGGTCAAAATACTCAAGTCAACATTTCTAAATAATTCACAATTTAATCCCTTGAATTATATAATTCCTTTATTTGCCCCTCTCCACACTTTAACTTTATACCTTTATGTTTAATGTTTTATAATGTAATTCCCACTTATATTAAACTTCTCTCTTAATATATTCAATCCCAAACTTTATTATATAATTTTGAGTAAATTACTCGGAACCCCCTTCAGGTATGGGTATAATACAGTTAACCCCCTTGTGTTTATCATAATTATTGGTAACCACCCTGAGGTTACAGTATCTCTGACTATGAGCCCCGAACTATAATTTTTTTTATCAAAACGTTAACTATATGTTGACCCATCAGCTTAATCACATTATTAATGCTAGCCTCGACAACAAAACTACTTAATCAACATCGTTTAAGTCTCCCTCATCCCAATTTGGATGCATTTTCGAGGTAGGGTTGACATTGTTTAGACAATAAGAATGCTGATTAAGCAGTGTTTTTTGTCCAGCATGTCATTAATAATGTGATTAAGTTAATGGGTCAACATATAGTTAACGTTTTGATAAAAAAATTATAGTTCGGGGCTCATAGTCAGAGATACTGTAACCTCAGGGTGGTTACCAATAATTATGATAAACACAAGGGGGTTAACTGAAATACCCCGTAATTAAAAATAGTGATTAATTAGGCTAATAAGTAATTTAGAAGCTTAATTAAGTGTAAATAATCATAAGGGAACAAATCCCGAAGAAAACGGACCTTTAAAACGGATTAAAAGCATTACCGAACCTTAAAGCACGTTTTTCGAGGTAACCGGGAAAACGTGTCTTTAAGCGGGTCAAATAGACTCGTAACAGTTTTGGTCAACTAAATAATCATTAATAAATATTAGTGAAGCTGTAGGACCAATAAAATCAATAAATCGAGAGATTAGTAAAAACTGTTAAAAACGGGAAGTAGTGGGGTAGAAATATAATTAACATAAACTTATGTGTCCAAGAATGTAAAAAGAATTTTAAAACCCCCTTGGTCTATGTGTGCTGTCCGATTTTACATATATATATACACACACACACACTCTACTCTCCCCTTATTAGCTAAAAACAAAAATAATAAAGTAACTCTCTCCTCACTTTATTACTTTATTTCCCTCACTTACAATTCTCTCTCCTACCCATTCTCTTTACTCACGTAAGACTCACCCCCCTCACTCTCTCTTTTCCTCTTCTTCTACCTCCATGCGATTTCCATGGTGAAAGCAAAGAACCACTAAAAACCTCTACTTCTCTCCTTTGTAACTCTCTCCAAACTTCTCCAAAAATTATAAAAACACCACCATTGTAATCCTCTCATCAAGAGCTATATTTCCATCTTTCCAAAATCCAAAAACAAGCACTTTCGATTTTATGGGATACCCCATTTGGAGTTTAACACACCATTAGAAGGCCTCCTCTCCTTGTTCTTTAAGGTAAAACATTCTCAAAAACTTCATCTTTTCTAGCTAAAGGGGCAAAACGAAAATGTGAACTAAACCCTTGCTTGCTCCTCTTGTCCCAGCCGGTTTTGGCATTTGAAAGGGGTGAAAGACCATGCTTGAGCTACTCCAAGTGTTTTATAAACCCTGCAAGGTAATATAAATTCTAAACCCAGAATGTGCATTGAGAATCAAAAATGTTTAAGGTTGTTTAGTATTGAAATATGTATGTTGATGGGCTGTAGCATTGGAGGTTGGTTTGAAAAAAAACGGTAGAGAGAGAGAGAGAGAAGGAAGGAGAAAGAGAAGAAAGAAAAAACTAGAAGAGAAACAAGGAAAGGATACTCTTTTGTATAACTTGGTAGGGTATTGTTTAATGTATAATGTAACAGATTTTTAGAAATGGAAATTGGTATTGTAAAATGATAATGCATTGGTAGTATAATGTGTAAGAGAATTAAGCATTTTGAAGCTTTAAAAGATGTGTAAAACTTATTGAAAACAGATTGGGATTTAGTTGTTGAGTGCAGGAAATTTTAGTGGTCTTAATGTGTTTTGCATTAGTATTTGTATATGAGAGCTTGTATATGGTTGATGTTTATAAACAGGTGAGAATGAATGAAAATGTGTTTAAAACAATGTGGTGAGAGTGTAAAAATATAGGGGAGACTATGGCAAAATTTATCTAGAATTAGAACACTTAGTGAATTTTTAACTAGGTGAATGATGAAAGTTGTAACAGATTTTGAGATAAATAGATAGAGGGAAGATGGGGAGAGATAGTTAATGTAGTTGTAATGTATTAGAGGTGTTAGAAATGACATTAGAAGAGGGAGTTGTAGATGGAGAGTGTTAGTGTTAAAATCTGTAGCAAAACACACTAGGAAACAACTAGTGAAAGTGTGAGTTGAAACTTAGAAAATTAGGTGAGTGAATGAGTATAAGTTTGTGTAATGAATTAGGAAATGAATTAGTATGGTTTAGGGTGTTTTAAATTGCACAAAAACATGTTAGGATGTAGGAAGATTGGGGAAACAATGGGTGGAATTGGGAAAGAAAAATAAGCTGTAACAAGGTTCTGGAACCGTCCGACCCAGACGGTGAGTCGGACGTGGGTCGGACGGGCTTAAGAAACGAAAACCAGTCTTTCTGGAATGGTCCGACCCAGAGCCGTGAGTCGGACGTGGGTCGGACATGGCTTAAAAACTTTCTGTAATGGTCCGACCCAGAGCCGTGAGTCGGACGTGGGTCGGACATGGCTTAAATAACGAAACGTAAACCTTCTGTAATGGTCCGACCCAGGGCCGTGGAAGTGGGTCGGACGGGCAAAAAATATAAGGGTCGAAGTTCTGACTTCGTCCGACCCAGACGGTGAGTCGGACGTGGGTCGGACGGAGCTTAGACTCGAGACCAAAACCTTCTGGAATGGTCCGACCCAGAGGGTATGGGTCGGACGGAATAGTGCTGGGTCGGACAGGGTAATTTTCTGGGAACGAATCTTACTGGAATGGTCCGACCCAGGGCTTGGGTCGGACGGTGGGTCGGACGGCCCTATCCTGACAAAAAAAAAAAATTATTTTAATGTAAATAATAATTGTATATATATATATATATGTATACCCTTACATATATGTATATGTACATGAATGTAAGCATGCAAGCCCTAGGTAAGAAAATAAAAACTTAAGTAATGAAACATGAGTAAGTAATGTGTAAGTGCAAGAAGTATAAGGGCATAGTACGTATGAGTTAAGTAATGATAGTTAGATTAATCATTTAATTGTATGTGTATAATAGGATTTGATTTGTGACACCGAAGGACGTTTGGAATCACGTACAACGGTGAACGGTATGGATTCCTCATGCCCCGTATGCTATCTTGGTTACTCTGATTTGTGTGTTGTGTGCTAATTGATCACCAAATAAGATAAATGCACGAATCGGAGTTAATATGTATACTTGTGAATATGTAGTATTGTATGTTGTGAATATTTTCTTAAATCTTAGTTTGTATAATTCGTGAAATGTTTGGATGAATATGAATGTGTGTATGCATGATGTATTGTATTGTGACCGTTTATCATTGTGTTTGGACTTCTAACTTATTCCTAACAAGCTAACCATCCTAACTTAAATTGGTAATTAAATTGGAATGAGTAGAAGTCCGATATAGTTTCGGCCACGCGTGAGGATGCGGAGTCACGAGAGGTTGGCTCCAATTCCTGACTCTTAAACTGGTCCGTGGCCCAAATCCCTTAAGTGGGTAGCATCCCGGATTGGTGAGTCAAGTAAATCCCGGAGGTGGGACGACGTAGTCCCCAGGGCCGGAGGTCCCGACGACTTAACTTGAGTATAAGTAAGTAAGTAAGAATGAGTAAGTAAAGAAATTGAAAGTAAGTAATTGTAAGTAAAAAAAAGTAAGTAATGAGTAAAAGAGTAAAGCATTCCGATTAACCCGGATGCATAATTTGGCTAACCTTGTGAAGGTAAGTAAGTTGTGTGCTACTACATTGTTGCCTTGAATTATGTAATGAATTGTATGAGCATGTAATTTGTATGAAAAGCATGTATGTATGAAATAAATAAATGGCATGTTTAGTGGACGTCAAATAGTCGGCGTGCCCTAGCTAGCACGCGGTATATGCGGAGTCCATATGCAGCGTTTGCTGAGCCCCTTGGGGCACCATTTTTACTACACGCAGGTACTCGAGAGTGATGAAGATGTGAAGACTCAACTCTATTTCTTTATCTTCTTTTTGGGATGTAAACACTGAATTTATGATGGGTGTACTAAGTAGTACATGGCTGTAGTTTTTGAATAGCCGGTGTACCATGGGGTACACCTTTTTGGATAATGGAAGTATTGGATTGGGATATAGATGAGTAGCTTTAGAAACTCATTATTTTGGGAAGTTGAAAGGTTGTAATTGAATACATTTTAATTACTCGGTGATCCAAGAATGTAAGTAGGTTATTTGTATTCAGTATGCATGATATTAGTAGCTCGGTACACTATGTTCATCAGACCGTGACTGTAAGTATTAGTAGCCTAGCTAGCCGTATGGGCGGTTAGCGGCATTGTTTCACCCGCCGTAGTAAGTATGTAATAATTCCGCTGCGAACTCGTAGGATTAACAGGATGATTAGACGGTAAGCATAGGATTAGAGGTTGGGGTGTTACATTAACTGTATTATGCCCATACCTGAAGGGGGTTCCGAGTAATTTACTCTATAATTTATTGTACCCCACACTACTAGAAAATACGTATTTAGCGACGGACAATTTCATCGCTAATCCATCACTAAAGCTTATTAGCGACGGATTAGAGACAGAATTGTATTAGCGACGGATTAGAGAGGGAAAAGGCCGTCGCTAATTTGGCGACGAAAATTTGGTTTTTTCAGATTAATGTTTAGCGACGGAATGTCCGTCGCTATTCCATCGCTAAAATGCTTTCATTTTTTTTTTAAAATTCAATATTTTAATTTCCTGAAATATTTTCACCTGTCAATGTTGACATATAATACATTTTATTCATATCCACTTTTAATATGCAATACCATAAAGAGTTGTACTCATTAATCCCACAAGCAAACAAAAAATAAATATTCAATATTCAACACAAAATATGAAGTAGTGCAGTCGAATTTGATACAGACATAGTTCAAGCTAACAAAGTCAAATGTCATATCCACCTAATACCCGCCCCCCAACCATGCCCATCCCCTGGACGATATCCCGTCTGATCACCTGGACCACCCAAACCACCTGAGCCATCATGCGGACCTCTAGGCCACTGACCCCATCCACCCGTACTAAAGCCAGTGCCAGGATCACCGTATGGTCGACTATGCTGAGAGGGAAACATTTGGGAGATCTGCGCTCGTATCATCCTCTGCATCTCCTCGCTGAACATCTCCTGGCGCACCACTTCCCTCTCCTCAATACGAACCTGCTGCCTGTAATTATCATCAAACTTGTGACCTAGCTCCCGCTAAATGTCCATCTTCATGGACTCGTATGTGCTATGGCCGTAGCCGGAAGCACGTGAGCTAGTGCCGGTACTGTGAAATGAGTCAGGGAAGTACGCTGGTGCTAGCTCGCCCACACCATAGACCTTCTGCTTTCTAGATTTCCCTTCAACAGCCTTATAAAAAATTTCATTAGGGTCTACTGGTGTGGCTTGCAGAGATGGATCATTAGGAGTGGTTGACTTCTGAGTGGCAGCATCTAACAGCTCTTCGTATTTATGCTTCATAATCATAACACAATCATATAATTAGTACTCATCGTTAATGAATAAATTTCAATAATGTAGCTCAACTTAAATAAGTTAAATTAAAACACTTATAGCACCGTCCTCGACCTTGGAGCATACTGGCACACTGTTTCCATGCTCATCCTTGCTCGAATGAGTGTGTATGAACAATGTGTAAGCATCTGGCTCTGTACCGTATTTCTTAGTCTACACAAAAAAACACTTGATTAAATTAGAATCAAGCCTTTAAAAAATTTGATAGAACCTCCCATGTTTTTTACATTTTCCCACACATAAAGACCAAGATTGTTCAGTCAGAATCAGTCTATCAGATAATGATTAATCGATCAAGGCTTAAAAAAATCTGACATAACCTCCCTTGTTTTTTTTGCATTTTCCCACACATATACAATCCAATATTGTAGATATCAGAATCTGATAACAATCACAACTCACATCATGCATTCAAAGTTGCATTATCATATTCACATTCACATGTACTTGCATCAAGTTTCATATACACTTGCATAACAAAAAGACTCACCAGAAACCTCTTATGCTCATTTATCGTGCGAGAACCGCACGCATGAGTAGATAGACCACCACTAGGTGTGTGCTCAATCCTCCGGTTGCGAGAGTTAGTCTCGCTGATCTTCTTAAACTTCTCATTCGCCCACTGCTGTTCCCAAGCTTGCCAGATTTCATCTCTAACTTTTCTCTTCATTTTATTAGCCTTCATCTTGTAGAGTGTGTCTGAATATCGTTTTCTGCCCAAGGCGCAGAATAACTCATAGACGACACTCTCAAGGTCAGGATCCCAATAGAAGCGCTTCTGCATAAATTAGTAAGTGTAAGCAAAACTTATAAAAAAAAGAAGTTAAGGATCAAGAATGATTATGTACCTTGAACTCACTCAAATAGAATCTATGGCCGTCCTGGCCCTAACCCTCCCAACTATAACCCTTTGGAAACCACCTCGTCTCAAAGCAAGGAAGAAAAGAACGAGCAACCTTGTTTGTAGGTAGTAGCTCCCTATAATTATATAATGCGTCACAATTGACAATTAGCATATATATATATATATTTAAAACAAAGTTTATTGACAATTGTTTTGTACTTACATAGTACTTACCTGTCAGAAATAGTGATGACCACGCGGGGATCAACACCACCACCGTGTGAAGCGTGTGAAGCCTCTGAGCTATGCGGAGCTTCGTCAAATGGTGGTGAATCATTATGTCATGGAGGAGTAGACTGATGTGGAGGAGTATGCTAACGTGGTGGAGTAGGCTGCCGTGGAGGTGGAGGAGTAGGCTGCCGTGGAGGTGGAGGAGTAGGCTGCCGGCGTGGAGGTAGAGATATAGATCAACGTCTCTCAACAGACGGCTGTGAATCCGGGATAATAGAAGAAGAGCGTGGGTGAGAGTTGAAGAAAGGGGTCCCTATGGGTGCTCGTCTTGACAAAGAGTGTGAAGGAGGCTGATGTGTAGAACCCAACGGGGGATCCATAATCGGAACCATCCACATGATCACCTGCAGCCTGCTGAGAATCACCTGGGGGAGTAGAAGTGCTGTCCCTGCTTCTGCTTCGACCAAATGACCACCCAGATTTTAAAAAACTCCTACCACATGCCATCACTATGAAAACCCATGACAAACATCACATTAAACACTTAGTAGAATAAATATTTTTAACACTAATTAAAAAAACAAATGAAAACAATAATATATTGATGTTGCATAGTTAGTTGTATATAAGTTTACTTGTTAAATTTCTGTATATGTTATGTATACTAAATCAAATGTTTCTTCATCATCGACCAAAGGTGATAAAACCACATGATCTATGGCTTCATCATCGACATAGTCTCCCCTATTTTTTTTACTTTTCCGCTTATTTCTAAGCATCCCACAAGGAAAATTCACAAATACCTACAACATTTATCAACAGAACTCAACAACGGGAGAAACATTCAAATATATCATCCTTGTTAATCAGTAAGTTGGTTCAAACACAGATTAAATAATGTACATAAAAAGAGTGCTAAACATCTACTGTAACACCCTTAATCCTAATCCTGTAATATAATCGCAAGTCGTAGCATTACAAAATATAATTCGCAGCAGAAAATAAAACTATTTAATGTTTGGTGTTACACGCCGTTACCCACCCCTGTGAGTGACAAGGCAACCTTACTCCATCAATCCACTTCAACTCTCCACCGCTGTGATGACGAGATATTGAGCAATCTTAAGCTTACAATCCAAATCCAAACTAAACATCTGAGCTACTAAACCCAATGCAACAGAACTCCATATTACAGTACGTAATAAAACTAAAAGTGTACTATATTAAAATACAACAACTACCCAGCGTCCCGCTCTTCGGCTTCGTGTCTCTTCTCAGTAACCTGAAATGTTTTGCCCATTGAAGGGCTCAGCAAACGATATGCTGGTATGCTAAATGTAGTCTTAAATCATTGGGATCCCTTAAGTCGTTTAGCCATCTTGATATTAGGTTCATTACATGCTGTACCAGTTTATAATAATAGTAACAACCGTAAATATTTAAACAATCACATAAAAGTTCAACCAACAATATAATCACACAACCAATAACCAATAATCAGTAACCAATAACCAATAACCAATAGTCAATAACCAATAACCAAACAAGATACGCGTATTATTTAACTACACTTGTTAGTTGGCCTCATGGCCCTTATCCTTTTTAACCAATCACTTTACCCTTCCAATTAATTTCCACCTCAGGCATCATGTTAGGACAACCCTTAATAACTTATTAATGGACAGTAGTCCCCTGGGTTCCAATGGAACCGTTGCCAGCTGACCCTGTGGTCCTGGATATTTTTATTTGCCTTGAAGGCGACCAATTCGGCCGAAACCTGTGCACCAACTGTAACACCCCTACCGCTAATACTGTCATTACCGTCCAATCTCCTTATACAATCCAGACTCACGCAGTGGATACTTACATACTCAACGGTGGGTGATACAATGTTGTTAGCCACACACGTGACTAACAAGGCTACTACTACTACATACAGCATCGGTCTGACGGACCGGAATATCCGAGTACTACACACTTACAATACATACTCCAACTACCAAATCAAATACTAGAACTTCCCATTCATTACAATACTCCATAAGTTCAATACAATGTAATACACCGAGTTTACTAAGATCCATATACACATACAACACCTCTTTCAATTTCATAGATACCCATTAAGAGTCTAACCACTACCCATTCCTCACAAACAACTTACTTTCAAAGTACAAGGGGTGTGCCACTTAGTACACTTCTACATTCTACTTCTAACTATCCAAGTGTAGCCACCGGTCTCTTACCATGACCATATCCGCTTCGGGTACCTGCACACTAAAAACGTTCCCCCGCGTACTAGCGAGGGTACACCGACCACTTGGTCGAATACATGCAATTCATTTTATTCAAACATACATGCATACATGCTCTTATACACAATACTACAATACGTTACGCAAGGAATACACATATACACTTCAATACATACAATGAGATTATACAAGTCAAACAATACTTACTTACCTTCTTCTGTCTTACGCATACACAATACATACTCAATGCATACACATTTCATACTCAATATATACATAATACCCAATGCTTGTTAGCTTCATTTGTCCACCCGGGTTAATCGGGTGGAAATTAATCTTTTACTCGGGGTCAATGACTCACACCAGCCAAGATCATTACTCATACAATACTTACTTTACTTTACTACTTACTCAAGTCAAGTCGTCGGGACCTCCGGCGCGGGGACTACTCTGTCCCACCACCGGGATTTACTTGGTTCACCAATCTAGGATGCTACCCATTTAAGGGGTTTGGGCCGTGGACCAGTTAAAGAACCAGGAATCGGATCCAACCTCTTGTGTCTCCTCATCCTCACGCGTGGCCGAAACTATATCGGACTTATACTCATTCCAATTTACTCATACTTACGTTAGGAGTTAGGTGGTTAGGAATTAGTAGAAGTTAATCACATTCAAGCCACACAATGAATACATTACTCCCATACACATTCTCGCATGTACAATACAAGATACAAATACGCTACAAAGTACATACACACTTATTATCATTCATACATTTCATGAATTATCTAAACTGATTGTTCAAGATAATATATCAAGAACAATTTAAACAAGCACAGTAATGCAATATAGTCCGATTCATGCATTTATCTTATTTAGGTGATCAAATAAGCACACAAATCGGGGTAACCAGGTTAGGATACAGAGCATGAAGAAATCATACCTTGTACCGTTGATTTGGACTCACCGACTCCTCTTCGGTGTTCAACTATTCAAATCCTATCATACACATACAGTTGGGTGGTTAATTATCTATAATTAACCTTACTTATTACTTTTCTAAAGTTTCCCAGTTTATACTTAATAATTCCTTATTATTCAATACATTTACATGTGTTACTTACTTAAAATTATTTTCTAAACTTGTTTATGGCCTTAATGCCCTTTAAACATCATTAAGCATGTCTTAATTATCTTATACCATCACTACCCATCATTACCCATCCTTAAAATAGCTTTAAACTAGTTTTTGTACACATTTTGAGGTGGTCCGGGTTGCTGTCCGGGTTTACAAACCCGGACCACCACTTTAAAAGACTCTCGGGTGTGAAATTCATCTGGTCCGGGTTTACACCCTACCCTACAAACCGGACCACATGCCATTGTGAGTTACGAGGGTGTTTTTTGTATGGTCCGGGTTTCTGTACTCCTTTGCAAACCCGGACCACTTGTTTTAGTAAGTTACGGGTATGTTTTTGGGGTGGTCCGGGTTAGTGTCCTAGTTTGTCAACCCGGACCACTCCTTCTGTATATCAGTCTGTCGAGTTTTTATGCTGGTCCGGGTTTCTGTACCGGTTTACAAACCCGGACCAGTTGCAGGCTTACAATTTATATAAGTTTTTGAACTTGTTTTAATTCCAAACTTCTACCAATCTCTTCCCTAATATTCCTACATATTATCTAGGGTGTTTTGACCCTAATTAGGCAATCAAAACTAGCCTAATCCATCTCTATACCAATCTGTTACAAAACACCATTCACTGTCAAATTTTCTCCCCTGTTACAGTTTTCTACTTCCACAAATGCTACAGATTTTCCTTTCTCCTTTACCATTCAATACTCCCTCTACTAATGCTCCTCCTAGCATTCTAATTACCTTATCTTACCACTCTAGTTCTTCCCATTACTTAAACCTTTCTCAATCTGTTTCCAAACTACTCAAACTGCTCACATAAGCTTCTCAAATATACCTAGTCACCACCTAGGTTATCCTTTCTCCTTCCACATCTAAGTCCTCCAATTTCCATACAAATCTGGGCAGAGGTTCCCCTATATTTTTAACATTGCCCACATACATTTTCAGCTCACACATTCATTCCAATTCCCATATCAAGTCACACATCTTTCTACACACTATAACACAATATTTTTCTTGCACATACATTACCCAATGTTTTCCCAAGCCTTTAAACCTCTTTTAAACTTCCAAAACTGTTACATTCTCTTCCTCATTATACTACAATATACTTACTACTCATTACCATATACTTTACACATTTCCAATACCCAAAATCTGTTACACTACACAATGCAAAACTAGCCCAAGGTAATGCATTTACCTTGTGATTTTTGTTCCTCTTTCCTTCTTCCCCTTCTCTTCCTTTCTTCTTTCTTTTCCTTCCTTTCCTTCTTGTTCTTGGTTCCAAATGGAGTCCACACTCCAATGCTACAGCCCATACCAACACACAATTCTAACTTATCATTCATTCATAACTAACCCTAGAATTTAGTTATGTTTAGGGTTTAGAAAGAACATTACCTCACAACCAATGAGTGAGGTCCTTGGTTAGCAAGAGAGTGAGATTTCTAGCCCATGGGAGAAGCCAAAATCGGCTGGGATACAAGGAACAAGACAAGGGTTCAACATAAATTTTGTTTTGCCAACAAGGGCTAGAAAAGGATGAGTTTTCAAGATTATTTTTACCTTATAGCATCAAGAAGAAGGAAGAGCTTCCAATGGTGGTCTCTAACCTTCAAATGGAGAATACCCATGGAGATGAAAATGGGTGTTTTCGATTTTTGAAAGGAGGAAGATGATCTCCTTTGCAAGGGGAATCTAATGGTGTAATTTTTGTTGCATTTGGAGAAGGATTGAGTCTTCAACAAGAGGAGAGAAGAGGAGGGCTGTATGAGGGTTGTAGAAATCGCCATGGCTGTCGGCTTGAGGAGGAAGAAAATCAGAGGTGAGGGGTGAGTGCAGTACGTGAGGGGATTAGAGAATGAGGGGGAGTAGAGGTGAGAGAGTGTGAGAGCCCTTTTTACTTTTCCCCCTTTTTACTTTTTAGCTCCACATTTAATTAGCTAGTTACAAGTGTGTGTGTGTGTGTGAGCTTTTGACTTATTACAAACCGGCCCCCACTGTTATACTAGTTGGATCGTTTTTTCATCTTTTACAGAAAACACTCATTTATTTACCCGGTTTAGTACTATTCACTAACCGGGCTCGTTTTCTGGAATTTTCTTGTTTCTTTATTTTTATTGGTTATTAAGCTTCCATTAATGCTTAATTATTTTTATTTAATGATTTATAATTTTTACGGGTTCGTTTGACCACTTAAAATCATGTTTTTGGGTTTTCTTGAAAAACGTGCGCTAAAGCTCTATTAGCGTTTTAATTCATTATTTGAATCCGTTTTCTTCGGGAGTTGTTCCCATATATTACTTAGGCATTATCAAGGCTTTAGAATCCATATAATATGCTAACCAAGGTCTATACCTCCTATGGTTATTTAACGCTTATTTAGCGTTTTTCCCTTTTTAAGCGTTTCTCTATTTCTTTTGGATCTATTTTTCCTTACCAATATTACTTAGGCACCATTAAGCCCTTAAATACCTATTAGGATAATTTTAATCCCTATATTTAAGGTCGAGGTATTTCAATCTACCCCACTTAAGAACTTTGTCCTCAAAGTTGTTCGAGGTTGTAGGTTTACTATACTTACTTATTTATGCTTGCCTAATACCAAAGCCATACATTCCTCCTCCTTACAATTCCCAATTTAATTACTCAAGGTTTCTACATTCCATACCATACCAATATACCATAATTACTCCAATCCGCATCACATCCAACCATCCGGTTTTACTCTACAAGGTTTATACATACATACAGTGCAAAGCTATCCCCAAAGCAATGCAATACACCACACAATTCCGCAGGCACTCAGGTCATCCAGACACGGGACTCCTCTATGTCCCGCTGGCCTTGGAATAATACAACATAATATACTACTATCTTCTCCCGTATAAGCTTCCAACAAATACTTAGTCTCCAGTCTATGGAAAATCCTTCCCAACGGCTACTTAGAAATCCTTCTAAAGCATACAACTCCAAATTCCAATTTATATTCATTACTTCTATCCTAAGCGTGATTCTTGTGACCACTAAAAGGGAGCTTCAAGAGTCATTCGACCCTGATGTGATCAGCATCAGTGTTGAACTATCTTTCCACCCCAATTTGTGTTTGGTTTCCCTTGATCTGATCAGGATCAAGTTCGACTTCCCACATCAATTTCAAACAAACAGATAATTTGCTTATGTCCATTTTCTATCTTTTACTCTTCCTAGTCATAATTATGAATTCATACAACTCCAAAGGATGGAATTCAGTCCATCAATCATCCTCACTCTACTTCCAAATTCTTTTCTTCGAGATTCAATACCTAAGTGCTCATTTCATCAACCTATGCTACTTCCATCCATTACTACTCTCCATCATCTCAACTATTCTAGCTAGGGAATACAATACATATAAGCTTCAATCGTCTTCAATTTGCTTCCAATAATTTACCTAGGAATACACTACTCATGGACTTCATTCATCAACTACTCTCAATCAATTCGTACTATTTCTTTAAGGCTACACTACTTGTGGAACTCCATCCACTACTCATTACTCTTCTTTACTAATACTCTTACATGGTGTTACAAGGTAGGTATATTCATCCTATGGTGTTTGCATCTCTCATGCCTAGTTACCACAATTACAATGTGAATGAATACATATGTTTATTTAACATAGTACCAATCGTCAATTTGATTCTCATTTATGCTATGCATATTATAGTTTATGTGTTTTATTCATGAAACTTACATTAAGAGGTTTTCGCTCTACCCCCCTTAAAAGGGATTACGCCCACATAATCTACCATATGTTATTATTATACATTGGTTGTTTAATTCGGGCACTCTGAAGCGTTTTAGCTTCTCTACGGTTCATTACTCAATGTATGCTAGTCAAAGGGTCTTAACCATACCAATGGTTTAGTCCTTGCACTAAGAATTTCTATATGAGTTTATTTAACTCATAATTAATTCGGTCCTAACTATTAGGCTTCAAGGCATTAATAGCTATTGTTTCATACTTACTGGGTGTATTAAATCTCTGAGCTAGGGCCCACTAGCTTCTGATGCGCGACCCTGATAACTTGGGTTATTCACCCTTCTTGTTATCCTTAATGTGCTACACATCACCTTTTTATCCCTTTATTGTGGGAATAAGGTTTACTAACCGTGTGGTATCCTTTTACCGCTGTTTGAACTCAATGAGTTTAAGATTTATAACCAGCTCTCTGGCAATCTATTTTGTATACTATTCGTACTCCCATGATTATTCGCTAAGCTCCTCCGACTTATTGTCGGGTGAGGTTAAGTCACCACTTAACTGTAGTGTTTCCTCTGTTGTCAACAGCTTCTGGATTATACCAGTTCTTCTGGTTCAGTACAAGTGTTCTTTACTTGTATGACCTTGCATTTTCTATGCGTCGGTTCTAGTGACTTCCTTGAGTCTCTTTTCACTCTTTATTCCATTGGAATTCACATTTTGTGATTGTTAGTGTGTTGTACACTCTTCGTGCTCCTTTGGCCTTTGGCCGCACAGTTTGTTGCTAAGCTTGCTTAACTGGCTTATGCCATGTTTGCTGGTGAAAAGAAGGGTTTACTACGGTTTACATTCTCCATATCCCTAGCCATCCCATTAGATCATCAGCTGCACAAGTGCAATACCAAAACACTCAGTCATACAGAGTGCAGAGGCGTAAACGCTTGACAGTAAGTCACTTATGTGATAGGAAAGAATATTTCTGCCTGTCATCTCATACTTATACTCCGTGTCATTATCTGCTACTTCCTCATAGCGGTCGCTTGTTGCGCACCGTATTCTTACTCATTGTACAACATTGTTTTTACTGTTCCTGTTACTGTGGTACTCTTTACTTATTGCCACTGTCATTGGCACCATTTCCTTATGGTGTAAATACACTAGGAGTTTCCTGTGTTCGTGTGTATGACGGTTGCCGTAGCATACCGCAATCTTATTATCTTCCCAATGTGGAGATGTCTTATTCAACTTAGGTTCTATGTGTAGGTTAGCTTACCTCACATTCTATCATCATTTATGATACAATTCACCAAGTATCTTGGTTGATAATGGATGAAGTAATTTATCGGGTTACAAGCTCTCTTGAGCGTTAGTCATTCGTGGTGTTCAATGTGTATCCACGTTGATTGTTTTTGACAATTACTGTTTCCCAGTGCTGAGCATTGGTTATATGCTCTAGCTGTGCAGCTTACATTTGTATGCACATCACCGGAACATCTCCATAAACTTCAAGGGTTTTCTGGTCTTGTTCTATCATTGATAAATGAAGTTCTTATTGAGAGGTTAGTTTCCGTCATAAGCCTCAGGATGAGGTTACTATATTAGTATCTGTTTATGTACTTCCGCCATTCATGTAGTGGTTCACCATATGTTTGGCTGTAAATGGAGTATACTCACTCCTTAAGTCGTAATGGTTTGGAAATCTCATTTCCTTATTCCATCGCCCCTTGGCAATATCTATATGCATAGGCTTTATTGTTATAGTAGATGGGAGCCTTATCTAAGGGTTCACATCTTCACCACATTGGTGGTCTTTGTTTCCCGTAGTGTCCAAGTGTGGACTAGGCTATTGTTGGCATAATTACAATTCCTATGCCTCTGTTTTACCATTTATACAGAAGGCATGGAGGGAAATTAAAAGCTTGTCAACTGTATACTAGACTGATGTTCTAGTGACCGTGACACTGAGATAGCCATTACTCCAAGCCACTCATTATGTTGAGCTCAAATTGGGTTGTTCAGTTGGCGATCTATTTGTCGTATGAGGCAATATCTCTTGCAAGTCTTGTTAGTAATTGGTGTGGGTTTTGCAACCGTTTAAGGTTATACAACGTATTAGGTTTATGGCTTTTAAGCCTTATTGCTGCAAGCTATGCTCTTTGCAAGCTGCTTATACATTTTTCCACTCCTTGTATACCACTATAGGGTTGGAGGTATTACTGGGCTCCATGGCAAGTCGTGACATCACACTTCCGTTCATGGGAGGCCCTTTAGGCAATCTGGTGCTAATCAGTGCCTTCTTGTAGTTTAGGGTATTTCCTGTTAAGTGAATTCGGTGTCTTAACCGAGTGTTCGTTCTAGCTTCCGTGCTCTTATCCTGACGCTCTGTTCAATAGTCGTTAATCCATACACCCTTCAAGGATTGCTCCTGGGTGTTGTTAGGTTACGCCGTTACATCCGGCTAATGTTTATATCACGTTGTGTCTACTATACCGCCTTGTGGTATTGTATTTAAGCTATCCCTTTTTGGGTATAACGTCTCCCGTTATTGGGCAGACTGTTTATATTTTCCCCTAGTGCTTAAGACTAGGTTCCAAATCCTCTCTAATGACGGATTATGCTTCGTGGTAATCTCATAATTGCTCTTGGGAACTCCGTCCCGTCTATTGAGCATTGTTGTGTTCACATTAGGCATTTGCCTTACTATGTTTAGGCTGGGTATACTTTCCAGCTGTCATGTATTTGTTTGAAGTCTTTGAGACATGTCCAATGTCTATACCTACTAGTCTGTGCTCTTGCACTTTCTAGTTCTTATTCCTTATCTCCAGATGGATTCTCCGAGTTCTTTATACTTGATCGTCTGAGGTATCTAGTTGTTCTGGTTTGAACTTACTGATGGTCCGTAGAACGGAGTTGACTACTTCCCATGCTTCGTACACTACATGTATACATACATGGGGTACCATGCTGATACGTTACCACTTACCTAACTATATGTCAGGCCCGCAAGCTCCTTCGGAGTGCGGTTGTCCCACATCCCGTAATTGGGTACACTCGTAGTGCTCGTCACACGCCTAGGTGAAGTATTCTATTGTCAACTCCTCTTGTATCATTCTATGATACTCACCGTAATTATGTTGGTTTGGTTTTTAAAATCCAAGGTTTTAAAAGAAGGTTTGTGGTTTTGAAAGAAAACTTGGTTTGAAAATAACCATTCGGTGTTAAAAGATGTTCTTCATGGCATAGTCATGTTGAGGTCTTGACCAAGTCCAGCTTCTTGCTGACTGGTATGTCCTTAATACAATGGTCAGGCCGTTAGGCCTTTTCAAGGTTCCATTCTCCCTGTTTTTAGGATACGTGATCCGGTAGTCGCTTCTTTGCTGTCTCGGTACATTACTATGTACTTATGGTGTGTTAGTGTTCCTCTACATATTCCTGCTCTTACTGCACTTGCCGTGGCAAGTACGTGGTACTGTTGGTTTTTGGTTAAACCTATACCGGTCTTGGTGTGGTTACCACTTGCATTTAATAGTCTTGTTGACTCTTCCCTTGATCATATTGATCTATGTTTGGGATACTCGATCCTTTAAAGTAGCTTCTCATTGATCTTGACATGGTTGTCTTGGTCGGGGTACTTCTCCAATCCTTGGAGATCCCCATTTATTTAGTTTTGTGTTTTTCCTTGTTGCTCGTTCCCACTGGTTTACCGTGGTGATTGAGCCTTAGCTTGTCTAGGCACTACTCTTGTAGTTGCATCGGTTATATCTTGTGATTGTCCTTGTAGCCACTTGAGCTTTGTAGGCCAGGTATTGTAACCTTTTTGGCGTTGTAATTTCGGAGTTAACCACTTCTGACTATGCCCTTAGTCAGCTAGCATACCGTTAATGGTATTATTTAGATATTACTGCCCCGTAGACTTGGGTCTCGGGTTTTGTTATTGTTCTTCCTTCCGCATCGTTGCACGCTTAGTGCTCCTTTTCCTGTTGTTGATTGACTAGCCAGGTTCGCGACTGCTAAGCATGTCGCCCCACGCTGTTGTAAGTTGTAGCCTCCTTATGGATGGAGTGCTCATTCGACCGCCATTAAGTGCGGGTATTGTTGTTCAACCAGGAACCATCTCTGGGACTTCCGATTCTTGGAATCTACTATATGTCAGGTTCCTGTTTACCGTATGGTGATTTCATAACTGCCAGATCGGGTTTTCCCGAGTATGAGAGGACTTTCCTTCTCTCTGGCGTTCCTTCCCAAGTTATACAGTGGGGTTTGCGGAGGGCGGGTCTGGTATTATAGGTATCCGGTACTCACCGGTAGTTCCTAACTAGCATATCCCTAATGCTAACACTTAGCCCTTAGCCCAAAGCTTCTAATTCCTAACTCGGTATTCCTAAACTCGGTATTTCCAGTCATCAGAGCGATACTTCGCTCTGATACCACTTTTTGTAACTCCCCTACCGCTAATACTGTCATTACCGTCCAATATCCTTATACAATCCAGACTCACGCAGCGGATACTTACATACTCAACGGTGGGTGATACAATGCTGTTACCCACCCACGTGACTAACAAGGCTACTACTACTACATACAACATCGGTCTGACGGACCGGAATATCCGAGTACTACACACTTACAATACATACTCCAACTACCAAATCAAATACTAGAACTTCCCATTCATTACAATACTCCATAAGTTCAATACAATGTAATACACCGAGTTTACTAAGATCCAGATACACATACAACACCTCTTTCAATTTCATAGATACTCATTAAGAGTCTAACCACTACCCATTCCTCACAAACTACTTATGTTCAAAGTACATGGGGTGTGCCACTTAGTACACTTCTACATTCTACTTCTAACTATCCAAGTGTAGCCACCGGTCTCTTACCTTGACCATATCCGCTTCGGGTACCTGCACACTAAAAACGTTCCCCCGAGGGGGTCAGCTTTCGCTGAATATGACTTCCGCATACCCCGCGTACTAGCGAGGGTACGCCGACCACTTGGTCGAATACATGCAATTCATTTTATTCAAACATACATGCATACATGCTCTTATACACAATACTACAATACGTTACACAAGGAATACACATATACACTTCAATACATACAATGAGATTATACAAGTCAAACAATACTTACTTACTTTCTTCTGTCTTACGCATACACAATACATACTCAATGCATACACATTCCATACTCAATATATACATAATACCCAATGCTTGTTAGCTTCATTTGTCCACCCGGGTTAATCGGGTGGAAATTAATCTTTTACTCGGGGTCAATGACTTACACCAGCCAAGACCATTACTCATACAATACTTACTTTACTTTACTACTTACTCAAGTCAAGTCGTCGGGACCTCCGGCCCGGGACTACTCTGTCCCACCACCGGGATTTACTTGGTTCACCAATCCAGGATGCTACCCATTTAAGGGGTTTGGGCCGTGGACCAGTTAAAGAACCAAGAATCGGATCCAACCTCTTGTGTCACCTCATCCTCACGTGTGGCCGAAACTATATCGGACTTCTACTCATTCCAATTTACTCAATACTTACGTTAGGAGTTAGGTGGTTAGGAATTAGTAGAAGTCAATCACATTCAAGCCACACAATGAATACATTACTCCCATACACATTCTCGCAAGTACAATACAAGATACAAATACACTACGAAGTACATACACACTTATTACATTCATACATTTCATGAATTATACAAACTGATTGTTCAAGACAATATATCAAGAACAATTTAAACAAGCACAAGTAAGTGCAATATAGTCCGATTCATGCATTTATCTTATTTAGGTGATCAAATAAGCACACAAATCGGGGTAACCAGGTTAGGATACAGAGCATGAAGAAATCATACCTTGCACCGTTGATTTGGACTCACCGACTCCTCTTCGGTGTTCAACTATTCGAATCCTATCATACACATACAGTTGGGTGGTTAATTATCTATAATTAACCTTACTTATTACTTTTCTAAAGTTTCCCAGTTTATACTTACTAATTCCTTATTATTCAATACATTTACTTGTGTTACTTACTTAAAATTATTTTCTAAACTTGGTTATGGCCTTAATGCCCTTTAAACATCATTAAGCATGTCTTAATTATCTTATACCATCACTACCCATCATTGCCCATCCTTAAAATAGCTTTAAACTAGTTTTTTGTACACATTTTGAGGTGGTCCGGGTTGCTGTCCGGGTTTACAAACCCGGACCACCACTTGGAAAGACTCTCGGGTGTGAAATTCATCTGGTCTGGGTTTACACCCTACCCTACAAACCCGGACCACATGCCATTGTGAGTTACGGGGGTGTTTTTCGTATGGTCCGGGTTTGTGTACTCCTCTACAAACCCGGACCACTTGTTTTAGTAAGTTACGGGTATGTTTTTGGGGTGGTCCGGGTTAGTGTCCTAGTTTGTAAACCCGGACCACTCCTTCTGTATATCAGTATGTCAAGTTTTTATGCTGGTCCGGGTTTCTGTACTGGTTTACAAACCCGGACCAGTTGCAGGCTTACAATTTATATAAGTTTTTGAACTTGTTTTAATTCCAAACTTCTACCAATCTCTTCCCTAATATTCCTACATATTATCTAGGGTGTTTTGACCCTAATTAGGCAATCAAAACTAGCCTAATCCATCTCTATACCAATCTGTTACAAAACACCATTCACTATCAAATTTTCTCCCCTGTTACAGTTTTCTTCTTCCACAAATGCTACAGATTTTTCCTTTATCCTTTACCATTCAATACTCCCTCTACTAATGCTCCTCCTAGCATTCTAATTACCTTATCTTACCACTCTAGTTCTTCCCATTACTTAAACCTTTCTCAATCTGTTTCCAAACTACTATAACTGCTCACATAAGCTTCTCAAATATACCTAGTCACCACCTAGGTTATCCTTTCTCCTTCCACATCTAAGTCCTCCAATTTCCATACAAATCTGGGCAGAGGTTCCCCTATATTTTTAACATTGCCCACATACATTTTCAGCTCACACATTCATTCCAATTCCCATATCAAGTCACACATATTTCTACACACTATAACACAATATTTTTCCTGCACATACACATACATTACCCAATGTTTTCCCAAGCCTTTAAACCTCTTTTAAACTTCCAAAACTGTTACATTCTCTTCCTCATTATACTACAATATACTTACTACTCATTACCATATACTTTACACATTTCCAATACCCAAAATCTGTTACACTACTGATAAGCCGCGGACTTATCATATTTTACGCCCTAGATTTAGTATTATATTCATCTAAATAAAGTTATATTTATGTCATTTATGCTCATTATGTGTTAAAGTATAATATTTGTACAGATTTATGTTTTTATGAGTTTTCTGTGCAAGGAATGATTTTCTAGGCAAAAGTTCAGTTGAAGCCGGACTCCATGCCGGGTAGTTTCTGCACGGCATAAGCACAGAACAGAAAAGAGGCCTTGCCGGACATGATGCCGGGTATATCCCATCCGGCATAAGTGAAGAGTCGCCACGGTTGACCAGAAGATGGCCGTTATTGACCGTTGGAGATATAGCTAGTGCCGGGTGTGATGCCGGGTATATCCTACCCGGCATATGCACTGTTTCGCGCGGAATCGGCGGTTTCGACCGTTAACGGTTGGGCACATTTCCCACGTGTGCCGGCTATTGGAGACCCGGCACGACGCCCGGCATCGACACAATTAATGCCTATAAATAGGCCGAGGAAGGCAACAATTGAAAACACTTCAACACCCATACACTCCACTCACAACTCCAATTTCGCCCCATTCCATTGTTGGTGTCCAAGGAAGTTTCTACAGTTCCATCCACGCGAAGAAGAAGAAGAAGATCCTGTCGGGTTAAGGCTATGACCATTCCCTTCTCCCCTTTGTATTCTCTTCTTGTAGTTGTGTGGATGGAGATGTAGAACTCCTTGCTTATTCTTGGTTAGGGATGAATTCCTTCTTGTAAACAATATGATTTCTTTAATATAATTTTCAAGTTTATTAAGAGTATGGTTCTTATGAAAGAGAAGGTTGATCTCTTTTTCTCTTCATGCAATTCTTACTTGTGGAAGACAAGTCCCAAGTAAGATAGGTTAGACTCTCTTAATGGTCTTCCTACTCTCTTCTTATGACTTAAGGGTTAGTGGTAAGAGTGAGAATTAATCCATTTTCCCCCATTTCCTTGTTCATTTCGCGGCATGATATATGCTCGATTTGTTAATAGGGATGAGTCTTCTGTTTTCTACTCGGAAACTGGAGAAAGAATATGCAATATGGCTATGCCGGATGCACTGCCGGGTGGCCAATGTCCGGCATATTCAATGTCTTTGAATATGCCGTGCAAGTGGTATCCGGCAGGACACCCGGCGTGTTCAGTTGTTGGTTAATTCGAAGGCCTGTGTTTATGTTGAGAGTTCATATTGATGCTTAGATGGTTTCACACCCTGGATCAAGGATAATTTCATTGTAATTACCACTTAGTTTAGTTAGTTTTAATGAGTTTAGAATCACATTTACTTTCCCCCCTTGTCTTAGAATAGGTTATTACCGGATTAGGACTAATTTTCTATAAGTCCCTTGGGTACGATACTCTCGGTCGTAATATATTTACACTATACTCCGACCGGGTTTTATTTTGCTACCCGTAGTAGAGTTGTAGGATTAGTTTATTATTAGTTTAATTATTTTTCTTTGGTATATAGTTTATCCTAACAATTTCTCTGTTAGCAAATTGGCGCCGTTGCCGGGGACTTGGAATTAGTCCAAGTCCTAAATTCGGTAAAACGCCCTTATTCTTTATTTTTTTTGATTCTTTGATTCTTTGATTTCTTTGATTCTCTAATTTATTTTCGCCCTTAGTTTTGCAGACTTGAATGTGCCGTGCTTGGTGCCGGGCGTCTGTCACCCGGCCAACTCGGAGGAAGTCTGATGCCGGATACGTTTTACCCGGCACTGCGTCCGGCATGTTCAAAGTTTTTCAAAATTTATTACAGTATTGAGTTCTTGGCAATTTAAAGTTGTTCTTGCTTACTCCCATTCGTTATTTCCCTCTCCTAGTAGTCCCTATATCATGATTCTTTAATTTAGATTTCGAGTTTGAACTTGCCGTGTAATATGCCGGGTTTTCTCCACACGGCATTTCGGAGGAAGTCCTATGCCGGACGGGTTGTACCCGGCATGTTCAAATTCTCTCATTATTATTGTCGTAAATAGGAGGGAAAGTTAGGTATGATCTCCTCTTGTATCTTTATTGATTATCTTCTTCACTTAAAGTTAATTTTTCGATTTTTGTTCATGCCGGGCACCATGCCGGGTTGTATGAACCCGACAGTAGTGGAGGAAGTCCACTGCCGGGTAAGAGTCACCCGGCACTATGTCCGGCAGAACCAAAACTTTATTTCTCCTTGTATTTTCGTAAGTCTAAATATGTCATTATTATTTCTTTTATTATTACGAAATATTTTAACATTTTCTCTTGCTCTTCCTGAAGTTATCCAAGTGAATGCTTCTTCGGTCAACGAGTTCTCCTGAAAATTTAGCCAACTTTGATCCGGAGATCGAGAGAACCTTGCTTCATACTTTACGGCAACAACGAATTCTACAAGAAGCAGATCCTACACCAATGGCAGCACCTACCGTCTGTAACATAAACCGGCCTTCTAACCAAGGCCAGAAACCAGCAATCAACCTTCCTATCCTTCCTCAAACCGAATACGATGAATGGCAGAAACTTAAGCCATATCATCAAATTAGATGCATAAAAGAGTTAGGATTGTTCGATGGTACGAATCCGGACGATGCTTTGCTCCACGTCACCAAATTTCTACAGCATACAAACAGCCTAACCTCCACAAACAATGTCCTCCAATACGCCAGACTTGCTCTCTTTCCCCATAGCCTTACGGGGAACGCCAGCAAGTGGTACCACAGTCTAACCCCCAGTACCATCACCACTTGGGAGGACATGGCAACCAAGTTTTATGACAAATTCATGCCCCCTAGTCGCACCCTGGAGATGATCGCCGACATTTACAACTTCAGACAACCTAGCTCGGAGAACATCTGTGAGACTTGGGACAGATTCAAAGGGTTGCTACGCACATGTCCACACCACGGCCTCACCAAGGAACAACTATCTCAGTTGTTTTACAAGGGATTGGTCAACCAATGCAAGACCATGATCCTTTCCTCCCTTGGTGCAGATATATTAAAGAAGCCTGGAGATCAATTCCTTAGTGGGGTTGAATCTCTTTGCGAAGAGATTAGGGATTGGGCCACCGGTGGAACCAGGGGTAGTACCGCTGGTTTATTTCAAGTGGAAGAGGGCGACTCCAAATTCGACAAATTGATGCAAAGTCATGAGCAGTTGTTGGAGAGCAATGCCCAGACATCAACGAAGGTTAGTGCTTTACAGAAAGTGGTGGAGCAAATAGCAATGAATAAACTTTCTCAACATGCGAACGTGGTTAGTGCACGACCACACGCTTCGAGCCCTGACATTCCAGACTTTCAGAATGTTGAGGAAGTTAATTATGTGAGTAACCAAGGGTATCGGCAGCCATGGTAACAGGGGAACCAACCCCCTCAACACTTTCAGAGTCAAGCCGGCTACCAGGGAGGTCCAAGACAATTCAGACCATCCCATCCTGCATCATCATCAGAGGCTGAAATGGCTGAACTTTGTGACACGATGTCAGCCCTGATGAACAAGACCCAGGATACTCAAAATGAGATCTCGACCATTCACAAGGAGCACAAATCGTTGCAGTTGCAGTTACAGCAACTTCTGATGCAACCACGACAGCAAGGTCAGCTCCCGTCCCAAACGCAAACCAATCCAAGGGAGCATGCGAATTCGGTCACCATTCTACCTAGGATCTCCAAGGATGCCAAATAGCCTAAAAGGCTAAGTGTAGGGCGGGTCCTCCTCACACCTTCAATGTCAAACAGGGGAGCCTTTCTTACCATTTAATTTTTCTCTTTTATTTTTTTTATTTTGCTTTCGTCAATACTTTCAACTTAGTTATTTTAGTTTTCAAAAAAAAAAAAAGTTTTCCAAATTTTAAAATTTATTGTTCCTTTTGAACACTGGGGACAATGTTCCTGCCAAGTGTAGGGCACGAACCCCCCTTAAAAAAATTAGTTTTTATTTATATGCATAAGTTTTGCGTTTTATCAATGTTTTACTAAAACTTTTTGCATGTTTTTGATCGAGATAAGATTAGGAATGACTAAAAGCTTGTTCTCTCAAGAGGTAAGCTTTCTAATGACTTATAGATTCCTGTTTTTAACTTTTTGATTCTCTTTATTAACATGAGTACATGATCTTGCTCCTAATTCTTTCCTTTATGTACTTATGGGTGTTATTCTTTTCTTTTCAAATTATGAAAAATCTTTTGGGTGAAAATCTTAAAAAGGGTTTTTTGTGCAAAAGAAAGAAGAAGAAAAAGAAAAAAAAAGAAAGAAAAAATCTTCTTTCAAAGGAAAAGCAATATATTCCTAGAGGTTGCATAAAGTACCTCAGAATAAAAGCAAGAAACGAGAGTTTTTCCTTTTATTTTTCTCCTAAATTCCCCGTTCTTCAATGCAAAAAAAAAAAATTCATGGTTGATTCAGAAACCCTTGCGAAATAGGGCTGAACATAAAAACCATTGATGAGAGTCTTGGCCACATTCAGAAACTCTTGAAAAATAGAGCTGAATGATGGAAACCGGAAAAAGGAGAGATTACAAATCCCTTATGCAAAATAGCCCAAAAGTTTTTGATCGGTTTTGAAATTCCTTATTTTATACCCATTAGTATGTTTCGATAGAATAAGGTAGATAAGTGATACTTATGAATTAGAGTCATATAGTTGGAAATATTTATCTACATTTCATTCTAGAGTTTATCTGTTTTGTGCATAAGTAATTAGTCCTTTCTAATCTTGTTTTGCTCGAGGACTAGCAAAAGGTAAGTGTAGGGCCTTGATAAGCCGCAGACTTATCATATTTTACGCACTAGATTTAGTATTATATTCATCTAAATAAAGTTATATTTATGTCATTTATGCTCATTATGTGTTAAAGTATAATATTTGTACAGATTTATGTTTTTATGAGTTTTCTGTGCAAGGAATGATTTTCTAGGCAAAAGTTCAGTTGAAGCCGGACTCCATGCCGGGTAGTTTCTGCACGGCATAAGCACAGAACAGAAAAGAGGCCTTGCCGGACATGATGCCGGGTATATCCCATCCGGCATAAGTGAAGAGTCGCCACGGTTGACCAGAAGATGGCCGTTATTGACCGTTGGAGATATAGCTAGTGCCGGGTGTGATGCCGGGTATATCCTACCCGGCATATGCACTGTTTCGCGCGGAATCGGCGGTTTCGACCGTTAACGGTTGGGCACATTTCCCACGTGTGCCGGCTATTGGAGACCCGGCACGACGCCCGGCATCGACACAATTAATGCCTATAAATAGGCCGAGGAAGGCAACAATTGAAAACACTTCAACACCCCTATACACTCCACTCACAACTCCAATTTCGCCCCATTCCATTGTTGGTGTCCAAGGAAGTTTCTACAGTTCCATCCACGCGAAGAAGAAGAAGAAGATCCTGTCGGGTTAAGGCTATGACCATTCCCTTCTCCCCTTTGTATTCTCTTCTTGTAGTTGTGTGGATGGAGATGTAGAACTCCTTGCTTATTCTTGGTTAGGGATGAATTCCTTCTTGTAAACAATATGATTTCTTTAATATAATTTTCAAGTTTATTAAGAGTATGGTTCTTAATGAAAGAGAACAGGTTGATCTCTTTTTCTCTTCATGCAATTCTTACTTGTGGAAGACAAGTCCCAAGTAAGATAGGTTAGACTCTCTTAATGGTCTTCCTACTCTCTTCTTATGACTTAAGGGTTAGTGGTAAGAGTGAGAATTAATCCATTTTCCCTCATTTCCTTGTTCATTTCGCGGCATGATATATGCTCGATTTGTTAATAGGGATGAGTCTTCTGTTTTCTACCCGGAAACTGGAGAAAGAATATGCAATATGGCTATGCCGGATGCACTGCTGGGTGGCCAATGTCCGGCATATTCAATGTCTTTGAATATGTCCGTGCAAGTGGTATCCGGCAGGACACCCGGCGTGTTCAGTTGTTGGTTAATTCGAAGGCCTGTGTTTATGTTGAGAGTTCATATTGATGCTTAGATGGTTTCACACCCTGGATCAAGGATAATTTCATTGTAATTACCACTTAGTTTAGTTAGTTTTAATGAGTTTAGAATCACATTTACTTTCCCCCCCTTGTCTTAGAATAGGTTATTACCGGATTAGGACTAATTTTCTATAAGTCCCTTGGGTACGATACTCTCGGTCGTAATATATTTACACTATACTCCGACCGGGTTTTATTTTGCTACCCGTAGTAGAGTTGTAGGATTAGTTTATTATTAGTTTAATTATTTTTCTTTTGTATATAGTTTATCCTAACAATTTCTCTGTTAGCCACTACACAATGCAAAACTAGCCCAAGGTAATGCATTTACCTTGTGATTTTTGTTCCTCTTTCCTTCTTCCCCTTCTCTTCCTTTCTTCTTTCTTTTCCTTCCTTTCCTTCTTGTTCTCGGTTCCAAATGGAGTCCACACTCCAATGCTACAGCCCATACCAACACACAATTCTAACTTATCATTCATTCATAACTAACCCTAGAATTTAGTAATGTTTAGGGTTTAGAAAGAACATTACCTCACAACCAATGAGTGAGGTCCTTGGTTAGCAAGACAGTGAGACTTCTAGCCCATGGGAGAAGCCAAAATCGGTTGGGATACAAGGAACAAGACAAGGGTTCAACATAAATTTTGTTTTGCCAACAAAGGCTAGAAAATGATGAGTTTTCAAGATTATTTTTACCTTATAGCATCAAGAAGAAGGAGGAGCTTCCAATGGTGGTCTCAAACCTTCAAATGGAGAATACCCATGGAGATGAAAATGGGTGTTTTCGATTTTTGAAAGGAGGAAGATGATCTCCATTGCAAGGGGAATCTAATGGTGTAATTTTTGTTGCATTTGGAGAAGGATTGGGCCTTCAACAAGAGGAGATAAGAGGAGGGCTGTATGAGGGTTGTAGAAATCGCCATGGCTGTCGGCTTGAGGAGGAAGAAAATCAGAGGTGAGGGGTGAGTGCAGTACATGAGGGGATTAGAGAATGAGGGGGAGTAGAGGTGAGAGAGTGTGAGAGCCCTTTTTACTTTTCCCCCTTTTTACTTTTTAGCTCCACATTTAATTAGCTAGTTACAAGTGTGTGTGTGTGAGAGCTTTTGACTTATTACAAACCGGCCCCCACTGTTATACTACTTGGAGCGTTTTTTCATCTTTTACAGAAAACGCTCGTTTATTTACCCGGTTTAGCAGTATTCACTAACCAGGCTCGTTTTCTGGAATTTTCTTGTTTCTTTATTTTTATTGGTTATTAAGCTTCCATTAATGCTTAATTATTGTTATTTAATGATTTATAATTTTTACGGGTTCGTTTTGACCACTTAAAATCACGTTTTCGGGTTTTCTCGAAAAACATGCGCTAAAGCTCTATTAGCGTTTTAATTCATTATTTGAATCCGTTTTCTTCGGGAGTTATTCCCATATATTACTTAGGCCTTATCAAGGCTTTAGAATCCATATAATATGCTAACCGAGGTCTCATACCTCCGATGGTTATTTAACGCTTATTTAGCGTTTTTCGCTTTTTAAGCGTTTCTCTATTTCTTTTGGATTTATTTTTCCTTACCAATATTACTTAGGCACCATTAAGCCCTTAAATACCTATTAGGATAATTTTAATCCCTATATTTTAGGTCGGGGTATTTCACCAACAGTAGTGCCCTCTGCCATCATCGAATGTGGATAATGGATTCCCTTAAGTGACTCTTCATAGTAGTCCCTCGTAGTGATCACGATGCGCAACCAGATAGTCGAAACTAGCTGGATTCCTCTTTTTGTAAGTTAGCCCTTTTGTCAGTGATACAATATCCAATCCTTGAGTTAAGACTATAACAGTTGACCATCACTTAGGTTCTCGTAATACCTAAAGGTCACCTAGTCTTGTTCGAGTTTAGATATATAAATTTCCATTTATAAGACATTCGCGTAAAATAAAACACAATGGTGTCGAGCAATACAGTATACAAGATCATATACATAAATCACAGATATCGCTCTTAGTAATTAAACACACAACGTCTGGACCTCAGGAAAATCCTTAGTACATTCAGACCACACAATTAACATACCGTTCACCGTGATAATTGCTAGCTTGACAATTCACGCTCAATAATTCCTTCCCGTAACGCTGTTATATATACATGCAATACCGGGTAACGTCAATACAATTAGCACTAACTATTACAGTACTGTTGATACAGAACTAATACTCGTAGTATACTAACCCCGTATGTTCTTTATTTCTCCCTGTTATTTAACAGTGGTTCGAGGTAGTTTAACAGTTCGTTATTTTTTGTAGTAACTACATGTGATAATGAATTTCCATTTTATGGTATTTCTTCATCTCATTAATTATATGCTCATAATTGTTTTCACTTATTCTACATATTAATACAATTTGGTTATTTTCATTATAACCACAATTATTTTATAAACTTTACATTATACTCCATAATACATTATACTCCCTTTGTTAATTAATATCTGTCATTTTAGGATGTGATTCTTGTTCAAAAATATTTGTCATTCTAGCTTTTTGACACATCTCTTTCCACTTTTACCCCTATTATTTAATATAAAAGTAATTATTATCTAAATGGAAAAGTAAAAAGTAGGGGCACATGCGTCATTATCCTACTTTTCTTAATAAGTGTGCAAGTTTCTACAATGACAGTTATTGTTGAACGGAGGGAGTATTACTTAGTTTTAATTCCTTTCTTTATTAAATTACCAAACCAACCTTATAAATTTGGTAATTATATTTTGAACACATAACTTTTGTAAATTACTAATTAACCACATAACTTTCGGTAATTACAAGTTGCATATACTAACTTTTATAAATTACTAAATAATTCCATAAACTCTCGGTTTCAACATATAGTTTCCTATATTTACATTTTAACCCCAAAACTTTATATAAGTTACATATTGACTCATAAACTATAATTTTAATATTTAATTTTCTTAATTACCGAAATGACCCATATATTTTCACAAATTATAGTTTCGACTTATATTAATTTCGGTTTTACATATAAGTATTTATAAATTACATATTCACCCCAAAACTTTTATAAACTTAATATTTTATGTCATAAATCATTTTAACCCAAAGTTTTTGGTCAACACTTTGACCAATGCTTAATTACATAATTTATACTTTAATATACCCAGAAAATCATATGTAATTCAGTTTCACTCCAAACTTTCCATAAATTACAAAATAGCCCCAAAACTTTATAAAATGTTATTTTAACACTTAAACACTTGTTTAAATTCCCCAAAATTTATAATATTAATTCCTACCTAATATTATATCATAATTATGCTAATAATCTCCTTAACTCTCGGCAATGCCATATAATACACTATACTTTCCAAAATTTACAATTTAGCCACATAAATTAATAAACTAGCCATATAAATACTTGTAGCTATTTTAATATTCCCAAAATTTATAATATAAGCTAATACACTTATATACTTCAAAAATCACCAATTGAAATACTTTGTTCTCGGCTGTAACAATATTTACCATATGGTTTCAAAACTTGATTTATATCTTATAATAAGTATATATAAATGTATATAAGCCATATAACACTTCTAAAAATTATGTTAATGACTTAGGATGATTATGAGCTCAAAACTAAACATTTAACTCCTAGGATATTCGGCTTGAATATATATGCATCTTAATTAAATTTTGTGACACAAATTTATACCTTAAGGTAATATTCTTCTTACCTTGTATGTTATAAGCTATTTTCTTGATAATATATCATATAGTTTCCGGCCTTAATTAATCTAAGGTTTGTCCATAAATTTTGTACCAAAGTTTGAAGCTTAAATTAAACTTAAACTTAGTAGATTTATTATAGAACTTACTCCTTAAATCAAGATGATTCTTGTACTTGATTTCCTCTTGAATTCCAAGCTCTTCCAATGCTATTTTGATGTAGAATTTTTGGCCTCCATATATAGATTAGGAGATCCAAGTGTTAGACTTCTAACAAGGATTTTTAAGTAAGATTTGGAGTAGTTTTACAAGAGTTTACCTAGGTATTTTTCAAGGAATTTTCGACACACCTTGGGATGATTGGAGATCCAAGTTTCCTTCATGAAATGATGAAGAGAACACTGATTTAGAAGCTTAGAATTTTTGGACATCAACTAGGTATTTACTAGGATTTTCAAACAAGAAATATACCTTAACTTGATCTTGTTTGTTCCTTGAGTTGTTGTTGAATCAAGACAACTCCTTGGAGTACTAATGCTTGGCGAAAACTTGTATGGATGCTAGGATGATTCTTGCTTCAAGACTTGATGGAAGTTGCTAGGAATTTGACACAAAAATGGAGTTTAAGGTTAAATCTCCATTAATGGAGCTTTAAGCTCACAAGAACAAGATGACTAAGGAAGAAAGAAAAGAGAGAATGAAGCTTACCAATTCGGCCAAGTGAAAGGCAAGGGAGAATCGCTTGGTCACGTAAGGTATTAAGGAAAGACAAGGAAAGAATCTTGACACAAAAATGTCAAAGTTGGGTAAGCTTTTTCCTTAGTTTATTTACTTGACTCTTGGCTCCATAAAGCCTTCCAATCAGCTATGCTTTCGGCCATGTGAAGGGGGAAAGAAGACTTGTTTGTCAATTGACACAAGATGACAAGGCAAGAATGCTAGGAAATTAGGTAAGGTATTTCTTTTGCATTTTCTATGTTGATTTACCCATATTAATGTTGTCTTGTTCTCTTATAGGCTTACGGCACTGTGCTGTTGCTAGCCATTTGATTTTTGTTCATGGAAGACAAGGAATTAAGCTTAGTTAGGTATATGTCTTTCTTTGATTTTTATAAGGCAATCAAACTTCCTTTTCCCTTGCTTGTTTTCAGCAGCCATAGGCTAGAGCATGGGCTGCTTCCTTGTTTATTTGCCTTGTATAAAGTTAGATCTAGTTTACATATTTAATTCATTACTTTTCAAAGACTAATCTCTTCTCATTTTCCTGCAGGTTTTCGGTAATGAGAGGCCTTCTTTGACTGAGATTATTTTGACATAATGTCACATGATATATGGAAGATGATTCACCATTCCATAAGACAATTTTTAAGCAAAAACTATGTCAAATACACAAAAAAACGCGCCACTTTGGTAGCCATGTGGAGTTGATTTTTAACTTGGTTCCTATCACACTATATTGTATTAAGATCATATTGTAACATGTTATAAGTCACAACATTTAATTGGTACATTTATACCAAGGTAAAAGATAAAAGTTTCTAAGGTAAAATGCTGATTTTATACTACTTTTTGATCTGATTTTCGGCCCTACTTGTGCTATGAGTTTAGCACTGGCTTTGATTGATTTAGATTTTCAATTCATTCCCATTTAAGATTCCCAACTCGTGGCTCCTCAAAAACTTCAAGGTAATAGCGTAGAACGCGTTTTTATGGCACCCAAAGGTGCGTTTTGTGCTTTAAGGATATTCTGGAAAATAAGTAGTCGCTACGAGTTACAAGTGTTTATAAACATTTTTTATAGTCAATAATGATATTTAAGGTGTTACATTGAGTTATATGGGGTTATATCAACTCATGACACAATTCCGGGCTATCGGGACACTCTCGGGGCAAAATAGGAGCGTTAAGAATTTCCCCCGAGCACTTTGTGTATTTTTGAAAAAGTAGTTCGAGAATTCTCTTTAGAATGATGAATAATGATGATAGGAACTCTAAGAATGATTTATATAGGAATTCGTGCCACTTCGGTACTTCTCCGGGGCATTCCCGGGGGTTTATGGGGCCCCAACGGGTACCTACAAGCACTTTGTATTTAATTGAGAATTTAGCGTGAGGAATTCATCTTATATGCTTAATAAAGTGTTATGGTGCATTTGGAATGAAATGTAATGCTTTCTTTCATCTTATAAAGTATTTCCGGGACTTTTGGGCCTTAAGGGAGGTGTGTTGACTCTCCTGGGCATTTTGCATTTCTACTCTGTTCTAGCTGAGGACCTGTGTTTTAAAGGTCATATAATGATCCTTAGTTGACTTAGTATGAGTTTTATAGTTCATATACCATAGTTAGCTTAAGGTCCGGCTTAGCGCACGTTGTTGACATTAAGGAGTTTCGGTGCGTTCTTAACGCCTAAGTGTTTATATATTTTCTTAGGGTTTCATAATCCCCCAAGTAATACTTATTTCTCACTATTTAATTATTTAAAGGTTAGAGGTATTTCATCTACTGCTAAGTCACAAATTAATTAGTCCTATTCTTATATTAGTCATTTTAAGTTACTACATAATATTTAAGAAAAACTTTCAAGGTTAGGCGCATCATATATAGTTGAAGAAGTAGATGACCTCATTGCAAAAGAAGACACTCACAGGAGATGGAGAATGCAAAACAGGTAAATTGATCTACTAAAACTAAACAAATAATCTAGAAAATAATAATCAATAAGTCTGTCGGGTTGCAAAAGTCCCTGGTCACTATAGTATAGAAAATTTAAGCAACCAGGTATCGAACCACGGAACTTGAATAAATAATAACCTAAGTCCTATCCTAAATCCTAAGAAAACTGGAAATTCAGGGGGGTTGTGAATTGTTTTTGTGTTTGAATTAAATAAATGCAAATCAAAGTTGAAATGAACAATTGGTGAAAATGAATGATGAGTTTGATAATATGAGTGGAACTCCGGGTTCGGGTTGTTCTTTACTGGTTAAATCTAGTAACATCTACAATTTAATTATGAGAAACGGAAGGGCCAATTCTTTCTATCTCTTCAATGCTAAATCCTAGTTCATTGACGAGCTCACCTATCAGAACATGTCAACTCTAATCTAGCAGTTGGCAAAACACATATAGGCGGAATAAGCACAAAGAATGTTAGCGTTTGTAGGAAAGATTATCTATCCGACTAATCCTTCCCCAAATCCCCAGGTTAATTCGAACTCCCTATTAATCACCTTGTCTGATCCTAATAGGTTTCGCAAAACAACTCTATAACTCGCGAAATTAATAGAGAAGGATATTGATAATCATTAACCTGGAAACAATCCATTACAATCTCATAATCAAATTGCAGAATTCTTAACTACATTGAATCCATCTTGAACAGACCCTACCCCAGAGTTAAATCCCTACTAGCTAGCCAGTCATTGCAAAGAAACAGATAAATACAATCAACGTAGAATTCATCTAAAGGAAGAAAAACCCTTGAGTTGAACGTTTATCCAGAGTCAATGGCTGCAGGTGCAAGGTTGAAGATGATGATCTCACTCCCTTCTGTCGATGCTCCTCCAGAATGTTGATGATATGCTTGATGAATGTGGATGAAGGTGAACTGATGCAATTGGCGTGGATGAGTGGAGAGAACCTCGTTTATCAGCGTGAGAGTGTGTGATGTAATGATCGATGATGAATGAATACCCTCTTCCTCTGATTAGGTCATTTAAATAGACTTCCCTCTCTCTTTTTCCCTTCAAAACGCCGAGTTTATACTGAAATTATCGTGCCGTCCGAACATTGGTCCGACCTTCAATGTTCGGACACAATGCTTTGAGCGCTTCAATCCCAAAATTCTCGACTTGTGTCCGAACTTGGATGTTCGGACACAAGTTCGGACATGCTCCGTACATCAGACCTCCGGCTTTTCTTAACCATGTCCGAACTTCGATGTTCGGACTGAAGTTTCGGACATTCCATCAGGCGCAGCACACGAACTCTCGACTTGCGTCCGAACTTGGAAGTTCGGACACAAGCTCGGACATTCCTTCAAAATCCTCTAAATTCATCGTTCGGACTCCAATTCGACCCCCGTTTGTTGCATCATCTCCCTTGTGAGTTAATCTACTGTTTCCTTGGCTTTTCTCTGCATTTAATCATAGAAAAAGGTATCAAGCCTTACCAAACAACAAACCAAAGGAAAACGGAAGATAAGTGTGGAATATTATCGATGTACGTATAAAAATTAGGCATTAAAGATCACTAAAACCATTCATATTTCCCACTCATCAAACCTCCTCACACTTAACCTTTGCTTGTCCTCAAGCAAAGCAGGAGTAAAACGTCTCAGAATGCCTCAGGGCCAAACCTTGGGATTGCACAAAATAAGGAGTTAAGACACAATAATCACCCAGGAATCGATCTGCTCTTAACTGCATGTCTCTTAAACAACGAAGCACACTTTTAAAACAAAAGAATATGAAGAAGCCAAATCATGAAGTCAAAACATAGAGTAACTCAGAACCTTCCAACCTTTTCTCTTCTCAAACCCGTGGATGACAAGGGGTGTGAAGTTCTGCCATATTCCGCAGAACCTTTCAACACCACGTACTCATGATCT
Source organism: Limonium bicolor (assembly GCA_023374045.1). NCBI lineage: Eukaryota > Viridiplantae > Streptophyta > Magnoliopsida > Caryophyllales > Plumbaginaceae > Limonium > Limonium bicolor. The sequence continues at coordinate 149,463,304 of CM041780.1, forward strand.
AATTTAAGGAATTGCCATAAACATAAGACTTTAAAGAACTTCCTCTTTTTTTTCTTTTGCATACATATCAATTTCACGCAAATAATTCATCCCCCAGACTTTTCTCTCCATCCTTGTAACGGTATTGGGTCTTTTATCCCAGATCAGACGACCTTAGGTAAATGGGTGATGAAGCACCCCTAGGACTTAATAACCGGATGGAAGAGGCCTGTTTTTGGTTCAGAAAATAACTTAGATCAGAGGAGTACCTTGCCTTTATCCTTCATTCCAAACATTCTCACTCATCCCAAGGTTCCAAGTTAAACCAGTTCTAACTTCACAACTAACTTGTTCACAGACATTTAACAGAATTCAGCCATTTGAAAATATGATATGAGAGCACACAGCTTTGAGCAAACCAACTCTAAAGGTCAGTACCGGACTCAACTCCACAACTAAAGATCCACCCAAGTATTCAACACTAAGAAGCACTCTAAGGGAATTACCCCCACATAGCCCAAAACCAAACAAAAATTAGTGCGGGAATAAATGACTGACACATTCAGAAAGATCTCCCCCCTTCCTCACACTTAATGAGGAGCAATGTCCGCATTGTTCAGAAATTTATCACAAGAAGGAGATCTGGCTAAATGTGTCACACTTACAAGGGGGAAATGAACAGGGACATAGGTATACACGTTAAAGCACGGGCCGAACATTAACCAAAAAGAAAAGAAACTGAAACACTCCCCTGATTTCTTTTGTGATGCTCTGAGGAAGAGGTTCTTCCTCACACTTAGTGTCCTGGTAGGGGAGAAGGTTTCCTCACACTTGCTTCCAAGCTAGTGTCCGGCATGGAGTCAGCACGATAAAGTATACTTGCACACATTCAGCAAACAACACAGAAAAGTATGCTAGAGCATCGCATTAGAGACATCAGTAATCAGAGTTAAAGATGAAACAAACTAAAATCAAAATTAATTAAAAATACAACCCAATCGAAATAAAGTAAATAGTCTAACACAACTGAAAGTAATCCCAAAGAGAAGTCCAGATAAGGCTTCTAAACAGAGTAGCACCAACAACAACATAGTCACTGTGGAGGCGGGTAGTACGCCTGCCACTGCTGAAACTGCGCGACCAAAGCCTCATAATCATCGTGGGAGCGGCGCGCGTGCTGCTGAAACTGAGCGACCAGAGTCTCATAGTCGTCCTGGGAGCGGCGTGCCTGCTGCTGAAGAGTCTCGATCTCCGCCTGATAGCGTCGATCCATCTCTATGAAACGGGACTCCAGCTGATCAAACTCGTAGCGAGTGACATACTCGCTCCCAGGGGCTGGCAGTGCAAGAAACGCCTCATGCTCGTCAGGTGTAGCAGTAGGGCGGGCTCTGATGGACCCTCACCCGCCTCTCGCTGGCGCTTCTGTGGTCGCGCGGCAGCCTTCTTCCTCCACTGGCCCTCGCTGAACTCAAACCACATCTTCTTCAAGGGCGCCCGCATCAATAGGAGCCCGCACAGCATGCAGCCCCACAGTAGGAACGGTAACCCTCTGCGCCTGAGTATGCTGCAGATCATGACCGGGAAGCCCAGCTTGTGCTTGTCTTTGTGCTCCATGATGTACTGCATATGCAAGAAGATCACCCATGGCAAGTAAGTGATCTGTGCAGCCTCAGCAAACGCCGGATTCAGCACTGTCTGAAGAAGTAGGAAGTCAGTATGGTTCAGGTCCGAGCTCTGACGTGGTACAATGTTCGCAGCCAGTAGTGCGAGCAGGACTCTCTCCTGAGGGCTCTGAAGCGAATCAGCAGGGACGACCTGCTTGGATGGGTCATCCCCTCTGCGTCGTCGTGGTCCCTGAACCATGAGGGGGGTATAGTGTTGGATAGCCGCCGTCTTGAAGTCGTTGGGTTTGAGGTGCTCAGGACGGTCGGGGGCAGGATAGGGAATGTCCAAATACTGAGCAATCTCCATTGTGGAGACCGTCACTCTATCCCGTCTACTATGGATTTGATCTGGCCGTCTTGGTAGATTGCATTGGCAAAAACATGCGCACGGCTTGTTCAGAGTACTGGCCCCCCATATCCAAATCTTGCCCCACCCAAATGGGTTTAATAAAGCCCTCAGTCCCAGCTTTGCTCCAGTTCTGGTACCACACCCCGCTCAGCAATTATCATCAATCTATATCGACCTCCTTCTCAAACCACTCTTTGGCTGCCCGTTTCTAATTCTGGTTCCAGAGCTCGACGCCTTGAACTGTGCTAGCTCCCGCAGCCCGCTTACCACGGCCGGTAAATGCTCAACATCTTGCTGTGGCTGAATAACGTTTGGAAGTAACTAAAACAGCAAATCGACCAAAACCGATTCAGAAAAATCCCAAATCTAAATCGCGCAGGTTAGGGTTCGAACGTTTTCTGCTCGAAATCAATCAGATTATAATGCTGTTTTTGGTTGATTTCTTGTGCTAGGAGGGTAGGGAATTCAAAAACAAGAGATTGATGGTAAGAGTGTGGAATTTGGTGGAGATTTGAGTGAGTTGGGTGAGATTTGAGAAGAAGAGAATGGAGGGCGCCGCGCTGTCGAGAGGTTGAAGAAGGGTTAGGGAAATTGTTTTCGTCGCGCCCTCTTTTAGTTCAGAATTTTCGGCTGTCCGAACTTCAATGTTCGGACAGAAGTTCGGACATACATACCTGGGCTGCGCTGCGTTCGTGTTGTGTCCGAACTTCGATGCTCGGACCGAAGTTCGGACATCTCGTATTTCCGCTTCGCCAGACTCTCGTGTTGAGTCCGAACTTTGATGTCCGGACCGAAGTTCGGACATAGCGTTTTGCACAGCCCCAGACTCTCGAACTGAGTCCAAACTTCGAATCTTCGGACTGAAGTTCGGACATCACCAAAAATGCACCACTTGTTTCTTTTTGAGCTCCAACCACTGTAACAAAAATCATTATCCTAAAAACAAAACTAAAAACAACATAAAGCACAAAATAAAAGCACCGAAAACACTGGGTTGCCTCCCAGTCAGCTGCTCTTCTTTAATGTCTTTAGCTAGACAATTTCTGCTTGATCAATCAGAGGAGGTGTGATGAGCAGCTCTACAACAGCCCACAGCGAATTCCTTCAACTTTCTCAATTCTTTCCGCATTTGCCAAGAGAACTTCTTCTTCTTCATGTTCGAGCTCGTCTCTTGAGAATCATCTTTGTTAAGGATTGAATTCACTCTCCAAAAAGAATATTGCCTGCAAGGGAAAAGATTATGATCAGTACCAAGATAGCTTTTTAATCGAGCACCATTTACCTTAAAGGTTTCACCAGCCTTATTTCCAGCTCGTACGCTCTATAAGATGTAACTCCTACAACTCTGAAGGGGCCTGCCCAGTGTGATTTTAGCTTCCCAGGAAAGAGACGTAGTCTAGAGTTAAAGAGCAGCACCAGATCCCCCACTTTGAAGTCTCTCTTTTGAATCATCTGGTCGTGGATCCTCTTGGTGCGCTCTTTGTAGATCCTTGAACTGTCGTATGCCTGGTCTCTCAATTCCTCCAACTCAGAAAGCTGAAATCGCCTCTTCTCTCCAGCGTCATGTAAATCAAAGTTAAGAGCCTTTAAAGCCCAATAGGCTCTGTGCTCTAGCTCAACTGGGAGATGACAAGCCTTCCCGTATACCAGCTTAAAGGGGGACATCCCAATGGGAGTTTTAAATGCGGTTCTATAGGCCCATAGAGCATCATCAAGCTTGACAGACCAATCCTTCCTGGAGGAGTTGACTGTCTTCTGAAGAATCCATTTGAGCTCTCGGTTACTCACTTCTGCTTGCCCATTAGTTTGGGGGTGATAAGGCAAAGCAACCTTATGAGTCACCCCGTACTTAGTCATCAGAGTATCAAAAGCTTTGTTACAGAAATGAGAACCTCCGTCACTGATGATAGCTCTTGGCACACCAAATCTGGTAAAGATGTTCTTCTTCAAGAATTTTACCACGGTTTCTAGCATCAGCAGAAGGGCAGGGGATTGCTTCGACCCATTTGGAAACATAATCTACAGCAACAAGGATGTAGTGGTTTCCGTGAGAAGAAGGAAATGGGCCAGTGAAGTCAATACCCCAGACATCAAATAATTCTACTTCAAGGATTCCCTTTTGCGGCATCTCATGCCTTCTTGAAGTGTTCCCCATCCTCTGGCAGTTATCACAGTGAGCACAGAAGCGGTGGACATCTTTGTGTAGAGTGGGCCAGTAAAAACCGCACTCTAACACCTTAGCAGCCGTCCTAGCAGGACCGTGGTGACCACCTGCCTCTCGGGAATGGCAGAACTCTATTACACTGTTTACCTCTTCATCAGGGAGACATCTTCTGATTAAACCATCAGCACATACTCTGAAGAGATAGGGGTCCTCCCAAACGTAATGACGGGTCTCAGACAGAAACTTCTTCCTCTGGTTGTAACTTAGATCATGGGGAACCAACCCAGAGGCAAGATAGTTAGCCAAGTCAGCGTACCATGGCTCTTTGACTTTCCCAATTACAAAGACCGTTTCGTCAGGAAAGAATTCATTTATGGGAACCCCGTCATCTGGAGTCTCAAGCCTCGATAAATGATCTGCAACCCCATTCTGCTTCCCTTGCTTATCAACCACTTCCAAGTCGAACTCTTGGAGAAGCAGGATCCATCTCAATAGTCTGGGCTTAGAATCATTCTTTTGGAACAAGTATTTCAAGGCCGAGTGGTCGGTGTGGGCAATTACCTTACTCCCCAGCAAATAAGGCCTGAACTTGTCAAGAGCGAACACCACAGCGAGTAGCTCCTTTTCAGTGGTGGTGTAGTTCTTTTGAGGCTCCGTCAGAGTCTTACTCGCATATGTGATGACCCTCAAAATCTTATCCTTCCTTTGACAGAGAGCAGCACCAACAGCGAAGTCACTAGCATCAGTCATTACCTCAAAAGGAAGGGTCCAGTCAGGGGGAACCACAATGGGGGCAGAGATGAGTTTATTCTTGATGGTTTGAAAAGCCTTCAAGCATTCGTCTGAAAAATGAAACTTTACATCTTTCTGCAGAGATCAGACAAGGGCTTCGCGATTTTTGAAAAGTCCTGGATGAACCTTCGATAGAACCCCGCGTGACCCAGGAAAGATCTAACTCCTCTGACTGATGTGGGAGGAGGTAACCCCTCAATGACTTCCACTTTTGCCTTGTCCACCTGAATGCCATCTTTGGAGACCCTGTGCCCAAGCACTATACCCTCATGTACCATAAAATGGCACTTCTCCCAATTTAAAACCAGGTGGGTCTCCTCACATCTGCTTAGTATCTGATCCAGCTGATCCAGACACACATCAAAATTCTGGCCATACACCGAGAAGTCGTCCATGAAGACTTCTATACTCTTCTCAATAAATTCGTTGAAAATGGCCATCATGCACCGCTGGAAGGTGGCCGGTGCGTTACAGAGACCAAATGGCATCCTCCTATAGGCAAACGTGCCATAAGGGCAGGTGAAGGTGGTCTTCTCCTGATCCTCTGGCGCGATGGGAATCTGGAAGTAACCGCTGTATCCATCAAGGAAACAGTAGTACTCCTGCCCAGCAAGCCGCTCCAACATCTGATCGATGAACGGCAGCGGGAAATGGTCCTTCCTGGTGGCCTCGTTCAAACGCCTGTAGTCTATGCACATCCTCCAGCCAGTGGTCTGTCTTTGAGGCACCAGTTCTCCCTTATCATTGGGCACCGCCACAATTCCTCCTTTCTTGGGAACGACTTGCACAGGAGAAACCCAGCGGCTGTCAGAGATGGGGTAGATGATGCCCGCATCCAAGAGCTTTAATACCTCCGCTTTCACTACTTCCTTCAGGTTGGGGTTTAATCTCCTCTGAGGTTGCCTCACTGGTTTGATACTGTCTTCCATGTAGATTCGGTGAGTGCAGAACCCTGGACTAATCCCTTTAATGTCTGCCACTGACCACCCCAATGCTCCCTTGTGCCTTCTTAAAACCTCCAGAAGTCTGCTTTCCTGCGAAACAGACAAAGAAGAAGAAATAATAACCGGCAGGGCGCTACCCTCTGCCAAGAAAGCATATTTAAGGTTTGAAGGGAGAGTTTTTAATTCAAGAGTGGGGGGTTTCTCTACTGAAGGAATGAGCCTCTGAGTAGGCCTGTCCAGTGGCTCCACAGGAGGAGCGTGAGGGCGAAAATATGTTCGTCCCTGGTTAAGCTGCTGGACAACAGTAGCTACCTCAGTGCTCTCCTTGTCATCCTCAATCGAGTGGCATAACACCTGTTCTAACAGATCAGAATTCTCAAACAGGAAGGAAGAGTCATCAGTACTTTCAGCGACAAGTGCATCATAATCATCAGTATAGTCGACATCAATAGAAAGCACAGCATGAGAAGAAGCATTTGTTCTCATCATCTTGGTGATATCAAAACTAAGCTCCTCATTATTAAATTTAAGGGTGATTTTTCCTTTGTCAACATCAATGACAGTTTTAGCAGTTCGCAGGAATGGTCTACCCAAAATTAATGGCACTTCCACATCCTCATCCATATCAAGAATAACAAAATCAGCAGGGAAGAAGAAGTTACCAACACCTACCACAACGTTCTCAACCATACCACGAGGTTTGATTGACGACCGATCAGCCAATTGTAAATTAAAATTAATTGGGATAAGCTCACCAGCATGAAGCTTTCTAAACATTGAATATGGCATTAAATTTATGCTCGCTCCAAGGTCGCAGAGTCCATACCCACAGTCCATGTCTCCAATAGTGCAAGGGATGATGGGCTGCCCTGGATCTCCACACTTCGGAGGGAGCTTCTGCTGGATGGCTGCAGAGCACGTCTCTGTCAGCTGAACAATCTCCCTTTCCTTGAACCTTCGCTTGTTAGAAATCAAATCCTTCACAAAGCGAGCATAGTTAGGCATCTGCTTGATAGCATCAATCAAGGGAATATAATTGTAAGCTTCGAAAATACACTCAAAAATTTCCCAAATTGATCATCAAGTTCTTTTTCTTTTAATTTATTAGGGAAAGGAAGTTCCTTCGGAACCACCTTACCCTTGGAGTTTTTAGCAGTCAAAGAATGAGAAGGGGAAGAGATAGGAGCCTGGGTCTCCTCAACAACTACCTCAGGAGGGGCTGGGGGCCCTGACGGTGCACCAGTGCTAGAGAAGGGCGACCGGTCTCCTCGTCAGCTTGGTCCTCAGCCACTTGATTTCTATTTATTAACTGCTTCCCACTTCTTAAGGTAACGGCTGCCACCTCTTCAGAATCTGAGCAGTCCTCAACTACCACGGTTTCTGAGACTGTCACTGCCTTCAACTGAGCTTTAGGATTGGAGTCGGGTTGGGAAGGCAATGATCCAGACGGTCTCTGCTGAAGAAGGAATGAGTCAACTGACTCATCGTTCCTTGCATCTCCACCATGGCGTTCTCGAGCTTCTGCTGGCCAGCTGCCAGATTCTGATTTATCACCGTTTGTTGTTCTTGAGAGGCCATCAGTTTTTATCCATCATCTCCTTTAAATTAGCATTATTCGAGCTCAGTGATGATGGCTGAGCTGGAGACTGCTGTGGCCTAAACTGATTGTATGGGGGCCTAACAAAACCGGGTGGTGCTCCCTGACTTGCCCTCTGAGGCTGCATCTGCTGTGAGTTGAGGGCGTTATTTGGATTACCGTACCGCAGGTTTGGATGCTGGTTCTGCATCCAAGGCTGCCTGTTGTACTGACCAATTACATTTGCCTCCTCAGTCTGCCTCATCTCAGCAACCATCGGGCAGTCTTCATAATCATGGCTGTCTCCACACTGAGAACAGCATATCTCGTTTGGACCAGTAGACACCTTCTTGACGGCTTGCACAGATGTCTGTCCCATAGTGAGCCGCTCGAGCATCTTCGCCATATTGCCCACTGTGGTACTTAAATGGGCCTGCTCAGCAGCAATCTGCTCCATCATAGGATCTGGAGTCCGAGAGGAGGTCTGCCCAACTGTGAAGACCCTTCCACCACTGTTGCTCCACTGGCGGAGCTCCTCGCAGTAGGACTCCATGGCCGACATAAATTCCTCTCCGCTTTTAGCAAGCAGGTTTCCTCCCAGTGCGGCTCTGACCTCGCCTCTGTGCTCATCTCTCAGCCCTTGGAAGAACCCCTGGGCCAAGGATGTCATGTTCTGACCGTGATGCGGGCACTGGCGGAGCAGCTCCTTGAACCTATCCCAAGCTTCGCAGATTGTCTCACTGCCGGACTGTCTGAAGGCGGTCAGGTCAGCGATCATCTGTCTGGTCCGGGAGATGGGGATATACTTCTCATAGAACCGCTCTGTCAATAGCTCCCAGGTAGTGATGATACCTGGTGGTAGACGGTGGAACCATTTCGAGGCTTCCCCTGATAGACTGTGCTGAAATAAGCACATCCGAGCATACTCCTCAAGCCCCTGAGACATCCCCAGCGAATCCAAATGGACTAAGAACCGATGGACATGGTCGAGTGCATCAGCCGGGTCTGCGCCTGAGAAGGTCCCTGCTGGATGATTCCTGACAGCGTTTGTTTGATGGCTTGGTTTCAACTTTTGCCATTCTGCTGTTAATTCTGCTGTGAGGTTCGGTAGAGTCACAGGTCCTCTTCTAGGAGCAGCTGGCGGGCGGTTAATTCGTCCCAATGTGGCCTGCTCAGCATTGGCATTGGCTGGTCCGTTAGCAGCCATGGCGAAGGTGAGTGCTCTTCTCGCCCTACGAGCTGTACGGTTGATCTCTAGGTCTAAGTTGAATCTTGGTGGGCCTCGAGATCGAGTACCGTGCATTCACCAAACACCTGCACAGTTACACAAAACAAATCAAATAAAAATGAAAACAATTGACAACCAAGGCAAAGGACTTGACAAAGTCAAGTCCCCGGCGTGGCGCCATTTTGCAAACAGGTAAATTGATCTACTAAAACTAAACAAATTAATCTAGAAAATAATAAATCAATAAGTCTGTCGGGTTGCAAAAGTCCCGGTCACTATAGTATAGAAAGTTAAGCAACCAGGTATCGAACCACGGAACTTGAATAAATAAGCCTAAGTCCTAACCTAAATCCTAGGAAAACTGGAAATTCAGGGGGGTTGTGAATTGTTTTTGTGTTTGAATTAAATAAATGCAAATCAAAGTTGAAATGAACAATTGGTGAAAATGAATGATGAGTTTGATAATATGAGTGGAACTCCGGGTTCGGGTTGTTCTTTACTGATTAAATCTAGTGACATCTACAATTTAATTATGAGAAACGGAAGGGCCAATTCTTTCTATCTCTTCAATGCTAAATCCTAGTTCATTGACGAGCTCACCTATCAGAACATGTCAACTCTAATCTAGCAGTTGGCAAAACACATATAGGCGGAATAAGCACAAAGAATTGTTAGCGTTTGTAGGAAAGATTATCTATCCGACTAATCCTTCCCCAAATCCCCAGGTTAATTCGAACTCCCTATTAATCACCTTGTCTGATCCTAATAGGTTTCGCAAAACAACTCTATAACTCGCGAAATTAATAGAGAAGGATATTGATAATCATTAACCTGGAAACAATCCATTACAATCTCATAATCAAATTGCAGAATTCTTAACTACATTGAATCCATCTTGAACAGACCCTACCCCAGAGTTAAATCCCTACTAGCCAGTCATTGCAAAGAAACAGATAAATACAATCAACGTAGAATTCATCTAAAGGAAGAAAAACCCTTGAGTTGAACGTTTATCCAGAGTCAATGGCTGCAGGTGCAAGGTTGAAGATGATGATCTCACTCCCTTCTGTCGATGCTCCTCCAGAATGTTGATGATATGCTTGATGAATGTGGATGAAGGTGAACTGATGCAATTGGCGTGGATGAGTGGAGAGAACCTCGTTTATCAGCGTGAGAGTGTGTGATGTAATGATCGATGATGAATCAATACCCTCTCCCTCTGATTAGGTCATTTAAATAGACTTCCCTCTCTCTTTTTCCCTTCAAAACGCCGAGTTTATACTAAAATTATCGTGCCGTCCGAACATTGGTCCGACCTTCAATGTTCGGACACAATGCTTTGAGCGCTTCAATCCCAAAATTCTCGACTTGTGTCCGAACTTGGATGTTCGGACACAAGTTCGGACATGCTCCGTACATCAGACCTCCGGCTTTTCTTAACCATGTCCGAACTTCGATGTTCGGACTGAAGTTCGGACATTCCATCAGGCGCAGCACACGAACTCTCGACTTGCGTCCGAACTTGGAAGTTCGGACACAAGCTCGGACATTCCTTCAAAATCCTCTAAATTCATCGTTCGGACAATCCAATTCGACCCCGTTTGTTGCATTATCTCCCTTGTGAGTTAATCTACTGTTTCCTTGGCTTTTCTCTGCATTTAATCATAGAAAAAGGTATCAAGCCTTACCAAACAACAAACCAAAGGAAAACGGAAGATAAGTGTGGAATATTATCGATGTACGTATAAAAATTAGGCATTAAAGATCACTAAAACCATTCATATTTCCCACATCAGAGAACCCAATGTCGGGTCTAATTCCGACAAATCATTTATCCGACACCCAGGTTAGACTTCTAAAGGCCTGGTGTGAGAAAAAAAGATTTACAAATTCGTTAAATGCTCATAATAAGAAGGGGTGTAATATAGAGTGGTCCCGACTCCCGAGATACAATATTCAAATCATCATTTCGTTTATAATACTCATTTTAATTAATTTTATGAAATAAGTACTCATCTTTAAATTCATTAAACCTTGTACGATTGCAACTAATAAGAACCCACAACAGCAACAAAAAGAATATACTCATCTTCCCGTCATTTAAGATAGAACTGATATTAAATACCACCCTTAATCTAATACTATAATATAGTAAATAATCGCCAACTTAATTGCATGCTGATCATGATCACCAGCAGTCATCGGAAAATTTCCCGTACACGGGCATTTGCCCCATTCAATTCCCATGCGCGGTTGAATTCTCCATGAATTCCCGTTTCCGGGTTTTTTTAAACGTTGTAAAGAAGCCGATAATTCATTTATCGGCATCATTGAAGCCGATAAATGATTATCGGCTTCTTTACAACGGAAAATTCGACCGTTGGGGCGTTGTAAAGAAGCCGATAATTCATTTATCGGCATCATTGAAGCCGATAAATGAATTATCGGCTTCTTTACAACGCCCCAACGGTCAAAAACGGCTAGCTTGTGGTTTGAGCTTATATAAATGATTTATTGGCTCTTTCCTACTTACTTCTGCTACTTCCTTGCTTCTTCCATGCTACTTCGTTGCTATTTTCCTTCTCTGCAAAATCAAAATTTGTTGTTCAGTCCTCATCCTCACACATTCATTACTCTTTCAACCATTTGCTATAGATATTTGAGATGGATATCCCATGTACTCTTTATCTAAATGTAGAGCTCAAATACAATCCAGATGGTATTTATTTCCATATTAATCCCAATTGGTCGAAATTTATCCATTGTAAAATTCCCCAGTCTTCCACATTTCAATCCTTCAAAGATACCGTCAAAAATCTTGTCGACTTGGAGTTAGGGGAGATTATGTCATCACCGACATGGTTTGCAGAAAGTTGGAAAACAAATATCCAACTTGCTCTTATCTTCCACTCAAAATTACCAGCGATTCCCGGGTGAAGCTGATGATATCGAACTTCATCAAGAATTTAGACTTGCTGAACAACGTGGCTGTGCAAGTTGAATTCGAGCATGTGACTACCCCTTCTCCGGAGGAAGACAATGAAACCGATGATGATTTTTCCCAGCATCAACAAGCCGAAGATGAAAATCTACAAACTTCGGATGATGATTCTGAGATGGAGCCAGAAGATTTACCTGACGACGACGACATGGCTGATGAAGCTGGGCCCTCCACACCGTACACTCCTGCAATGCCGTTCTCATCGCAAGTGGATTTAGAGGCCATAAGCCAGATACCATCAGACATTGATCGACGTGGTTTGCCATACTGGAGGCCAGGTCAAGTTCGTCGTGGGGCAAGAATTTACGGATAAAAATGTTCTTGTGACTGCAGTAAAACAGTATCACTTGGAGAGAAAGGTAGATTTCGTTGCCCCCGAGAATAGCCGGAGAATTTACACCCTAAGGTGCCGACAAGGGTGCAGTTTCAAATTTCGAGCCGCACTGCTAAAGAATTCATTTGAATGGTGGATACGGAAATTTAGTCCGCACACATGCGCTCCAGCCCTAGACGAGAGTAATGATCATTTTTTGACTTACAATTTCATAGCTGAAGTCATGATACCAGGATCAAAGAGAACCCTGCACTACAAGTGAAGACTGTGATTCAACTTATCCGCTCAGAATATAAAAGGAAGATTAGCTACAAGAAAGCTTGGTTAGGCCGTGCTGAAGCGATAAGAAGGGTCTATGGTGATTGGGAGTAGTCATTTACCGAATTACCCAGGTATATCATAACCATCAAACACTCTATACCTAATTCGTATGTCAGCCTAGAGTCAACTGTTGTGTTTCAAGATGAAACTCAGACCACTTCTGTTAGGCGGTTTAAGCGTTGTTTTTGGGCATTTGGGCCATGCCTCACTGCTTTCAAGTATATGAAACCTCTACTTCAAATAGATGCCACCCACCTGTACGGTAAGTACAAAGGGAAATTATTGGTTGATGTGGCTCAAGATGGTAACAACAAGATAATACCAATGGCCTTTGCTATTGTTGCTAGTGAATCTAGAGATGATTGGAAATATTTTCTTGACCGTGTTCGTAACATAGTCATTGGAGCTAGGAACGATGTGGCAGTTATTACGGATCGGGCCGCACTTATAATTTCAATAATGAGGGAAGAACAGTACTGGCTTCCTCTTTATGCCCAACATTTCTTGTGTATCCGTCATATTGCTTCAAACTTTCAGACAAGATTTGGAAACAAGAGTGGAAAGAAGTACTCATCAACACAGGTAATTGTGAGAGATTTGTATGTCTTCGTCTTTTTGTATATTGTTTATGTATTTAATCTGATAATATTTCTTGTGCAGGCTACTATTTTAGAAGGGATATAGTTCAGGACAGATTAAATCACTTACTTTCTCTACACCCCTCAATTCCTCCTTTTTTCAACGAGCTGCCCCCTGAGAAGTGGTCACGTGCGTATGATGATGGCAAAAGGTGGGGCCATATGACTACTAACCTGGTAGAGTGCATGAATGAGGTGTTGAAGAGGGTTCGTCTCTTACCGGAAACAGCTATTGTTGAAAGCACTTTGTACAAGTTAATTGATTACTTTCGAGATAACTTAGAAACTTACACACGCACAACGAATAGTGGGTTGTTTTTTCACCAAACACCTACTGGAGAAAGTAGGTGAGAACCAAACACTTGCCAATTACCACCGTGTGGTTGTTATCGACGCTATGGATTTGGTGTTTGAGGTGGTTGACAATGGGGATCCAAACTTAAGGCGTAACAAAGGTAAATTTGCAGTGCGAATTAACTCTAGGGAATGTGAATGCGGTGAATGGCAGGCGTTTAAGTATCCATGCTCACATGTCATGGCCGTGTGCTGTACTACCGCCCTGGACTGGAGGAACTACGTTCATCCAGTTTACAGACTTGAAACGATGATACAGGCTTACAGCGAGAACAAGTTTGTGCCACTAGGAAATCAAGGGAAGTGGCCCATATACGCCGGACTTCGTATTGTTCCTGATCTTGCAATGATGCGCAACGTTAGAGGCCGCCCCACATTCTCCCGTATTCATAATGAAATGGATGAGAATTATGAGCGTGAAACAAGACATTGTGGGCTATGTCGCCAACGAGGTCATGTAAGGACAAGATGCCCGAATGCAAGTTATAATTAATTCCCCAGTATAATTGTATGTTATTGCATTAACCAATTATGCTCCTGCTCAGACAGGTCGTGCCTTTAGCAAGCACAACAAAAAAATGTAATTTACCCATTGTTTGTTGTAATGAATTATCTTTACATTTGTATTTGTTAAATATGCAAGGACTAAAGATTGATTTGATATAGCATTTTATTGGCTAAGGAAATATTCCAAATACATAGAGCGATTCAATGACATCCATCACTGTTTTATTACAGAACGACATACTAATACTTATTCATCTTCTCATACGCGCTTTCTTTAAACAAGAACATATATCATAGGAGTAGCCACATATCACTTCTGTTGATGCCTTAGAATGGACGAGATATGCATCATCCACCAACATATTAACCTTCATGTTCGCTGTCATCTGAACCGTAATCTTCATTATACTCTTCTGCCAAGGATATGCTCGCTAGATTATCACGTGGTGGTGGGGTAACTTCCCTAAATGCATACACCACATAGAATTCTAATCGAGTATAAAATTGTTGATTATAAACGAACCGTTCAATCATTGTTTGAACGTCAACATCTCGTTTCATTTGCAATGGCTTCCATACAGGGCGTGGCTGGGAGCACAACAGTAATCGATGAAGTATTGATTGAACGACACAATAGTAACCGTAACGCTCTTTCAACCTAGTCTCTACAACATTGTCAAACTCGACAAACGTAATATCCATTTCGATATCCAAATCGAAATGGTCAGTGGAATATGTTTTGGCAAAATACAAACCTGAATCATTGGTGATTGGCTCAACGTCAAGCAAGATAGTGCAAGGGATCTCCATTGATGAAATGCGACGATGAAGTTCAGCAAGAGCTATGGATAACTTATGCAATATAGTACTGACAATGGATGTGGGTAGTTATCTGTGTAAGTGAAAGTAAAACACTTGTTGTATTTATATGCATAGGATAAGGGAGTATATATACCGTGAGACTAAAATTGAAATCCATTGGGGGACGGGGGAAATCTTATCCGATTAATCCTGTCTGCCATCATCTGCATCTAATTCTTTATCCATTGTCTTTTGTAATGATTTGTCTTTACCTTTTATCTGTTTTCCACAAACGAATAAAATTTGCTTTGAAACACCACAGTTGATATTCCACACGATAGTCCACATGCAAGGAATAATTAAAGCTTCATTTTTTTGGCAAAGACAATATTCCAAGATAAGGAATTGTATTCTATTGTAATGTAGCAGAAAAAAATTCAATTATAAAAGGGGTACACCTTGGAATGATGTCGTCACCTCTCCTTTCCTCAACCGTTGCCCCATTTTCAATTCATAGTATATTTCCTCACCGCTCCTCAACTAGTGAACCATAGATCAGAGTGATGTCTTCGACCAACATGTGGATGGCTTTGTACCGAGGAGATGATATTATCCTCAAACACTTAATTAATGTCTACTTGGTCAATGACATCATGTTGAGAAACGGTGTAGAAGTTGTGGTGATTAGTAAGGCTACTAACCTTTCTCTGACTAGCTCTAGGGAAGAAGTTGTCGTCAACCACTATTGTAATGTCTACCAGGTCAACAACATCACTCTTAGAGATGATGGCCAAGTTGTGGTGGTTAGTATAACTTGGCTTGATATGTTTTAGTGTATGTTCCCCAACTTGCGCAAACAATTTGAAATAGTAGTTGTTGTGCACTTCTCTTTTGTTCCTTTGTTTTACAAAGATGGACAAAGTGGCGAATGTAAAAACGTTTGAATATGATATTAATGTAGATCCATTCTATGACATCCATTGGGGGACGGGGGAAATCTTATCCGATTAATCCTGTCTGCCATCATCTGTATCTAATGCTTCAACAAGTGGTAAAGGGATTGGATGAGGGGGAATATTAATCTATTATACGTGGAGCAGCGCATCACCACATACTCTTGTAAAAAAAATCCACTCGATTCAAATTGTTGTTACACAATTACGTAAAACCTAATTGTTCCCTGACCTTTGTCTGTCAAGTTATTGTGCTATTATGTTACGTTGCATCTCGTACATTGACTCTTGCATCTGGAAATCATCATCGTCAGGTTCAATAGGATCATAGATAACTAGTAGTGGAATATGTGCCATGAAATCATTGTACTCCATGTAGTTTTCTATCATTCGTTGAACAGATGCATCATTGCGTACGTGTATAAAATTCCACTCGTAGTCGCCTTCCAACCCCAAATACACCATTGTTGCTATGTTTATTCTGCCAAGGATAGACTGCAGAGCACGGATGACTCGTCGATGTAGATCACAAAGATTATTCGGATACGACATATTTATTTCTATGCGTCTATGCCCCATCCTTTGATCAAACTGCGCACCATGATGACGACCGAAAGTAGCAGCATAGTTAACGTGCAAACTGAAAGGAAACTCCATTTGATTATTATAGGAGAGTTTGTTGTAAGATATGATCAATTCACTACTGAACTACAAAGCTTTGGTATAATGTTGTGTGGAATGAATGGGTTCGAAACCAATACCCTGTTTTATAATACTAGAGAAACGGTTACTAAAACGGATAGTTGAACGGCTACTTAAACGGCTAGTTAAACGGCTAACTCAACGGCTACTTCAACGGCAACTTAAATGGCTAGTTAAACGGTTAACTCAACGGCTACTTAAACGGCTAACTCAACTATTGCTTCAACGGCTAACTAAACGGCTAGGTAAATGGCTAGTTCAACGGCGAATGTCACAATCGATAACCTGTCTTGTGTCCCTAGATTCTCGGTAACGAAAGTGACAACTTGTTTGAGAAGTGAGATGAAAGGACCAGCCATGCTGCCGCTGACATCCCGTACAAGGACAACATCAATTGGGGTATGGTGTTGCGAAACCGAAGAAGCGGGCGGTGCTAGTCCAACAGCTAGAATATCTTAGCAGCTTACAGGATCTTATGATTGAATATGAACCATACATAAATGGCTAGTTTAACGGCGAATGTCACAATCGATAACCTGTCTCGTGTCCCTAGAATTGGGCGGTGCTAGTCCAACGGCTAGAATATCTTAGCAGCTAATTCAACGGTGATCCGGGCAGGTATGAGATTTCTTGGATTTCCTTGGATAAAGCATCTTATCCTCGTGCCTCACTCTACTTGCTATAAAAGCATCTCCCCCATTTTTCTCATTACATAACCTCAACTATCAACAGAGATCTTCATACTCTCGATTGAAGCACATACCTCTCGTCCTATTGAGTATGGACACCCTTCCATCACGGCTTTTTTTGCTTTACGAACCAAGCTATGCACCAGATGATTTTTGCATGGTACCCACTAGTGAAGGAAGAACGATGGAGTTTGACCTCCCAAATATACCAAATACCATGTCGTTCGAGCAACTCAAATCGTTCATCGAAGACGAGCTCTTCGATGGCTTCCAATGTTATCATGTCAGTCTCATTATCTACAGGAGGATGATGTACACTCACCCGATGCCATTCTGGTGCAAAATGGCTATCCGTGATGATGGTGATGTGCGCAACATGTTACTAAACTTCATCGGGGTTCAAGATGAAGCAGCTTTCATTGATCTTATGATTGAATATGAACCATACGAGAATGATGATTATTAAGGCATGTGGTGAGCGCTGATTGTGACGGTCTTGGTTTTAATTTATGTTCGTATCGGTTATAATGTTTCATTTTCAAACAAGAATGATGAGATGACGGATGTCATTGGACTACCATGTACTTTATTATAACACTGAAGCTGGATGTTGTTATTATTCAATAAATTCGCTACTTTGCGCGTATAGTTTGGACTCTCAATGTACCAGAACAAACCAAACACATTACCTGCAATTTAGGAAAAGCTACCATTTTTTTGTTAACGAGCTAGGGTTTAGGGCTACAGTTAATCTATGAGAAAAAACACATTATTCATCTAGAGCTCTAGAATGTTCAACATTATCATATTAACAGCATAACCGGGAAGAAGGGGTAACGTACCGGAACAGACCAAACACATTACTGGCAAATTCAGGAAAAGCTACCATTTTTGGTTAACAAGCTAGTTTTAGGGCTACAGTTAATCTATGAGAAAAAACACATTATTCATCTACAGCTCTAGCATGGGCCACGTTAGCATAAAAATGATTAATTACAAACTGCACTATGAAGCCATGTTTTAGCATCGATTAGCAACAGGTAAATGACGTCCGTTGACCTTGTAAATATGCATGCATGTAGTACTACATGCATACAACCATGTTGCAAAAATTTAGGCCGATCCGAGTCCCGCAAGTGGTCCAAACAAATGCCCAAAGTAGCAACGTGAGCAAAAAAATGATTAATTACAAACTGCATTACGAAGCCATGTTTAGCATCGATTACCACAGGTAAATGACGTCCGTTGACCTTGTAAATATGCATTCATGTAGCACTACATGCATAAAACTGTGTTACAAAAATTTAGGCCAATCCGAGTCCCGAAGTGGTCCAAAAAATGCCCAAAGTAGCAACGTTTGCATAAAAACGATTTATTGGAAACTGCACTACGGTGCCATGTTTATCATCGATTACCAACAGGTAAATGATGTCCGTTGACCTTGTAAATATGCATTCATGTAGCAATACATGCATACAACCGTGTTGCAAAAATTTAGGCGGATCCGAGTCCCGCAAGTGGTCCAAAAAAATTCCCAAAGTAGCAACGTTTGCATAAAAACGATTTGTTGGAAACTGCACTACGGTGCCATGTTTAGCGTCGATTACCAACAGGTAAATCACGTCCGTTGACCTTGTAAATATGTATTCATGTAGTACTACATGCATACAACCACGTTGCAAAAATTTAGGCCGATCCGAGTTCCGCAAGTGCTCCAAAAAATGCACAAAGTAGCCATGTTAGCATAAAAACGATTTATTGGAAACTGCACTACGGTGCCATGTTTAGCGTCTATTACCAACAGGTAAATGACGTCCTTTGACCTTGTAAATATGCATGCATATACTACATGCATACAAATGTTTGCTAAATTTGAGGCCCATCCGAGTTAAGCAAATGCTCCATATAAATGCGCAAAGTAACAAATAAATCACCGTTTTAAAAAATTTAAGGACAATGTAAAATCCTTACAATAATAATTTTGAAATTAAACAACAAGTGATAAAATAAAGCAAAAGTACATAATCATTGTTCATAAACTAAGGACTAGTGAAATCTGGATTATAAATTCTACGATTCCCAAACCTAGAGTGTGTGCCCCTTAACCACATCCCCTTATCTTCTCATTTTGCGGCTCCCGGTAGGTGTATTAGGATTTGCTGATGCAGATGGCGCGGGAGGACCTTGCTGTGGTGTACCTGAAGGAGCAGGCTGCTGCAAAGATGAGGGATCATATGAAGGAGCAACAACCATATGAGTTTGTTGCTGCCCGCCACCAGCTAAATTGGCCCATTAATTCCCCCTCATCAAATATAAGCTGCTCACAAAAATTGACCAGCTCCTGAGTAGTCATGGTGGAAACAGTAGTAGCAGCCTGGTTCAACGAACCCGCACCAGCACCATTATCAGGGGGTACCTGGCCAAAGGTCGTCTGCTGTGGCTGAGAAGATGGCTGTGGCTCAAAATATGGCCGATATCCCTCTTCCTCAGTGACTGTAGCAGGGACAATGGTAAGCTGTGTTTGAGATGGAGGATAGTTCTGGGGTGGTGGTGGTGGTGGTACGTAGTCACGCGGCCCTCTTCATCTCTGACTGTACGGCCGGCTTCTAGCAGCTCTGGGGGCAGGATTGTTGTTGACTTGATAAGCAGGATACTGCAAGTCCACCCTATCTGACGCCTGCTGTGACAACTCCTAGGGGAATGACACAGACCGATGATAGTGATCAACATTGATAGTCTGGGAAAGTCTGGTGGCATATCCCCGAACACTAGGATCAGTAGGGATCCTCTGAAGCTGCTCCACTGCAGACGCCTGATCAACCAGGTAGAACAACGGATTATATAATGTTAAAAAACAATAGAACTATCAAACTAGAGGAAGAGCAGACAAACAATTTAAATAAATGCTTACCACGATGACATTCCTCCTACTCTCAACAGTGAACCAAGCAACAGAATGCTGGAGGAACCAAACCATATATGCACTCCTCCTGTCCAGTGGGACGCTCCTTGGCATATGTGGTGTAATCACTTGGAACTGACTCCTATTGTTCCACATCTGGATGTGGTCCTGGAATATTTCCCACCATCGCGCATCTGGCCTACCGGTCCTGGTGATTACATGGAGCATGTCACAGTCAAGTGGGGGAGCAGGAATAGGCTGATCAAACCTGTTGATGTTATTTTGATCGGCAAACTCAGTTTCATACTGACAAGGACAAAAAGACCAATACTAGAAGCAGCGAGTCAGTCCTAACCCGAGAGAGCAAAGAAAGAAGATATTAAGTAAGATTTTATCTATCTGTTAAAGATAAATAAAATCTTCGACTATGACTTGTAATTCGAAACTCGATATCTATAAAACAAGTCGTAATACTAGGGTTAAAGGTTAAGGTTTAAGAATCACGAAAAACCTAGAGAGAAACACGGGAAACAAAAGAGAGAGAGTCAAATGTGAAGCAAATTACAACATTGTTATATCAAACTGGGTTTTATTATCTGAAGTTATCCAAGGGGTAGAACTTCAGGTGTTAGAAGTTAAGGGATAGATATTTCTTAACGTGAGCTGAGTAATTGTACTCGTGAGGATATAGAGAAATGCAGGTTGTACGTGCTATACTTGTATCAAGTGTGATACGTGTTTTATATTAAAGTCGATTAAGTTCTTTGATTATTCTCTTTCTCTGTTCTTCGTCAATCTTATACTAAAGCGCATTATATACAAGCGGTAGGATTCTACAATTGGTATCAGAGCAAGGTTACCCTCAATTTCGAAGAAACTTCTTCAGGGTAGATCGAGATGAATTCCTACAGCGTTAAACCTCAAAGTTGACGAAGTTCAACTACACCAGCTGGTGTGAACAGATGGAAGATCAACTGATATCCATCGATCTCCAATTATGGGATGTAGTCACTGATGGCGACCTAAAACCTAAGTTTGAGGAGAACGGAGTTACCAAGGAGAAACCTAAGGCTAGCTGGAGTGAAAACGACAATAAGATGATCAGTAAGAACAGGCAAGCACGAAGGATCATTATGTCATCGTTGTCAGACTCAGACCAACAAAAGGTGTTGGGATTGCGCACCGCTAAAGAGGTATGGGAATTCCTTAAAACCGCATATGCTGGAACTGATTCGGTTAAAAAGGCTAAAGGAAAGCAGCTCAAAGAGAGCTTGATAACTTCAAGATGTCGGATGGTGAGACCATATCTGAGACACTAGAGAGGTTTGACAAGATTTTATGCGAGCTCAAGGCTGTTGGGGTAGTTCTTGACAATGATGTGGTGAACGAGAGATTTTTAGACAGTCTCGATAAAGACTGGCTAAACTTCGCCACACTGTTAGAGACCACAAAGGATTTGTCAAAATTGTCCTTTGAAGAGATGGGTTCAGAACTGACAGTTTACGAGGGATAGATGAGAGGGGAACTAGTAATTCCAGGTGTGAACAAGGACCTGGCACTGAAGGCTAAGAAAGTATCGAATGAAAAAGAAAAGGAAAGTGAGAATACGGATGAGGATGAGGAGATTACCATGATCGCCAACGGTATTAGGAAAATCTTCGGAGGAAAGCGAGGGTCGAGATCTAGGTTTGATAAAACCAAATCCAAGAAAGACCAGATTATATGCTTTAGGTGTAATAAACCAGGACATGTGGTCAAGGATTGCACACTAAAGCCGAGAGAAAATTTCCATGACAAAGTCAAGAAATTTACAGAAGCAGCAACTGCAGCATGGGGACAAGATGTCTCAGACACAGACTCAGAAACAGAAGAAACACTGAGGTGTGTATGACGGCCGTGGTCGAGGAAGATGAAGACGTAAGTGCAGCTTCAGACAAAGACTTTTGCATGATGGCCAGTGAAGACTGGAAGAAGGTTCTTGAGGCAGATGAGGTAAGTCCTGAACTCATCGAAAGTGCTTTCAATTCCTTGTCTAAGAAAGAGATCTTTAACTTGCTAACTACTATTGTTGTTAAAATTAAACTACTTGAGTCTAAGTTGTCTAAATTAGAGATGTCTAAGGAACCTATTATTGAAAACCAAGTTAAAGAAACTTCTCAAATAAAGTTTGTAAAACCTTTGTTAGAAAGGATTGAGTGTCTACCTGAGTGGGCACAAACTGAGTTTAGGTCTCTTCACGAAGGTTGTGAAAATTCGAGAAGAGAAAATGAGACATTGATAAACAAGTTGTCAGGAATCTTGAGAGAGAAAGAAATATATTCCCATCGGAATCCAGTCTGGTACACAGGAAAAGCCGATCTAACACAAATGTTGGTTGGAAAGAAAAGGATAGAAACATCAGGTTCATCAAACATATGCAAAACTCCTAATCCTCAAAACACTAAGACCAAGTACTTCTTTCAGTTTTGTCATAAGCATGGTCATAGCATAGGCTTCTGTAGAGCTTTAAAATCTAGACGCATCACTCATACATCCAGAACCTATTCCCAGTCTAGAACCACAAAATCATAAACAATTCCTCGTATCGTAAGAAAACCATAGTCAGACAAGTTTGGGTACCTAAGACTAACAAGTAATTGTTTGCTCATAGGCACTAGCAGCTACACAATACGAGAATTGGTGGTTAATGGATAGTGGCTGCTCAAGACATATGAGTGGTGATAGAGGAAAATTTAACACTCTTGCTGAACAACGAGGAGGAAAAGTAACTTTCGGCAACAATGGGAAAGGTAGGATAATCGGAATTGGCACGATTGGAAAAGAACATTGCATTGATAAAGTTAGTCTTGTGGAAGGTCTCAGTCATGATCTACTTAGCGTCTCACAAGTTTGTGATAAGGGTCCATCCGAAGTTGTATTTGATTCTAACGGTTTTCAGATACGTAACAAGGCAACACAGGAAGTTTTGCTCCAAGGTTGTAGAGTAGGTAATCTCTACATGGTAGATGTTAGTGACCAAGGTGATCTATCATGTCTCACGGTCAACGAAGAGGATGTATTGCTATGGCATCGAAGGCTGGGGCATGCACATCATCGGTTAATCAATAAACTCAGGGTGAAAGGCTTAGTAAATGGACTACCCGAGAAGAGACTTGATCACAACACGATTTGTCAAGATTGCACTTTGAATAAGCTTACACACGTTTCACACAAATCTAAGGGTGTGGTCAGTAGTACTAAGATTCTAGACCTTCTACACATGGATTTAATGGGGCCTATGAGAGTACAAAGCAAGTCTGGAAAGAGATACATTCTGGTGGTTGTCGATGATTATTCGAGATATACTTGGACTATTCTGCTTCATCATAAGGATCAGACCTTTAATGAAATCAAAAACCTGATCTTACAACTTCAGACTCAAACAGAGAGTAAGGTAAAGTGCATACGCACTGACCAAGGAAAGGAATTCCTTAATCAGAGAGTGTCTCAGTTCTGTACTGATATGGAATAACCCACACTCACTCTGCAGCCAGAACACCCCAGCAAAATGGTGTTGTAGAATGTAAGAATAGGACTCTTCAGGAGATGGCACGTACTATGCTAAACAGCAGTGGTCTTTCATCTAGCTTTTGGGGAGAAGCTATTAATACTGCTTTGTTATATACTTAACAGAGCTCTTATTCGACCCATATTGCTCAAAACTCCTTACGAATTATTCAAAGGTCGTAAACCCACTATTTCACACCTTAGAGTGTTTGGCTACACATGTTACATTCATAATAATGGGAAAAATCAATTGGGAAAGTTTGATAAGAGAGTGACATTGGAGTTTTCCTCGGTTATGCTATGAAGAGCAAGGCATATCGGGTTTTCAACAAACGAACTCTTGTGGTAGAAGAATCCACAAATGTTAAGTTTGATGAAAACAATTTTGGAGGCAGGTCTGGTCAAGGTGTAATAGAGGATCTATTTCAGGTTAAGGATGGAGTCGTATCTCTTGATGATAGTTCGGGAGCCGATTCAGAAGAAGAATTGACTCAAACCGAACACCACCTCCATCAGTTCAGAACTCAGAACAGTTCCCGACTGTACCAACTGACACCAATACTTCTCAAAGACGAACAATAGAGGCACCTCATCGCTTGACGGCTAGGAATGCTCCGGGCATAGAACTTACCAATATTCTGTCAGACTTGAACACAGGGGTGAGAACTCGATCTACCACGCAAAACTTCTGCGCTTTCTTTGGTTTTGTTTCCACAACAGAGCCTAAAACTGTGAAAGAAGCATTGGAGGATGAGAGATGGATTAATGCCATGCATGAGGAGCTGAATGAGTTTGTACGAAATGATATGTGGGAACTTGTTTCCAAACCAAAAGATCAAAACATTATAGGAACCAAGTGGGTCTATAGGAATAAACTTGATTTAGAAGGACACATTTCTAGGAACAAAGCACGACTGATGGCAAAAGGTTACAATCAACAAGAAGGTTTGGATTTTGATGAGACCTATGCCCCAGTTGCTCGTCTTGAGGCAATCAGACTTCATTGCTTTTGCCACATTACACAAATTCACACTTTATCAAATGGATGTGAAGTGTGCGTTTTTAAATGGAAATCTCAAAGAAGAGGTATACGTCTCTCAACCTCTCGGTTTTGTAGATCCAGAGAAACCTGATTATGTGTTTCGATTGAAGAAAGCATTGTATGGTCTTAAGCAAGCACCGAGGGCCTGGTATGAGCAGCTAACATCTTTTCTTCTACAACAAAATTTTGTACGGGGAAAGGTGGATCGCACGTTGTTCATCAAAGAAAACGGACAAACAAGCTGTTAGTACAATCTATGTAGATGATATTGTTTTTAGCTCTACCAGTTCTAGTCTGACACAAGATTTCGCTTCTATGATGAACAAAGAATTTCAAATGAGTAACATGGGTGAGCTTACCTTCTTTCTAGGACTCCAAATTAGGCATACAGCAGATGGAACGTTCATTAGTCAGACAAAATATACACTTGAGCTTTTAACCAAATATAAATTCCATGAGAACAAGCCGATGCTTACGCCAATGTTGACTACTCTCAGACTAGGTCTGGAACCTGATGCAGAGTCCACGGATCCCACGGTTTATAGAGGAATGATTGGTTCACTGCTCTATCTTACAGCTAGTCGACCAGATATAATGCAAAGTGTCTGTTTCTGTGCAAGGTTTCAGGCTCATCCAAAAGTACCACATGTCAAGGCTGTGAAACGCATCTTTCGTTATCTTCAAGGGACATCATCACTTGGTTTATTATATACTGCAGAATCACTGCCTACTCTTGCTGCATACACGGATGCTGACTTTGGAGGCTCTCTTACTGATAGAAAGAGCACCACAGGTACTGCACAGTTCTTTGGATCCAATCTGATAGCCTGGTCGTCAAGGAAACAAGCGTCTGTTGCTCTGTCCACAACTGAGGCTGAGTATGTAGCTACTGCTGCCTGTTGCGCACAAATCTTGTGGCTATATAGACAACTTGAAGATTACGGCTTATCTTTTATACCAGTCCCAATCTATTGTGACAACATGAGTACCATTGAGCTTACAAAGAACCCTGTTCACCACTCACGGTCTAAACATATAGATATTCGTCATCACTTTATTCGAGATCATGTTGAACAAGGTACCGTCATTCTACTTCATTGTTTAACAGAAAAGCAGTTAGCTGACATTTTTACCAAGCCTTTACCAAGAGAAATCTTCGAGAAACTTAGGTTTGAGATTGGCATGGTTGACACTAAGTGAGTTTTTCTTTTTTTTTTTAGTTTAGTTTCAACAGTTTGACAATTTCAGTCTACAACTATAGTTGTTTCATTTTTTTCTTCTCTTCATCTCTTTGTTTTAGTGTTGTGAATGGTTACATCTGTTACATAACATTGTTATCACAGTTCTCAATGAGTCTTTACATAATCAGTTACCATATTCTATGTTAATTAGTTTTGTGCTTGTCCAAGTAGCTATTCATTTTATGAGATCACAACTGAAATACGCCTGACTACTTTGGAAATTCAATCTACGCTCCGATGTTTAACATGGATCATAAGTATACATACATTGTCACGCTTGTATTCAAGAAATGAACTTGGTTTGAAGGATAGATTGGTGGTATGAACAAGGCAAGAGATTCCGCTACTCACAATTCGATACTCAATACTTTAATCAAAACAAAATAAAAAAAGGGGAAACAAAATTGGCCTCTCTTATCTGGCCATTAAGTCTTTGAGGGTGCCTTATCACCCAACTTCCTAAGAGCAACTGCTCTGGGCAAGTTGACCCAACGCCGCTACAAAGATAAGGAGTAAAAGTCAAGTCCCTGTTTGCAACATGTAATAATCCCAAAGGAGAAGTTTTTTAAAGAACCAGATTGTGAGTATGAATCTATGGCAATGAAAGGTTCAGTGGAATAAGATTGTACTTCTCGCCTCTTGTCGATTCAATGGAAAGTGAAAGAAAAGAGGAAATCTTTCTATAATACAAGTGTGCCACTGTATATGTGCATATATCCATGAACCACGGAGAGTAGACTATCTCGATTTAGTCAGATGTACTATTTGATCTCCTTGGATACCACACTCAACCACTTAACTTAGCGTGGTACATTGTATTGTGTGAAACTCAGTCTGGAACTGAGGTAGTATGCTTAGTAACGGTCTCCTACATTCACCTCACTATTTTTTAAAGAAGAGGAAGCAAATGATATTATCTCTCACTGTTGCTAAAAACGCTTGATATACCTTCTTCATTTTCTCTTACTTACTACTCTCTCTGATTTTCAAACACAATTATCACTACTGTCAACTCTCCTTCTCAAACCGAACTCGGATTCTAGTATCTTCTGGCCATGGATTCCTTTGAACATCTGATTGTTGACGAAAATGTTCGCCCACTCGCTATGGAGAAGCCAACCGATCAAGAAGTTTCGCAGCCTATTCCAGATTCTACCTCAAACCCTCCCTCTCCCGATGAAGACTCCCCAAACCCTAATGCTGAAGCAACGATACTAAGTGACAGTGCATCCTCAGAAACCCCTACAGAAGAGGACCTACAATCTCCACCTACGACTACTACTAGACGAGGCCTACGAGATCGTTCCAAGAAAGCGCCGTCTACAACTGAGCATATCCCTGTGCCTTCTTCAAAGCGCAAGGTCGCTGACTCTCCTGCTCACCAGTCTAGCTCTTCGAAGCGCAAGA
The DNA here is from genome assembly GCA_023374045.1 of Limonium bicolor. Lineage (NCBI taxonomy): Eukaryota > Viridiplantae > Streptophyta > Magnoliopsida > Caryophyllales > Plumbaginaceae > Limonium > Limonium bicolor. The sequence continues at coordinate 149,490,438 of CM041780.1, forward strand.
AGAGTGTGGGCAAATCTCTGTCTCGAGCTAAGGTAAAATATTACAAACTTGAACGATCACAAAACCCAGTCGCGCTTACCCTCAGAAGCCTGTCTTCGGTCGTGCCCTACTCGAATCGAACATTGTTCCTGGTAAGCTGATAGACTGTGATTGGCTGGTGAACAACTCTTTAGAGTCTTTAGGAGATGTCTTGCGCTTTCAAGGTTGGGATAAGTTGTTTAAGTCTGAGACTGTGTATTACCCCGAATTTCTGTTTCCGTTCATTCAAAATATGGAATTTGTATCTCCCTTTGAATTCAAGACTGAAGTTGCTGGCAATAAAATGATTATCTCACCTGCATGGCTTGCTATGATCTTAGAAGTACCCCTAGATGGCCTGGCTGAATTCAATCCACAAAAAATTGATGTAGCGCCCCAAACTGAAGTAGTCGATCATTTTGCCCTGTCTCGTGTGAGTTCTAGACTCAAGCACTATCCACATAGGGATTTAGCAGTCTTGCCCCGTCTGTTACATCTGATTACTTATCAATGTCTTCTTCCACGGTCTGACATGAGGGACAAAGTTACACCGGTAGATCTTGCAATTATGTGGTGCCTTGATAGGAAGATACACTTGTCTCTGCCTGGGATAATTATTTCCCATCTGAGAACTGTCATTAACAGCTCCAAGCCATCAATTCCTTACCCGTTTTGGCTGACGAAGGTGCTCAAGCATCAGATTTCTCTGGTTGATGCCTACTCCATTCCAGCTCAACCAACGAGTTATCTTGCTTTGGCTACTCTTTCCAAGATGGGGATGGAACTCTCTGAGTCTGGCTGGCAACTCAAACAGATGGGTCTACATGCCGCCGCCAAGACTGAGAAGCAGTTTTGTTCAAGATCCAACACTGCAACTTCTGATTCAGTTAGTACTAGACTCAGTTCAGGCTCTGGAGAAGCGGGTAATGGCACACTTGGAGAGGCTGGAAGATAAGCTGGATACTCTTATGCCGGTGCCGAATTCAAATTCTGAATCTTCTGAGAAACTGTAATGGTTGTTTGTGACTGTAATTGAAATTTCATTCCCCATCTGAGACTATAACAGATTGCTCCTTGAATTCTGTTGGTTATTTTTTTTGGTATTGCTCTAATGAGGCAAAAGGGGGAAAGTTGTCTGTGTATGGAAGTCTTTGAACTACTTTTGGTCCTTGAATTTGTTTAGTGTTGGTACATGAATAGTGGTGGATGGCTGAACTTCAAACTCTACGATGATTAGCTCGTACTATCATTGTGATATTAGCTACACATTTTGGACTTGCTAATGCTACAGGTTTATCTTCTGCTCAACCATATTCTTGAATACTATTTCTGCTAAGTCTCTCTACTAATGCTTACTAACTGTTTTTATGTTATTACTAGACTTGTTTTTGAACTACTCTATGCTTGAAAGGTTGTGAGTTTTATACCGAGTACAGGATAAACTGAAAGTCACACAAGATTGAGGGGGAACGTTTTCATGCGAAGCTATCAGAGTACAAGACTCAGGGGGATCAATTCAAGTTGTTCAAGACTTCAATGGTTTGCCGCATCAAAAAGGGGGAAACTGTTGATGTATTTTGATCGGCAAACTCCGTTCATACTGACAAGGACAAAAAGACCAATACCAGAAGTCGCGAGTCAGTCCTAACCCGAGAGAGCAAAGAGAGAAGATATTAAGTAAGATTTTATCTATCTGTTAAAGATAAATAAAATCTTTGACTATCACTTGTAATGCGAAACTCGATATCTATAAAACAAGTCGTAATACTAGGGTTAAAGGTTAAGGTTTTAGAATCACGGAAAACCTAGAGAGAAACACGGGAAACAAAAGAGAGAGAGTCAAATGTGAAGCGAATTACATCATTGTTATATCAAACTGGGTTTTATTATCTGAAGTTATCCAAGGGGTAGAACTTCAGGTGTTAGAAGTTAAGGGATAGATATTTCTTAACGTGAGCTGAGTAATTGTACTCGTGAGGATATAGAGAAGTGCAGGTTGTACGTGCTATACTTGTATCAAGTGTGATACGTGTTTTATATTAAAGTCGATTAAGTTCTTCGATTATTCTCTTTCTCTATTCTTCGTCGGTCTTATACTAAGCGCATTATATCAAGTGGTATGATTCTACAAAACCCGAACTGGCACAGTACCCGGTCCGGCTGGTGACCCTCTACAACATTGTTGTGGATTAAAAATACCACTACAGCGAACTGCGCTGGGTGTGGCGATCTATCACCGTACGGCTACCAAACCCACTACAAAAACGAAATAATATAAAAATATGCAAACAAATTATAACAAATAAATAGTATTGTAATAATGTTTAGTTTTATATTATCTCTCCCTCGCTCGGTGGAATCCTCATATTGTCCAGAGTTTGTCGCGCAATGGTAGTACTGATGCTATTTCCCTTGCCATTGTATCTGTAACATGACATACAATTAGGGTTGTAGCGTAATTTAATAAAATATTATTTCAACAACCATACAATGCTTAGTTTGTTACCTATGAGCAAGGGAAAGGTGGGGTGAAAGATTAATCCGATCTAGGGTGAGTTGTGGCCTAAATGCAGGGATACGCTCGTACGCCCAGACGGTGAGCAACTTACTGCAGCCATTCAGATACTTAGTGTCGAATTTGGTGGCGTTGCACCTCTCCCTATAGAAATGTGCAAGGAGCGCAGACCCCCAGCTAAGTCACCCACTGTACCTAAAATCCTCCAACTGTAACAGATAGCTGACATCCACCTTGTCCCCATTAGAGTTGGGGAACAGAAACCCTCAAATCAGTCTCATAATATATGTCCTGGCGTGCTGCTGATGAATAATATCATCACGCTGACCAAAGTCAGCGTCTGTCTCCACGAACCTCTCAACTAGCCACGCAATGGGTATCTGATTCCCCTTGTGAGTAGGGGGGACATCATCAAGAAGCTGCTGGCACACGGCATTCACATCCACAATACTGGTGGGGAAACAGATAGGTTCCCCATCAGTAGCCAACCCAAAAAGCACACTAATATCCTCTAAGATTATTGAAATGGAGAATTCCTAATTTCCCTAGCCTTCTACCCTAATCCCTAGTCAAATTCTAATTCTTCCTGTACCTCGTCGAATTACCTTGTTACTGTGTGACCGAGCCTAAGAGAGAGTGAGAGAGAGTCGTGAGGACAGGGGCAATGCAACAGTATGTAGCCTCGAATGTTAATCGTGTCCTTTATTGTGGGATTAAACCCCTATTTATAGTGTTTTTGCTACTAGATCGAGAGTTGCCAGCCTGTCTTTCTTCTTAATTGCCAGGCTGGCATTTACACAAGCAAGATATTTGACTACCCATCCGGCCGGGTCACATTCTGATCCGGCGATACTCCTTATTCTAAGCTATTCCTTCCAGTCACATGAGACCGGATGTTTTATCTTTCCTTATCCTTGTACTTTTTCCCTCTTCATCAGTCCCATAAGTTCTACTTTTGGTCCTTTAAACGTAAAAAGTAGAACTTCTTAGCGTATGCCCTTGTTTGTTTTTTTTGTCGCTACGGCCTCTTGTTCTTCCGGCCGTCACCTCTCTTTAGTCCCACAAGTTTTTTTTCCTTTTCCGAGTCACGCCCCGGTCCGTGCTTAGCTCGTGCCTGCCCCTTTTTGATGTGGAATTTGCAGAGTCGTTTTGTGCCAGCGCCTCATTTCCAGGAAGGTGCAAGGTCTCCCTTTTATTTTTCATTAACTGGGCGGGAATCGCTTTCTTCAAAGCTCCAGTCTCGATCTCTTTCAGACATCTATCTCCCTTGCTTGCCCAGACTTCGTCGCTTCTTCTCTTGCGTCTTGCTTTCGAATCCTTCCACTTCTTTGCTTCTCTGCTCCCTGTTTTCTTACTCCGATGGCCTCGTCTAGCTCGAAGAAGAACAAGGCCGCAGCGAATTTTGTCCCTGCTAAAGAGGCGATTCAAGGCACTTTTTCGCCCCAAGGGTTTCGCCCCACCTATTTGAAGTCTACCGAGCCCTTTTCTGCTGATCGAGAACCTTCTTCATCCTCCCTGGATACTTCCTCCCTTCTCTCCTGTTTAAAGGATGTCGAAGTCCCACACTGGGTACTTGTATCTATCTTCCCTCTCCCGATTCACATCCCCATGATAATTTTGGACTTGGGTACGCCGTTTATGCGGATTTCTTCTCCCGCGGCCTGACTGTGCCCCCTCACCCATTTGTTCTGGGTTTTCTGATTCGGCGCTGCTGTGTACTTGCTCACCTACACCCGAAGGCGATTTCTTACCTTCACGCTTATGTCCTCCTTTGTGAGGAGAACAGCATTCGGGCGGAAGCAACCGAGTTCGCCCAGTTCTACTGCACAAGGGACGATCCTGATAGCCTGACCATCAAGGCGAAGGCCGGCTTTTCCCTTTTGACTACAAGAAGGCGTCTTCCGGGTGGAACTCCCGATGGTTTGTCATTGTCCCACCTCCAGGCCGATTTTTGGGTGTTCCCTACTGTTCCTCGATTCCGAAAGGCCAATTTAGCTGCCCCGCCTCCCCGGCGCAAGAAATGCCTATCTCGAAAATCCTGAAGATGGTGAGCAGGAAGCAGCCTACGGTCTCCCAATTTTTCACTCCGGCGCGCCTGAACTCATTGAAGAAATATCACAGTAAGCTTTACTTAATCAATTTTTCTTAAGTTTTTACCTTTTCCGTTTTCTTACTTTTTGCGTCGTTCTGGTAGATTTCTTTTCTAGAGGAGATAAGGTGGGGCCGTTCAACAGTTGGAATTTTGTTAACTTCAAAATGGGCGACGAGCAAGTCGATTACTACGCGTCTGTCGATGCGGCTGTTGATGCGGCCACAAGGCTCCTCGGGGATGCCTCCTCTTCCAAGAGGAAACAGAGAGGCGATAATGACAAGGGCCATTCCGGCCAGAAGAAAAAGAGGATTACTGAGTCTCCAGCCCGGTCGAGCGGTGATTTGCCAGGTACTTGGCACGTGAGTCCAGGGTCTGGGCGTCGCGTCTCTCTCCCTCTTACTCCGATTCAGGCCAGGGATTGTCTTTCGTGCAGGGCAGGGGGCTGGTCACCCAACCCCTATTTGTGAATTGTTTCCTGACTTGGCAGGATATTTTTCTTCCGATCCGGCCCACGGTGCTGTCTTGGAAGATACTAACCTACGTATTGCTCTTCCTTATTTGAGGGAAACTTTGGCCTCTCCTTTTTTGTACATTTTACGCTGACCTCTCCCTTTTTTTTAGGTTCTCAAGACGCTCCCATAACCGTTACTGACAACGAGGTTGCTTGTGGCCCAGTCCCCCCCACTTCTGCTGTTCCGGCTTCCGGTACTCAAAGACTTCGGAAGAAGACAGCATCAAAGCCGAAAGCTGTTTTAACGGAGGTTTCTGAAACTGAAATGGACCATGAACCTCCTGGGACCTCAACTTCACATGATGTTCCTGGAGTCGTGGAATCAGTACCCGAGGGAGTGAAAGAATACCGTCCTGTGCCCGAGAACCCAGAACTTCGAAGCAAGCAGAGGGAAGACAAGCAAAGGGGGGACATTACTGCCTCCTCCTCCTCTCCTCCCCCTCCTGTTCAGGGGAGTTTCACCGGTTCTTCCCAGAAGGAGGGATGGCTGTACTATCTTGGGCAACCCCTGCGCAAGATCTCCTTTGACGCTGCTCGATACACCGACGCCTGGAAGGAAGCGATAAGGCTGTCCGATCATCCGGACGGGATCTTCGCCCCTCCGTCCATTGTTACTGCCACCAAGGAGAAACTGAGGGCCGGGAGCGGAGGAGCTGATGCTATTATGCGCCATTCCATTCCCATGGGAGAGGTCTTCAACCTGATGTGGCAAACATCTTTCGAGTAAGCGCCGTCTTCCTCCCACCTTCTCACATCCTCTTGACATTCCTTACCTTTTATGTTTCGTTTCTTTAGGTTATGTCAATGGCCCAAAGCGCCGAAGTTCAGACTCGGGATCTTCAGTTTGACCTGCAACGTGAAAAAGTCGAGCCAACAATATTGAAGCTAAGTTGAAGCAAACCCGTTCCAGTCATGATACCTACATGGATCACGTAAATTATGAGATTGACCGCAAGGTGAAAGAAAGGACAGACACTCTAAACAAGGAGCTGCGGTCATCTCGCCATGAGTGTGTTCGTCTTCGAGACGAATATGAATTGAAGTTAAAGAACTTGCGGGAAGAGATGTTCGCTCTGAGAAACCAGAACCTCCACACAGAGAGTATCCTGAAACAGGTATACTGCAAACCTTCCGGCGAAAAGGATGCCTTGATACCAAAGCATGCTTTGTCTGACTTGGAAGTTTTGTTGCGGCAGGTACAAGCTGCTCACAAGAGGGATGTGGAATCCCTTACTTCAGATAAGGTTTACTTTGCAGACCTGAATACCGCCCTTGAGAAAGAAGTCGAGTCCCTTGAGGCGGACAAAAAAGCTTTGGCCAGGCAGATCGAAGCTTTAGTGGAAGATAAAGCCAAACTTATTCAAGAGCTTACTGAACTGACCGAGGAAAAGAATGCCCTGGATGTGCAGGCTCGGACTGCCTTTGACCAAGAGAAGCAGTTCTTAATGGAAGAAAACACGGCTCTCTCTACCGGTAAAGCTGCTCTTGCAGCCGAGAAGGCTTCTCTGGAAGAAAAGGTGAAGGCTTTAGAGGAGGCCATGGCCCTCCCTCAACCCGAGAGTGCTAAGGTTCCGGCCAAAGGTGAGTCTTATCGGCCTCTTTCCTGCCGTTTCCATCCTCACGCCTTATTCTTACCGTTCTTGCTCTCTTCTCTTTTTTTTGGAAAACAGATTCTGAAAATCTTTAAGACATGTCGAGAAACTCAGCAATCGCATCGACAAGCTGAATGAGGAGCTTTCTGCTGCGGGTTCTGACCGCGATCTACCGAGCTCAGGTTTTACAGCTCGAGGAGGATGTTGCTAAGCATACAGCCTACGCCCGTCGGACCCAAGAGGAGCTGAAGAAGCAAGGAACTATTATTGCCCATTTGAAAAAGGCTTTCGGCTCCCAAAGCCGGAAGATCACGAATGTCTGTCGCCAAACCATCTCTAAGTACTTTCTGAAGAGGGGGGAAGTGCTGGATGACGATTTGTATAGTGAGCTGGAGTTTGACAATGTTGCTCGGAAGAGCAATTTCTTTGAAGACTTTGAGAAGTTCGGTCGTCTCCCTGGTGAGACAGTCTTTGGACCTGGCCAAGCTTCCTTTCTTCCCCCCGATAGTGGAGTGCGTCAAGGGGTTGCTGGTTCCCACCAGGCCGCTGGGAGATCTAATTCTCAGGAGAGTGTGTCCAACCCGGTCGAAAGGTCTGCTGCAAAAAGCCTGCTCAGAAATAGATGTTTTATAGATAGAGTAGTTTTTAGTGTAGGAACCTTGTATAGTTGTACTCTGGATTACTGTTTTGGTAATGTCTTAGCGCTTTGCCTTTACCACTTCTTTTGTATCCCTTAACTGTTTTAAGTTACTTCCTATGAGTTGGCTTTATATATTTCTCATTTGGCTTTATCCGGAGCGACCGGATTTCCAAATGCTTTATAAGCCTCCCCTTTATTTATACGGAAGATTTTATACCTTCGTTCAAAGCTTTCAAGTAAATTCCTAGACATTATAGGCACGCTGGCCGGATGTACATTTCAAGGCGTGATAGCCTGTAGGCACGCTGGCCGGATGGTACATTTCAAGGCGTGATAGCCTGTAGGCACGCTGGCCGGATGGTACATTTCAAGGCGTGATAGCCTGTAGGCACGCTGGCCGGATGGTACATTTCAAGGCGTGATAGCCTGTAGGCACGCTGGCCGGATGGTACATTTCAAGGCGTGATAGCCTGTAGGCACGCTGGCCGGATGGTACATTTCAAAAAACTTTGCCTCAAAAGAATACCTCATTTTATTGCTCTTTGTAAAAAATGCTTTTATACATAAAACTTTTTAAGGCATTCAGCATGCCAAGAGTGAGGCAACTCGCATCCTTCGCTGTTTTTCAGGCGGTAGGAGGCTCGCCCTGTTCGCTGCTGTATTATAAACGGTCCCTCCCACTGAGGCTCTAATTTCTTTGGCTGTTTTACCTCTCGAAGAACCAGCTCTCCCGGAGCAAAACCCCTTTCCCTCGTTCTTTGGTTAAAATATCTTTCCACTTTCGCTTTATCCCTTTCCATCCTAACCTGGGCCATGGCCCTGGTCTCTTCAAGCAGGTCAAGGTTGTCTTTTACCCCTTCATTGTTGTTTTCCTCATCAAAGGATTCCCATCTAATTGATGGGACTATAATCTCAGCCGGAACAATCGCTTCCAGACCGTATGTTAATCTGTATGGAGTTTCTCCAGTTGGACCCTTTTCGGTTGTTCTGTAGGACCAGAGAACCTGAGGTAGCAATTCTGCCCAACCCCCTTTTTTGCTGTCCAACCTCCTTTTTATAGCTTTGACAATTTGTCCATTTGCATTTTCTACCTGGCCGTTCGCTTGTGGATGAGCGACCGATGCAAACCTCAGATCAATCTTCCACTCTTCACAGAACGCCCGGAAGCTATTACAGTTGAACTGAGCTCCATTGTCAGTTACTATTATCTTTGGGATTCCGAATCTGCAAACCACATATTTCCAGATAAAGTCCTGTGACTTTCTTGCGGTAATAGACACCGTTGGCATGGCTTCCACCCATTTGGTGAAGTAATCAATGGCCACATAAATGAATTTGTATCTCCCAGGGGATGCTTCCGGGAAAGGTCCAATGATATCCAAACCCCACATGGCAAATGGGATTGGGGATAGTATGCTTTTTAGTGTGGATGGAGGATTGTGTATTTTGTGCCCGTTCTTGACATTTAATGCACTTCCGTATGTATTCCTTCGAATGCTCCCTCATTCTTGGCCAATAGTATCCTAGCCTTAGGATTTTGTGAATTATCGCCCTCTCTCCTTGGTGGTTCCCGCAGGTTCCCTCATGTAGCTCTTCCATGAGCCTTGCTCCCTCCTCTATGGTAACACACTTAAGCGCTGGTCTCGCGAATGATCTTTTGTAGAGCTGCCCTTGCTCTAGAAAGAAAGACGCAGCCCTTCGCCTTGTTTTTGCCGCTTCCTTCTCATCTTGCGGCAAGTTTCCGTTTTGTACGTAATCAACAATAGGCGTCATCCAAGACTTGGCTATTGTGCCTGATTCAATGGTGCACACCCGGATTTCTTCCAGACTTGAGCTCGCCTTTATTTCCATCCAGACTTTACTAGGCATTCTCTCGGCCATACTGGCCAATTTAGCCAGCGTATCGGCCTCTATGTTTTCTGCTCGGGGAAGATGTCTTAATTCACATCTCTGAAAGTTCGCCTTTGTCTTGGACTTTGGCCAAGTATTTCCCAAGCTTCTCCTCCTTGACTTCGTAAATGTTATCGTTCTGTCGTGCCACTAGCATTGAATCTGAGTATATTTCCAATTCTGCATAACAAACAAAGAGGTAAGCCCCATTTTCCCCTTTTGGAGGTATGTAAAAATTTCTAAGGACACAAACGAGAACTACTGTCTTATTATAAGAAAAAACCTGTTGCCCCTAAGGCAGTGGCGACCTCCAAACCCTGTATGAGAGCTTCATATTCTGCTTCATTATTTGTTACCTCAAAGTCTAGCCGGAACGCAAAGTTAAGAGTTCTTCCATCCGGCGTTTGGACCACTATTCCGGCTCCCGCTCCAGTCTTACATCGAGCTCCATCAACTAAGACAACGTATGGGTTGGTGAACTCTCTTTGTTTTTGGGCAAAGGTTGTTTCGGTTATAAAGTCCGCCAAAGCCTGCGCTTTTATGGCTGTTCGGGGAAGAAAGTGGATTTCGTACTGGGTGAGCTCGACAGTCCAACTGACCATTCGCCCGGATGCATTTGGGTTGTTTGCTATCTGTTTTAGTGGCCAATTCGTTCTAACGAATACCCGGTGTGACTGAAAATAAGGTCGAAGCTTACGAGATGCAACGACTAATGCGAACAATATTTTTTCGATGTTGGTGTACCGGCTTTCTGCTGGAGTTAGGATTTTTCCGGTGTAATATACTGGTATCTCTTTTCTTCCTCCTCCATTATTAGCACAGCCGCTACCGCCCAATCCGTAGCGGACAGATAGAGATACAAGTCTTGACCGGGCGCCGGAACACCCAGTTTTGGCAATTCTTTGAGCATCTCTTTGATCCTTTCAAAGGCGTCCACACACTCTTGACTCCACTGGAATTTCTTGTTTTTTCGTAAAATACTGAAGAATGGAATTGACTTTTCTTGGAGTTTTGAACAGAATCTTGCTAAAGCCGTGAGTCTTCCGTTCAATGCTTGCACATCTTTAATGTTCCTTGGTGGCGATAGATCGAGGATTGCTTGGGTTTTTTCGGGATCCACCTCAATTCCCCTTTGCCCAACGATAAAGCCCAAGAACTTTCCTTTTGTAACTCCAAATACACACTTTTCCGGATTCAGCTTGATTTGGAATCTGTCTAAGGTATCAAAGGTTTCTCTTAGATCTTCCATATGCTGTACCCAGGAATTACTCCTTACAACAATATCATCAACATATGCCTCTACATTCCGAGTCAACTGTTGTTTGAACACTTTGTCTATCATTCTTTGGAAGGTTGCACCTGCATTTTTTAATCCAAAAGGCATCACCTTGTAACAAAAGGTTCCGGCCGAGGTAATGAAAGATGTTTTTTCCGAATCATCTTCATTCATCCTTATTTGATTATATCCTGAGAACGCATCCAAGAAACTTAAGACAGAACTTTGAGCCGTTGAAGCAACCAACCTATCTATTGATGGTAATGGATAAAAGTCTTTAGGGCATGCTTTGTTTAGATCTGTGAAGTCCACACACATTCTCCATTTACCATTAGATTTTCTAACCATTACAACGTTGGCTAACCACTTGGGATAAGACACCTCTCTGATGAATCCGGCTTTAAGCAGTTTTTGCACCTCAGCGCGTGCCGCAAGGTCCCTTTCTTCTCCTATTATTCTTCTTCTTTGCCGGATGGCTGGGTGCTTCGGATCCACTCGTAGGTCATGCTGGATAACGCTTGGGTCTACTCCTGGCATTTCGTCCGTACTCCAGGCGAAAGTTGTCCTTCTTTTTTCCAGGAATCTCATCAGGTGAGTTTGTTCCCCACTGCCGAATGCATTTCCTATTTTAAAAAATTTAGAAGGGTCAGTTTTTAAGTATACCTCTCTTGGTGACTCTTTAGAGGTTCCACAGTCTCCTGTTCTTTGATCCGGCTCTGGCGGGAAAGGGAGCTTTCCTTTGAATTCCTTGTCCGACCCCACTGTTTTGACCATCCCTTCTTCCGGCATTCCCTCCATGATGCGGACTTCACATACTCGAGCCATCTTTTGACTCCCCTTTATGGTTACCACCTTTCCAGCCTTGGTTAGATACTTCATCTTTAGGTGGTGAGTGCTGCATATTGCTTTGAAAGCATTAATCCCTGGTCGACCGAGATACATATTGTATCCGGAAAGTCCTGGTACAATGAAGGCTGTGAGCTTTTCAGTTCTTCGTTCATCTCCCAACCCTAATGTCATGGTGAAGTCTATGCTCCCTGAAGACTTGGTAGAAACGCCCCCAACAAAGCCTCCGAGGACCGCCGAATATGGTTTAATCTTACTTTCTGGAATTTCCAATTTTTTAACTGCCTCGGCAGATATGACATTCGCTCCAGCCCCGCTATCTATCAAGATCCCTTCCATCATCCTGTCATTCACTTGAGCCCGAATGACCAGTGGATCATTGTGAGGATATAACACCCCTTCTTCGTCTTCATCTGTAAAGAAAATCTGGGGAAGATTCTCTCGTTTGGCGATTTTTCTTTCCGGTAGTTCCTGATGTACCGCATGAATATGTCTTTTCCTTTCGTTTGGGGTCAACGGTCCTACCTCCGAAAAGAGACCTGAGAATTTACTTAAGAGAAAAAGTTTATTAGATTTCTATTTTTTCCGAAAGGGAATCACCGGAAAATTTTTACAATATTTGCCTGTTCTGACAGGAAGAGAAAAAGACCGATTACACAGACCGATTACACAGCTCTTGTCTTATTACCGACATGACTGGTCTTACCTAATACTAGGGAAACAAAAACTTCTCCATCTTCTTACAAACCTGAGATCATACCGACTGATTTGCCGTGGTTTAGCTCAGGGTGGATCTCTTCTTCCTGGTGATTTCGAGATTGATTTTGCCTGCCGTACTGCTTCTGCTGGCCTGCCGCCTGCTTTCCCTTGCTCTTCTTTTCTTCCTCGATGACTCTTAACTCTTTGGCCAGAGTGGCACAATTTGCGGTTCTGTGACTTTTGCAGCCATGATATTCGCAGAAGGCTACCGGAATCTCCCCTGGATAAGGCTTCTTTGGTGGGGGTAGATATCCTTCTTTGACTGCCGCCGCATACCTGCCCGGATCAATCTGAACAGCGACCCTGGCGTTCTGAAACTGAGGTCCCGGGATGGAGTCTTGTAGTAAGGCTTGTATCTTGAGCCTCCCCCGGATGAACTCCCTGATACGCTGCCAGATGAGCCATTCCCATTCTGCCCCCCTTTTTATCGTTAACCGCCTTGAAGTTGTTTGCCAAATCTCTGGCCTTATTTTCCGCCACTTCTGACTTTAGAAACTCATGAATCATTTCAGCCAGCTCTCCATGGGTTTTTGGGGCTTTCGTTGCGATCTTCCCGGCAAGTCTTGGTTGTGCTAGCCCGTTCCCGAAAGCCTTGATTAGAATCTTCTCATCAATGTCGTCAATTTCGGCTACCTGCTTATGGAACCTTTCACTGAATTCCTTCACCGTCTCCCCCTTTCGCTGTTTGAGATCCATTAGTTCTATTGTTTCTTTCTTGATTTTGCTTGCAGCAAAATATTGCTGGAACTCCTCAGTCAATTGCTTAAAGCTTGAGATCGGGGGGTCTTGTTGAGATCCAGCCGAGTGCCCTCTTGGATAATGTTCCCGGAAACAGATTGCAAAGAGCGAGAGAACTTATCCCCTGCGTATTCATTGCGAACATAAATTTTTTAACGTGAAGAGCAGGGTCGCCCGTTCCATCGTACTTCTCCACCGTTGGCGCAACGAAGTGGGGAGGAAGTTTCGCCTTCCTGATTCTCTCGGAGAAGGGATAAAGTGTCATGTCAATCGAATCATCCTCCTCGATCTCTTCGCTGACGATCAGAGTTTTCTCTAGCTGCTCTTTTTTCCGGCTGTTGCTCGCTTCGGAGCCGTGGTTCTTGAGCGATTCAAGCGCCTCGGTCATGTCCTCCCATTTCTTCTGGTATTCCACATCTCGCTGCATCAGTTCCTGCTGCAAGACTTCATTCCCTTCCACTATCCTTTCATCAATGGTCCTGACTAAGCTTTAGCATTTCTTCCAACGCTTGCTTGGAGATCGTGTCTCCAGCCTCCGCTCTGTTATCTTCAGTCTCTCTCTCATTGTTGATCTCGCCATCAGGTCGGGGTGTCTTTCTTGTTCTTGGGGCCATTCTTCCACGCGCACACTCCTCGCTTACACCTGCAAAAGGCACAACCTCAAAGTTTCAGGATTTCATTGTTTCGTTCATCATCAAACTACCTCCGGTGGATTCGTGGTTGCTAAGAAAGATCTTGAGCCATTCGTTTCCCACAGACGGCGCCAAAATGAAATGGAGAATTCCTAAATTCCCTAGCCTTCTACCCTAATCCCTAGTCAGATTCTAATTCTTCCTGTACCTCGTCGAATTACCTTGTTACTGTGTGACCGAGCCTAAGAGAGAGTGAGAGAGAGTCGTGAGGACAGGGGCAATGCAACAGTATGTAGCCTCGAATGTTAATCGTGTCCTTTATTGTGGGATTAAACCCCTATTTATAGTGTTTTTGCTGCTAGATCGAGAGTTGCCAGCCTGTCTTTCTTCTTAATTGCCAGGCTGGCATTTACACAAGGAAGATATTTGACTACCCATCCGGCCGGGTCACATTCTGATCCGGCGATACTCTTATTCTAAGCTATTCCTTCCAGTCACATGAGACCGGATGTTTTATCTTTCCTTATTCTTGTACTTTTTCCCTCTTCAGTTATGGTAACCTCCCCGAATGGCATCAAGAATGTGTGGGTCTCAGGACGCCATCTATCAATCAAAGCGCTGATGATGCCAGTACAGTTATTCAATCTGAGATTTGCTGGCCCAAAAAAACCAGCTCTAGCAACATATGGAAGTATAGCATCATGTAGGGCAGTAGCACCCTTCCAGCAGGATCTTGTTTTCAAAGTCCTATTTTGGTACTGTGCATACATCTACATTCTATACAAAATTACAATTCAATAAAGCACAAATAACAATTGTAACAAATTAATCATCATCCAACCCATAAGAAATATCAAAAACATAACAAAATTTTGAATATTAATACATTAACTACATTACAATCATCTACACATTAAATTATATAATTTAAAAAAACAATAATACCCTTAAATTGTATCAAATAAATAATTAGTATAAACAACTGCATATAGTAAATGTTATTTAACTAAACCATATATAATAATCTAGAATGTAATTTACAAAAATTGTTATGCTACGTTACCTACAATTAACTCATACGGTCTATAAACTAAGCAATTATATTGAATTAACAATTAGACTGAACTACTGGTACACAGACAGATAACAATTAGACTAATCATCAGCATATAGTATATGTTAATTAACTAAACCATATATAATTATCTAGAATGTAATTTACAAAAATTGTTATGGTACGTTACCTACAATTAAGTCATACGGTCTATAAACTAAGCAATTATATTGAATTAACAATTAAACAGAACTACTGTTACACAGACAAATAATAATTAGACTAAACAACTGCATATAGTATATGTTAATTAACTAAACCATATATAATTATCTAGAATATAATTTACCAAAATTGTTATGGTACGTTACCTACAATTAGGTCATACAGTCCATAAACTAAACAACTGTATTAAATTAACAATTAAACTAAATTACTATTACACAAACAGATAATACAATCCAAATAATACCAAACAATAATAAAATTACGTATACTGATTATATATAAAGAAACTATGATTATTGCATCGATTACCACTATATCAAATATCTAAATACACTAAAAATGTAAATTATTAACCTATTATAACATTATATAATAATCATACAATATAAATTAATTAGTAATACTAACCGGGTCATCGGAGGCGTACGCCGCAGATATATGTGTCGTCTGCAAACTAAACGGCTGCGACTCCACCGGACCATGCTCACCCATATGATATTGATCAGCCATACTATAGTTCCTATGCAAACAAAGGATTTTAGAGGAGAGGATTTGGATACAATTGAAGTGTTTTGGAAAAAATGAGGCTTCTATCCCCACTTCCTCGCGCGATGCAGTGTTATATAGGCATCTGTAGAGAAGCCGATAATTCATTTATCGGCTTCTCTACAACGTCCAACGGCCGATTTTACCATTGTAGAGAAGCTGATAATTCATTTATCGGCATCAATGAAGCCGATAAATGAATTATTGGCTTCTCTACAGCATTAAAAAAAACTCGGAATCGGGAATTCCTGGGGAAGACAACCTAGCATGGGAATTGAATGGGGCAAATGCCCGTGTATGGGAAATTTTCCAGCAGTTGAAATACCCCAAACCTTAGTATGTTGTTTAAACATTTAAATATGGTATATTAAGACTAAAAAGAGTCTTAGAAACATTAGTAAACAATTTAAACCATAGAAAACAAAAATAAATGCCTTAAAATCAATTAGGGCAAAAATGTGTTCTAAGCTTGGGATAAGCTTGGGTAAGACCTAATGAGCTTACCAAGACCTTATTTATATACTAATGAACATATTAAATCAATTACCAAAGAAAACCAAGCTTGAAAACAAGTTAAAACACAAAATGTGCTTTAAGGAGTCTTAAAGCACATTTTTGAAAAATTGTCTTGTAAATGAGTTTTGAATGGCTAAATGTCCATCATTACTCTTTAATTAATATGTGTACTACTTAGTATCACATTTGGAAGTCTATATCAATGGGAAATCAAAAATTTCACATCTATGTGCCTTGTTTTAGTGAATAGTAACTAAAATAAGCTAGTTTATAACATATGTTTGTATAAGTAATTAAATTGGCCAACAAAGACTAAAATACCCTTAGTAACATAAAGGGAGCCGGTTTTTATGGTAATGAGTCACCACTCATGTTAGTTTATTAAGTAACAAATGATGACTAATGGTTACTATTTACTTTAACATATAAATATCTTCTAAAAGCAAAACCAATCTTCATTCTCTCATTTCTCTTCATTTCACACGTCTTCAACCTCTCTTCTATCTTCTTCTTGCTCTCCATTCACGGTTTGCAATAGTACACACACAATACCATCTTTGACCACTTGTATCTCCTAGCTCATTTTGCCAAATCAAATTCTAAGACCATCATTCTCTTCCTCTCATCAAGCTCTTCAATTCTATCCTTTCAAAATCTCAAGAGCTCCATTTTGGTGCCAAGAAGAATCTCCATGGGAGGAGCTTGAGCTCATCTTTTCACATATTATTGTTCCCTTTGCTTCAAGGTAAGGAAACTCAAAGAAAAATGATGTTTCCCTCATGTTTTTGTGTTGTCCGAAAATCACCCTTAATGGTGTCCTTATGTTGCTTTGTTCTAGCTTCATTTCAACCTTTCATGGACTAGGTGGAGTCCTTTCTTGATATATATTCAAACTCTCTTCAAGTTCTAAGGTAAAACAACTATCTTAATGTTTTAAAACAATGTATAATCTAGGGTTTACAATGAGATGAAGCATAAAGCTTGTATACTCATTTTATCATTTGAATAATGTTTAGAAGTTGAGAAGCAACTAAAAGCCTTGCCGATTTAGTCAAGGAAACAAGAAAGAAGTTGTGAGGAAAAGAGGTAAATGTGCTAACCTAATGTGGTTTAAAGTCTTAGGAGAAATGAGCTTATATTGCTTGTTAAAATGATCTAAGGAGCCAATGGTGAATGACTTAGTAAAATGTTCTCAAAGGCTTATTAAAAGGCATATGTGTTGTTGAGTGTATTTGCAGGTCAAAGGCAAATATATTGTGGAAATTCAGTGTTTATGATTTATGCATCTTAAGGGCCTAAGAGCCATGTTATTTAAGGGCCTAAGTGCCAAGCAATTTAAATTATGCACTATATTGTGATGTAGTGCTAAATGAATGAAGTTTTGTGTATAAGAATGTGTTTGATGGATTTTAGTGTTCTTGATTGTTTAATGGTGAAAACAATGCGTTTTGGTTTAGTAATGTTCTAGGAGAACCCATGTCTAGATAATGTATAAGAAGTTTTAGGTGCTTAAAATGAGTTTTGGTAAGTTAGGACATGTTTAGAATGGATAAGTGTTCAACTAGTGTAAGGAACATGAATTATGGTGTTTTAAGATGTAAAAAGGACTTAGGCAATGTTTTAGAGGATTTAGAGTGCAAATGAGTGTTTTGGGATACTTTAAGATCATGGTGAGATTGTGTTTAGGACTTGTGTAATGTTGGTGACTAAGGAAGAAGTGATTTGCTGCATGGAGGAACTATAAACTTGTAAAAATGTTTAAGGAATTGATTAGGAAGTAAAGATGCTTGGGAAGATAATGTTGTAGTGGTGAGAAAACATTTTGGGAGTTGTGTTGAGACTTATGCAAACTTTGGTAAAACATGGAGAAGGTGTAAACTTGTAAAGGGATTTAAAGAATAACATAAGGAGTTGTTTTGTAAGAAAAAAAATGCTTGGGAGATGGTGTTAAAAGAAGTGAGGAAATATCTTGGTATAGTGGTTACAATAGGCATGAAACACCACTTGGGAACCAAAGGATAAAACATAATTGGTGTTAGGGATGTTGGTAAGAATTGAGTAAGTGTTTGAGGCTATAGAAAATGAGTGTTTTGGCACGTCCGAACTTCCGTCCGGATATGGACGTTCGGACATGCCCTGCTGTGTTAGAATTTTCTGAGTCTCGGCCAGTGTCCGGACTTCTGTCCGACCATGGATGTTCGGACACACCCGTCTCTTTTCTCAGGTTTATCCTCGACTTGGTCCGAACTTCGGGAAACTCGGACACAAGTTCGGACGCTTGAAATTTTCTTTTGATTTTCTCTCGACCAATGTCCGAACTTTGGAAACTCGGACACAAGTTCGGACATGCGTCTGGCTTCACCCTTTGAGCCTCGACTTGCGTCCGAACTTCGGAAACTCGGACACAAGTTCGGACATGCCACTGTTTTGGCCAAAAATCTTGTTTAAGGTTAGGAAAAGTTGTCTAAAAATGGTGATTAGTTAGTAATGATGATATGAGGTTATCTAAGATATGTTAGGTGAGTTATAATGGCAATTAAAAGGGTGAAAAGTTATAACAAAGTGTGAACACAAGATAACTAGTTAAGTGAAGTAAAAGTTAACAATGGATTAGTACATTAATTAACCGACATTACTAAATGTGCATTGGATTCGTCAAAGGTGGAAACCAGTCGAAGCAAGGACCAAGGTATGGTTTTCTTGCAGTCTGTTGCCTACCGGTTTACACCGGCTTGTGTGTTGTTTGTTTTCTGTGTGTTTATGACGTTATAAGACTTAATCATGAAATGAGTTTACAGTTGTTCATATTATTGTGATGTTATGATGTGACTCATTTCCCTTGTGTGTGTCTAACATGACTTACCACTTGTTGTGAATTGTTTGTTAGGTTCCACTGTTGAACTTCTAACAAGTGCTAAATGGGAAGTGAGGAATCCGGTTGTCCGGTCATGCATGTAAGTTTAAGAGTAGATATCTGAATCAGATTTGACTCTTATATTGTTAAGATTGTTCTCCTTAATTTGGCCTTCGATCTCCCGCTAGCTTCCTCCAAAGCTTACATATTCTGACTTATGATCGGTTTAGTGGGAACATGTGTTTGTGTGGTGTGTTCGGGTCACAATATCCGAACCATCTGTGACTTAAGTTACTCGTTCGAATAACAGAACGGTAATAAGTGTGTGTAACAAGCTTAACATGAGAGTGAACCATTCTCTAGGCTTCTTATGTTGTTTAACCTTCTTGGTTTGTTATTGTGGAAAGAGTATCCACTGTGTATGTGATGTTGAGTTATGCAATGGTGTTGCTATGCCATATGTTATGTTATGTTTAAAATGAATGCCATGTCATCATGACAATTAGTTGCGCGTATCCCGGTAGCCGATGGGCTGGGCGTTAACCATACCAGCCAAGGGTTGTTGACCCCCTCGGGGGCTCCATATTTTTACTGCAGGATGAGGATCGAGGAAGCAGAGTGGCTGTAGATTCTAGGCTGCAGATGTACTTTTGGTTATATTGGATGTTGAGCCCGGGATGCGCCTGTGCTCCCGTGGCATTATATTTTGGTACTGTTTGTGTTACAGCTGACAGTGGAGATCATGAGAACAGTTTCAGTGACAGTTTGTATTAAATACTCGGTATGTTGGTTATGTATATATATGTGTGGATATTAGTACCTAATGCTCGGGAGTCTGATCATCAGACCGGTACACTTGTATTTATTCTGCCTTGTTAACCACGTGGGTGGTTGACGGCGTTGTAGCACCGAATCGTTTAGTTATTGTTTAGTTATTTTTCTGCTGCAATTTCATTTAATGTTAAGTGCGTAGTAGGGGTGTTACAAAAAGTGGTATCAGAGCGAAGTATCGCTCTGATGACTAGAATACCGAGCTTAGGAATATACCGAGTTAGGAAACCTAACCACAGTTACCTAAGTGAGCAGTTATGGAAAGGTTAACCACTAACCAAGTGTGGAGATACCTTATTGTCGGGAAACGTTACAACCGTTAGAACCGATAAGTGCGTAAGCACAATGCTAATAAATGTTCGTGCGAATTCAGATGTCAGGTAGACCACGAGGTCGAGGCCGCGGGCGCGGCATTGGTGATACTGGGAACCTGGGAGAGAACCCTATGGCACAAGTCATGGCCGATGCTGTAGCGGCCGCCGTAACCCAGATGGTTCCACAGCTTGTAGCTGCAATTCAGCAGGGGCAACAGCCCGAAGTTCAACCACCACCGCCACCGCCACGAGAGACCAACTGGGTCAAGGCATTGGCAGACTTGAGACCCCCGTCGTTTCATGGGGAGACCGACCCACGTAAGCTGGAGGCGTATATCTCCGAGTTGGAGACCGCCTACGAGACCTTGGATGTGCCTGCTGGGCCAAGGTCCGTCTTGCCGCTTACTACCTGAAGGGATCGGCACAAAGCTGGAGGAAGCTTGTGAGAGAGGACCGGATGGCGGATCCTCAGTTTGGTTGGAGGGAGTACACGGCTCTGCTGCGAGCCAAGTATTACCCTGTGCACGTTCAAGAGGCTAAGCGCCTGGAGCTGGATAGTCTGAGGCAGGGGGACAAGATGTCGGTCGATGAGTACTACACTGCATTCACCGGTCTTATCCACCTGTTACCGGACCTGGGATACTCGAACCGGGTGCTGGTAAACCGTTTCTACAACGGTCTCAGCCACCATCTTCGCTATGGGATGGGGCCAGCTGAGTATACTACCTTGCAGGTAATTAGAATATAGTGTGATGTGAATAAGTGTAATCCATAAGTGAGTATTAATGTGAGTTTGTGAGTATATTTTACGGGGCATGACTGACATCCTAAATTCAGGAGTGCTATCATACTGCTGCTAAGGTCGAGATTACCGTCCGTCTGAGGGACGAGGAGAACGCGCACAAGCGCAAGGCCACGAGCGAGGGCCAGAGTCCGCAGGGGTACGGGGGAGGAAAGAAGAAGAAGAAGCCTTATCCCCAGCCCCAGAAGAGTCAGCACCAGGGTGACAAGGGCCAAGCCCAAACCACCACAGCCGAGGAGCCACTAAAGCTCACATATGCATACGCGGCGAAACCCCTACGCTCTTACCCACCTAAGGGTAATTATTTAATCATGTGTGTTAAGTTGAAGTGTATGTTGTTAAGTTATGAAGTAAGTATTGATTGTGTACTGTGATAGCAGCTAGCACGGGTTCTGGACCGGAGCGCCACTACTAGTGTAAGTGGTGTAACGGAGACCACCCCGGCAAGGACTGCAAAGGAAATGACGTGCAGTGTCGCTACTGCGAGAAGTGGGGTCACCGTGACTACGAGTGTTACCGGAACCCCAACAGCAGAGTCAACAAGCCCAAGGGGCAGTGGAAGGGTAAGGCCACAGCGACTATCGATGGCCCGAAGATGGCTAACCAGCCACCCACAGATCAGAGGAGCACTGATTCCCAGAAGGGGAAGGGGTCGGGACCTAGCAAGGCCACCCTGATCTTGGGACTACCCCTCTTACCCATTATCTTGGGCCTACCGGGTTCGTTTCCGTCCGTGGGGTGGGGTGGGACCGGTCTGAGGCGCCAGGGCCCTCACTAGACCAGGTACCGCCTAAACTGTTGAGTGAAATAAGTGATTGCATACCGCATTTCATGCATGTGTGTGTTAATGAGTCAATGTACTACCATGTGAGTAAAGAATTAAAGTACAATGTGAAAAGTCACCTAATTAGATAATTCTAACTTAAGGAGCCTTCAATATTTGTTATCCAATCCCACCCACACCAAACCCTGAAGAAACCACCATCAACATCACCGACTTTCCAATGGAGCAATGTCAGGTTATCCAGCCAGGTATGATACTCTTAAATGGATACCTGACACCGGAAGCACAAATCCACATCATCAGACGATGCAATGAACTGGGAGCAACACCGGAGGTTTCTACACACCCGAATACCCGAACGGATCAAGAATGAAAATGAAGATGATGTGCATGGGTAAGGACTGGAATCCTTACACCAAGACATATCAAGAAGTGCGAGCTGAAGACGGAGCAATTGTACCGATGATACCTGAGGAGTTCCTTGCGGTCGTTAACCACGCCGTGAGAATTGCTCAGCAAGTGAAGCGGATTCAATTCCAAGTGTGCAGATTTAAAGCAGATTTGTATTGTGAACTTCTACCAGAAAGGTGGACGGTTGGGTTTACACCAAGATAAGGACGAGTCACCCGAGTCTCTAAGTAAGGGAATACCCGTGGTGTCTTGGTCCATTGGTGATACCGCAATGTTTACATATGGCGAGCAGAAGCGTGCTGATCTCGCAAAGAAGTTAGTACTAAAATCAGGAGATGTGTTAATCATGGGTGGGCAATCGAGGATGCTATATCATGGCATCAGGAAGATCAAACTGAATACCGCACCGTCGGCAGTGATCAACGCCACACACATGAAACCCGGACGTTTGAATTTGACCTTCAGACAGTTTTAAAGCCTTGTATAATTATGTAATGTGTTAAGCCAGTGTATGTTAAGGATGTTATATATGTGTTAGTTATGTTAACAGTGTAAGCCAACGTATGTTGTAAAGAGTGTGTTAATGAATAAAGTGGAGTTCTTGAAGTATATCAACCGTGTTGTTACCCAATACTTATTAGTTTGCCAATGAATTAGGCTGTGCACTCGGAACGGGAGGTACACTGAGTGTCTGCAATGAGGCAGAAGCCGGCAAGAGCGGCACGATCCTCACCGGTACCTTTCCAGTCAATGGCGTGGACGCTTCGATCTTGTTCGACTCCGGAGCCTCACATACATTTATTTCGCTATCTTTTGCGAAGAGGTTGGGGTTAGACGGTGATGAGAGTCCAGACTTCCTAGTCACTCTCCCGTCGAGAGAGCGGATCAGGTGTACCCGCTACCACCGAGATGTTGTTGTACGAATCAGAGGTGAAGAGTTTCTGATCGACTTGATAGAGTTCGACGGACTTGGTTTTGATGTGATTGTCGGGATGAACTGGTTGGAGCGGTACAAGGGCAGAATCCTGTGTGCCGAGCATCGCCTGCTTCTTCGGAGTCCGTCTGGGGTTACTATATCTTACCACCAGAGGCCCAGGGAGCCTTCGACTCAGATCATCACCGCCATGGCTATGTATCGTGAACTACGATGAGGGAATGATGTATACCTCTGCTATGTCCAGGACATAGAGAGAGACCCAGAGTTTAGCCCAGATGTGCCGGTAGTGTCGGAGTTTCCTGATGTATTTCCTAAGGAACTGTCGGGCATGCCGCCAGCACGGGAAGTTGAGTTTGAAATTGATTTGGTTTCGGGCACCGGACCAATTACGAAGGCGCCCTATCGTATGGCTCCAGCAGAGATGACAGAGCTCAAGGAGCAGCTGAGAGACCTACTCGACAAGGGATTTATCCGCCCTAGCGTTTCACCATGGGGAGCGCCGGTCCTCTTCGTGAAGAAGAAGGACGGTAGTCTCCGCCTGTGTATTGACTATCGTGAGCTGAATGCAGTTACGGTGAAGAACCGTTACCCTTTACCACGCATCGATGAATTATTTGATCAGTTGAGGGGAGCATCAGTATTCTCCAAGATAGATCTACGATCCGGATACCATCAGATTGCTATTCGTGATAGTGACATTGAGAAGACAGCATTCAGAACCAGATATGGACATTACGAGTTTACGGTTATGCCGTTTGGATTATCCAACGCACCAGCAAAGTTCATGGACTTAATGAACCGCTTGTTCCAAGATCAGTTGGACAAGTCAGTGGTAGTCTTCATCGACGATATTCTTGTGTACTCGAAATCGAGAGGTGAGCATGAAAGCCACCTAAGGAATGTGTTACAAACATTGAGGAAGAATCAGTTGTATGATAAATTTTCGAAGTGTGAGTTTTGGCTGAACCAAGTATCCTTTCTTGGTCATGTGATTTCTGAGGCCGGGATCGCTGTTGATCCGGCAAAGATTGATGCAGTGCGCACCTGGCCTAGGCCGAAGACAGTTACCGATATCAGGAGCTTCCTCGGTCTGGCAGGTTATTATAGGAGGTTTGTGAAGGACTTCTCCAGTGTCTCGAAGCCGATGACTTCCTTGATGAAGAAGGATGCACCATTCGAGTGGACAGTCGACTGTGAGAGTTCTTTCCAGAGTCTCAAGGATGCTCTGACATCTGCACCAGTCCTGACTATACCAGACGGTCCAGATGGTTTTGAGGTCTATTGCGATGCATTAGGCAGAGGTATGGGTTGTGTGTTGATGCAACACGGGAAGGTCGTAGCTTACGCCTCCCGACAGCTGAAGAAGCATGAAGAGAACTACCCTACCCACGATTTAGAAATAGGGGGCCATTGTCTTCGCATTGAAGATATGGCGACATTATTTGTATGGGGTAAGTGTGACAATTTATTCTGACCACAAAAGTTTAAAGTACTTGTTCACTCAGAAGGAGTTGAACATGAGGCAAAGAAGGTGGGTTGAGTTTCTAAATGACTACGACATTAATCTACAGTACAAAGAGGGTAAGGCGAATGTGGTAGCTGACGCATTGAGTCGCCGAGCACACTCTCTCCATTCGCTAGTCTCTCATACTAGCTTGGTTGAAGAGGTGCGGAGTGCTCAGATGACGGATCAGTATATGTTGGAGATCAGGCAGAAGCTTATTGATGGCACATTCGAGGGTCAGAAGTACGACTTCCGACTCCATGATGATGACCTGATTAGGCTGAATGGCCGACTGTGTATTCCTAGGAGTAGCGCTGACCTGAAGGAGCGCATACTGAGTGAATCCCACTGTTCTACGACTTCGATTCACCCCGGAGCTTCAAAGATGTATAAGGGTATGAAACGTTATTTTTGGTGGACTGGCATGAAAAAGGATGTTACTGATTATGTATTGAGGTGTCTCACTTGTCAGAAGGTCAAGTTTGAGCACCGACGGCCTGGTGGTATGGTACAGCCAATGCCAGTGCCGGAGTGGAAGTTCCATGACATTTCTATGGACTTCGTAGTAGGGCTTCCGCCTACAAGGGGAGGTCTGAATATGATTTGGGTTGTTGTTGAATGACTGACCAAGGTGGCTCGATTCATACCGATGAAGGACACCTGAAAAGTGGCAAAACTAGCAGAGCTCTTTGATAGAGAGATTGTTCGGCACCATGGGGTACCGAAGACTATCGTGTCTGACAGGGATACCAGATTCCTCTCCAGGTACTGGAAATCCACACGGGAAGCGCTTGGTACCGAGCTGAAGCTAAGTACAGCGTTCCACCCACAGACAGATGGTCAGAGTGAGCGCACCATCCAGACACTTGAGGATATGTTACGTGCATGTGCACTTGATTTTCAGACCAACTGGATTGATAAGTTACATCTGATCGAGTTTAGTTACAACAACAGTTACCATGCATCGATCAAGATGTCTCCCTTCCAGGCCTTGTACGGTAGACCATGCCGCACGCCATTATGCTGGGATGAGTCGAGTGAGACGGTCATTATAGGACCAGAGTATCTGGAACAAGTTCAGGCAGAAGTTCGCCAGATCCGGGCTAACATGAAGGCAGCTCAGGATAGACAGAAGTCGTACACAGATGTGCGCAGACGTGACCTGGAGTTCGCCGTGGGCGATCAGGTATTTCTTAGAGTATCCCCCATGAAGGGAGTATTTCGTTTTGGCCAGAAAGGCAAGTTGAGCCCAAAATATGTGGGGCCTTATGTTGTGACGGAGCGGATCAGCCCGGTAGCTTACAGACTTGATTTACCCGCCGAGCTGGGCAAGGTACATGATGTATTTCATGTGTCCCAGTTGAAGAAATATATGTCTCATCCGTCTCATGTGCTTCAGCCTGAAAGGCTAACCTTAGAGCTGACCATGCGATCAGTGGAGACTCCGGTACGGATTCTGGATACTAAGACTCGAGACACTCGCCATAAGTCAGTGAGACTGGTGAAGGTTCTTTGGTCTAACCAGGACGTCGAGGAGGCCACTTGGGAGCTGGAAGATAAGATGAAGGCGAAGTACCCGTCATTGTTTACTTCTTAGTGTTTATGTGTATAGGGTACGGGGCGTACCCCTATTTTAAGGGGGGTAGAGCCGTTTCGGTTATGTGTGTACGACGTGTATTTAAATACATCGTCTATGTTATGTTGTTATGTTATAGACCGTTGTGTCTGAATGATGTTGATGTTGTTGTATGGACCTTGTGTCCGATGATGTTGTTGTATGGACCTTGTGTCCGATGTTATGTTGTATGGACCTTGTGTCCAATGTTATGTAAGTGTGTTGTTAATGTTGTTATGGAAATATTGTTTATATGTATTCCCGTGTTCTAACATTTAGGATATGTGGAAGTGTGAACTTTGAGGACAAAGTTCTTTTAAGGGGGGTAGATTGAAATACCCCAAACCTTAGTATGTTGTTTAAGCATTTAAATATGGTATATTAAGACTAAAAAGAGTCTTAGAAACATTAGTAAACAATTTAAACCATAGAAAACACAAATAAATGCCTTAAAGTCAATTAGGGCTAAAATGTGTTCTAAGCTTGGGTAAGACCTAATGAGCTTACCAAGACCTTATTTATATACTAATGAACATATTAAACCAATTACCAAAGAAAACCAAGCTTGAAAACAAGTTAAAACATAAAATGTGCTTTAAGGAGTCTTAAAGCACATTTTTGAAACATTGTCTTGTAAATGAGTTTTGAATGGCTAAATGTCCATCATTACTCTTTAATTAATATGTGTACTACTTAGTATCACATTTGGAAGTCTATATCAATGGGAAATCAAAAATTTCACATCTATGTGCCTTGTTTTAGTGAATAGTAACTAAAATAAGCTAGTTTGTAACATATGTTTGTATAAGTAATTAAATTGGCCAACAAAGACTAAAATACCCTTAGTAACATAAAGGGGGCCAGTTTTTATGGTAATGAGTCACCACTCATGTTAGTTTATTAAGTAACAAATGATGACTAATGGTTACTATTTACTTTAACATATAAATATCTTCTAAAAGCAAAACCAATCTTCATTCTCTCATTTCTCTTCATTTCACACGTCTTCAACCTCTCTTCTATCTTCTTCTTGCTCTCCATTCACGGTTTGCAATAGTACACACACAATACCATCTTTGACCACTTGTATCTCCTAGCTCATTTTGCCAAATCAAATTCTAAGACCATCATTCTCTTCCTCTCATCAAGCTCTTCAATTCTATCCTTTCAAAATCTCAAGAGCTCCATTTTGGTGCCAAGAAGAATCTCCATGGGAGGAGCTTGAGCTCATCTTTTCACATATTATTGTTCTCCTTTGCTTCAAGGTAAGGAAACTCAAAGAAAAATGATGTTTCCCTCATGTTTTTGTGTTGTCCGAAAATCACCCTTAATGGTGTCCTTATGTTGCTTTGTTCTAGCTTCATTTCAACCTTTCATGGACTAGGTGGAGTCCTCTCTTGATATATATTCAAACTCTCTTCAAGTTCTAAGGTAAAACAACTATCTTAATGTTTTAAAACAATGTATAATCTAGGGTTTACAATGAGATGAAGCATAAAGCTTGTATACTCATTTTATCATTTGAATAATGTTTAGAAGTTGACAAGCAACTAAAAGCCTTGCCGATTTAGTCAAGGAAACAAGAAAGAAGTTATGAGGAAAAGAGGTAAATGTGCTAACCTAATGTGGTTTAAAGTCTTAGGAGAAATGAGCTTATATTGCTTGTTAAAATGATCTAAGGAGCCAATGGTGAATTAGTAAAATGTTCTCAAAGGCTTATTAAAAGGCATATGTGTTGTTGAGTGTATTTGCAGGTCAAAGGCAAATATATTGTGGAAATTCGGTGTTTATGATTTATGCATCTTAAGAGCCTAAGAGCCATGTTATTTAAGGGCCTAAGTGCCAAGCAATTTAAATTATGCACTATATTGTGATGTAGTGCTAAATGAATGAAGTTTTGTGTATAAGAATGTGTTTGATGGATTTTAGTGTTCTTGATTGTTTAATGGTGAAAACAATGCATTTTGGTTTAAATGTTCTAGGAGAACCCATGTCGAAAAGATAATGTATAAGAAGTTTTAGGTGCTTAAAAAGATTTTTGGTAAGTTAGGAAATGTTTAGAATGGATAAGTGTTCAACTAGTGTAAGGAACATGCATTATGGTGTTTTAAGATGTAAAAAGGACTTAGGCAATGTTTTAGAGGATTTAGAGTGCAAATGAGTGTTTTGGGATACTTTAAGATCATGGTGAGATTGTGTTTAGGACTTGTGTAATGTTGGTGACTAAGGAAGAAGTGATTTGCTGCATGGAGGAACTATAAACTTGTAAAAATGTTTAAGGAATTGATTAGGAAGTAAAGATGCTTGGGAAGATAATGTTGTAGTGGTGAGAAAACATTTTGGGAGTTGTGTTGAGACTTATGCAAACTTTGGTAAAACATGGAGAAGGTGTAAACTTGTAAAGGGATTTAAAGAATGACATAAGGAGTTGTTTTGTAAGAAAAAAAATGCTAGGGAGATGGTGTTAAAAGAAGTGAGAAAATATCTTGGTATAGTGGTTACAATAGGCATGAAACACCACTTGGGAACAAAGGATAAAACATAATTGTGTTAGGGATGTTGGTAAGAATTGAGTAAGTGTTTGAGGCTATAGAAAATGAGTGTTTTGGCACGTCCGAACTTCCGTCCGGATATGGACGTTCGGACATGCCCTGCTGTGTTAGAATTTTCTGAGTCTCGGCCAGTGTCCGGACTTCTGTCCGACCATGGATGTTCGAACACACCCGTCTCTTTTCTCAGGTTTATCCTCGACTTGCGTCCGAACTTCGGGAAACTCGGACACAAGTTCGGACGCTTGAAATTTTCTTTTGATTTCTCTCGACCAATGTCCGAACTTTGGAAACTCGGACACAAGTTCGGACATGCGTCTGGCTTCACCCTTTGAGCCTCGACTTGCGTCCGAACTTCGAAACTCGGACACAAGTTCGGACATGCCACTGTTTTGGCCAAAAATCTTGTTTAAGGTTAGGAAAAGTTGTCTAAAAATGGTGATTAGTTAGTAATGATGATATGAGGTTATCTAAGATATGTTAGGTGAGTTATAATGGCAATTAAAAGGGTGAAAAGTTATAACAAAGTGTGAACACAAGATAACTAGTTAAGTGAAGTAAAAGTTAACAATGGATTAGTACATTAATTAACCGACGTTACTAAATATGTATAGGATTCTTCAAAGGTGGAAACCAGTCGAAGCAAGGACCAAGGTATGGTTTTCTTGCTGTCTGTTGCCTACCGGTTTACACCGGCTTGTGTGTTGTTTGTTTTTCTGTGTGTTTATGACGTTATAAGACTTAATCATGAAATGATTTACAGTTGTTCATATTATTGTGATGTTATGATGTGACTCATTTCCCTTGTGTGTGTCTAACATGACTTACCACTTGTTGTGAATTGTTTTTTAAGTTCCACTGTTGAACTTCTAACAAGTGCTAACTGGGAAGTGAGGAATCCGGTTGTCCGGTCATGCATGTAAGTTTAAGAGTAGATATCTGAATCAGATTCGACTCTTATGTTGTTAAGATTGTTCTCCTTAATTTGGCGTTCGATCTCCCGCTAGCTTCCTCCAAAGCTTACCTATTCTGACTTATGATCGGTTTAGTGGGAACATGTGTTTGTGTGGTGTGTTTGGGTCACAATATCCGAACCATCTGTGACTTAAGTTACTCGTTCGAATAACAGAACGGTAATGAGTGTGTGTAACAAGCTTAACATGAGAGTGAACCATTCTCTAGGCTTCTTATGTTGTTTAACCTTCTTGGTTTGTTATTGTGGAAAGAGTATCCACTGTGTATGTGATGTTGAGCTATGCAATGGTGTTGCTATGCCATATGTTATGTTATGTTTAAAATGAATGCCATGTCATCATGACAATTAGTTGCGCGTATCCCGGTAGCCGATGGGCTGCGCGTTAACCATACCAGCCAAGGGTTGCTGACCCCCTCGGGGGCTCCATATTTTTACTGCAGGATGAGGATCGAGGAAGCAGAGTGGCTGTAGATTCTAGGCTGCAGATGTACTTTTGGTTATATTGGATGTTGAGCCCGGGATGCGCCCGTGCTCCCGTGGCATTATATTTTGGTACTGTTTGTGTTCACTAGTGGAACGCGAGCCTTTAATGACGGTGGTTTAATCATGGATTAAACAGACACCGTGATTAATAGGAAGGCCGGAATTAATTAGCGACGATGATTGAATTAACCCGTAATCAATAATCGATCGGAGGTTGGCGCGCCTTTTTTAGGAGGGACTTTAGATGACGATTATTAGTGAAACCGTAATCTAAAGTCCCGTGTTGACGCGCGCTTTACGGTCAACGGACTTTAGATTATGGTTTCACTAAGAACCGTCATCTAAAGTCCCTCCTAAAAAAGGTGCGCCAACCTCCGACTGATAGTCAACGACGTCGTTTTGACCTGACGAAAAATATTTCCCGTATTATTTGATTTTTTCGACTCCGCGCGTAATCTAAATTACAGTTAACGACGTCGTTTTACCAGTGTATTTTAGATTAATAAAAACTTTATATTAATGTGTTACCTATGTTTGAAACCCAACATATGCCAAATAATTATCGCGCTATTTTTTTAATTTCGTTACACTTTAGATTACATTTAACGACGTCGTTTTACCAGTGTATTTTAGATTAATAAAAAGTTTATATTAATGTGTTACCTATGTTTGAAACCCAACATATGCCAAATAATTATCGCGCTATTTTTTTAATTTCGTTACACTTTAGATTACGGTTTTTGTGGGAACCGTCATGTAAAGTGTGACTTTAGTTTACGGTTTACATGTAAACCGTAATCTAAAGTCCATTTAAACATTTGCCTACACTCTGCACACTCTACTCACAGTAACTCTTCTTCTCTTTCGCGCTATCTTCCTCACTGCTATCGCCTCCTCTCTCCCGTCACCATGCTAACGGCCATCGCCGCCGTCGCTCCCACCACCTTTGTCACTCCCATCGCCGCCGGTCACCACCCATCTACCACTGGTCTCACCGTCGACGTCTCTATCGCGTATTGGGTATGTGATCGATTGATTGTCGTTTTTTTCTAACTTTGTTCATATACATGCATTTCGATTGCAATTTCTAACCTCGTTTGTATCGAATCCTGAGAGTGTAATGGCAAATGTTCTAACCTTGTTCATATATTTGTGCCCAGATTCACAGTTAATTGCGACCTAGTTCGTGGGCTGATTTCTACACTACTTGCCCACTTCGGTGCTTAGTTACGGTAACTTTGCAAACCAATCTGTAAACTGCTGTATTTATTTATTCTTAGCATTTAGTATTACAATTAATACATAATAGTGTAGTTTTAAAAATGTTACTACTTAAAACTGCCACAGGAAAGAAAGTAAGTTCAAGTATATTACCGATTCCTGAAAAAGGAATGGAACAGAACTGTAGCATATCTCAGTTTCATAAATGTTGGGCATTAGCTTCAGGTTCAAGGTCTGGTAATCCCGTGTCTGTAACAAGTTGTTTGAGTTTTGGTCTGGATTTAAAAGCTTAATGGAATATTTAAGTAACTAGGTAAGGAGTTAGGAGAAGTATAATCAGTTGAAAGAAAAAAAACAGACAGGGAAGAAAGCAAGAACACAACTCAGTTTCTGTTTTGATTTCAGTTTGGATTTCAGCTTTAGTTTCCTATCAGATCAGGTTCTGACTAATTCTGCATCTGTAACAAAGTTGCCTTGGGTTTAGTTGAGTTAGAAACTTTATAACACACCAAATTGACAGGATCGACAGTTTAGAAAGGTTTGAGAATTCAAACACGTGAACAAACAGAGAGGAGTCATACACCAGTCTCTGTCTGTCTGTTTCTTTTCTTTCAGTTTCTATTTCTGTTTGAGTGCTGTGTGAATCTGTTCAGTAGAGGCAACAGAAAGATGTTGGGGCTGTTTAGTTTTAAAACTTAGACTTCTGTTTCTGTAAACTAAATACATCAGTGAAGATAAGTTTATGTATGTTACCAGTTCTAGATGGTGCGTGCGAAT
Organism: Limonium bicolor; assembly: GCA_023374045.1. Taxonomy (NCBI): domain Eukaryota; kingdom Viridiplantae; phylum Streptophyta; class Magnoliopsida; order Caryophyllales; family Plumbaginaceae; genus Limonium; species Limonium bicolor. The sequence goes on from CM041780.1 coordinate 149,522,349, forward strand.
TTGACTTTGATAAAACTGATTTGGAGACGTTAGAAATATAGGGGAGACGTTGTCGATTTTTTTCCGCGGTTTAGCTAGCATTTAACCTTGATTTTTTGATGAATTCTAATGTTGTCGTTTTTCATTTATGCATCAGGACTACGACTTTATTTAGGCTTCCGACCTCAACCGTCTTAGCATCGGCTAATCGTCTACCAGAGGTAAGATTTATATATATACATATAATATTTGACAAACTACCAAACATAGTTATCCGCCCAAGATATACCTAATAGAGGTATATCTTCGGCAGTCCCTGTCGGGACTGTCCACGATTGTTAAATCACACACCTAGGGTGTGAATGTGCTTTTAATATGTACTTTATTGATTATTTCAGCAGTATCTCTTTATTGTTCTTCGAATGCATATATTATTGATTAATATCGTGCATTTGAAGAACTGTAGGGAGATGCTGCCGAAATTTTCAATAAATTACATATTAAAAACACGTTCACCGATGGGATTTAATACTCATGGATGGATTTAGGTTGATAAGATACAAAAGTGTAAAGACTCTGCCACGGGTGACGGTATGAAATGGCTGCCTTCATATAAATAGCTAGAAGGAGATGGAACGTTCATGGATTTACAGCGGAAATTTGGACAAGTTTTTAGAAGGAGTTGATAAGTTATGCACGGTGTTGGCGAACAATCTGAAACCTACAGACAAGGGATACATATTTTGTCCGTGTATCGACTGCCAAAACAATCTGAGATATCGCGGCGTTGAAACAATTAAGGAACATCTGATCCGCCGCGGTTTTACAAAAGATTTCCAAGACATAATCCGATGGCATGATCAGAGTGCGTTCGATGTTATTTAGCCTGGCGAAGGGGATAATGGTCAGGCAAACACAGAAACATAACTTGGAGACGATACAGTTGCTGGTGATCCAGAAGACGTTACAGCGAACGTTGAGCCAGATTTCTGGGATGATGACATTGAGACTATGCTCGAAGATGTGGAACGACATTACTCTAACACGCCAGACAAGTATGAAAATTTGTTTGATTCATCCAAAACACCGTTGTACCCCGGGTGTGACCCTACAAAGTTAAGCAAGTTGAGTGTCGTCCTCAAGCTATTCAACTTGAAAGCGAAACATGGCTGGAGCGATGTAAGTTTCACTGACCTCCTGGAACTATTGAAATACGTTCTTCCGGTGGACAACGTTTTACCAACGACTACGTACTCAGCCAAAAAAATGATGTTCCCAATGGGTATGGGGTACCAGAAAATTCATGCTTGTCCAAATGGTTGCATGCTGTTTTGGAAATCGGATGAATTTGCTGAAAGCTGTTCAGCATGTGGAGCGTCACGGTATAAGAAACAACAAACTCACATCAGCGGTAGTAAGAAAGGTTCACCAGCTAAGGTACTGTGGTACCTGCCCATCATTCCAAGGTTCAGACGTTTGTTCTCCATTGAGAAAGACGCAGAGAATCTTCGGTGGCATTCAGTTCACAGGAAAAAGGATGGCAGATTGAGACATCCCATTGATGCACCACAGTGGAGAAACATAGACGTAAAATTTCCTAAGTTTGGTAACGAACCGAGAAACCTAAGGCTATCAAAGACAGAGTGTTGTCCGATCAGTCCACGAATATGCCTGAACTAATTAAAGTAGTTGCATTTGGACCAAATCTGGATGTAATTTCTTATGAGGGGTACGATGTCAACGGATTCACCTTTTTCACAGAACGTCAGGATCAGAAGTCAACAAATCAAAACAGTGGTGTAGAGCTTGAAGCTTATCAAAACTTATATGACATCGGTGTCGTGGGTCATAGTCCAGTCTCAGTACAACAATCATATTTCGGTGTTATACAAGACATCTGGGTATTGGACTACAACAGCTACGAAATGTGTGTTTTCCGCTGTAACTGGGTTAACAACAATCATGGCTACCGTGAGGAGGAGCATGGTATGAAACTGGTTGATCTGTCTAGAGCTACTCCCACGGTTGAGCCATTCGTTGTTGGGACGAAGGTAAGCAGATATTTTATGTAACTGATCCCTGTAATCCTAGATGGTCTGTTGTGCTTAAAGGGAGAAGAGGAATAGTTGGTGTGGATGGTGTGGTTGATGAGGATGAGTATGATGCAGAAGATGAACCTCCAACTGTTCCTATTTCATTGGAAGAGGCTGAGGTCACAGGTCATCGTGAGTATATACGATCAGACCATAACGAGGGAATGTGGGTTGAGAGATAATGGTGTATGTAAGTTATTACTAAAAATTTATATGAAATTAACACTCTTTTATTTCTTGCTTGTATATGACCATTATGAAATGCTTAATTTAATTCAAATTGTATTTCAATCCTTGCAGGCATGGCTGATCAGGACATGGCTGATCAGGACATGGTTGATGAAGAGTTCGATTTATGTTGTCGTGAGTTCGACAATGAGCAGCAAATGGTACCGGTTCCTTCTACCGCTGTTGGCCCATCTACATCTGCCGCTGCTGCTGTTGGCCCATCTACATCTGCCGCTGCTGCTGTTGGCCCTTCCATGAGTGCACCTTCTACGAGTGCTACTCAGAGACCCAGAGGTAGAGGTCCGACCCGTGGGTTGAAACTGCAGAAACCGGATCAGATTAGTCTTCTGTGGGACAAGTATGGGAGGTATTGTGGGGGCAGCAGGTCAGAGTTCGCTAGTATGCTAGGGACTCTGGCCAGATCACATTGTTGCATCAACCACACATGGAAACAAGTCCCGGAAGAAGTTAAGGAGACCATCTGGAAGAAGGTGCAAGAACGATACAAGATCCCAGAAGAAGTGAAGAAGACCGTTCTTTCTTTGGTGTCCGGCAAAGCTAAATCATTCCGCCACTACTTGGTTGAGCATTGGATCAACAGGGTGCCCCCACGTGAGCCTCCGCCGTATGTTGTGTACAATGGCATGATCACTGAAGAGGAGTGGAAGGAGTTCGTTGAGCGGCACGCCACCCCCGAGTTCAGGGTATGTTTGTGTGTACTCTTTTCTTAATTAATGCTCATAATGCTTTATCCCTGATTTTCTAATTAATTTCTGTTGTACTTTCTTAACAGAATACAAGAACAAGCACGACAAAACCGTGAAGCTAATCTCTACCCCCACACCATGGGACGAAGGGGATATGTGGGCAGCCTCGACATGGAAAGAAGCTGGTTTGCTGACACGGAGGAACGAGGATGGAAGTGAATGCCCGATCGAGGATGTCTCTGAGGCGAGGAGGGTGCAGATGTACATGCTGGGACGCCAGAAAACGACCAGCGAAGGTCAGAGGATATTTCCTAATGCTGCGATGGAACAACTGGCTAACCAAATTGTAAGTATTTGAAAGTGGCTGTTAAATAATTTACTTATATACTCAAGTGTTTGTCGATCTTAAATTTAGTGTTAACTTCTTTGACAATTGGACAGTATGAAGCGGCACAGAGAGGAGAAGTAGACATACACGCTCCTCCTTCTCAAGACGACGCTCTCAATCAAATACTTGGGAAGAAGGATCACCCGGGGCGTGTTAGAGGATTTGGGGGAGAAGTACGTCAGAAGCACGTATTCCGCCATCTGCTAGGAAGGGTCAGATGAGTGCTGCTGAAGTCGAGGCGATGGTAGAGTAAGTGGGCTGCTGAGCGCCAAGCTAATGAGGAGAAACTGGCTGCTGACGCCGGGCTTTCGAGGAGAGGCTGCAGGAAGCGTTGAATTCGATCGCACATGCGACTACACAGCAGCAGCAGCATGATCCTCCTCGACTGTCTTCCTCGTCTAGTTGTGCTCCGGCCGCTGACCCGTACCCATTTGCCAACATCCGGGTTAGCTTTGTTTAACTATTTTTCTCCTAAAATAAAGTCATTTAAATAGTATTAGATTGGACTCACTTATTTATTTCACGTATTATCTCTGTTTATTGAAGGAGCAACAAAAATGCCGTCTCCAAATACCATTAGAAGGGCACCCTGTAGATGCGGCCTACGGGACGGTGTTGCCATCAGGTCCACTCACGCTCATCAGTTTCGTACGTCTACCCCCATTCTACGCGCGTGTGACCTTGGACCTGATCATTGATGGATTTGAGCATGCATACCTTCCAATGGCGTTTGACAACAAATGCACGCTGATCGAAGCGAAGGGAGACATAATGCCCTGGCCAGCATGTTATATTGTTGTCACCGATGAGGTAAGACTGTTTGACAACCATTTAGTATCTAATAAAATGCATTATTTAGCATTAAGTGTCTAATCTAATCTATTATAGATCCCTGAGCTTCCTCGCCGCGTAACCCGGCCCAGACTAGAAGAGACCAGCGCGCCGGCGAATCCTGAGATCCCTGAGCTTCCTCGCCGCGTATCCCGGCCCAGAGAAGAAGAGATCAGCGCGCCGGCGAATCCTGTCAGAAGTACAAGGGTATGTTCTAGATAAATGTTTAATGTTACTATAATAATCAATTAGTAATTATCTTTACATTTATGCTTTACTGTTTGTGTGTGAAGGGTAAGAATCCAGTGAGTCGGGGTGCGAAAGGTAAGAATCCAGCGCCCGTCCGGGGTCCACCAGGACTTCTGAGGCGCCTAAAAATAAGCTCGCACTGCCACAAAAACTTGTTAATGTTTTGGGGGCCAAGCAGATGAATCTCTACGACAAGATCATGTTGAAGTCATCTCAAACTAACAACTTCATGATGACGCTTCCAAAGTCGATGTTTCACTACGAAGAAGATATGATCACGGCAATCAACTTTGAGGACATCAGAGAGATGATGTGTGGAGATTATCTGAACATTAACATTATTCAAGCTTATCTATTGTAAGTGTTCTTTCCTCATACTGTAAAAACATATAGAATAAGTATCTATGAAGTTGCATTGGCTAACTTTTTATAGTACATGTGATATAATAGATGTCTGCTTGAGAGATGTGCTGAGAAGGACATGACCTCCATTACTGCGGTGTGCCCGGAGCGTTTATCGTACGACTCTGTCACTAGGGACCCGGGGAGGTTTTGTGATTACATGATTCATTGCTTCAATGTTGTTGATCAACAGAATAAATTATTCGTTCTAATGCCGTATCACCAAACGTGAGTTCTGATATAAAATTACATACTAATTAGCTAACTTTTTTACCTTCATTTCTCATTTCATTTTGTATTTGACATTGTAGCCACCACTGGGCTTTGTTTATATTCTGCGCTGCCACCGCTACTCTGCTCGTTCTAGATCCACTAGGGCAGTGGACAGAATTCAACACTGAAGACTTAATCAAAGAGTAAGTTTTATTACTATTTAATTGTATGTAAGTTTTTTGAACCAAAATTAATGTACTTGTTCATTTTGCTAAACGCTTTTGTTAATATATGTAACAGTTGTTACAAAAAAACCCCACAGGGAGAGTTTGGTGATTTGACCGTCGATTACATCAAGGTTTGGTAATTCATGTATTTCATTCGTGCTGCTATTATCTTTGTACAATTGTTTTACATTTGTGAATTTTGGTGATTTAGTGCCCTACCCAAAAGGACTCTAGGAGTTGCGGGTACTACGTGATGCGGTATATGTACGAGTTCTGCGGTACTTCCCAAGTTTTAAGAATGATAAAGACAAGGTAATACGAACGTTGTCTTGTATTTAATTCTTTCGGCAGATTTTTTGTGTCTTTATCTTAATCTCATTATGTTTTCCATTCCTTTTCTTGTTGCAGATTAAAGAGCATTTTGCCAAATTCTCGACTTATCATCCAAACGACTTGTTGCATGTCAGAGAGAGCATGTCAGCCATGTTTATGAGAATGGAGTGGTAGACTAGCTAGCTCTGATGCTGCAATGATGGATTTTGTTTTTCACAGTTTTCTGCACCGTTTTTGTACTGTTTTACGCTTCTGTTTTATGCTATTTCTTGCTGGGAGTCATCTAGTGTATCTACAATGTATAGGTTACACTGCTACCTTTGTAGCCCTCTGATTCTGCTAGTTGCTGCTACTGTAACAGATTATATTTTTTGTAATGAATTGCTAGCTGCTGCTGCTGTAACAGATTCTAGCCCTCTGATTCTGTTGAATATTTCTGTAACAGATTGAATATGCAATTGTGCGCAGAGAATGAATTTGCAATTGAATATTTCTATAACAGATTTTCGATCTGGTGTATATTAGATGTTATCTCTGTTGCAATTGTGCGCAGAGAATGAATTTGTGTTGGTATTTGATTCAGGTGGTTCAATTGCGCAGTTTCTGCACATTTGTTGGTCTGATGCCCTCTGTTGCTTATCTGTTACAATTCTGTCTCTGTTGCAATTGTGTAGATTTGTAAAAAAAAATAATAATAAAAAAAATTACACTTTAGATGACGGTTATAACAATAACCGTAATCTAAAGTCCTTTGGGCGCGCGCGCCAAAAGACTTTACATTACGGTTTTACCAGTAACCGTAATGTAAAGTCAATGACACGCGGGACGGAAAAGGGCATTTGATTACGGTTTAAAACCGTAATTAAAGACGTCGTCATCTTTAATGACGCCCGCGTAGATTACGGTCCAGAACCGTAATTATACACGGTTTTGGACCGTAATTAATGGCTCGCGTTCCACCAGTGGTTACAGCTGACAGTGGAGATCATGAGAACAGTTTCAGTGACAGTTTGTATTAAATACTTGGTATGTTGGTTATGTATATATATGTGTGGATGTTAGTACCTAATGCTCGGGAGTCTGATCATCAGACCGGTACACTTGTATTTATTCTGCCTTGTTAACCACGTGGGTGGTTGACGGCGTTGTAGCACCGAATCGTTTAGTTATTGTTTAGTTATTTTTCCGCTGCGATTTCATTTAATGTTAAATGCGTAGTAGGGGTGTTACAGCAGTCATCAGCTGTGAAAAATAAATATTGAAGATAAGATGATCTTGTACGAACCTATACTATGTACGGTATATATATATACACTTCGGGGCTAGGTTCAACAAGCTGTCTTGTGATACTGATAATATTATAATGACAATGGTCTCAATTAACGATAGCTACCCTTACTAACTCCCGTTGATTTATTCATAATTAAAGTACAACTATCTTATGAGAGGTACGCTTACAATTGGATTTGATAATGAAAGGGCGGTAATCTTACCCACTCCGTGCATAGTTAATTACAATCGTATTTTTTTGTTAGGAACTTTGTTATTTACAATCTTACCTGCTTGTATGATGCAAATTAATTTTGTTTTTCATTGAAGTACAAAGCAAAGTTAAATTAGCATCTCTCGAGTGTATATAAATATTAAAGCTCTGATTTTACTACAGTATTAATTATTTACCTGCACATTAAGTACAATAATAAACTCTCACATTTTTTTTGAATAAAGGTATATATATATATATATATATAATAAGGGTTCACCCAAAATTACCCTTGACTGCGCCGATATGCACGAAAGGATATAAGACAGATAAAACAGAATGATGAGAATGAAGACTACAAATCTGAACTTTTAAAGTGCTTCACATGTATAGCATAGTTTCCCCTGAAGTAATGGAGGTTACTACTTTGCTTCTTTTACTTCAAAGTCAGAAAACGTACTAAATGATTGTGCAAGGTCAAGTATGATCATGTTCTAATTGATTCATAAAACGGAAAACTGAAGCATGAAACCTCCACCCGTATTCTGTTCTTAAGGAAGTCTTTTTTCAAAACATGATGCGAGAGACACTACGCAACAGTAGAAACGTACAAAAACATTGAAATACCCAAACCTAAGTATGTTAAGTAAACATCAATATATGATGCAGTAAGGCTAAAATATACCTTAGAGAGATTGGTAGACAATTTAAACCAAGGAAAACACAAGAAAATGTCTTAAGGGCAATTTGGGCAAAAACGTGCTCTAAGCTTGGAGTGACTTTGATTAGCACCCAAATACCATTATAAGACTTTAGTAATATGTCAATGGAAATTTTAAATCAATTAGCAAAGAAAACCAAGCTCAAAAACAAGCTTAAACACAAAATGTGCTTTAAGACTCCTTAAAGCACCTTTTTTAGAAATTGTCTTAGAATTGAGTTTTGAGTGGCTCAATGCCCATGATTACATCTTAATCAACATGTGTACTAATTAGTGTCACATTAGGAAGCCTAAATCAATGGGAAACCAAAAATTTCACGAATATGTGCACTAATTAGTGAATAGTGCCAAATAGTGACTAGTTTAAGTTTTAGTCAACACAAGTCAATGAGATGGTCAACCAAGACCATAAATATCTTCATTTATAAGAGGGGGCCGGTTTTTGATGTGGGGAGTCACCACATGACTAAGCAATTAAAGGAAAAGAAGAGGAAAAAGAGAGAATAGTACTATTTACCTTTTTACAACATAAAACCTTCTTTTAGCCTACCTCTCTCCTCTCTTCTACATTTCTCTTCTTCTCCCATGGTTTTCTTCTTCTTCTCCCTGTTCTAAACCGTCTCCAAGCAGCACCCATGGCACCACCACCTTGCTTTGTCCATAACTTGCTCATTTTAGCTCCAAATCAAAAACTAAACACATATTATTCTTAGTTAGCTCAAGCTCTAGCTTTCTATCCTTTCAAAATTGGGAAAGCTTCATTTTGGAGCCATGGAAAAACTCCATTGAAGGAGGAAAAACTAGCTTAAGGTGTTCATTATCTTCTCCATTCACTCAAGGTAAGGAAAATGTAAGATAAACCATGTTTCCACCACTTCTTCTACATGGTCGAAAATTACCACTCATGGGGCCTTGTTTTTATGCCTTGTTCTAGCTTGTTTTATTCACCAAGGACTAGTGGAGGTCCTCTTTCATTCAATGCCCAAGTCTACTTTGAGACTTCAAAGGTAATCATCCAATTTTATGTCTTAAAACACATTTTTAACCTAGGTTTTCATTCCTCAAGGTTAGTGTATTGTTTAGCACTCATGAGAGTCATTGTATATTGATTAGAACATTGGCAAAGGAAATTTAATGGGTGGCCGAGATTCATTCAAGAAGAAGGTCTAAGGAGGAAGTTAAGATAAGCTTGAGAAAACAAGGTAAAATGCTTACCTAATGGTGGTTTAAGTTTTAAGGGATGAGTTTAGGTGGGTACTAATGTGGCTTAGAGCTTACATTGTGTATTGGGTTATATAACCTAAGAAAAAGAACTTAAACAAGCGTATGAACTTGTGACTAAGGAGCCAATGGGAATGAGTTAGTAAGATAAGTTTAAGATGGATTTTAAGAGCATTATAACTACTATGAGATTGATGGGTGTATTTGCAGGTTGAAAGCTTTTATATGTGGGAAATTCAGTGTTTAAGTTTAAGTCATTTAAGGGCCTAAGAGCCATGTTATTTAAGAGCCTTAGTGCTATGCAATTTAAGATTATTGCATTATATTGAGTTTGTTATGAATGAGTTGAATTGGGTGAGAAAGTAAGATGAGAAAGAACTTGATGTGTGTGAGATGGTTGAATGAGGAAAACAATGCATTTGGGCATGATAATATACTAGAGAAGCTATGGTGAAATTTGAGTAAAAAACAAAGTGTTTAAGTGGTGGAGGTGAGTAAATATGCCCTAGGATTCACTAGGGATCATTATGAGGAATTTGAGTGGAAATGAGTTAGCTAAGGAGTTCTTGAGGTTTATAATGACCAAGAATTGTCTATGAGGAAATTGGAGTTTAGATGGGTGTATTTAACACACCAAAGTCATGGTAAGAGGAATGGTGAGACTTGTGCATAAATTTGAAGGAAAAGATGTATAATGCTTTAAGGTGATTTAGTTATGAACTAGGGAATATAACAATGAGAGTTTTGGGAAGTTTGTGTAATTAGTGAAGATGCTAGCGGTGGAACAATAAGGTTTTAGTTTAGATGGTAATGAGTGGACTTTGGTGATGGGAGTGAAGATTGAAGGAGAATGTTGTAGATTGACTAGGAATGTATAAGAGTGTAAGATCATGAGAATGGTGAGTAATTGAGTAAAAGAAATGTAGATGTCTAAGGAGGGTGTAGGAGGGTCAAGGTAAAGAAGAACAAGGTTAAGGTGCTAAGAGGAGGGGAAAAAATGTTTAGGTATGTCCAAGAGTTTAGGAATGATGAGTAATAAATGGAAAAGAGAGGAATTGGTGCATGGATATGCAAGGTGACTTGAGGAAGTTTTGGTAAATGAGCTGAAGATGGAAAAGATGATGTCTATGAAGTGCTCAAACTGTTAAGGAGGGAACACTTGGGTTGGTTGAAGTTTTGGTAAGGTTACAAGTGGAAATGTAAGGAAATAAGTCCTAAGTGTTAGGAGTTTTAAAAGGATTGAGTGAATGTTTAAGAAGATCTTTGGAAATTGTTTTGGAGAGTTTGGTGGAAGTTCTAAGGTGAGTTTAAGTGCCTAAGTGGTATTAGGACACATGGGGGAACTTGTGGAGAAGTTTGGAGTCAAATGGGAATTTAGAAACAAGGTTCTGGAGCCGACCGACCTTAGGGACCGGACCTGCAAGGTCGGTCGAGCTCAGTTTACACTACCGGAAAGAGTTTCTGGAATCGACCGAACTTGGGGACCGGACTTACAAGTTCGGTCAGGCTTGTATTTTGTGTACGAATTGAGTCTCTGGAATCGACCGAACTTGGGACCGACCTTGGCAAGGTCGGTCGGGCTTAAATTTTCCACGGGAAAAACTCTCGGGAATGGACCGACCTTGGGGACCGGACTTGCAAGGTCGTCGGGGTAAAATTTTCAAACGGTAATAAGTTCTGGAATGGACCGACCTTGGGTAAGGTCGGACGGTAAGGTCGGTCGACCCTTAAGTTGTCAAAAAAAAGAGAGAGAAACCCTAAGGAAGTTTAGTGGTATTAATGGTACCCCATTAAGAGGGCATTGATGATTAGAGGTATAAAGACCTAAGGGATTAAGTTAAGTATAAACTTAAAAGTTTAAGGTTAAGTTGTAAGAATAAGTTGTAAAACTTAAGAGGTGTTAGTGGGAATCATTATGGGTTAAGTAAGTTAATGAAGTCGAATTAAGTTAAGTGATTAACAACCTAAAACTGAATCAATGTTTTAGGACTTGAGAGTTTGGACTCCTGAGGAGAGTAAGCAACCAAATGACCAACGGTGAACGGTACAGTTCTTCTTGTGACCTGCTTGCTAAAGAGGTGTCCCTCGGCTTGTGTGCTATTTGTTTTTGTGTGCTCACTAAACAAGATAAAGCATGCAACCGGAACATTATGTTTATTTTATTGTTGTGTGATGTTTGAAAACTAACACAACTTACCGTGAGAACCTACTAACTAACGTTTAGTAAGGAATTATGTGAGACTAAGGAACACTCCCTAATATTAGTTTGTTAAAAACCGAAAGAGGTTTAACCAACAAACATTGACTTAAGACTTTACTAACTGGTACTTGGGGGGAGTGAGGAACCCGGGACTGACTCCGGTCATGCATGCTAAGGAAAGGGGGTCGGTATCTAAAGCAGATCCGACTTCCGCTTAAGGACTTGTCTTCGGACTTGTAGCCTAGGGTCGGTTGACCGGCTCAGCTACATTGGACATCCAGTCCAAGGTAGGTGGCTTTAAGATGGCGTGGGGGGATCTAGCCTACATCCCCAACAATTTAAGAATGTTGTTTATTGCCGGTAAGTGTCCTGCTGCTGGCTAGGGTTAACCAAGCCCTACGAAAATAAACAACGAACTAAGGGTTAACCAGTTCCCAATGAGAGAACGGTTGGCATATATAAGATAAGGTTGAGATAAGTTGCAACCATTCCTATTTAAAGGATGGTTTGTATTATAAGACTGAGATAAGTTACTTCCATTCCTTTTTAAAGGATGGTTGTTTTCTAAGACTAAGATAAGACAAGATTGAAGTAAGATAAGTATGGACTAAGATTAAGAGGAAACATAACTTAAGGAGTTAAATAATTAACTCTCTAATTAAGGGAACGCATTTAAGTCGTTCATTATGTTTGAACTTTGATTGTTCATATTTGGATTGTTGTTTATTGCACTTTCTATTATGTTGTGCATCTAATCAACCTCCATGCTATCGACAATTAGTCGTCGTAGCCACGTTAGCTTGGGGCCATGAGAGGATCGTACCAGCATTCGTGCTGACCCCCTTTGGGGGCTGTTTTTACTACACAGGTGAACGTCAGGAGGCGGCCGTCGCGAGAGTAAGATGGGGTTCAAGCGTTACGGGTTAAGTGTGGCCTACGAGATGTGCATGTACACTCGTATGGCAATTTGAGTTAGTAAGATGTATAGGATGTGAGGGGATTGTAAGAAGGATATGTATTTGATTAAGATTTGTATGTACTAATGTTCGGTATGTTCTGTCAATCAGACTGTGGCAAGGTCCTGGAGTGTATTGAATTCCGCTGTGACATTTATATATATGTTGTTAAGTTGCGAAACCACGATTGGATCGAGATGGGGTGTTACAAACATGATGCCCAAGATATAGGCACAACAGAGGTGACAAACAGTAGCATAATTATGTAAAAACCTAGGTCATTTATCATTATTGATGAAGCAAAATAACATAAAATCAAATCTTAGCATATTTCTGAATAATTCAGGTTTAGAAGCAAATATAGTACGGAGTCCTTCTATATTTCTTGCTTAATAGCTATTTATAGTCTGAGCTTAAAGGTAATAATTAAAAAGGTTGAATCATGCTAGACGGGAGTTTTCAAAGCGAGTCCTATACTGGCTCAAGAGCAGTAATGTGATTCACTCATCATTCTGAGTTTTAGGAAGAATACTAAACGAGGAGTAGTGTTTTGACATGATCGCATTGTTGCGGAAGCGACTGGGTAAGAGAGTAAATTATTGTACTAGAAAATCACTCCGTACAGGAAAATTCCCAGGTCGTGGTAGGGTCACAATGGTCCCTTAAGAACCACTTCCTTAGACAGAATTTCCTGACTGTAATTTCTTAGCACAATAAAGCACTACAAAATTACCCACAATAGCTGCTAGATAAAGCTATAAAGAAAACACCGGAACTATAACTGATTTTGCTATTACTTCAGAAATAGAGAGAGAAGACAATACAACTTAACTATATAATAAGTTGTTTGTTGAAGGGATGAAGAGAAAGGAGAAGGAACACTTCCTTTTATAACAAAAGGAGTGCTCCTTGATTTTCCAAACCCACGATGTGGGATGGACTATTTCCACAATTCCCCACCTTAGTTTATCCCACTCAAAAAAGAAACTCACTCCCAAAAAAAAAAAAAAGGAAGTGATCTCAAATGCGCCTTCAGGCACCATCTTCAACGTGCAGGATGTTGGTCAAGTCCAAGCAATGTTTGAATTTAACTGTGGTCACCACCTTGGTCATCATGTCTACGAGATTCTCAGTCGTCCGGATCTTCTGAACAAGAATATCCCCTTCTTCAAGTATCTCCCGCACAAAGTGATAGCGAACGTCGATATGCTTCGTCCTTGCATGATAGACTTGATTCTTTGCTAAATGAATAGCACTTTGACTGTCACAGTGCACCGTAATGTGCCTCTGACCAACTCCCAAGTCTTTAAGCAACCCATGAAGCCAAATACCTTCCTTCACGAGCCTCTGTCAGAGCCATGTACTCCGCCTCAGTTATAGACAAAGCAACTGTAGACTGCAAGGTAGATTTCCAACTTATTGGCGCCTTGGCTAAAGTGAACAAGTAACCAGTAGTTGATCGTCGCTTATCCATATCACCAGCATAGTCGGAATCACAATACCCAACCATATCTTGACCACCTTTAACATCCTTCTCAAATAGCAGACCAATATCCACAGTACCTTGAATATATCTTAAAATCCATTTCACAGCTTGCCAATGATCTCTGCCAGGATCATGCATATACCTGCTCACACTCCAACTGCTTGTGAAATGTCGGGCCTTGTACACACCATGGCATACATTAAGCTACCAACTGCTTCTGCATATGGGACTCTAGCCATATAGTCTCTATCTTCTTTAGTCTTTGGAGATAATTGGACACTAAGCTTAAAATGAGGTGCAAGCGGGGTACTCACAACCTTTGAATCAGCGTGCATGCCAAAATGTTGTAGCACCTTCTTCAAGTATTGCTTCTGAGTTAATTGGAGCTTGCCACTCCTTCTGTCTCTACTAATCTCCATCCCGAGAATCTTCTTGGCTTCTCCCAAGTCTTTCATCTCAAACTCTTGTGCTAGCTGAGCCTTCAATCTATCAATCTCTGACTGATTCTTTGAAGCTATTAGCATGTCATCAACGTACAAGAGTAGGTAGATGTAAGACCCATCATGTAGCTTGCGCAAATATACAAATGGTCATATTTACTTCTTGTGTGCCTCTACCCTTTCATAAACAAATCAAATTGTTTGTACCATTGCCTTGGAGACTGCTTCAGCCCGTACAATGATTTGTTCAACTTACAAACCCAATCTTCTTTACCACGAACCTTAAATCCTTCCGGTTGAGTCATATAGATCTCTTCCTCCAGATCGCCATGTAAGAACGAGGTCTTCACATCAAGTTGGGCTAATTCCAAATTCAGCTCAGCTACTAACGCCAACAAAATTCTGATGGAGGAATGTTTCACTACTGGAGAAAATACCTCATGGTAATCAATTCCCTCCTTATGTACGTACCCTTTGGCCACCAACCTAGCCTTGTAGCGGACATTGTTTTCACCTGAAGTTCCTTCTTTCTTTGCAAACACCCATTTGCAACCAATTGCCTTCTTGCCCTTTGGTAGTTGTGCCAACTTCCACGTGTTGTTCTTGTGAAGAGAATTCATTTCTTCTTCCATGACACCTTTCCACTCCTTACTTCTGAGTTTTGATTTGCTTCTTTGAAAGTAGGTGGTACCCCTTCATCTACAACTGGAAGTGCATAAGCCACCATATCCGTATAGCGAGCTGGTTTACGGATCTTTCTTCTGGGTCTTCCTACTGTAATCGGATCTGATTCTACTGTTGGAGCTTCCACATCTGACTCATCTACTCCTTGAGAGTCACTATCATCTCCAACTGTTGGGTTTACAAATATCTCCTTCTCGAACTCCACCTGCTTTGGTGCTTTCTCCACCTGCTTCTGAGTTCCCTCTGTCTGGATGGAGTCTACTGTCACCTTCTCCACAACGTAGATTCATCAAAGGTAACATCTCTGCTAATGATTGTCTTCTTTGCTTCTAGACACCACAACCGGTATCCCTTTACCCCAGACGCAATCCCCATAAATAGAGCCTTCTTTGCCCTTGGGTCTAATTTTGATTCTTCACATGGTAGTAAGCCATAGAACCAAACACTCGCAAAGAACTATAATCAGTAGCTGGTTTTCCAGACCATGCCTCAAGCGGTGTCTTTCCACCAATAGCCGATGACGGTAACCGGTTCACAATATGGCTGCAATATGTTACCGCCCTGCCCAAAATTGTCTGCCCAGCCCAGCATTTGACAACATGCACCGAACCTTCTCCAGCAATGTTCAGTTCATTCGCTTTGCCACTCCATTCTGCTGCGGTGTTTCCCTGACTGTGAAGTGTCGGACAATTCCCGCGTCTTTGCAAAGCTTTAAGAATGGATCACTTTTGTACTCTCCCCCATTATTTGTCCGAAGATACTTGATCCTAAGACCTGTTTGCATCTCGACCGTTTTTCCATGTTAGGAAGATCCCCATCACTTCATCCTTAGTCTTCATGGCATACACCCAGACTCTTCGAGAAAAATCATCCACGAAGGTCACATAGTAGCGGTTCCCACCCAAGGAAGGTGTCTTGGCGGGTCCCCAAACGTCAGAACGGACATAATCCAAAATACCCTTCATATTATGGATGGTAGTCCAAACTTCAATCTCTTTGCTTCCCGAGAACGCAATGCTCACAAAAGTTTATTTTACAAGACTTCACAC
Source organism: Limonium bicolor (assembly GCA_023374045.1). Lineage (NCBI taxonomy): Eukaryota > Viridiplantae > Streptophyta > Magnoliopsida > Caryophyllales > Plumbaginaceae > Limonium > Limonium bicolor. Next base: position 149,538,239 of record CM041780.1, read on the forward strand.
CTTTCAACAATCCCTGCTTTGCAAGAATCTGTAAGGATTTCTCTCCAGCATGCCCCAGTCGCATGTGCCACAACTAAGAGTCACCATTCTCCTTGGGAGCCGACAAGACTGCTGCTATTCCTACTATTGTACTCCCCTCGTAGTAATACAGATTACTCCTTCTGGTGCCTTTTATCATCGTCAATGCACCGGAAACGACCTTTAGAACCCCATCTTTAGTGGTCCATGAGAATCCTTTCGACTCCAATTGTCCCAGAGAAATGAGATTTTTGGTCAAGTTTGGAACATGCCGAACTTCTCTTAAAACTCTGGTTGATCCTTCATGGTTCTTCAACTTGATTGAGCCTATACCAATTGTTTTGCATGGGCTATCGTCTCCCATCAAAACGGTTCCACCCTTTAGTTTTTTGTAATCAAAGAACCAATCTCGAATGGGTGACATATGGTAGGTTGCTCCTGAATCCAGAATCCGCTCATCCTGGTTAATTTTTGAAGTCGATGCCACCAATGATAGTCCTGATCCTTCGTTGTCGTATTCAGCTGCATATGCGTCTTGAACAACCTTGCCTCTCTTCTGTTTTGGACAGTCCTTCTTCCAATGTCCCTTTTCTCGACAAAGGGCGCATTCATCTTTGCCGAGCTTGGTTTTCGGTTTTGACCATCCTTTCTTCCCCTTTTTCTGAGTGGAAGGACGATCTCTCACCACTAATGCTTCTGCTGATTCATCAGTACCCACCCTATTTTCTTTTCTTCTCAATTCATGGTTGTACAGTGCTGCAGTGACATCCTTCAGAGAGATATCGTCCTTCCCATGGAGTAGAGTTGTTTCTAGAAACTCATACTCATCAGGAAGAGATCCCAGTAACATTAAGGCCAAGTCTTCATCCTTGAATGTCACATCCAAGTTTACCAAATCAGCTACTAGTTGATTGAAACTGGTGATGTGGTTATTTATTGTGGTCCCCGAAACATACAAAAAGTGGAATAGCCTTTTCTTCATAAAAAGCTTATTCTGACTGCTCTTCTTCATGAATTTTTCCTCTAATGCCTTCCACAATTTCCATGCAGATTTTTCTTTAGAGAATGCATATTTTTGTTCTCTCGACAGGCAGGAACGAATTGTACCACAAGCTGCTCGATTCATGGCCTCCCATTCCTTCTCTTGAACGTCTTCCGGTCTTGTTTCTTCAATGGCAATGTCAAGACCTTGCTAAAAGAGAGTGTCTTGGACTTTGCATTGCCACATGCCGAAATGACCCGTACCATCAAATGTCTCCACCGAAAACTTAGCATTAGTCATCACCCTTCTTGTCCAAATCGATGACGAGGAAGTTGATGACACTGTCTCCGGGATCTTTAATTTGTTGTCTGCCATTTCTTCTCCAATTTTCATCTAGCAGCGCTACGACGTATCAACTGAACAAAGGAACGCTTTTCTGATGTGGAAGATCAGCCTAGCTGCAACCACAGAGCATACTAAGACAGAACCTTGGCTCTGATACCACTTGTTGCGGAACCGACTGGGTAAGAGAGTAAATTATTGTAATAGAAAATCACTCCGTACAGGAAAATTCCCAGGTCGTGGTAGGGTCACAATGGTCCCGCTTAAGAACCACTTCCTTAGACAGAATTTCCTGATTGTAATTTCTTAGCACAATAAAGCACTACAAAATTACCCACAATAGCTGCTAGATAAAGCTATAAAGAAAACACCGGAACTATAACTGATTTTGCTATTACTTCAGAAATAGAGAGAGAAGACAATACAATTTAACTATATAATAAGTTGTTTGTTGAAGGGATGAAGAGAAAGGAGAAGGAACACTTCCTTTTATAACAAAAGGAGTGCTCCTTGATTTTCCAAACCCACGATGTGGGATGGACTATTTCCACACGCACTACTGTAATTGTGTAGTCTCAGTATTATAGCAGTAGTAGCATAGTTTTGAAAAGCAGAAAGGGCAGTTGCAAAAATTCTAACAGAAGATCAGACGAGAGCTGCTTATGTATCCTTATCAGTAACAACACCATATGATACCTAGTCTATCCTAAACTATGCAGCAGATTTAAATAGTTTAAGATCAAAATGTATAGACGCGGCTTATTACACTAGATAGTTCATATGTGAACATTTTCAGAAAGGTCCAGGAGGTTTCCAAGCAATTATATAACAAGTTATGACCATATGATAGTCATCTATCCTTAAAGTAGCACGCTAATCAAGCTAGTAAGTTCATCTTCCCCACCCCTCTCATTGTTTTTCTCTCTAAAATAAATTCCAAACTTTCCTTTGAATAACAACAGCAATCATCGGGTACAATAGCAGCATATAGCAGCAAACAACAATCTAATTTTCAAAATTGGGCTACAATTAAGTTGATTTTTAAAATCCCCAATTTAATTTTTGGAACTAAATAGTTAGGGTTTTAAGGACTTACCTTGACCAGAACAAATGTACAATAGTAGCTGATGGTCGCCTAGCACTCCGGTACGCATTTGGTGGCCGGAAACTGCCTGAAATTCGCCGGATCGTCGACTGGTACGCTGCTCCTCTCGCCTGAGTTCGTGACTAGAAGAAAGAAAGGAGAAGAAAAAGAAAAGAAAAGAAAAGAAGAAGTCATGCGTGACTGATTAAACTAAAGAATTTAGCGACGGACAGGTCCGTCGCTAGTCCGTCGCTAATTGGTGTTAAAACGACGTCGTTTGGTTAAGTAAAACTTAACGACGCGAGAATAGACAGAAACAAAACGACGTCGTTGTGCTAAGATTTGGCGACGGTCGTATTCTCGCTAAATATTATTTTTTTTTTTTTTAATTTTAAAGGAATTAACGACGAACCATCATCCCTCCATTTTAGCGACGAACATTCCATCGCCGGTCCGTCGCTAAATAAGGCGCCATGGCCGAAAAAATCTCGCGCCACCACACCCGCTCAATTTCCGTCACCAATCTGTCGTCAATCCATCGCTAATCATTCGGTCACTAATCCTCTCTAATCTGTCGCTAAATAGCGACGGATTTTTGTCCGTCGCGAATTCCGTCTCTAATTGCTGCTTTCTAGTAGTGCCATGTATTCTCATGATTTTATGTGAACTTCCAAATTCCTTTAACTTATACTAACTTCACTTAGCTAGTATTTAGCCTTATCTTTATTGTCACATTATGACTTTCTCAATCATATACTAAAATTCATTCCTAACTTATATTTTTTCGCATTTGACCTCAAAGTTCCATATATTACATTCTTCCACATTATATCTTTTATAACCTTACAATTATACTCCAAATCACATATGTTATAAAATTTCCACTTGTATTAAATTTAACCAAAGTTTTATCCCATATTTAATTATTACCGATCAGACCACGTACTGTCCAGATTTATTTCCTCTCACCACAATCTTTTGTTTATTTATAAATTGACCTCATTTCTTTCACAAACTTACAATTTAATCTTTAACTTTATATTATACAATCTTACTAATTAAATTATAAAATCAACCCTAATTTTTCCAGAATATCCTAACAGACCCCAAGTCTGTTTTAATTACTTTTCCGCCCTCAAACTTTCAGATTTTGTACTTTGGCTTCATAAGTTTTCCAAAACTTACCATTTACTCTTAAACTTCATTAAACTCATATTTTAATTATAGCTCTCATCTAATTTGGTCAACACCCTAATTTTATTCAAGGTTGACTACCACACACTGCCTTAACCAATATTTTCCTTAAATTATGATTTAACCCCTAATATTTCCTAGGGTTTTCATTTAAGTCCTTAATTTTACTAAGACTTATATTACATCTAAAGCCCAAATGAAGCCTAACTTTCAATCAAATAACACTTTGACACTCTAAATTTTATTTATTTATACTTAACCACTTATATTATGCCCATTTGTTCACTAGAACATCCTTTAAGTTCTTAATCACTTAAAGTCAATTTTTTTACATTAAACTCCAACTAAACACTACCTAGTCCTTAGGTATTTTTATCCCAACTTTCTTAGGTGGTTTTAACACTTCAAATAACCCCTTAACAATAGATTTTCTCACCAAGTTTATTACTAAATAGATGGCCTTATTACAAAACTATAACATAGCTTAAAATGACATAAAATAACTCTAAGAACATAGTTAAGTCTCAGTTATTTCATGTTCTTACCTAGAAGCTTTTGGTATTTACATGTTAGCCCCAAAACCTTATAATTTTGACATTTTAAGTCATTAAACACTTAGATAACTTAGTAAAATATGTTCCCATAACTTTATGTACATTTTTAGGTCATAGTGGACCATTTATCCATATATGTTCTCGGCTATACTTAGCTACACAAATTAAAATGTCTTAAAGCATAAAAAATGTGTTTTAAAAGTTACTTACAAGTTTGAAGCACCAAATCAAACTTTTCTTCACTTACAACTAGGATTTATATTCCAATATAGATCTAAATTAGATTTTGCATAAATCATAAGCTTAATAATGCTTAATGAGTTCTAGGGTTTAGATTTACCACTCACCCTTCAAAAGTTGATTTTTGTCTTTGATTTCTCGTTTATGCTCTCGGCAACTTTGGGGGTTTTCAACACAAACTGCATCCATGGTTTAAACAAAGACAAGGGAGTCAAGTTAGGGTCTTTAATGAGCTCAAAAAGATTAGGAAATTTAAAGCACCAAAATGAGCTTTAAGGAGATTAGCTTTACCTTGGTGTTCTAAGAGGAAATCTCTAGCTTATTCTCGGCCAACGAAATAGAATAATCAATAGATGAGATCTAGTGTATCTTCAAGATACAAAGTGGGTTAAGGTACTTTGAAACCTCAAATTGTGACTTACCCTTGAAGTCTTCTTGAATGATGATTTCTTGATGAAACTTGAGCCAACAAAAGGAGCTAGGAGGACCTTAAGCGTGAGCATGAAGAGAAACATGAGTAATATTAATCTAGAAACAATCCAAAGGAAATGTTTTCGGACATGAAAGGGATCAAAGGAAAGGAGAAGTTTAAAGCATCATATTTACCTTTGATTGTCTTAGATCTTCCCTTGATCCATGCTTGATTATTTCTGAAAATTTGCTCTAAAAACCTCTTGATTTCGGTATTATTTGAGAGTGTAGATGAGTTTGTTGTGTTCTCTTTGTTTGATTTATGAAAGAAGAAGAAGATTTAAGGTAGATGAATTTGTGGGTTCACTTGGTGTTCTTGGCGTTCTTCATGCTCAAGAACAAATGAAATGAAGTAGGAAAAAAAGAAGGTATCGGTAGTAGTAGAGAATGAGAGAGAATAAACTTTGACTTACTTTGTCTTAATTATGAAAGGATGGCTTATGACTAGTATTGGTGACTAAGCACTCCAATAAGATATTTTATGTCAAAATTTGTAAGGTGGCCAGAGTGGATGAGGAGTTTGTCGGCCCCAAACTTTCCTTAATGCAAACAGGGTCATTTGATATGCTAAAACTAATAAATTAACCTAGAAAATAACAAATCAATAAGCCTGTTGGGTTGCAAAAAATCACGGACACAGTAGTATAGTAAATAGAAGCAACCGGGTACCAATCCACGGAATTTGAAGAAAATAAGTCTAATGCTAGAAAACTAGAAATCAAGGGGTTGTTTATTGTTTTGAATATTTAATTAACTAAATCAAATTAAAAAAAAGCAATTAATGGAACTAATTGATAAAGTTGATCAATGAATGGAACTCGGGGTTTGGGTTGGTCTACACTGGATGTAATTAGCTACTACTACAGTCCCCTATGAGATATGGATTGGTAAATTCTTTAAACTCTCTTTTCAATACTCAATCCTAGTTAAAGAAGAGCTCACCTATCATAACATGTCAGTTCTAGTCTAGAATCAGACAAACACATATAGATGAATTAAGAATGAAGAATTACTAGCAACTGCAGAAAAATACTATATATCTGATTGATTTTCCATATATTTTCATATTAACTCGAACTTCTTGATTTGCACTGATCAGATCAAATCAAGATTTGTAAAACAACTCTAGTAACTCATGATATTATTAGTGGAGATGAATGATTAATATTAATCTAGAAACAATCCAATGTATTCTCATATCCCAACTGCAAAAACACTATGCTAACTCATATCCATTACAAACAACCCTCCTCCAGAGCAAATCCTCACTAGCCAGACATACCAATGAAACAGATAAATGAAATTGGAAGAAAATCCATCAAGAGAAAGGAAAACTCCCAAATCCACTTTGTTATCCAGATCCGGAGACGTGTCGGTTCGAGGTTAAAGATGGTGGTTGACTCACTTCTGACGATGCTCCGCAATGGTGATGATGATTTGTGACGTGACAGTGGATAAAGATGGTGCTGATGATGAAGGAGAAGATGAGTGTGTGAATCACCGTTGGAGAGCGTTCTTTTGTCAAAAATCGCATGAGAACCTCGTCTAAGGCATCTGGCTTGAATAGGTCATGTTCCCCCCCCTAGGTGACTTTTTATATCAAAAATAAGCATTTTTACTCATAAAAATGTACATTTTCATGAAGTCTCAGCCTCCGTCCGAACATACAAGTTCAGACGTATGTTCGGACATGTTAGTATCCAAAAAAGTGAAACTTGTTTCAAGCCTATATTCTTCGTTTGGACTTCATTTTGGTACCAGTTTGTTGTGTTTTGAAGCTTGTGAAGTGAAGAATGCAATTCCATGACTTTTAACTGTGCATTTGAAACATAAAATGCATCAATTCTTATCTAAACACAAATCATAGGAAAAATACATGATAAGTGAGAAATATTAGCCAAACCAGTATGAATAATAGGCAAATTAAACCCTTTAAAGGATCTATATTTCACACTTATCACTTAGGGGGTGTTTGGTTTCAACTTATATCTTTGTGCATTAAGGTGTCTTATGATGTTCAAGACTTATGTGTTGTACACTTGGACTTATAGCATGTGTTAGTTTCCAACATGTTTTCTTTGTCCTAAAGTGTGTTAATTTGTGTTTTTGAGTGATTAGTATACTTTACTATTCATTATGACTAGTAAAAGTATATTCTTTGATTCACCCTTGATGTTAGTGTTCTTAATTCATGTAATGATGTGTTATAAACCAACTTTGTTAGTTGATGTCCTCCTTACTAAATGCTCCACTTCGATATATTTTTACTCATATAAGTGTGGCTAGAAGTTTCATTTCATTAATTCATTAAGGCTCATTAGCCTTCCTAAACCCATGATTAATCTTTAATTAGGTTTAGTTTGCCTTTTAATTAGAGCCTCGGCCATTAACATGGCTTCAAACAAGTGAATTTTAAAGGCGGTTTCATTCCTTAAAACTCCTTAGTAGAATAGTTTCTAAGATAGTTGCAACTAACTAAAAAAGATGATGCACCATTCCCTGTGACAGTTTTAATTCAAAAAATAACCGTTTTAGTAAATGTTTTTTTTCTTACACGTATAACTTCTTTTCTATATGTACTCTATTTTTTGAGACAAAATAATATACCTTTTATGGCCACTATATTGGACGATTTAAGTCTCAATATTTAAAATAACACAAGATATGAGGTATTTGTTTCTTACTTTTTTATATATCTACTTTTTTTCACTAATACCTTTAAACAGTATTCTTTTTTGCAATGCAAAAAGTAAGAGTCTAGTCTTTATATTTGATTAAGTACATTGATATAAAAACATCTTATATGAGGGTCTTGATAATAAAATTTAAATAATATCTGTTTATAAATTGAATTCATCTCTGTTACAAAAATGGTGAACATGAGTATATTAGACATGCTCCACCACCTATTTTCCATACCCAGCTAGAACTACAATGAAACATGGCTCATAGATAAAGACAACAAACATTTGAAACTATGAGAAGTAGCTAACTTATTCCGATCTAAGTGGAAAACAAAATACTTTGGAGGGGGCGCAATTTTTTTTGTAGTTGTCGAAACTAATCTATTATTATCGATACCCACAATCAAGGGGTGTGTCAGCCAATGTGTTATATGATGATCTATTGCTTGGCACTAAAAGGTAGGACCGGGAGGATTAGCTGGACCATCAGGAATAGTAGGATCAGCCCCCGCAGGAGGTGGAAGCAACCACTGGCTAGCCTGAATGTATTCAAGACTAAGGAATTCTGTAGCTTCTTCATCAGTGAGATCTTTTCCGTACTTAGCCCTCTCATCTGGATTAGCTCCTGGTCCCTTGGTCTTGTACTCTCCAAATTGAACGGTCCTACAATGCAATAGAAAGAAAATAAATGTAGCGTAGTCAATTACTTTTTCATTTGGGGTCATATTGGGTTAATTTCTAGGTTATCAATTCACATACTTATCCAAGTTTGGCTTCTTATTGTCCCACCATCCTATCGGGATAACAGCATCACTCAAGGTAGTATAGCAGTATACCACTGTTGGTGAAGGCATCCAAGCTCTACCTAGGTAAGCAAACTTCCCAGAACCTGTGACACTGCCATGCATGAAGATGTAAGTCCCTGGATCATCTGGGTTTTGGCCTGCTTGGGCAGTGATGATTGCCATGTTATCCCCTGGGATGACATGAATCTCACAGTTCTGCATACATATATACATGCAACTAATATTAGGTATAACATACATAACTATAAGTGATTAGAATTAATGATCAACTAGTACTAGAACTAACCACATAGATAGAGTCCCATCACCAAAGATGAAATCCACTGTTCCCTCAATGTAACAGTCCTTGAAGAAATGTTTGCCCTTATCATCACAAAGTGTATCCTGAAAAGCGATTAATCTACAATTGTAGAATGCTCCTTTGTCACCAGCGATTCTCACTGCAACCGCTTGCTCACCGATTGTTTTTCCAGTTGGTCTTGGCGCAGTGTTTCTGAACATGAATTGTATATGTACTATAAGAATTCCTAAATGCATTGTGAAGAAGTAGACAACTCAAATGGAAATTGATCAAAAAATTACCCTGAAAACTATGTGTTGAGCATAGAAGTAGTCTGACTCAATGATGACACTTGCACTGTCATCTGTGCCAAACTTAGCAGCAGTGCCATCAAAAGTCAAAACAGGCATGTCTTTAGGGTCCGAACCCAAGAAGGTGATGTACGGCTTGTTCCTCTCAACCTTGATCTTCTCCTTGTACTCACCAGGGCCAATTTCAATGATAGTACGGACGGTGTTCTCATCTGGAACACTGCCGAGTGCATCAGAGACGGTCTTGAAATCTCCACTCCCATCCTGCCTTACTTTGATGGTCTTGGGTTTAGCCTCCGCGGTCACCAAGTTAGGGTCCATTTTATCCTTCCTATCACTGCATGTATTCATATAATGCAATTATATATACACAGACATGCAAAAGAGACAAATAATCCATATGAATTATAAACAAACACTCACGCAAGCGGGGTAATAGCTTTGTTAAACCAATCTTCGACTGCAGCCGGATCAGCTGGAACTGGGTCATTACCGGCAGCTTCTTTGACTGGAATCATGCCTGGAAACACTGCATTTATATTATCTGTAGCTTCACCCAATCTTCTTGAGGGGTCTTCTTTTCGCCCAGCCGCAGCGGCATCATCAGCCAATACACTTGGGCAAAGCGACAAGGATAGTGAAGATAATTAGGTAGAATGATTTAACCATCTTTCTTAGTCTCTTTGTCTGTCTTCTTACTTTGATTACAGAGATAATGAATTGATTATCTATAAGAAGGATATTTATACAAACATGGCTATGATGATTCATGGGTAAGCTTAAAAGTCTAAGCGTGAAACTCGTCGTCATGCACTTCGAAAATAGAAGTGCAATATTATATACCTTGTAAAAATTTGAAAGGTGCTAATCTCTTTACTTCAAATAACATGGGATTGCGATACATCTATATCGCAAGTCTTTGACTTGCCAATTATGCATTCCTAGTTTTCCAAGAAGTATATTTTTTAGGAGACACTTATATCAGTTCAGGGGCAAGAGCCAAGAATTTTTTGGACCAGAACTATTTTAATAATATTAATATTTTAAAATTAATTAATATAAATTTTAAAATAAATTAATTATATTCTACAAAATTAATAATAGATATTAAATTTGACATAATAATTAAATTAAAATTGAAATATATTGATTAATATACATAGTAAAGAAGTTTGTTTCACCTTCTTTATTACAAGTTTTAAAATAGTTTTATACTAAAATTATATTTAAACACCAATATATAGAGAGGAATAGTTATAAACTAATACTCCCTCGTCCTGAATTGACCGTCTTGTTTACTATTTGGACATGTCGTTTGACTTCAATTTTCTACATATAAGATAAAATAATTTTAAAATTTTAAATTTTGCATATGATTCCTTACATGATAAACTATATGTTACAAAATTTAGTTTATAAAATTATTTTATCGTATATGCTTAATATTGAAGTGGAAAAACGTGCCATAAAGCAAACAGAACGGTCAAATCAGGACGGAGGGAGTAGTTTTTTCTAAAAAAAATCATCTAAAAGTATTTTGAGTAATTATAATATTAATTTAATTTGTAAAATCTGTAATAAAAAGGCTAAAACAATTGTATTATGGATATAAGTGGTACATCATTAAAACTGGCATAATAATTAGTTTACTTTAGAGTATATTACTAAAATAAAAATATTAATAGTATTCTTATCTATACACTAAAAATGATTTTTGACAATAAAAATTGAAAAATAATATTACATTAATAAGAACAAAATTGATTATTAATAGTATCATTTAGGTGATATTATGGTGACATTTTATAAAATGTTATGGAGGCAAACAAATATCTATTAACATAAATAAATTATATAATAACAAAATCAAAATTAAAATAAATATATACTCGAGGGACTTGGCACCAGAGGCGGATCCAGAGGGGGGCTAGGGGGCTCTAGCCCCCCCCCCCCCCCCCCCCCGAAAATTTTAAAAATTTGTCAAATTACTCTTATAAATTTTTAGAAAATACAACATAATATAAAGTTTTAAAGAAAATTAGTGTCAAAAATTTTTTTAGCCCCCCCTAAACAATTTGTAGATGTCAAAATTTTTTTTAGCCCCCCCTAAACTAGATTTCTGGATCCGCCACTGCTTGGCACCCCGTCTCCGTCCGGTAATAAGTTCAACTAATAAGTAGATTCATTATAGCACATTCCAATAATAAGTAGTGACTAAATCAACATGTTTTAACATTTAAACAAACTTTAAAAATTAACATTTAAAAACATGCTTACCAGCTACTTACAATACTATAAAAAATATCTAGTCGTCCATACATTGAGTAAACATGCTTGTACATATCATAATGTAATTAGTGTCATAATATATCTACTTACATTTATTTTGAAAATATCTATTGGTTTTGTCAACACCAAATGAAACAAATGAGAGTCATTTCCATCTGGACAAAGAACACTTGATATGCTTTAGATGACGAGATGAATGAATCATCGTTTAGTTTCAAACTTGTGTATATCAAACAAATTGGAATTTACTTGTATTAGCAGCAACTCACATTTATTTCCAAGGCGCTCATAAACACAAAAATCACTCAATATACAGATAATAACAACAATTTAACACTAATTTTGACAAAAAGTTGAAAAAATCGAAGAAGAATTCACCTCTTTTGATTTTTGTCGAATGCTGCTCTGAGGGCTTCGTGAGGCTAGGGAGGCGATAACGAGGTGACGGTGGGGCCGGAGAGGCGACGAAGCGGTGTGTTCGAGGTCAAGGTACACTTGGTGAAGGAGAAAGTTTGCACAACTATTGCAGTGGGTTTGTGTTTTGTTCGATAATGAACGAAACGGTTCTGGGGAGAATATAACAGGGTTATTTGGTGGTTTCTAAGTCATAACCGTTGAAAACCAGTATTTTTTTTCTTTAAAGAAATTTTGACGGTTGTTCGTAAGGAACCACCGAAAATCTTTCTTTGTTCGGCGTGTCCTATCGAAAACCATTGAAAATTGTTTTAAAAAAACTAATTTTCGACGGTTCTGACTTTGAATTGCTAAAAAAGTTCAATTATATTCTTTGGTCACAACATTTTCATTGATTCCGGTTAAAACCCCAAAAAATGGGGTGCCGAATATTTCCATTTCTGTACTAGTGATTGTACGTAAGACAATCTTCTTGGTGCTCATCTCCATTCCGGAAGAACTTTGCTTCACTCTTCTTTATCTCTTTTGTTGTTTTCTTCTTGTTGGGGTTACTTTTGGTCAATTTTTATTACTTCCTTCGTTCAAAAGTATAGTTCATTTTAGCATTCAAATTTTGTTCAAAAATATAAGTCATTCAAGTTTTATGAGATACTATTTTCCATATTTAGCCCTGGAATTTAATGCAAAAGTAATTATTATTTAGATAGAAAAGTAAATAGTAAAGGTACATACACAACGTTTCTTATTAAGTGTGCAAATGTCTAAAACAAACCTATATTTTTTAACAGAGGGAGTATTTTTTGTTTTCACTCTGTTCTATAAGAAATTGCAGAACTCTTCTATGTAACACATTTTGCATAGTAATAATATGGTTGTACTATTATATAACGACAACCTTCGAAGCCTTTTTGCTCCCTTGCATGTCCTCGAGATAATTATAGTGGTTTTGCTGTGTTCCAGCTTTCAGCCTCAAGTTTAGCCTTTAAGCTTGAAAAACTAGGCACTTTAAAACATCTTATCCTCACTTGGGCCTAAAAGAGGAAGATCTTGTATTGTAATAAACTATATGTTTCTTTATAAACCAACACATCTACTACTCATATCCTGATGTGGGATGGGGTATCATATATTCCCTACTCAAAGAACACAATGCCCTCGTCACAAGCCTAACATCCAAGTCTCAGAGGACCTCCTCGGTAGGTGTAGGGTAGTCCATCCTGACATGGTTCTAAGTCCGCTTCTAATGGCATTTGTAACGTCTCATATGGGCAACTGTCCAACAACCTAGCCTCCAAGTTGTTCGAGCTTAAAAGCCACTTTAAACCTTTTGTCACTTGGGTCTAAAAGTGGAAAATCTTGTTGTTGTAGTCAACCCATATGCATCCGTATAAACCCAAACATATACTACTCATATCTAAATGTGGGATGGGGTATCTCCTTCGTTGAGCAGTGTTTCCTACTACTAAGGTCACCTAAAAAAACTTACTTGCCCTTTCTCTTCCTTTCAAGGATACTTCTGCATGTATGTCCCTTTCTCTTTGTAGTCTGAAGCCATTTTGGAGCATGAAATTGTTCTAGTGAGGACAAAAATTTATCGTCCTACCCACGACTCCCTCCCTTATGACAATTTTAGGATTGGTATGTCATTTACGCTCCTTTCTTCTTCTGCAACGTATCCATTCCCCCACCTTTTTTGCTAGAGTTTTTGAATTGAAGGTCTAATAAATTTGCTCATTTACACCAAACGCCCTGGCCTTATTCATTTTAGTGGTAAGGAATCAACTATCAAACCCATTGTCACACTCTTTCTTCATCACTTTTTGTATTCGCAACAACACATATTATATATTCCCCACCCACGATGTTTAGTGAAATTACATACCCCACCTACGAGGTTTCAAAGAATTACTATCCCCATCAATGCGGTTTTCCCCGTTTTACATCCAACAACTTTTCCAATTTTCTGGGCAATTTGTTTTTTTTTTCTAAATTCGTTTAATTTAGGAGATGTTTGAACGTTGTCTGAAATTTATGAAATTTTATATGAACATTGCTAAATTGTTGTATTTTGGTCCTATGCCAAATTTATAGTTTTTTAAGCTTACATGTGACATGTGGGACCCAATAAAACCACCATCAAAGTAAGCTTTTATATGGATTCTGGTGCAAGTTGATTTTTTCTAATTTCCCTAAAAAATTAAATTTATACTTCATCATCTAAATACATGATTTCTAGCGCTAGACACAAAAATAAGAATGAAAAAGTTATACTTTTTTGCATTAGGAATTGAAATAATTTGAAAAGTAAAGTTGTGGGGACAAAAGATGAGTGGTAGAATTGAAAAGAAGATGATTAAAAGACTAGAACATCTTATATTTTGACTATAGTAAAATATAACAAGAGGGAGAATATGTTAGTTACCACTTCAACAAGGAACATAACCAAAGATGTGTGTTAGGATTTCGGACCCATTTCCCCAGGATTGTGGTGAGATCGACATGGTTACTGAAGAGAAATACCACAAGATATTGTAATGATAAGTAGTAACTTAAGGTTATACGTAGTTTGGTCCAAACATGACCTACGTCCGGGGAGGAGATAGAATGACTTTCATTAAAAAGATGAGGATTACAAGTTTACATGAGGATTACCCAACCAACCCATCAACCCTTTTCTCGTGTTTCCCTTGGTGTTTTTACACGAGTCCCTTTGAGTTCTTATAGAACCACCCTTGACTCTAGGGCTGCCCAAATATTCCGAAACCATGGTATCCAACCGAAACCGAAGTGAACCGTACCTGTTTTTAGGTTAATCGTATCGGTTCTTCCGGTATGGTTGACTAAAGCGTTTAAATTGACCGGTTTTGGTTTCAGTAACGGTATTGAATTTTCTAGAACGGTTAACCGCTCTATTAACCACGGTTAACCGATTATATAAACAATAAAACTTCAATTATTAATGTTCACCTTATACAATAATTAATGTTAGCTATTGAGGGAATATACATATTATTATATTTTTTGTCACAAGTGTTGATTTGTCACTCATGATTTAGGTGAATGATCAATGTTATACTATAGTATTAATGGTATGGGTCTTGTCAATAAGAAATATACGGCTACAAGTTAAGCGATAAAACTGAACCGAACTAAAGGTTAACCCGATCTAAATGTAACGGTAATGGAATTGGATTTTAGAAAACCGAATTAAACGGTTAACCAAATCTGAAACCGATCTAAATGGAATAGTAATGAATTGAATTTTAGAAAACCGAAACTAGGTTAACCAAAGCAGTTAACCGAAGAAGGCGATTAACCTACCATGGCTTCCCTATTGACTCCCTTGGATGTGATCCCCATAAGTTGGGATGATCCTAAGCTACGGGTTACTAGATCTATTTATAGTGTTAGATCTAAACCCTTCTGTAACACCACCCCAACTACTAACACCCACTTAACAACCCTTGCAGCGGAAATCACAACTCAAGACATAACTTAACTCTTTAGTGTTACACGCCGTTAGCCACCCACGTGGCTAACAAGCTAACATACATACATACATTGTACCGGTCTGATGGACTAAACTCCCGAGCAACTACACATAAATCCCGTTCCATGTCCAACAATCATTATACACTTACATTACAGCTGTACCGAGTAATTACCAACTAACGCCGATACATTTCGGTCTTACTACACCTATAATATATCCACAATTCTCATGACTACCACATACAAACAACTACCCACCCCGTCCTACTCTTGAACGGCTTCCAGTTCCTTGTACCTGAAAAGTATGGGAGCCCCCAAAGGGGGTCAGCACCTTTGCTGGTATGGTAATCCCGCAGCCCGCATGCTACCGGGCCACGCACAACTATTTGTCGTCTTAGCATGCGGTTGATTTATTTCAAACATGCACAAACTCCACATATATCATGCTTATAAGCAAACATTCATTAATAGAATACAGACACAAGGTTAGCACCTCAACATAACAACACACTTCACTTTATAACATACACAACTTAATTTCACTCTTCTTAGGTACATGAACTTCACTTAGGGAGTGCCGGGGTGATATAAGCCCGAGCACAACATACATACATTTCCTTTACTTGAGTGGCGGCCTCATATAGGACCGATCACAACATACATAATTCCCCCTAACTCCAATAGTGATGAGGTAGGTAAGCCTTGGTTAAGCTTGTGGGTGGTTGTAATTCAAGGAGGAAGAACAACCGTAACATAACAAAGAGGGAGTCGAAGCGAACTTAGGCTTCAACACCCTACCAACATTGTACATAATTTCCCTCCTAGCCCGATGTGGAGGTCGGGTAGGTAAGCTTTGGCTAAGCTAGTGGGAGGTCGAAATCCAATGAAGGAAGACAACCCTAACATAACAGGATGGGAGTTAATTCACATATATATATATATATACTCCCAAACAATACGCGCGACCGGGACACCCGGATTCCTCTCCATACATAACATATACTTATTAGTTAGAGGTTCCCTTATGGAACTTATCACATACATACATCACATAGTGTTACTAACTCGGTTAGACACATAAGGGAAATCATATCCCATTTCGACAACACGGATAACAGTATCCAACAACAACAACATATTAATCAAGTCACATACATCACACTTTAACCACAACATACACTAACGCACAGATAGCCGTAGTTAGAACGTTCCCGTGGGTTGGGACGTTTATTCCGAATACCGATCTCTTATGTGAACCTAAGGTCGGTTAACTATTACTTAACACATAATAAGGTTAAGCGGTATCGGAATTGATTACGCCACAATAATGAATTACTATAAACTCATTTCATGCTTTATCTTGCAAGGTGGCAAACACGCAGAAAACACATTGGCATACAAGCCGGTGTAATCCGGTAGGACACAGGTTGCAAGAAAACCATACCTGTCACCGAAGGTGCACTCTAATGTGCCGTCACATGTTCCTTGAAACTCTTTGGACAACTGGTAACATTATAACTATCCTTATTAATATTGGGGTAACATAATTATTTAACGACTAATGCGCCCATGCTTAACCCCGTTCGGTAGTTTTATAACTTTACATTTTTAACTTGTTTACTTTCACATTTTACTACAACTCTTCACCACTTAATTACCATTACAACTTATTTAACATATCCTTAACAACCTTATAACATCATTACTTATCAATCCCCATCATTGGGTATCATTTCCTACCCTTAAACAAAATTTTTTTTTTGCTCAAAATTACACTATGTCCGAACTTGTGTCCGAGCTTCCGAAGTTCGGACGCAAGTCGAGACTCAATTGGGTGAAAACTGTCGAATGTCCGAACTTGTGTCCGAGCTTTGAAGTTCGGACACAAGCGAGGCAAAAACCAAGGAAATTTTAACCTGTCCGAACTTGTGTCCGAGCTTCCAAGTTCGGACACAAGTCGAGGCCAAAACTGAGAAAAATTTACAGACGTCCGAACTTGTGTCCGGACATCGAAGGTCGGACATAAGTCGAGACTAATAGCCTGGGAAAATTTTTGAGTGTCCGAACTTCCAAGTTCGGACGGAAGTTCGGACACAACTAAACTGAAACGGAAAATTTTATAGAACGACGGGGCATGTCCGAACTTCCAAGTCCGGACGGAAGTTCGGACGTACCCAAAAACTCAGCAAACAGAGGGAAATTCTACCCAGAATTGCACTCCTAACACCTACACTCCATCCTTGTTTACATGTTACAAACACCCATTCTTTCACATTAAACATCTCAAATCAACACCTAAATTCTCTCAACCATCAACCATCATCAACACTCCTTTTTCATTGAATTTTGCCATAACCTCCCCATATCCTTACACTTCATCCTCATCAATTTAATTATCTTCATCCTAATCTAAACACACCCTTTCAAGGGTCCTAACAGCACATGTCTCAATCCTCAAATCTCATCAACAACAACATAATCACCAAAATCCTCATGAACACAATATAAACTCAACTTCAAAACACTTGGCTCTTAAGGCTCTCAATTCAACATTAATTCACAACCCTCTCCAAATCAACTAAACACATTACAACATAGATTTCAACTCACATTTGGGTTCATTAAATTGTTTACCCATCCCAAACACTTAAACAATTACAATAAGGACTAAGGTAGTTTTTCTTACCTTAATTTCACAAGCTTCCTTAATTCACCTCTTGCTCCTCATCTCCTCCAAAAATCGATTAAGAGGGTATGGAGTTTCCACCAACTCCATCCCAACATCCAAGAACACAAAACACACTCAATTAATTATTTAAACCCTTGGAATATTTAAATTCAATCAAAGGCTAGAACACAAGTTAGGGTTTACCTTTTAGAAGTTTTTAAGAGGGATTCTCACCCTTGAATCAAGAAGGAAATCACTCCACCATTGAAGGGTCAATTTGGAGCTCAAGAACAAGAAGAAAACAAGGTATCAAAATGGTGAAAAATTGATTACACCAAGAGATGAAGGAAAAATGAGTTTTTCTTGGGAATCTTTACCTTGAAGGAAGAGGAGACTACAAGCTTCTCATTGGTGCCATTTTCACTTCAAATGGGGAAAACCCATGGAGATCAACTTCATCCTTTTGGAATTTTGAAAAGAGAGGATGATAGAGGGATGAGAGGAAGAAGAATATGTGGTTTGTTTTTGATTTGGAGCTCAAATGGAGCTTGGGGATGAAGAAGAATGGAGAAGCCATTGTTGGCTAGATGGAGAGTTCCATCGGCAGCAAGGAGGAAGGGGAGCCGGTTGGGAGAGAGAGAAGAGAGGAAAGAGAAAAGGAAAGAGAGAAATGAGAGGAGAGAGAGATAGGTGGGGTATAAGTAGTCTCTCTCTATTTTTGCTCTATTAATTAGTTACTAGTCATGTGTGAGTGAGCTGTTTACATTAATAAACCGGCCCACTACTGTGAACACGTTGGAGCGTTTTTCGTCTTTTAACAGAAAACGCTCGTTTATTCGCCCGGTTTAGTACTTATTCACTAACCGGGACCGTTTTCCGGAATTTTCTCATTCCTTAATTTTAGTGGTTACCAAACTCCCATTAATGTTTAATTATTGTTATAAAATCAACCATTATTTTTACAGGGTCATTTAACTGTTTAAAGTCACGTTTTTGGGTTTTCTCTCGAAAACGCGTTTTAGGACTCCGTTAGCGTTTTAACGCATTGTTTGAATCCGTTTTCTTCCTGGATTTTTCCCACATGTTATTAATGTAATTAAGGTATAAAATATATTTACAACCCTAATGAAGGTTATGTACCTCCTTAAATAATAAATAAATACGCGTTTTCACGTTATGTGGCTTTACGCATTTTCTCTTTCTTTTTGGTTTTCATTCCTTCACCAATAATCTTAAGGACTTAATTAGCCTTAGAAAATTATAATTACATAATTAATTAACACATTAAGGTTTGAGGTATTTCAATCTACCCCCCTTAAAAGAACTTCGTCCTCGAAGTTCACACTTCCTTAGCGTCATTTGAATTAGAACACAGGGATTACTTGCATCATAAACTTCCATAACAAACACACTTTACATCTTGACCTCGGACTTAACGGTCCGGGTAACACATTCACATCCATACATAACATAACATACTTACTTAGTAACCTCGGACTTAATGGTCCGGGTACCTTAACAACATTGTACATACATAACAACCCTTAGACTCTTGGTCTGGGTAACATAACAACATTTAGACTCGTGGTCTAGATAACACAACATCCTTTAGACACATAGGTCTTGATAACATAACACTTCCGGAATTCAATCACATTAGGACTCAAGGTCCAAAATAATAATTATTACACATACCACACAACATGTCTTAGCATGTATATCAACCAGAAATTCATTTTCCATCTCTTCATGAGTTCGAGACCCATGTAGAGTACATATACACTATGATCCCGCAGAACCGGTCGCGATGGACACTTTGGTCCCCGTTCCTTGGGAGATCAAAACAATTGCATACATCTTTAAAATATACTTCTCATGTCACCGGTCCGAAGACAAAGGCTCATACGTCCTCAGCTCGTGAGCAAGTAATACGAAAATACTCTATATGAGGTTCAGTATAATGAAATCCTTTATTGGAAGGATACAAGTTGAAAATCCTCTACGAGGTCACATAAAGGTAGTCCTTCCTTTGAAAATACCACTTAAGAATCTTAAAGTATTTATTGAAGTTTTGAAATACCAATTTAAAATTTGAAACCACCAATTTAAAATTCTTTTGAAACGCAATACAACTCCAAGTTCAATTATCATTAACTGCATCTTATTCTTGATGTGGTTATTTATGACCACTTATAGGGAGTTTCAAGAATCATCCAACCCTGATGTGATCAGCATCAGTGTTGAACTATCTCTCCACCCCAATTTGTGTTCGGCTTCCCTTGATCTCATGATAACCAAGTTCCACCTCCCACTTCAATTTCAACAACAGCTAATTCAAACATGTACCATTTTCTATCTTTAATCCTTCTAGTTGTAATCATTACATCTCCAAGGGATAGAACTCTGTCTATCAATCATCTTCCAGATTTATTTTAAATCAAGTTACCTAGGGAATTTAATTCTCACTAGGTTCTATGTTGGTGTCACACCTCTTCATAAATCACAATACTGTATATATATATGCTTTTATAAAATACAATACACGGTTTTACATTTAGTATTGTATGAACATACATAGTCGGGGTTTAGTTCCCCGGGAGTTTCTTACTCCCTTATACTTATACTTTCACACACATTTATTGACACAATAAACACACTTATGCAAGGGTATTCGCATCTTCCGTGCGTAATTACCACAATTAACCATGAATGAATGTGTATGTTTATGTAACACACACACCAATCATCAAAACAAATCATTTTGTGATATGCACATCATAGTTCACGTACACTTGTACGGTAAAAGACACTAAGTGGTTCTGCGCTCTACCCCCCTTAAAAGGGATTACGCCCACGTAATCAATCAGTTAATCACTGGTTTAGAACATTCTACCGTCGTGAAGTGTTTATCTCCACGCGGTTTATTACACAATGTGTTCTGGTTCGAGGATTTTAGCCATATTGGCGGTTTAGTCCCTAACCAAGAATTCTCATTAGAGTTTACTTTGACTCTTAACTGGTTTCGATTCTGGCCTGTGAGGCTTTTAGGCATCATTAATTTGCCATTCACTCATGTTCACTATTGGCATTCAACATTTGCATCATTGGTTCACCAGTTTCTGCTGCGCAACTCTTAATACTTTAGGGCTTAGTTTGCCCCCATACATTATTCTTACTGTATTGTATATCCACGATTATCACCGTCATCTTGGTAATAACGGTTTCTCAACCGACGCGTGGTATCACTTACCATGAGCGAATTCGGTGAGTTACAAAACTTACTATCCACTTCCATGATAATTTACTGTATTCCAACTGCACACTGACTTACTTGTTTCTTCCGACTTATTGTCGGTTGAATTTGAGCTGCTACTTAATGTGTAGTACTCTTTCGATTATTTCCAACACTTGAGGTATATTCCATACCGATATTTAACAATCGTGTTATTGTAGTCACTTATGTCAACCAAGTACCTTTGATTGGTACGATCGTGCTTTCCTTGTGTATCGGTTTTATCACACCATAAGCTTGTTCTTCTATCACATTTAACATTTCCCAACTTCCTAGCTATCCCACTCGATCATTACTGCACGCAAGGGCAATACCAAAACACTCAGTCCTAAGAGTGCAGAGGCGTAAACTCTTGACAGTAAATCTCTTATGCGATTGCAATAGGAATTCACACTGCTTTCCTTATCACATAGTATTAATTACTGGCTTATTGCTCAGTCTGTTCATCATCACTTACTTGTATGTTCTTGAGTTTCACTCATAACTGGTCTTATTTGCCACATTATTATTTAACAATACTTCTACAACGGTCGCTTACTGCGCACCGTGCTCTTACTCATTGCATAACATTAACTTACACTGCATCCACTGTTATTTTAGCTTTCGCCACTACACAGCGTTTCGCCATTTATTTGGCTGATTTCTGAATCTTTTACTCTTCGAGTCTTTGCGCTCACTGAGCGTTGTTCATCACACATTTAGCATCACACACCTATGGTGATTGCTATCAGACTTATTACTCTTCCGGCCTCCACAACTGGTGCAACACTTCCTTTCGTATTATTCCTACTCACATCATTCTTGGGTAATAGCAACATAGTCAACTCTTAACATATTCCCTGAACTTAGTTCACATAACTACCACGCTGTTGCGGTTTCACATATCACGAGGTATCCCCACTCTTAAAGCAGTGGTTCGTTATCCGCGTTACCTACTTACATTACATAAACTTCTGTGATCAATAACATTTTCTTAACACATTCTACTTGTGGCTCATAAGCCTTATTGCCTCGAGCTTTGCTCTTTGTAGGCTATCCACACACATTTACTTCTCTGTACACATTACATGGTCTATAGGTTGCATTGAGCTCCATGACAAGGTCGTTGTTCCTTTCATGGTATGCTCCTTCAAGGATGTCAGACTCCTCCTGACGACTTATTTTAAACTGGGTGTTAGTCTCAACCCTTGCATTTCTGCCACGTTATTCGTTCAACATTGTTGACCCAAACACCCTTTTAAGGATAGTTCCTGGGTGTTACTAGGTCATGCCATCATATCCGGCTCGCACTTATGAGTACGTTTCATAGCTACATCGCCCTGCATTCTTTGTTGGGTTAAATATCATTTCCAGTGAGATTGATATTCCCTTAGTCCAGTGATCACTTCGGGAGTCTCATCCCGATCATTGCACATTAACGTATCATAGTAGGCATCTGCCTCGCCATATTTAGGCTGGGTACTTACTCCAGCTATATGTTCGTCCTTCAGGTTCCTTATGATATATTCCATGTCCTTACTTACTAATCAGTGCACTTCGCACTTGTTCACCCTTAAACATTTCCTTAAAATAAACTTACTAATTCCTTTAGTTTCGTTGACTTTACTGGGTTTCTTTACTTCCACCATTCTTGATAATTCATTCTCTTGCTTGACTTTTACTTCGGACCGTAGTATGGAGTCGACTACTTCCCGTGTTCCAGACTCCACTCGTATACATATGTGGGGTACCCTACTGATACATTGCTACTTGCCCAACTCACCCATAAGAAGGTCTGTCGGGCCCACAAGCTCCTATCGGAGTGCGGTCGTCCCACATTTCAGTTGGTACACTCGTAGTGTCCGTCACGCGCCTAGGTGAAGTATTCTGTTGTCAACTCCTCTTATATTATCCTGTGATAATATGCATTCCATGCTTCCCGAACTTAATCAAGGAAGTGTATCCGCTGTTGTATTATTATGAACTCACTCCATTTCCTCGGTTTTACCCTTGGGTTTACTGGTTTCCATTCGGTTATTTAAAGTAACTGGGTAAAACTTACCCACCATGTGGCACTGAGGCCAGTGTAGGTCCTTTTGTTTTGGTTTAAAAGAAAAGAAGAATTGAAATAAAATGGGTTTGAAGGAAAATTTGGTTTTGAAAGCGGTTTTGAAAATGAATTTAAGTTGAAAGAAAAATTTTCTCCTGGTTTCACAACGTTTCAAGCCTTATCCAAGTCTAGCTTCTTGCTGACTGGTGTATTTCCAAGTACTGAGGTCAGGCTGCTAAGCCTTTCACAGTTATTATGATCTCACTTCACTTCATGGTACTTTACTAAGTACTGGTAGTTGTTTTAAAATTTCCCGTACAACCTTGTTGTAGCAGCACTTGCCATGGCAAGTGTGCCATGCTTACTGGTTTTCGGTTCAATACACACTGGTTGCGGCATTGTTTACTTCCGCACCAACGTCAATGGGCTTGCTGGCCCTTACTTGATCTTGCAGTCTTAACAATAAATCTCTCGGTTCTTCACACTGTCTTCACATGATAGCCATTAACTAGGGTGTTTCCCATTCTGGGAGTCCCCTTCTACTTGGTATTGTATCCTCCTCGTACTAGATTGTGGTTCCTTAATCGGTTGGTATACCGTTGGTGTATTAGTTAACATCGTAGTCCCGCAGACACTCGTCTCGGATTCTACTACTTTCACTTCTCCCTGTTGCACGGTTAGTGCTTGCAAGCTGGTTGTTCTCGACTGCTTCGCATGTTGACCCAGGGTGCTGGAAATTCCATTCTCTTATGCATAAGATTCTTCACTTTTCGCTAACAAGAGCGGTTAATATTGTTCAAATGGAACCGTCTTCGGGATTCACACCTTTCGGAATCTACCGTATGACAGGTTCTCCGTGCTCATTAGGGCACTTAATAACAGCCAGATCGGGTATTCCCGAGTAAGAGAGGACTTCCATCTCTCTGGCGTTCTTTCCAAGTTATATAATAGGGTTTGTGGAGGGCGGGATGGATACTGTAGGTATCCAGTACACACTGGTATTTCCCTAACTAGAGTACTTCTCACGCTATCACTCAACCCTTAACCCAAGGTACTAAAATCTTAACTCGGTACTTCCTAAGCTGGTACTTCAGTCATCAGAGCGATACTTCGCTCTGATACCACTTTTTGTAACACCCCAACTACTAACAACCCACTTAACAACACCTTGCAGCGGAAATCACAACTCAAGACATAACTTAACTCTTGGTGTTACACGCCGTTAGCCACCCACGTGGCTAACAAGGCTAACATACATACATACATTGTACCGGTCTGATGGACTAAACTCCCGAGCAACTACACATAAATCCCGTTCCATGTCCAACAATCATTATACACTTACATTACAGCTGTACCGAGTAATTACCAACTAACGCCGATACATTTCGGTCTTACTACACCTATAATATATCCACAATTCTCATGACTACCACATACAACACTACCCCGTCCTACTCTCGAACGGCTTCCAGTTCCTTGTACCTGAAAAGTATGGGAGCCCCCAAAGGGGTCAGCACCTTTGCTGGTATGGTAATCCCGCAGCCCGCATGCTACCGGGCCACGCACAACTATTTGTCGCCTTAGCATGCGGTTGATTTATTTCAAACATGCACAAACTCACACATATATCATGCTTATAAGCAAACATTCATTAATAGAATACAGACACAAGGTTAGCACACTCAACATAACACACACACTTCACTTTATAACATACACAACTTAATTTCACTCTTCTTAGGGTACATGAACTTCACTTAGGGAGTGCCGGGGTGATATAAGCCCGAGCACAACATACATACATTTCCTTTACTTGAGTGGCGGCCTCATATAGGACCGATCACAACATACATAATTTCCCCCTAACTCCAATAGTGATGAGGTAGGTAAGCCTTGGTTAAGCTTGTGGGTGGTTGTAATTCAAGGAGGAAGAACAACCGTAACATAACAAAGAGGGAGTCGAAGCGAACTTAGGCTTCAACACCCTACCAACATTGTACATAATTTCCCTCCTAGCCCGATGTGGAGGTCGGGTAGGTAAGCTTTGGCTAAGCTAGTGGGAGGTCGAAATCCAATGAAGGAAGACAACCCTAACATAACAGGATGGGAGTTAATTCACATATATATATATATAACTCCCAAACAATACGCGCGACCGGGACACCCGGATTCCTCTCCATACATAACATATACTTATTAGTTAGAGGTTCCCTTATGGAACTTATCACATACATACATCACATAGTGTTACTAACTCGGTTAGACACATAAGGGAAATCATATCCCATTTCGACAACACGGATAACAGTATCCAACAAACAACATATTAATCAAGTCACATACATCACACTTTAACCACAACATACACTAACGCACAGATAGCCGTAGTTAGAACGTTCCCGTGGGTTGGGACGTTTATTCCGAATACCGATCTCTTATGTGAACCTAAGGTCGGTTAACTATTACTTAACACATAATCAAGGTTAAGCGGTATCGGAATTGATTACGCCACAATAATGAATTACTATAAACTCATTTCATGCTTTATCTTGCAAGGTGGCAAACACGCAGAAAACACATTGGCATACAAGCCGGTGTAATCCGGTAGGACACAGGTTGCAAGAAAACCATACCTGTCACCGAAGGTGCACTCTAATGTGCCGTCACATGTTCCTTGAAACTCTTTGGACAACTGGTAACATTATAACTATCCTTATTAATATGGGGTAACATAATTATTTAACGACTAATGCGCCCATGCTTAACCCCGTTCGGTAGTTTTATAACTTTACATTTTTTGTTTTTACTTTCACATTTTTACTACAACTCTTCACCACTTAATTACCATTACAACTTACTTAACATATCCTTAACAACCTTATAACATCATTACTTATCAATCCCCATCATTGGGTATCATTTCCTACCCTTAAACAAAATTTTTTTTTTTTGCTCAAAATTACACTATGTCCGAACTTGTGTCCGAGCTTCCGAAGTTCGGACGCAAGTCGAGACTCAATTGGGTGAAAACTGTCGAATGTCCGAACTTGTGTCCGAGCTTTGAAGTTCGGACACAAGCCGAGGCAAAAACCAAGGAAATTTTTAACCTGTCCGAACTTGTGTCCGAGCTTCCAAGTTCGGACACAAGTCGAGGCCAAAACTGAAGAAAATTTACAGACGTCCGAACTTGTGTCCGGACATCGAAGGTCGGACACAAGTCGAGACTAAATAGCCTGGGAAAATTTTTGAGTGTCCGAACTTCCAAGTTCGGACGGAAGTTCGGACACAACTGAAACTCGGAAAATTTTATAGAACGACGGGGCATGTCCGAACTTCCAAGTCCGGACGGAAGTTCGGACGTACCCAAAAACTCAGCAAACAGAGGGAAATTCTACCCAGAATTGCACTCCTAACAAACCTACACTCCATCCTTGTTTTACATGTTACAAACACCCATTCTTTTCACATTAAACATCCCAATCAACACCTAAATTCTCTCAACCATCAACCATCATCAACACTCCTCTCCTTTCATTGATTTTGCCATAACCTCCTCCCCATATCCTTACACATTCATCCATCAATTTACATTATTTCATCCCTAATCTAAACACACCCTTTCAAGGGTCCTAACAGCACATGTCTCAATCCTCAAATCTCATCAACAACAACATAATCACCAAAAATCCTCATGAACACAATATAACTCAACTTCAAAACACTTGGCTCTTAAGGCTCTCAATTCAACATTAATTCACAACCCTCTCCAAAATCAACTAAACACATTACAACATAGATTTCAACTCACAATTTTGGGTTCATTAAATTGTTTACCCATCCCAAACACTTAAACAATTACAACAAAACTAAGGTAGTTTTTCTTACCTTAATTTCACAAGCTTCCTTAATTCACCTCTTGCTCCTCATCTCCTCCAAAAATCGATTAAGAGGGTATGGAGTTTCCAAACTCCATCCCAACATCCAAGAACACAAAACACACTCAATTAATTATTTAAACCCTTGGAATATTTAAATTCAATCAAAGGGCTAGAACACAAGTTAGGGTTTACCTTTTAGAAGTTTTTAAGAGGGATTCTCACCCTTGAATCAAGAAGGAAATCACTCCACCATTGAAGGGTCAATTTGGAGCTCAAGAACAAGAAGAAAACAAGGTATCAAAATGGTGAAAAATTGATTACACCAAGAGATGAAGGAAAAATGAGTTTTTCTTGGGAATCTTTACCTTGGAAGGAAGAGGAGACTACAAGCTTCTCATTGGTGCCATTTTCACTTCAAATGGGGAAAACCCATGGAGATCAACTTCATCCTTTTGGAATTTTGAAAAGAGAGGATGATAGAGGGAGATGAGAGGAAGAAGAAGAATATGTGTTTGTTTTGACTTTGGAGCTCAAATGGAGCTTGGGGATGAAGAAGAATGGAGGAAGCCATGGTTTTGCTAGATGGAGAGTTCCATCGGCAGCAAGGAGGAAGGGGAGCCGGTTGGGAGAGAGAGAAGAGAGGAAAGAGAAAAGGGAAAGAGAAGAATGAGAGGAGAGAGAGATAGGTGGGGTATAAGTAGTCTCTCTCTATTTTTGCTCTATTAATAGTTACTAGTCATGTGTGAGTGAGCTGTTTACATTAATAAAACCGGCCCACTACTGTGAACACGTTGGAGCGTTTTTCGTCTTTTAACAGAAAACGCTCGTTTATTCGCCCGGTTTAGTACTTATTCACTAACCGGGACCGTTTTCCGGAATTTTCTCATTCCCTTAATTTTAGTGGTTACCAAACTCCCATTAATGTTTAATTATTGTTATAAAATCAACCATTATTTTTACGGGGTCATTTAACTGTTTAAAGTCACGTTTTTCGGGTTTTCTCGAAAACACGTTTTAGGACTCCGTTAGCGTTTTAACGCATTGTTTGAATCCGCTTTCTTCCGGGATTTTTCCCACATGTTATTAATGTGTAATTAAGGTATAAAAATATATTTAAAACCCTAATGAAGGTTATGTACCTCCTTAAATAATTAAATACGCGTTTTCACGTTATGTGGCTTTACGCATTTTCTCTTTCTTTTTGGTTTTCATTCCTTCACCAATAATCTTAAGGACTTAATTAGCCTTAGAAAATTATAATTACATAATTAATTAACACATTAAGGTTTGGGGTATTTCACCTTCACTTATCCCAATGTTAACCTTGTAACAACCGCTACATAATGGCTCACAAGTTATAACGGTTACAACCTAATTAACTCAATCCATTAACATCTAGGAACAACTAACACTCAGGTATCTAGAAAGCTAGAAGTCTAAACTTTTTCTTTAAAGGATTTAACTTCCTCATAACTCTCCCCATAATGTTAGAAAACAAATGCTTCAAACGTCATTACTTTGCACCACATAAATGCTCCCACTAATGCATCTTCAACTTCCATGAAACTCTTCGTAAATATGACATTAATTGGAAGACAAAACCAATTAATTCTAACAATTCTTCCTCTTAATGCTCAATCCGGTCAATCACATACCACCATTGATGTCAAACTTCCTCTTGAAGAATAATCCCAAAAACATCACACAAGGATTAGACCAGATAACTTCATTTGGACTGTTTACATTCCAACTTCGGTAAATTGACCACTCATCTCTGAGCCTTCGAAAAGACTCATCTGGTCCAAATCTCCATGGATCCACCACAAACATGAAGTAAGAAGTATCTTAGGAAACAACTACGCAGCCAAAGACAATATTGATCTCTTCCGTCTTTATCCAGTTCTTGTAAAGTCTCTAAACATGACCTAACAACTCCTTCACAATTGATCACCACGCGAAGCTCCGTTTGTGGTTATATGCGCGCTACCATAACCCTAGGTCCACCCACTTGTTAGATGATCTCCAGTGCTTAATGGAAGTCCACGATCCGTCACGTGACCCGAGAAAATATTTTTCCATTTTCAGCACCAATCTACCATCATTGAAGTTTTACCATTAGATCATATTGTTCTTTATTATCTTTACTCCCCCACAAAAGGGTTTGCAAATAAAGAACTAGAATGTAACACCCCTACCGCTAATTACACCATTAACTCATAATCGTCTCGTTCATCATTACCATTACAGCGAAAAATCCATAAACTGCGGATGGTGATACAATGTCGATAGCCACCCACGCGACTAACAAGGCCTAAACAATTACAGTACCGGTCTGATGGACCAGAATACCCGAGTACTTATACAATATCAGCTCATTCCATTTCTAAACCGAGTCACATACACTTACATACCAACCATACCGAGTTTACCACATTCTCTATGCCAATAACACATTCAGACTTACCCTACTAATACATACAATTACAAATGTATTTAAATCAGCTACCCATGCTCAACCGCCATCCCCGTCCTACTCTCGGACGGTAATTTTCTCCATCGTTCCTGAAAAAGAATGGGTGGCCCCAAAGGGGCTCAGCACCTTTGCTGGTATGGTAGACGTGCAACCCGCTACTACCGGGTCACACCCAACTAATTCTCATTTGAACATGCGATTGAGTTTATTTAAATCATGACATGAAATGCTGTAAACACGCAACATGCTCGCATTCAACAACTATTCAATCAATAGAATACTAACAACAAGAATACATATCAATTTCATTAGATTAATTTCCTTGTTCTTTAGGCCTTGAGAATCCCTATCCCAAGTAAGCCTCATTCTCATCATTCACTAACTTATCCATTTCAACCTGGTAGTTTTACTTCTCTCCTAGATCCATAGACACTCTCGGTCTCGATCTAGTTTTCTCAGTTATTCTACTCTTGAATAATTCTTTAGTTAAGCCGCTTAGGCCTCCGGGCAGAGACACATATAGATCTTACCACCGGGCTTTTACAATCTCATAACGGAATTAGAAATTTTCTCTCATGTTTCCTATTCCTTAACCCATAATACCTAGCTTACCTCTTTAGACGGGTAAGCTCTGCCAGTCTCACTCCAAACGGGCACCACTATGTGGCACATGGCCCCGCAGGGCACCACTATGTGGCAAACGGCCCTGTAACAAGGGAGTTCGACCATGGAATCAGAAACAAACACTCTATTGTTTCCTCTTCCTTGCACATGTGACTCACAATCCCCCTATCCCACTCTCAGGGTTAGTAATAATATACTCATATATATATATATATATATATATATATATATAGTCAGTAACATCTCTCTTTATGCCATCTCACAATCTTAGGAGGCTTTCCTAATTCATTGTATTCACCGATTTAAGGGTCGCCCCAATACTTCCATTACTTAGAAGCATGGTTATTTTCTTATGTTGGGTCGGACCCTCATATAGGAGGTCGACTGGTCTTGGAGACGGGGTTTAATAACCCGTGTATCTCTTTTTACTGTTCTCATGAGTTCATACCATAGAACTATCGTTGTTCTCTTAACAAGGGTTCCTTATATCCATTCCAATATTATTTATTTCATGGACTATTCCGTTTAGATTCTCTATCCATGATTTGCCTTTCTTTCAAGAGTTAGTCAACTATTCTAAGTTAGATCGCAAGCTCAAAGTAAGATGGTTAGCTCACACAAGAAACATCAAGCATCATGATATAACATGCAATAACCGTTTTCATGCATTTATCTTATTAGGTCGGTGCACATAAGCAGGTAGCACACAAGCCGAGTGAACTCGGTAGGACACAGATTGCAAGAAAACTATACCGTTTACTAAGGAATTACTTTAGCGCGTCGTCTCACGCTCCTCGGGTAATTCTCGAACAACTGGTAACATTCCAATGTTTTTATTAACGTTATGGCATTAGGGAATTTAAACGACTATTGCGCCCGTAATGAACCCCGTTGTCTTATCTTTACTCATGTGATCTTAAGTTCTCACTTTCTCATTCAATCTAACACTTGTTTATACTTCTAATGACCTTTACATGTCATCAAACAAGTCTTAATTACCGTCTAATACCATTACCCATCAATTCCCCATCATTTAATTGCATTAATACACTCACAGTTGAATTTTACACTTGGTCCGGGACCTGGTCCAGGTCCTTACTCCCGACCAATGCACTGAGTCGATTCTCGGGTGAAATTCTATACTGGTCCAGGACTTTGTACCTATCCCAAGTCCCAGACCAACCCCTGTATGAAATTCTCGGCTTATTTTAATGTGTGGTCCGGGACCTTATCCAAGGGCTAGGTCCCGGACCCTGCTAAAAAGTTGCTACACTTGACAGTTTTGATTTCTATTCTAACCCAAATTTTCACCCAAATCTTTTCCAATCTTCCCACATGCTTATAAGCATGTGTTAACACCTTAAACATCCATTAAACCGTCCTAAATCATTGGTCAAACTCTTTACTCAATCCTTGTTCAATTCTACAAGTTTCCACTCAAAAATTCTGCATTTCGTAACTTAGCTCCTAAATTTCCTAAGTTGCACTTTTGCTCACCAATTCTTTTACTCCATTATTTCTCAATCATTTTGACCAAGCCACATTCTTCCTAGGCATTTAAATCTCCATTACTAAAGCTAATTCATTATTTCCCAAGTTAAACACTCTAATTCTTTCCTATAATTTCCAAGGCACTCCAACTCCATTTTTGCTACAGATTTTTGCACAAATCTGTTCAATTCTTATACTCTAGTTTTGGTGAGTCTAATTCACTCATTTACAATATATTTCCTCCTAATCAACCTTAGGCTCTTCAAGCTCATAACACCACCTTAAACACTTGGTTTTCTACAAAAATTTAGCCATAGTCTCCCCTACAATTCTATGATGCCCAATTATATTATTTTCAACACCTAAACACATTCAACTAGCCACACCCAATATTGGGAACTACCAGCACACAAGATTCATCCATTTAAATTACCCATCCCAATATTGTAAAGCAAATCAAGATAGTCATTAAGGTAAGCTATTTACCTTAAGCTTCCAAGTTTTCATTTCTCTTCTTCTCTTCTTTTTTCTTGTTTGAAATCGGCCAAGGGGGTGGTTCCCTTGCTAAAACCTCTAATCAATATTCAAATAGAGATATGAATGCTAATTAACTCACTTAGAATTATGGGATAACCCTAGAATTCAAGAAGAGGGCTTAAGGCACAAAATTTAGGGCATTATCTTTGAAGCTCTACAATGGATTTCTGACCAAGAATCAAAGGAGAGCTCCAACCACCATTTTGAGACTTGAACAAATTCTCAAACAAAGGGAGAACAAGACACCATGAGGACCCATTTTCGGTCATACAAGGAATGAAGGAAGAAGGTGAGTTTTTGAGTTTTTCTTATCTTAAATCAAAGAGGAGGGAGTCTAGTCCCAAAAAATGTAATTTTCTTTTAAAATGGAGCTATACCCATGGTAGCCAACTTCAAGCTTTTAAGATTTTGAAAAGAGGGAAAAATCTCCAAGATGAGGGGAGTAAGAATATGTAATTTATTTTTGATTTGGAGCCTTGTGGAGGCTTGGGCAAGCTTGGAAGTGGGAGAAGCCATTGGAGGCTGAAAAAATTGCACCAGTAGAATAGAGGAGGAAGGAAATGGCTGAAGAGGGGAAATGCGGATGGCTGGGAAGAAAGGAAATAGAGGAGAGAGAGGGAAAAAGGTATGCTTTATTTTACTTTACACTTTTTCACTTTTGCTTTTTCTCTCTCACATAAGGGACTCATTTAGCTAAAAATAATTGCTGAGTCAAACTAGAAAACTGGCCCCCTTGTACATTTAAGCTGGGGCATTTTTGTCTTTTTACAAGAAACACTCCTAAATTTCCCGGTTTGACACTATTCACTAATCGGGCCCGTATTCCGGATTTTTCTTGTTTCTTTAATTTTAATGGTTCTTAGAGCTTCATTAATGTTTAGTTATAGTTATACGATCAACTATAATTTTTACAGGTCTATTAAACCACTTAAAGTCACATTTTTGGGTTTTCTCGAAAAACATGCTTTAAGGCTTCATTAGCGTTTTTAACCCACTATATGGATTCGTTTTCTTAGAGGATTGTTACCACATGTTATTAGTGTATAACTAAGACTTATGAATCCATATAGGACCCTTGTCGAGGTCATATACCTCTTATGGTTGCGAAACACACGTTTTTATGTTTTATGTTTTTTATGTGTTTTCTCTTTTCTTTTGGTTTTACCTTCTTCACCAAAGTTCTTTAGACATAATTAGGCCTCTAAAAATCATATTAGGATAATTTAATCACCATATTTAAGTCTGGGGTATTTCAATCTACCCCCTTATAGAACTTTGCCCTTAAAGTTGGTGAATCTAATATTGTTAGTCACATAGGCATTCTATGTTAAGGTCATAATCTCTATATAACCTTACGGACTCAAAAACAGGTCTGTCCAGCGTGTGTACATACCAGTACATCACAAAAAACACCTTAACAACCGTGTACATCTCAGTACAACACAAAAAGTAAATAACAAACAACAATTAACAATAGTGTGTACATCCCAGTAAAACACAAACAATTAACAACGTGCACATACCAATGTGCACAAACGTACATCACAGTACAATATGTCGTGTGTACATACCAGTAGAAAATAAAACAATTAACTATGTGCACATACCAGTGCACACAACGTACTATTAGTGCAATACAACTCCAATTCCAATTCATGCTAATTGCATCTATTCTAACTGTGATTACTTGTGACCACTTATGGGAAGTTTCGAGAGTCATCGAACCCTGATGTGATCAGCATCAGTGTTGAACTATCTTTCCACCCTAATTGTGTTTGTGTTCCCTTGATCACTAGTAAATCAGTTCGACTTCCCACTTCAGTTTCAAACAATTAGATAGTTCAATATTTCCCTTTTATATCTTTTAATCATTCTAGTCATAAACATAAAACAATACATCTCCAAAGGATGCAACTCAGTCCATCAATCATTCTCAATACACCTCGGACAAAAATCACTAGGAATTCAATTCCTACTAGGTTCTACATCGGGTTCATACCGACACGTATCTCATCATATCTCATAGACATCGGTTTCATACCGACTCATACATCATAATTCCATGTCTAATCTCAAATAGACATATATCATCGGGATTTTACCAGGAGTTTCTGTACTCCTTTCCACCTGTTTTCTCACACCGGAGTTACAAGGTAAGTATATTTATTCAACGGTATTCGCATCTGTCATGCGCAATGACCATAACAAACTATGAATGAATACATGTGTTTATGAAACATGTGTACAATCATCAAGATTATTCTTTTGTGTTATGCACACCGTAGTTTACGTACTTAATACATAAAACATACACTAAGCGGCTTTTCGCTCTACCCCCTTTAAAGGGATTACGCCCACGTAATCAACATATGTTATCACTGAACATTAGTTCATTGAATTCGGGCGTCATGAAGAGTTTTAGCTTCCATGTTGTCTATTACACCATGTGTTCTGGTCAAAGGGTCTTAACCATATTGACGGTTTAGTCCCTGCACCAAGAATATCCTTGGAGTTTATTTAACTCATACCGGTTCAGTTCTAGCCTACCAGGCTTCAAGGCATTGGTATTTAGCCATTCGCTCGTATTCACTAGGTATATCAAACCTTTGAGCTACGGCCCTCAAGCTTCTGCTGCGCGACCCTCATAACTTTAGAGCTTAGTTCGCCCTTCTCGTTATTCTTAATGTATTATACGTCTCCATTTTTATCCCTTTTATCTTGGGAATAAAGGTTTCTCCATCTGCGCGTGGTATCTCTTACCGTACGCGAACTCGATGAGTTATAGGTTTTCTATCCAGTTCTCTGGAAACTTACTATACATATGTTGTGTACTTTTGTGATTACTCGCTTGGTTCTCTGACTTACTATCAGTCGAGGTCGAGTAACTATGTAGTATGTAGTGCTTCCTCTATTGTTACTGGGTCATGATCATTCCTTTTGAATTATGCTCACTTATTTGGCCCTCGTAAAAGTATTCTCATTTGTACAACCTTGCATTTTTCATATGCATTGGTCCTTATAGCTTTCATAAGTTTCTTTCCCTTTTTATTCCGGTGGAATTATTTATTGTGATTGTTGGTATGTCCAACACTCCACGTGCATCTTTGGCCCATGGCCACACGTTTTGTTTCTAGGTTTTCGCTTAACTGGCTTGCACCATATTCATTGGTATGTTGTACACCTCCCGTATCCAGTACGGGTTAGTATTTAGCAATCAGGTTCTCTTGTCCCAATCTTATTGCTTTACTTTTCAAGTTGATCCCGTAGGGATACACTTTCAGTTCCTTATGCAATTGCAATAGGAATGAACAATGTCTTACTTGTGAGTTCTTTGTCACATGGTACAGAATACATGCTTCAATGCCCAGTCTATACCATCTCTACTTTTCATCTCCACTGAGTTTAACTCATAATTTCATTTTATTCTCCGTATCATTATCTGGCTACATTCATAAAAGGGTCGCTTGCTACGCACCATATTCTCACTGAGTCTACAGCATTGAATCACATGGCATCCGCTACTACGTTAGCTTCCGCTCATGTATTTCCACCATTTATACTATTTTTTACCATTTACTTGGCTAATTACAGTATATACTTATTCTTTAAGTCTCTGCACTCCTTGAGCATTGTCACTCTACAGCTCGAACTGTACACATACAGTGTTTGTTCCTAACGACTACTCTTTCGGTTCTCGATAATTTCTATATAAAAGCTTTTTCTTCTTACTAGTCTTAGAAATCTCTCTTTCTCATTCAAATTGTCTCTTGGCAATAGTCGCATGCTCAAGCATGATGTTTTTAATGGGTGAAAGCCCTTTCTGAAGGGTTCACATAATCACCGTATTAGTGGCCTCATGACAACGAGAGGTATCCCCACCCCTCTAATTTCACATAGTGCCCGAGCATGGGCCGAATCAGTGGTATCGTCGCTTAGATTCTTATGTCCCTGTACTACTGTTACTACAGAGAGCAGAAAAAGCAACTAAAAGCCTTGTCAAATGTATACTAGGATGATGCTCTAGTGACAGTGACATTGAAGTAGTCTTTACTCCAAGCTGCTTATTATAATGAATTCAAATTTAGTGGTTCGTTCACCACTCTATTCATTTACATCAAATATTTTCTTTTCTTTTACTAGTGCCATTCCTGGTAATTCTTCCTATGACTCTAGGCATAAGTTTCACACTGTTTGGTCTACATATCGTAGCTGGTTCACGGCTTGTAAGCCACGTTGCCTCGAGCTCTACTTGTTGCAGGTTGTTCATGCAAAGTTCCTACTTCTTCATATGCCGTCAAATGGTTTGGAGGTAGTATTGGGATTCATGACAAGGTCGTTACATCACGCTTCCTTTCATGGGAGGCCCATTAGGCGGCCTGATATTAATCAGTGCCCTTTTGGCAAATCCGGTGCCTTCTGTTAAGTGGAATACCTTCGGTGTCTAACTGAGTGTTCGTTTTAGCTCTTGTGTTTACTCCATAATATCTTGTTCAACTGTTGTTGACTTAGACACCTTCCAAGGATTATTCCTGGTGTTACTGAGTTACGTCATTTCATCTTGCTAATATTTATGGGTATGTTGTGTTAACTACACTGCCTCGCGGTACCATATTTTGAACTGTCCTGTTTAGGGTTATAATGTATCCCGTTCTTGGGTAGATCATTGGTGCTTCTGCTTCGCATTCTGGCTAGGTTTAATATCCTATTCAGTGACGAATATTATTCCCAGTAGCCTTGGTGATTTTTCTGGGAATTCCATACCGTTCGTTGAACATTGACGTGTCCATGTTAGGCATTTGCCTTACTATTTGAGGTTGTATTCATTCCAGCTATCATGCATTTGCTTTGAGATTCTTGGGACATATCCAATGTCTATTCTCATTAACCAGTGCTCCTCGCACTTCCTAACTCTTAATCATTTTCCTAGATGAATTCTCTAATCTCTTTAGACTCTTTAGTTTAATTGAGTTCCTTCTCTTCGATCATCCGGGGTGTCCAACTGTTCTGGTTTAAACTTACTTTGCTGACCTTAGTACGGAGTCGAATACTTCTCGTGTTCCGTACACCATTCGTATACATATGTGGGGTACCTTACTAATACATTACTACTTACCGACTAACTTATAAGTAAGTCCATCAGGCCCATAAGCTCCTTCGGAGTGCGGTCGTCCCACATCTCATTTTTGTACACTCATAGTGTTTGTCACACGCCTATGTGAAGTATTCTATTGTCAACTCTCTTGTATCGTCCTATTATAACTTACTGTGGTTTTTCTGGGTTTGGTTTTTAAAACAAAAATTTGAGTTTTTCGAAGAACTTGAGTTTGGAAGAAAATTTTTGGGTTTGAAGAAAACTTCCATGTTATTACCATGTCTGGTAGTCTTGACCAAGTCTAGCTTCTCGCTGACTTATATATTCGTTATACAATGGTCAGGCCGTTAGGCCTTCCCAAGGTCTCGTTTTTCAAGTTATAAGGATTTGTGGGTCCTATATTTGCTTTCATCTTCATCGTGGTACTTTACTAAGTACTTCTCGCTCGTTAAAGTTTCTCCGAGTAGCCCTATTATTACCGCACTTGCCATGGCAAGTGCGCCATGCAGGTTGGTTTTCGGCTCAATACTTATCGGTTGTGGTATTTATTTCCATCCGTCCGTATTCGGTAGTCTTGTTGGCTCTGTCTTTGATCCTCTAATTGTGATAATCAAGCTTCTAAGCAGCTTCTCATTTGTCTTAACATGACTGTCATTGATCAGGGTGCTTCTCCAATCCTTGGAGATCCCTATTCGCTTAGTTTTGTGTCATTCCTTATTGCTCGTTTCCACACATTTACCATGGTTACCAAGACTCGGCTCTTTGTTTAGGCGCTACGTTGTAGTCCTAGTGAAGTTTGTTTTGTGAATGCTCTTGTTGTTGTCTGAGCTATGTCAGTGAGGTACTGCAACCTCTTTGTCGTTGTAGGTTTGGGTTATCCACTCCTGATTAGTTCCTTAGTCGGTTAGTATATCGTTGGTGGTATTATCTAACTATTACTGTCCCGTAGACATGTGTCTCAGGTTTTCATTACTTCCCTTTTTCTGCTTCGTTGCACGGTTGGTACTTTCCTCCTTGCTGGCCAAGCAGGGTTCTCGCGACTGCTAAGCATGTCACCCTATGCTGCCGGAAATTTCAGTCTCCCAAGGGGTAGGTTTCTCAATCTTTTGCTATTAAGCGCGGGTATTGTCGTTCAAACGGAACCGTCTCCGGGATCTCCAGTTCTTGGAATCTACCGTATGACAGGTTCTGGTCCTTATAGAAATATTTTATAACTGCTAGATCGGGTTTTCCCGAGTAAGAGAGGACTTTCCATCTCTCTGGCGTTCTTTCCCAAGTTATACAATGGGGGATGTGGAGGGCGGGTTTAGATATTGTAGGTTTCCAGTATACACTGGGGTTTCTATCTAGCGTATCTCTCACGCTATCACTCAACCAGCCCTAAAACTCTAATTCCTAACTCGGTATTTCCCTAAGCTTGGTATTTCTAGTCATCAGAGCGATACTTCACTCTGATACCACTTTTGTAACACCTTTACCGCTAATTACACCATTAACTCATAATTGTCT
Source organism: Limonium bicolor (assembly GCA_023374045.1). Taxonomy (NCBI): domain Eukaryota; kingdom Viridiplantae; phylum Streptophyta; class Magnoliopsida; order Caryophyllales; family Plumbaginaceae; genus Limonium; species Limonium bicolor. The sequence continues at coordinate 149,576,996 of CM041780.1, forward strand.
CGTTCATCATTACCATCGCAGCAGAAAATCTATAAACAACGGAGGGTGATACAATGTTGTTAGCCACCCACATGATTAACAAGGCCTAAACAATAACAGTACCGGTCTGATGGACCGGAATACCGAGTACTTATACAATATCAGCTCATACCATTTCTAAACTGAGTCACATACACTTACATTCCAACTATACTGAGTTTACCACATTCTCTATGCCGATAACACATTCAGACTTACCCTACTAATACATACAATTACAAATGTATTTAAATCAGCTACCCATGTTTAACCGCCAAGCCCGTCCTACTCTCGAACGGTAATCATCTCCATTGCTCTGAAAAAGAATGGGTGGCCCCAAAGGGGCTCAGCACCTTTGCTGGTATGGTAGACGTGCAACCCGCTACTACCTGGTCACACCCAACTAATTCTCATCTGAACATGCGATTGATTTTATAAATCATGACAAGAAATGTTGTAAACACGCAACATGCTTGCATTCAACAAGTTTTCAATCAATAAAATACTAATAACAAGAATACATAACAATTTCATTAAATTAATTCCTGTTCTTTAGGCCTTGGGAATCCCTATCCCAAGTAAGTCTCATTCTCATCCTTCACTAACTTATCCATTTCAACCGGGTAGTTTTACTTGTCTCCTAGATCCATTGACACTCTCGGTCTTCATCTAGTTTCTCAATTATTCTACTCTTGAATATCTTTAGTTAAGCCTCTTAGGCCTCCGGGAAGAGACAGATATAGATCTTACCACCGGGCTTTTATAATCTGTAATAAGGGAGTTCGACCATGAAATCAGAAACAAACACTCTGTTGTTTCCTCTTCCTTGCACATGTGACTCACAATCCCCCTAACCCACTCTCAGGGTTAGTAATAATATATACTCATATATATATATATTTAGGAGGCTTTCCTAATTCATTGTATTCACCGATTTAAGGGCCGCCCCTATACTTCCATTACTTAGAATTTTGGTTATTTTCTTATGTTGGGTCGGACCCTCATATAGGAGGTCGACTGGTCATGAAGAAGGGGTTAATAACCAGTGAATATCTTTCTACTGTTCTCATGAGTTCATACCATAGAACTATCGTTGTTCTTTTAACAGGGGTTCCTTATATTCATTCCACTATTATTTATTTCGTGGACTGTTTCTCTTCGATTCTCTAACTGTTATTTGCCTTTCTTTCAAGAGTTGGTCAACTATTCTAAGTTAGATCGCAAGCTCAATGTAGAGTTAGCTCACACAAGAAACAACAAGCATCATGATATAGCATGCAATAACCGTTTTCAAGCATTTATCTTATTAGGTCGGTGCACATAAACAGGTAGCACACAAGCCGAGCGAACTCGGTAGGACACAGATTGTAAGAAATTCATATCGTTCACCAAGGAATTACTTTAGCGCATCATCTCACGCTCCTCGGGTAATTCCCGAACAACTGGTAACATTCCAACGTTTTTATTAACGTTACGACATTAGGGAATTTAAATGACTATTGCGCCCGTAATGAACCCTGTTGTTCCGTTGTCTTACCTTTACTCATGTGATCTTAAGTTCTCACTTTCTCATTCAATCTAACACTTGTTTATACTTCTAATAACCTTTACATGTCACCAAACAAGTCTTAATTATCGTCTAATACCATTACCCATCGATTCCCCATCATTTGATTACAATAATACACTCACAGTTGAATTTTGCACTTGGTCCGGGACCTGGTCCGGGTCCCTACTCCCGGACCAATGCACTGAGTCGATTCTCGGTGAAATTCTATACTGGTCCGGGACTTTGTACCTATCCCAAGTCCCGGACCAACCCCTGTATGAAATTCTTGGCTCATTTTAATGTGTGGTCGGGACCTTATCCAAGGGCTAGGTCCCAGACCCTGCTAAAACGCAGCTACACTTGATAGTTTTGATTTCTATTCTAACCCCAATTTTCACCCAAATCTTTTCCAATCTTCCCACATGCTTCTAAAACATGTGTAACACCTTAAACATCCATTAAACCGTGCTAAATCATTGGTCAAACTCTTTACTCAATCCTTGTTCAATTCTACAAGTTTCCACTCAAAAATTCTGCACTTTGCAACTTAGCTCCTAAATTTCTAAAGTTGCACTTTTGCTCACCAATTCTTTAACTTCATTGTTTTTCCTACAATCATTTGGACCATGCCACATTCTTCCTAGGCATTTAAATCTCCATTACCAAAGCTCATTCATTATTTCCCAAGTTAAACACTCTAGTTCTTTCCTAGAATTTCCAAGGCACTCCAACTCCATTTTTGCTACAGATTTTTGCACAAATCTATATTCAATTCTTATACTCTAGTTTTAGTGAGTATAATTCACTCATTTACACTATATTTCCTCCTAATCAACCTTAGCATCTTCAAGCTCATAACACCACCTTAAACACTTGGTTTTCTATAGAAATTTTGTCATAGTCTCCCTACAATTTTATGATGCCCAATTGCATTTTTTCAACACCTAAACACATTCAACTAGCGACACCCAATATTGGGCACTACCAACACACAGATTCATCCATTTAAATTACCCATCCCAATATTGTAATGCAAATCAAGATAGTCATTAAGGTAAGTTATTTACCTTAAGCTTCCAAGTTTCCTTTCTCTTCTCCACTTCTTTTTTCTTGTTTGAAATCGGCCAAGGGGGGTGTTCCCATGCTAAAACCTCTAATCAATATTCAAATAAAGATATGAGTGCTAATTAACTCACTTAGACTTGTGGGATAACCCTAGAATTCAAGAAGATGGCTTAAGACACAAAATTTAGGGCATTATCTTTGAAGCTCTGCAATGGATTTCTGAGCAAGAATCAAAGGAGAGCTCCAACCACCATTTTGAGGCTTGAACAAATGCTCAAACATAGGGGAGAACAAGATACCATGAGGACCCATTTTCGTTCATACAAGGATGAAGGAAGAAGATGAGTTTTTTTTTTAGTTTTTCTTACCTTAAATCAAAGAGGAGGGAGTCTAGTCCCAGAAAATTTAATTTTCTCTTCAAATGGAGCTATACCCATGGTAGCAAACTTCAAGCTTTTGAGATTTTGAAAAGAGGGAAAAATCTCCAAGATGAGGGGAGTAAGAATATGTAATTTATTTTCGATTTGGAACCTTATGGAGGCTTGGGCAAGCTTGGAAGTGGGAGAAGCCATTGGAGGCTGCAAAAATCGCACCAGTAGAATAGAGGAGGAAGGAGACGTCTGAAGAGGGGAAATGGGGACGGCTGGGAAGAAAGGAAATAGAGGGGAGAGAGGGAAAAAGGTATGTTTTATTTTACTTTACACTTTTCACTTTTGTTTTTCTCTCTCACATAAGGGACTCATTTAGCTAAAAATATTGATAAGCCATACTAGAAAACCGCCCCCTTGTACATTTAAGTTGGGGTGTTTTCGTCTTTTCACAAGAAACGCTCCTAATTTCCCAGTTTGACACTATTCACTAACCGGGCCCGTATTCCGGAATTTTCTTGTTTCTTTAATTTTAATGGTTCTTAGACCTTCATTAATTTTTAGTTATAGTTATATGATCAACTATAATTTTTACAGGTCCATTAAACCACTTAAAGTTACATTTTCAGTTTTTTTCGAAAAACATGCTTTAAGGCTTCATTAGCGTTTTTAACCCACTATATGGATTCATTTCTTCGGGGATTGTTCCCACATGTTATTAGTGTATAACTAAGACTTAGGAATTCATCTAGAACCCTAGTCGAGGTCATATACCTCCTATGGTAGCGTAACACATGTTTTCTCTTTTCTTTTCGTTTTACCTTCTTCACCAAAGTTCTTTAGGGATCATTAGGCCTCTAAAAATAATATTAGGATAATTTAATCACCATATTTAAGTCTGGGGTATTTCATAGATTTTACTTCAAATTGTGAATGATGCACCGGATTTTTCAAGATCTAATATCTCCGACCTGATTCTTTCCCAACAACACATCATCATCTCCAAATACATCCGCACACCAAAAAAAGCTCTTCCTCTCTACGGAACTTGTTACAATCCAAACTTCTTCTTAAGAGCACGCCACACTCTCATGAAAACACCTCACCGTCACTGTACTTGATACAACATGAGTCACTAAACTCTCTTCATTGCTCGATGAAGAATAAAACCACCTTTACTCTTCAGTGGCTTATCATCCCATTAGCAAGAATGAGTGCCAGACTTCAAACATATCACGAACACGGTGTTCCAATCAAGGCAAGAAATGCATGAGCTCCAAGGCCGACAAGTTTCTTCTCCAACACCTTCCTTCGTTTTTCACTTTTATCGAAAACCCACATCATTTTGAATCACCATTCTTTTCCCATGACATCTCCCTAACACAAACATCCCGAAAAACCATGAGCTCTGATGCCACTTGTTAGGATTTGGGCCCATACCCCCAGAATCGTGGTGAGATCAACGGTTACTGAAGAAGAAGAAAAAAAAACAACAAGATATTGTAATGATAAAGTAGTGACACAAGGATATACGTGGTTCGGTCCAAACATGACCTACGCCCTCGAGTTCATTAAAAAGATGAGGATTACAAGTTTACATGAGGATTACCCAGGCAACCCATTACCAGTGTTTCCCTTTGTGTTTTTACACGAGTCCCTTTGAGTTCCTAAAGAACCACCCTGACTCCCTTGGATGTGATCCCACAAGTTGGGATGATCCTAAGCTACGGGTTACTAGATATATTTATAGTGTTAGATCTAAACCCTTCACTTATCCCTAACGTTAACCTGTACAAACCGCTACATAATGGCTCACAAGTTACAATGCTTACAACCTAATTAACTCAATTCATTAACACCTAGGAACAACTAACACTCAGGTATCTAGAAAGCTAGAAGTCTAACTTCTTCTTGAAAGATTTAACTTGCTCATAACTCTCCCGATAATGTTAGAAAACAAATGTTTCAGACGTCATTACTTTGCACCGCATAAATGTTCCGAAATACATCTTCAACTTTCATGAAACTCTTCGTAAATACGACATTAATTGGAAGTTGAAACCAATTAACATCAAAAAACAACTCAACGGATTTAGCATTAATTCTAAAGATGTGGGAACTGAAAATAATGCACTAAATACAAATTCATACTTTTTTAAAAAACAAAATACAAATTCAAACTTATGGAGTTTAGAAAGCTAGCTAATTGACAGAAAAACAATCGAAGAAGTAGAAATTGAACCCCAGTGAGCTTTTGTACGCATCATCACTCCAATCAATTATATAAAATATTGAATTAAACTAAAAAATAAAAGCATGAGTTGTATATATAAAATAATAAAACTGCCCTCGTCGTGCGATTGCGGAATCCTATATACATGATGCATAAAACATAGCAAGCTGACCATAATACATCAAAAAGAAACTTTTCTGATCTTCACTCCATTCAGGAATAACATGAAGCCTCCAGCCGAGATAGTGGCTGATAACGAAGATATGTTGGCTGAAATACTCCTCAACCTCCCACAACGGTCACTTATGCGGTTCAAATCCGTTTGCAAAGCTGGAATTTGTAATCTCTTGCCGACACTTCTCCCGCCGCCATCCTACCACTACCCACAAATCAATGGCTTTCTTCTGCACCGCTCCAATCGGCCTTACCTCGAGCTTTCTCCGATCAATCCAACTCTTCCACTTCCAATCTTCGGTTTCCGATCGATTCGGCAAGTTCCAATTTACCATTCTCCAGTCGTGCAATGGACTCTTCCTCCTCCTTGGCTCTTCCACTTATGGACCAACTAAGTCAACCTACTTGTATACGTTTACAACCCAACAACGAATCGGTGCGCAATAATTATTCCACCACCACCTCGGTACCACTCGGCGGCGATGACGGTGGGACAGCAACAGCCTATGGGCGAGCTGGCGTTCAAGTACACTTCATCAGAACTCCAGAATCAATACCGGGTAATCCACGTGTCGCCTTCATCATCAGCATCACCAAACCGGTTCGAGATTCAATTCTACAACTCATCAGTCGGTCACTGGATCCGAGAGGGAAGAAACATTCGCCGCACCGTTTGGGATGTCGTTTTGCAACGGTGTTTACTGGAATGGGTCAATTCACTGGATTGGACCGAACGGGGAAGGGTTGAGATTCGGGGTTGATACAGATAGAAGGATGGAGATGATTCCTCCTGTCCATTGAGCAATAATAGAGGCTCATCGTTGTCCGGGCCAGCGGCAACGGGTGGTTCAAATCGGCGGTAGGCTGTTTCTATTGAGACTTATGGCAAGTCGAATCCCTGTTTGAAATATTGAGATGAAAGGGATTACTCAGGTTGGGATGTAAGTACAAGGTGGATATAAGTGGGATTATTGATACGTATCCGGAGATGGTGATGAAGAGTCCCGACGGCGACGCGGTGGTTCTGGCTGTCAGAATCATTATTACTATGCGTTCCAAGTGTGCAGTGTTGTGATGGTGGTTGACGATGATGATATGTTGGTGTTAAGGATCCTGGGAAGTGATTGGTACAGTCTTAAAGAGAAGAGATATCAAATTGATAAGTGAGGTGGTTCCCAGTAGTGCGAGTGCTTCTCGCTTTGAATGGGTTGATGTGTTTCCTTTCCAGGAAACTCTCACTTGGGTTTGACCCAATTAATCGATTATATCTACCTTGGTAAAAAATAATCGAGTTGTTGACAGTACCGCCCAAAGCTTATTTTAGGATTATAGTAGTTCAAAAAGATTGAATCCGCCTTGTTCTGTTTTTGACTTGTACTGTTTTGTCGTCTTCTTATTTCTTTTCTCTTGATTCATGTCAATTTCATTCATCAATTAGTGTATATGCTATTGTTGTGCGTCCCAATACGTCAAATGATGTTCTTTTTATAGTCATGTGGAAGGTGCGTGTAGGATATATGTCAAATTGTTTGCGTATGTGGAAGTATATTACATTTGTTACCTTTCTCTCTTTGGTGAGAGACGGTTCTTCCCGTCATTTTATGTCCCTACTAACAACCTTTGCTCTTTTGCACTTTGTCTTCCCCATACAAAAAAGTTTGTTGGCATCCTCCCATTACAGCAAAACATGATTACTCTTTTGCTCTTGCTTCACGATAGAGGATGGCCATTGTCGATGATGGTGACTATTCATATCATAGTGCCCTAAAAGATCTCACCCCTTTGTTTGTCGGCCATAGATTAAATAAAACAGTTTATTTCAGTGGTTGTGAACTACGAAATGAACAACGCCAAAATAGATGTGGAAGTCTATTTAGACGGTTGTGGCAGTTCCAAAAACAACCATCGAAATGGGTATCTACAAAATCAAGAATTATAGCGCACCTATTTCGACGATTGTAAGCTAAGAAGCGGCAAAATAGGCGACCGACCTATACGGATCGGTTCGTTCGGTTAGACAAAACCTGAGAGTTTGGGAAATATGAGATATGAATCGGTCCTTTTGGGGCGGACAAAACACTAGATTTCGGGAAATAGGCGTCTGACTCATATGAGTCGGTCTGTTTAGATCGGACAAAACTTGAGAGTTTGAGCAATTAACGTCCGACCCAAATGGGTCAGACCTGCGAGTCGGTCGTCCAAATTTTTTACCCTAGTTATACATAATGCACACACAACTACATTCAACACCAGAATCACATTGCAACCTAAATCTATTTCTTATCACAAACAAATTTAAACTTTTAAAATCAAATGTGAACACACGTTTTAGGCTTATTTCGAACTACTACTGGTCATCATTGTTGCGTCGCGGAGGGGGGTCACTAGCGGCTCAATGGTGAGCGACAACGTGGGTAGTGGTGGCGGTCGATGGTGGCGTGCAACGATGGTCGGAGCTCAAAGGGGAAATCACCACCGATATCGCAGGCTGAGTAGAGAAGAGCGCAGGGTGTTGGCGTGAAGGCGGTGGAGTGACTTGGACTGAGTTAAATTAAAGAGTCTATTTTGACGGTTGTTAGTAGCAACTGCCGAAATAGATGTAAAGGTTCCCAGAATTTTGGAACACTCTATTTCAGCGGTTGTGAAACTGGCATAAAGGCACTGAAATAGGCCTTTGTACTAGTGCGCGTAAGGAATTTAATTTTAATTTTGATTTATCTGAAACTTAAAAGGAAAAAAATTGCAAATGGAGTGCCACTTCCTTTTCTCACTATGTCATCCCGAAAAGACTCTCGTGAGGATCTCATCAGGAAATGTGAACCACTTTCCCTTACAAGGGAGGAACAAACCTGAATCTCTCTAGATGATATTGCCACAAAGTTAGAGAGATCAATTTGACCTCTTATTTTGGGATAACAATTTTCCTTAAAGGTTGTTCATCTTGAATTTGTTCAACCACGTGAAAAGTCTGGAAAGTGGAGGATAGGTTGAAGGTCAAGAAAATCGGAAGAGGTTTGTGATAAGTGTGAAACATGTAGGTTTTTTAGGTTTAATTACCTTATAATCTGCAACAGTTTAGGCAATGTTCCCACTTATTATGCGTTTTTCCTGAGATTTATGTTTTGATATGAATGACGCATTATATGTGTTAAATATAGGAAAGCCCCATGGAAATGAAGAGTTTACATCATAAGGATTATAACGCAACAAACGGGGAACTAATCAGGAAAAAGACGCAAAAATTGGTCACGTCCGACCCAAACTCACCCGGACGAAACTCCGGACGGCCGCTAATGAACGCGTCCGGATCCAGACATTGAGTCGGACGTGACACGAGACGCAGACCCAACTTCTATCTCACGTCCGGATCCGGACACAAAGTCGGACGTGAGGCGAGATCCGGATCTAAACTTTTATCTCACGTCCGGATCCGGACGTCACATAGAGTCGAAAAATAAAAAGAAGATCAGGCTGATAATTACACTTTCGGCGCAATTATCAGCCGAAAGCTGCATAAGTTTCTTTTCAGTGCTCATTAATTCACCAACTCACCCACTAATCCCTGTTCTTGTTTTTTCTCTCCTATTTAACTCAGTTCACTTCCTAATTCGGGGCACCAGACACTCTCGTCTACTCATACACACACTCACCTTTTACTTCTACTTCCATTCATGATCAATCTCATCTCCATTCACTTATCTTTCTTCATAATCATTCCCCCTGAGTCACAGACGTAACCTGCTCACGCTCCTCATTTAGCCACGTCTGGATCTACATCCGGATCCAGACTGACCATCTTCATGCGTCCGGATTGACGTCTGACCATGGGTGACCCGGACGTGGCACAAACAGAAGAGGAAACCGCGGAATCGGCAACAGCTTCTAAATCAGTTTTTCTGCTAAATCCCTCTATCCTTATTTTGTTTAAATTGAGCATTGTATTATGTCTATGGTTGAGTAGTCACTTTCAATTATGGTTTATTGTGTATCCCTAGATTAATTATTCCCGAACCTTTGTGATTTTTGCAGTTCAATAGAATAAAGTTCTTTTCCCTTATGAATTCCTAAATCTTCTTTAATCTGATCAATTATTGAGTTATCGGTTTGTTAGCTTATAGTGAGAAATGTGGCTATCAATTGACTACAGGGAAAGAAACGGTTAGTGTAGAGATGGTAATTCTCTAAACTACTAGCTGACCATTAATCTAGACTTTGCTTAAAGCAATTAGTAAACAGTGGATTCATAACGAGAGTTAGGATTCGGTCTTTGCTAATTAGAATTCGTTGAACGGAGACCGGATGCGAATTGCCTTTATTCTACGGTTTTATTCAAAATTCTGTAGAAATCACTTAGGGAAAGAAATTGCAGATCTAGGGAGAAGTAGTAAACCGGGATTTCCTTATCAATCAAATTCAAATCAGTTATTTTCCTGTTATTTATTGCTTATCGATCTCTTTTACAGCATTCACTATCATATACAAAAACCCCTAATTTCTATTTTTTACATTATTCTGTTTTGTTTGTGAGTAAAGATTAAATAGACATCACCTCCCCTGGTTCGATACTCAGGGAATACTCCGAGATTTAAACTTCCTATAATCTACCGGTGCACTTGCCGTTAGGTTTTACCCCAAAAGTTGTTTCTATTTCAATTTCAGAAACCAAAAGACATGGAGATAGTCACTCGACGGGGCCCTGGTCCTTGGATAGCTGTCTATTAGCCATGCAAAAGGTGGAAAATGAAAAGGCGCCAGAGACCATATCTTTTTGTGGCTTTCATTCTTGGTCCGTGTTCGTGGTGTTTCTATTGTTTTCTATAAGATGGAGATTGCTCGTAGGTTTGACAACAATATGTTTACTTTATGTAATGTGGTGAAGAGGGTGATTTTCTTTGAATACGGGTTTTGGCCGATGTTTTGGAACCAATTAGACGATGTATTACCGTTTGCATGGCGGGAACAATTATAAATTATGGCTTACATATGAAAAACTTCTGGCGGTCTTCTTCAAATGGGGGCGCTTCACTCATGGGTTAAGTGAAGGTGAGGATACGAGGGATGGTGGTGTGACCTGGTACCAATATGGTCCATGGCTGAAAAGTTGGACGTGTCAATCCTAGGTGGGTGCTTTTGAATACTAGTCCGACGAGTGTGGAAGGGGTTCCAGGTGCGGCGTGGGGCACTAAGTGTAGGGTGAGCATTTAGTTTGTATATTTGGATTTATCCAAAAACTGAATTAAACCCATTTTATTTATTTTTAACCGAATTTAAATTTTCAGTTAACTAAATTATCCAACATATAATTTGGTTTGGATTTTGGTTTGAAGTTGTCTAATTTGGTTAACAAATTATTCAATTGTTTTTTTAAAAAAGAATATTCTCTTTTCTAATTCTAGTCTTTAGTGACAAATAGTCTAACTCAACCCTAAATTTGGTTAGTTGAAATCTAAACTAGTTAAAATTTGAATTTCAGTTTGGTTTCAGTTTTACACTAATAAAAATTGGATTTGGATAATTTGGATAACGGTTAATTCAGATTTTAACCGAAACAACCGAAATCCAATTTATTTTAACAATTTGGATTTTGGTTAACCATTATGATCAAGTGGTTCTGAAGATTGTTGTTTTTTAATTGTGGAAAGGTTAAAGCTCGCCTGCCAAAGGACGAAGCTCATGAATGTTGATTCAAGTGTGGCGCTGTTGACTATGACTCTAGTATGGGCGATGCTTGTCAAGGCTATCCATATTTGGAATTCTGTGTTATTTTTATTAAGTCTATTTTTTTATAATTAGTGGCATAAGGCCCAATGTGCCCTCAGGCAGAAAAGAACTAAATACAAGACATAACAAAACTTACCCTCTAAAAACCTTTCTAGCCCTACAAACCATGCTAGCTAAAGGGGGAAATCCTACCCTTCGCTCTACTTAGATTTCTTTCTGCCTCTCATGGCTACCTTACTAACACGGGAAAACTTACTAAAACCTAACGGCTTTTTCCCGGTCATCTTCCTCGACCTATCTTTAGAGGTACTCCTTGAGCACCTATCAGAATCTTCTTTAGGCCCTTCGCTTGCAGCCTGGCATCTTCGGCGGTAACTCGCTCTCTGATCACGAATGATCTCTTCAAAATTAAGAAGAGCACGCTCCTCATCAGGGACGGAAAACCCGAGCTCCTTTGCCAGAATAAGTGTCTGTCTCGCTTCCTCTTTAACGAACGCCTCATCAGGATCGCCCTCCGTCCGACCGGATCCTTCCACTGGTTCGAACCCGGGGGGAAATTCTAGGTCCTCGAATAGGCTCCGAAGGCCAGCATCGTCCAAATCTTCGTCCATTAGTAAGGTCTGGGATAAAGCAGGCTCGGGCTCTGATCCCGCTCTACTACAAGGCCCAGTAGCAGTCTTACCACTCGAGTCCAAGCCAGCCCCGAAGTCTTTTCCTCCTCTCAATCTTGTCAAGCCACATCGTACCAACAACCACTCCTCCCTTCTCCTTATGCATGATATCTTCCACCACTAGGTCAGAACCTGATCCTTTTATACTATGCGACTAACGAATGGTAATAGGAGCTCGATCTCCACCTCCCACTCCCCCTTGACCAGGTCCTCATTGACAGCGTTAGGCGCACTTGGAACATGGGGATAGTGTGATAGTTGCCCATTCCCAGGGTGATTCCAAACCATACCGGACTCATAGGGCCAAGAGCTCCAACCCTGCATTTGACCCCACCATCCATGTTGGTCGTAGCCCTGTATCGTATACATAGGCTAGCACCCACCTACTAGGTACACCCAGCTCGAATATGGGTAAAAAGCACCATTCCAAAAAAACATTTTGCATCCCTTATTGCTAGGTCCCTGCGTACCCCATAGTCTCGCCATTAATATTTTTTGTCCGAATCAGCTTTATCCTCCTTGGGACGTGAGGTTGCCAACTCCCGAAGGCGCCTCCTCTTTCAAACAACGTGCCTGACAGCAGCAAGGGAACACGAAGCGAATGTTCTGTCGATCTCCTTGGTTACCAAAATTATACAGGCGTCCACCTCCTATCTTCACGTGCGTCCAACCGACTACCAGTCAACATCTCCGGCGTGACCCAGTGCAGCCCACCACTGCTAACCCTCGGGGAACCACTACCTAGACTTGGCGCCTGGGATAACACAATAGGGGAATCAGACGGAGCTAAATTCTCCACCTTGTTTCCACTCTGATTCGACAATCGCGACCACCAACAACACTGTCCTTCGCCGTGTACTTAGCTTGACGAGCAAAGATCTTATGGCCCATGAACACACGACCATGAATCCTTTCCACCGCCAATTTGACATGGGCGGCACTGGCAAAGCTAACAAACGCAAAGGCCAACTGTTATTACGTCGCCGCTTCCTCGAAATGAAGATTCGCCTAGACCCCATCAGTACTATGATTGATTGATTAGGTGTATCTGTTGCATTTAGGTTGGAAAGTAAGTTCTCTGTTTATTGAAAGTAGGTTCCTAATTAGGGGGAGTGGAGTGATGTAGGTGGTAGTTTTTGGTAAACTTGTCTACGGGCGTCAGTTTGTGCAGAGATGGATTCATGAGGTTTTCGATGCTTGTGTTTCCCTTTTATAATGAGTGGAAAGATGTTTTTTAAAAAAAAAAATTAAAAAGTTTGTTTAAACCAGAATGTCACCATTTTTATATTTTAATTTCTATTTTTAAAAAAAATAACAAGAACCATAATTCATAAAGAATTTTCTTCTTCCTCACGAACTTGTTCTTTAATTTTCTCCTTTCGTGGTCTGCCTGTCGCAGCATTATCCACCATAGAACTCACAATCAACTTCTCGTCTATCACTTCATCCACATTATTCTCCTTCATTACCCTTAGGGAGCGTTTATTTTGGGTGATCAGGAATGATTCTCTTTCATTGACCGGTGACCAGTGAATGTGACCGCCAATTAAGGGTCATTGATCGGCAGCCGGCAGTCGTTGACCATTGACCGGCGACCGTTGACCGGTTATTTATTTCATTTCCCCCAGCTCAAACAAACAACCGGGAAAATCAAAGAGAATTCTTTCCCATTACTCTCCATTTCCTTTCATGATTCCATTCTATTTCCCCGCTTGAAACAAACGCCCCCTTATTTCTTTCTCCTTCCTAGTCGTTAATTTGTTACCCACTTCAGCACCACACTTGATGGATGTTCCTTCACCATAGCATCTACAAAATTTAAATTTAAATGTCTTTCATGAGTGCTAAAAATTCTAATTTTTCTATGCACCGCTTAATACCATAGCTTATGTAATAGCACAATATATTATTTACACAACGATAGTACATTTATATATTCATTGAAGTGCAGCTTAATGGTGACATTTGTACATAGTTACAAGTTTACCTTCAACTAGGGTACATCTCTTCATTCAAATGGAGTGCATTCATCATTAATAATAGTGTATTAGCAACTGAGAGTACATTAGTCATTGTCTAAGAGTACATTAGTCACTGACAAAAAAGATTAGCGTTGCACTAGAGTACATTAGTCATTGATCAATAATACATTATTAACTGTCCAATAGTACATTAGTCATTGACCATATGTTAGTTAGTCATTGACCTAGAGTAAAAAATTCATAACATCATTTGTACATTAATAATCTTCAAAACCAGTTAGATAAGTATATTTTTAAAACCAAGGGTTTTAATGGTTCAAGGTTGTATCATGGATTTATTGGTAAGTCTAATAAGTCATTATGGACTCTAATAACTCATTCTAATAAGCTTTTAAATTTGAAAATTTTAGACAAACTCATGCCGAGGATGCACAAACCACATATCATTCACACTTATAATCGATGGTTTGTGTAATAAACCAAGGTTAGTGATAGTGGAAGGTTTAGGGTTAGTCATTATAATCAACTCCAAAATGATAAAATGAAACATTTGAATAACATTTTGATTGTTTCCACTATTCATATTCATTTGTACGGTTATAAAATGAATCTCAAAAAATGATATCCTAAAGGGAGGGGAATGACCATACCCTAGAAGTTCTAAACCATCGAAGATATATTTTAGGGTTTGAATAACAACCATAAACCCTAAAAAACTTACAGAGATCATTGAAACATTATTAGGGTATACAATGAATCACAAACAGATAACCTAAAGAGTGAGGAGTAGTCATACCCTAGAATGCTAAACCATCGAATGTTTATCTTAAGGTCTAAAGTTTAGGGTCTACTATGCCCTGAACCACAACTCCTATATAAATATATACATACCGAGATAATTGAAACATCCACAGGTAGAAAATGAATCACAAAATGTACCCTAAAGGTGGGAAATGGTCATACCCTAGGAATGTTAGAATGTTGAAAGTTTATTTTACAGTTTGAAATATAGCCCTAAATTGCACAAAACCGACCCTAAAATCTGCCAACACGACTCAGACATATAAGCAGGGTGTCTTAGTCATTCATGAGGCTCTATGTCAACTTTAAAATGAGGCCCTTTATAAATTAAATCTTAATCTAGAATATAAATATTTAATTATAAGGGCATCCACAATGGTGTGGATTCCACCTATAATGTTAAAAGAGAAAAAAGAAAATGATGAGGTGGAGGAGAGAGGATGTGAGAGGGGTTCTTAACTAAGACACCCTTTTTAGAGAACCGGGTAAGTAGAGAGAGATTGTGAGAGGAGATAATAAAATAATATTTGTTAGTGGGTAGAATCCACTTTCACCATTGTGGATGCCCTAAGATATTCTAAATTTAGATTGAACAATTACAAACTGATCAAAAAATATATTAATTCCTTAAAAAATTATTAGTTATTAAAGTTTTTACATAAAATCTAATCTACTATTAATTATTTTTCTACATATTTTTTAATCATAAAAAATTATATAAATTCAAAAAACAAAATAAGAGCCTAAACAATGGGGCTCCTAAAATTTGAGGCCCTGTTCCAATAAACTTATTGAGCCCCTATGAGCCGCCCCTAATTATAAGAGTATAAAATGAATCACAAAAAGATATCCTAAAGGGTTGGAATGGTCAAACCTTAGGAATGCTAAGTTGTCATAAGTTTCTATCAGAGTGAAGTTAGTAATCAATTCTTTTTCCTTGTCTAATATCTGAAACTGAATTGTAGTCCCCACATTAATTAATGTATTTTTGAAAAGATATATTCTGCTCGATGATGAAGGAGCAGTGTAGAGTTGAGAGAAAGCAGGAGCTTCTAAGAATCAGAAAAAGAACACAGACAATCGATGGAAGCATAAGAGAATTATCGATCGCAAGGAGTTTGGGAGAATTAATTATCTGTGAGAATTGCAGAAAGATAGTCAAGGAATTATCGATCCTCAGTAGTTTGTGAGAATTACAGCTAAAGAGTTTTTTTTTTTTTTTGAAACATTACAGCAAAAGAGTATCGATCTAGAGCAATATGGGCAACCTGAGAATTGTTGGAGGGAGAAATCGATCGACAAGTATGGAGGTGTTAAAAATTCAGTTTTTGTTGAGATAATTCTGGTGATAGGTATGAGTAAAGTTTAGACCTTTTCGAGAGAATCACATGACAATTACAAAAAAAAAAAATTGAAATTGTCTGTTACGTTTCAATTACATAATCACAATTTTTGGGCTTATGTCATCACAGATCACTACATATATAGTATATATTTAGTGTATAAATTTTGTATTTTAGTATATAAAAACTGCATTGATGTAAAGTTACAAATTGAATTTTGATGTTATCTAAATTGTACTATAAATACATTCTGATTTCTTAAAGTATACTATAAGTTTATGAAACCTGTTTGTTAAACTATATCACTATAAATATAATCAAAGATAGATATACATAGTTGTGCAGAATAGTAGTAACATGAGAAATAGTATATACCCCTGAATGTAGAGAACTACACTACACGATGCTGGTAAGAAAATGGGTATATGCAATTAGAGCGCAACGAGCGGACGCAGCACATGATCGAAACTCGTGATTATCACCTAGTGAATGATTAATTAGATCCAAACATGCTTGGTGGCTATCTATTAGTAAAAGGCGACGAAGAGGAATAATTAGCATTTAAGTGTTTTGAAGAGAGTAATTAAATGTTCGTTTTGCGTTCAAATGAATCAATAACATGTGATACTGAGCGAGAATAATGTTGTCTTGATCATGGTATAATTGCTTCGTCCAGCTATGCTGCATCTGCCTTTTATCCAAACATATATACTAATTATACTTAAAAGATAGGAGCATGTTATTATATTTTATTTTTCTAAATCTTCATCCCATTGAATTCGAACATGATTAACAGAACAGAGCAGCTGCTGCGCCAGCGCAGAACCGAAGTCTTACCTTTCAATCACGCAAAGAAAAGGAAATAGCCAATTTAGAAGCCGGTGTTGGAGAATATACAGACAGGTAATCGTAAGTATGTTTGACTTTTCAGTTTTCGAAGGTGATGAGAAGTACCAACTCTATAGCCTCATTTTTTTCTCCCGAGTAATAATAGCTTCTTTTTTTTAACCCATTGGGAGTGGAGTGCTTTTACAAGGTGTAGATCACCTTTTAATTAAAGGTGAACGGTCTATCCGCTTACTAATCTAGCTTTGATTACTTCATAGAAGTTCATGAAAATACATATAAATTTTTTATAACATGGTATTAAATATTCCTCATCAGCTTCTTCACCTCTGTTCATTGTTGAGACATGGCTACCGACGACGAATCGTTGAAGAATGGAAAGAAGACACAAGGGAGTGATTTTAATACGATAGTTGAAAGCGACGATCCATGGTATCTGGGAAGTATTGATCACCCAGGAACAGGCCCTTGCATAAGGTGGCTTCTGCCGTGTGTCAAAACTGTATTGGATAAGAAATGGAAGGAAAAAAAAGAAAAAAAAAGAATACCCATGTAAAATCAGGGGTGGATGTGATAGGAGAGAGAAAAATAATATTTTTTTCAAAATATTATAACTTACAAAGTAAAAGTGCAAAAATAAAAAAAAATATACCATTGTTCATCATTTTTCGTGCTTTTCAAAACAAGATGCATCATAGATATGTTTTGGTAAACTTAAAATTTTATGTTTTTAGAATGAATATAATTAGGTATTTTTAAAGTGAATCTTACTCTTAGTAAAATGAATCTTTTTAATAATAAAATGAACCATATTCATTAGCAAAATGAATCTTACCCCAAACACCCTAAAAACCACCATAGGATAGCTAAAAACGTCGAAGGCATTTTTGGGTTTGTGGTTCAGGGTTTAGGGTCGAGTTAGTGACGACAATATAAAGCATAGAACTAATGCCAAAAAAATTACCCTACCCCCCAAACACCTAAAAAAAACCACCCTAGGATAGCTAAAAACATCGAAGGCATTTTTGGGTTTATAGTACAGGGTTTAGGGTCTAACGACCCTAAACCCTAAACCACAAACCCTAAAAAACTGTCAAGTCAGTGACGACAATATAAAGCGTAGAACTAATGCCAAAAGATTACCCTACCTGAAATACCCCTAACCTTTAAAATATAATTAAATGATTTATTAATGATCTAAGATGATTATTAAACACCTAAATATTATGGGGGAACAATCTAAAAGATCTCAACAAGGCAAAAACACGCTTAAGATCGGTAAAGCCAAAAATGTGCTTTAAGATACCATAAAGATTGTATGACCTCAAATAGGATCCAAGTGGATTCCTAAGTATTATAATGAAGTAATGAACACAACAAAAACGTTTTCAAGGAGAACTAAGCCCAGGAACACCCTGTGACACAAAAATGTGCACTAAACACCTTAAAGCACGTTTTTGTGAGATTGTCTTCTAAATTGATTTTTATTGGCTTAAAGGTTATAATTACCTTTAAATATGATAATATATCACATTATATCATATTAGGAATTTAATTCCAGAAATTTACGAATTTTTACAAATTTAATATTAAAATATTAATAAACCCTAAAGTGGGGCCCGCATGAGTCAAATTGACCAAGTATGGTCAATGGTCAAGTAATGACCCATTTGACCCCTTGGAAATCGGCTGGCAAGAGGAGAGGAGACAGCATACAATCATTGTTAGACAAATTGCTACCTAATACATTACTTTTGAAAATAAAACTTACTTTTCAATTATTTCCAACCTTTCCCACCTCCTCCTTCCTCCTTGTCCGATCCAGCCTCTCCAACCGAGCTCCTCTCCTTCCTAGAAGCTCTCAAGCTTTGTTCTTGAGCATGGAAGACAGATCTAACTCCTAAGCTCTTAAGATAAGTGTTTAAGGTCATTTTTAGCCCTTTTTCTTCATCTCTTCACTACCTACACTTAGATTTCGTGGCTCATCTGTTCCTATGGCTCATTCTCAGTGTTCTAAGGTTAGAACAACTTCCAAACTCGGTTGAGACAAGTAGAGGGACCAAGGTTGCTCAAAATTGCATTTTAAGGTAAAAACATACCTTAAGCCTCTCAATCTTTCAAGCGGTTTTCTTCTTGAATTTTTATGAGTTTATACACTCATAATCTTCATATTTACATGTTCATTCAGTTGGTTAGCCATTTGGAGCAAGGGTGGCCGAGATCCAAGAGAAATATTCTCTTTTAAGGCATTTTTCCAAGGTAAAACCTAATAACAAGGCAACTTGTTGTGATCTAGCTATTTCCTATGTCAATATGGGGGATCTAACACCTTGTGGTGTGTTTGATCAGGCCAAACCACCTAGAACTTCCCTTGCATTTTTAAGGTGATTTTTGCCTTAATATACATTAATTATTCCTTATGGTTAGCTCAAGCTTGGAGTATAACCATATCTTGTTTGGTGTATTAAACATGTCTAAATGAAGTGGTGAATTTTCCTACAAGTGACCGAGCCCATACAAGGAATAATCAAGGTATAAACACCTTAAACTTATGATTTTTATCATTTCTAAGCATATATATATATGGCCGAGAGTGAAATTATAAATATGGGTCATATTGACCTAAAAATGGAAAAAATGGCTAAGATAAATTAAGCTAGTCATTTAAGAGATTTAATTAACATAATGGTCAAATTATGACATTATGTGGAAAAATAATTAATCAAGGTGAGGCCGAGAATATATGCTATATTTTGAGACATTTATTGGTAATTTATTTTGCAAGTTCAAGGTTGTAATAAGGCCATGTCATTAGGCCATTTTAATTTAAGTTTATAAGCTTATTTAGTTTATTTATGCTTACAATTAAAATTGGGGCCAATTCGTAATTACTAGGAAATTAGAAAGTCGTGGGCTTAATTTAGAGCAATTTAGGGTTTTTAAATGAATTTAATAAAAATTATAACATTTTATAAAGTTTTGGGTCAAAATTGTAAAAATAGAAAAGTATAGGTTATTATTAGTGATTACTGAAAATTGGTTCCCATGTGGTATTAGAAGTCAAAGTTGACTATATAGGAGACTTTGACCAAGTTTGGAGAATTTAGGAAATAAAATACTACCTTATAATTAAGATAGTATTGTAAAAGATTTATAAAATGGGGTATAATGTAAATTCCGAGACTTAGGATATTAAATGGAATTTAGAATAATCCTTAAGTTATTAGGAATTTTTAGAAGTTTATTTGGTTAAATTTGGAGTTCATATGAATTATATAAGTATAATATATGGTATTTTATAACATTGTACAAATGGGTAACAAATGGGTGAAAACCGAATTTAAAGGAAGTATAAGGTTAGGAATAATATTTATAACCTTTTGGTATAGTTTGGTAATTTTTGGAATGGATATAAGGTTTTATAAGATATGTATAATATATAGTTTTAATGGAATTAGAAAACTATGTATTATAAATTGGGATTGAATTGTGATTTTAAAGAAGTTTAGTGGTTATAGTATAACCGAAATATTAGGGGCTGTTGGTGTTTTATAAACAAAATATAACTATAGGTTATAATTGTTTTAATGACTTAAATGTCATAATATATGTTAAATAACTATAATGTTAACATTATATTAATTAGTGGTGGATTTTGTAAATATTTAAGAACATAGGTGCTGTTCGGAAATATTAACATTTTTAAATGGAATTTATAATATGGTTTTTAATGTTATAAGAGTTATAACATTTATAATATAAGAGATATTCATTAAAAAAGAATGACTATAGATTATAAGACTTACCATATAATAAATAGTTCCATAATACACACATATAAAATAAATATATGTAATGGTGTAGAAAATGTGATATGGTTTCAATAACTATAAATTATCATAATTAAAATGGTAATAGATAAGGAGAAAAGAATTATAAACATTAGATATCGAAATTCTAATGTTAGGAGTATACATGGAATAATAAGGATTTTAAATGATTCAAAGTATGTTTTACATATGAATTATTACCACATTGAAACTTAAAAAAAAAAGAGGAGAGACAACCTTAGAAAAATAAATACTAAGTGAGATGCATAGTGCATGACATAGAATCAACATGCAATAATGAAACAAACTATACGACATACAAGGGCATGTTAAGTCACATGCGATAACAAGTTCAACAATAACTATACTAATATACAAACAGACTACGCATGCAATATAACACTTTCCCAATCTAGAGCTAAACCTAAAACCGATAAACATTGATAGTTAATAACGGGGGGTTAACCGGGAGGTGTTAGTGACGGTACGGGGTACCGTAGAATTGTGTTGTTATACGGTATGCTAATCAGTAGCATTATGTATTGTTTAGACTGTTAGAGACCACACAAGGAGCATAGGATCTTGCTGATTCATACTCCACCGTAATACATCAGGGTGAACGGTATGTTGTTATGTGTCTATGATTGTCTCTGAGGGCTTTCCTCAGTTCAGACTTCTGTGTGATTCTGTGATAAGATTGTTTGTCTGAATGTGATAATTAATATGCATGAATTGCATATTTATAGCTGCTTATTATTACTGTTGTTGAGTTAACAGTATTGGTTCGTATATATGAACCTGTATATATAAAACGAACTAGCGGCTATGGTGCTATCTTATATGAAATATAAGGATCGTCAGAAAAACGTTGTAGCACTAGGGATAAAGATAACAATTATCCGAGACTTTTATACGGAGCATTGGCCTTTCTATACGCCGCTCTCGTATCTAACACTGGATCCCGAGTTTACAGACTCCGGATTGGACTAATGACCTAGTCTGCTGTGTTAGGAAAATTTGGTAATGCGATGCGATGGAATAATTAATTAATGGAATGGAATGGAAGTAAAGCAAGAGGATGTGGCTCTTGGTGCGCGTTGTGATCACAAAAACGATACCAGGATGTCCGCGTACGGGTCCGCAAGTATCAAGAAAGTTTCCCGTGAGCTAGAATGGCTCGTTGGTTGGAGACTCTACCGTTGGAGTGGCTACTGCCGTGGGTGACCCGCCATAATATATGGGTAACTAGAGACGTGTCGTTTTAACGAGACCTTGTCACTAGGTATAAACTGAACAAATAATACAGTTGAGAATTATACAGTGGCGAATGATATTGGTTCTACACCATGGACGAGAACTAGTACTTTTTTATTATTCTCGTTGTTTCGCTTGGTTGTTCATTGGTTATACTTGTGGTTATATTATATATGTTGATGGTTGTGTTATTGTATGGATATTACTGTTAATTGTTTTACAGTTTTAAATATTAAACGGTATTGCATGTAATGAACCTCATGCTCTCGACCAAATAATGAGGGGTCTTTGGGGGCATGATGGGACATGTGATAACATACTCAGCAGGGGCTTATTCCATACCATAAACGTCTTTATTGCAGGAGACTAGCTGGTGGGTCGACGCGGGGCGCGACTATTAAGTTTACTGTTGGATAGACTTGGTACGGTGTGATACTAAGGTTGTTTGGACTCGGGTTGTTTAACCGAGGTGTATTTTGGGTTAGATGCTCACGGTCTGTAATAATTGGTTGATGTTAGATTTTTTTAAATTGTTAAGTACTGCTATCTATCTTGTGGTCACTGCGGGAATACGTTTCGCAAGTTGATTATCAGGTAATTCGTTATCACCCGTAAGGGCGAGTGATAATAGTGACACCATTAGGGCGACAGTCTTTTATTTACCGCTACGAGTTATTTATTATGTGCGTCATTTATAGGATTATTAGGAGCCGAATTAGTAGGGGTGTTACAAAAGTGGTATCAGAGCGAAGTACCGCTCTGATTACAAGAGATAGTAGTTTAAGTATCGTGAGCTTAGGTTTTTCACACACAAGTAAAAGGAAGATAGTGGTAAATATTAGAGTTTAGTTACGGTAGGGAAAAGTACAGTATTTATACTAAGAGCTGACTTTGTTCTGAATTCTTCAGATGTCTTCTGGAAGACGATCAGCAGTAGAGGAGGTGGTGGAAGAGGTGGCGGGCCTGGAGCTGGTCCTCCGGAGGGCCCCAACCGTGGGCGTGGCTAAGACGGTAGCCGCCGTCTTCGCTCAGCTAGCCCAGATGGGAGGCATCCAGATAGGAGCACAACCTGCACCACCTGTAGTCCCACCCGTAACCGCACCTAGAGAGCCGAATTGGGCTAAAGAGCGTGGCTGACACGCGAGTACCTACCTATGATGGTGTTGCTGACCCCACCGTCTCGAGAGATACATTGTTGAGCACGAGAAGGCGTTCGATGCATTCATGTGCCTGCTGACCGGGTTAGCATAGCAGCCTTTCATCTGAAGGACGCTGCCAGTACGTGGTGGAGGTCCGTGAAGGCGCATTACCTTGCTATGGAGGGTTTTGGATGGACATGTTTTGTGGAATTGTTAAGAGAGAAGTACTATCCTGCTCATTTGAAGCAGAGGAAAAGGGAGGAGTTGAGGCCCTGAGGCAGGGTAGTATGACAGTAGATCAGTACTACTCCTTGTTTATTGGGCTCTTGGACTTGTCCCAGGAGTTGTTTATTCTGATGCTGTGAAAGTAGAGAAGTTTAGAGGCGGGTTGAGATATGCTATTAAGGCCGCCATGGGTGCTACCTTGTACCCTACGGTCCAGGTAAAAATTAATTGACAGTTATACCTATAACTCAGTTTGATTTATTACAAGTTCGGGGAACTCATTGATGTATTACAGGAGTGTTATGACGCTGCTTCTCGGACTGAGATGATGGTGAACAGCCGGGAGGACGGCCAGGGGCAGAAGCGTAAGGCCCCAGAGAAAGAGGCGGAGACTGAGGCTGGAAGCGGAGGCAGTAAGGGCTGGAAGTAAGAACCACCTTAAGTTATTTAATCCATTTAAATTACTACTTACTGCCTGCTTTTATACCTGCTATTCCTGACACTTTGACGATCACAGGAAGAAAAAGTTCTCCTGGAGGGAGAAGAAGAAGGAGCAGGCCAGCCAAAAGGGCAAGGACAAGGTCCCGTTGCTGACCGGCCTACCTACGATGTGCAGCCTCTTAGATCTGTACCCCCTAAGGGTAAGCGATCTAACCTTGTGAATGAATTGTGTACTACACTACCCATTACCATCCTTGTACTAACCTGAGTGTGATATGATAATAGGTTCTGCACCCCAGCGCCACTTTCATTGCAAGCGCTGTGGTAAAGACCACCCGGTTGTCGACTGCACCGGGCAAGCGGTGGACTGCCACCATTGTGGAAAGAAGGGCCACAGGTCGTTCGAGTGCTTTGCTAATCCAGAGAGCCGAGCGTACCGCCCGCAGAAGGGGACTCAGAGCGCACCTACTGGAGGAGGTGGAGCTCGAGGTGGCCAGAGGGGCCGGCGCCCCAAGCCCAGAGGGGGCAGCAGCATCAGCAGCCACACAGCAGAACCAGGGCCAGAGGAACCCGCGGGCAACCGTATGCTGAATGCAGCGGGAGCTTCAGGCGCTGGCACTAGTACCCAGCGCGGTGAAGGTTAGCATTTGAAACCTTAACCATTGTATGAGCATGACTAAGTGTTAAACGCTTTACCTTAGCATGAATGTGTGTTTTAATTACCGCTTTAGATGAACAACTTACCTAGGAAACCTGTTACCTCTTAGGAGATTTCGACATCTGCTATCCCACACTTACAAGACAGAGATCACCTAGACCCGTGGAAGAAAGACGGGAGTACCCTAGTGAGTTGTGTCATGTAGTCAGACCGGGCATGATACTTCTCAGAGAGTCCTAACCCTAGATGAGCAAATCACCATAGTGAATGAGTGTAGAGCTTTGGGTAAGGGCATAGGAGGTTTTTATACCCCTGTATTTAATAGTGGTTCTAGAATGAAACTGCACATGATGTGCTTAGGGAAAGATTGGGATCCACAAGCTAGGGTTTATCGAGAGGTGAGGATGGTAGGTGACGTATCTATACCTAGGATACCTGAGAGTTTCCTTACCTTGGTGAGAAACGCAATGGATATTGCTCAAGACTGTGAGACTTATCCATTACCCGACATGACACCTGACGTTTGCATCATCAACTACTATGAGCAGGGAGGAAAGCTTGGAATGCACCAGGACCGTGATGAGACGACCGAGTCCATCACCAGAGGAATACCGGTTGTGTCATTCTCCATCGGCGATGATGCTGAGTTTATCTATGGAGACCAGAAGAGGATGGATCTAGCAAGCAAGATCATCCTCAAGTCTGGGGATGTGTTGGTATTTGTGGAGAGTCGAGGCTTGTATATCATGGTATTAAGAGCATTAAGCTCAATACCGCACACCCCAGCTTAGTGAATGATACCCACATCCGACCTGGCCGTTTAAATTTGACTTTCAGACAGTACTGATGTAATAGCAGTAGCTAAGTGTGTAACCTTGTATAATACAGTTGGAATGAATGAAATAAGAGTTTTATACCTTCAAGTATTTGTGTTCAGTTGTTGATACCGTTAATTCATAACTTCAGGCTATAGAAATGGAAAGGAGGGTACCATCTGCATCCTAGACATGGCGCAAGCCAAGGAGTCTGGTAATGTCATCACAGGTATGACAATTACAAACAACAGTAAATTAGTGATTTATTGGGACTCGATGCTAATACGAGAGGTGATCTCAGGTACCTTTCCTATTGATGGTGTTAGTGCTTCCGTATTGTTCGACTCAGGGGCTTCGCATTCTTTTATTTCCTCGACATTTGCTAAGAAGCTGGGGGCCACCCCCGAACAGCTTTCAGACTTTTCAGTCACCCTTCCTTCGAAGGAGAAAGTAGGTTGCACCAGACAGTATACAGGGTTAGAGATCAGCATTATGACTGAGACCTTCCCATTGATCTGATTGAGTTCAAGAACTTGGGTTTTGACATATAGTGGGCATGGATTGGCTACAGAAGCATAGGGGCCGCCTTCATTGTGCAGAGCATCGACTACTACTGAAGGGGCCGAGCGGCAGGACAGTGTCATACCGCAGTGTGAGGAGAGAGCCGACTGTCAAGATCGTGTCAGCATTGTCCCTGATGAAGGATGTTAGGAAGGGCCGACAAGCCTTCCTCTGTTATGTACAGGACACGAGACAGAGCGACGTGACGGACGTAGACATTCCAGTCGTGGTAGATTTTCCCGACTTATTTCCTGATGAGCTGCCAGGCATGCCGCCTGTGCGCGAGGTTGAGTTCGCCGTCGACTTGTTGCCAGGTACGGGCCCTATTGCTAAGGCACCCTACCGTATGGCACCGGCTGAGATGAGGGAGCTGAAGCTACAGCTGGAGGACCTCCTCGACAAGGGATTCATTCGACCTAGTGTTTCTCCTTGGGGTGCTCCAGTGCTGTTCGTCAAGAAAAGGACGGCAGTATGCGACTCTGCATCGACTACCGCGAGCTTAATGCGGTTACAGTCAAGAACAAGTACCCATTACCACGGATAGATGATTTATTTGATCAGCTGAGAGGGCCAGTGTGTTCTCGAAGATAGATCTCAGATCTGGCTACCATCAGATTAGGATTGCAGAGGGTGACATTGAGAAGACAGCTTTCAGGACACGGTATGGACACTACGAGTTCACCGTTATGCCATTCGGATTGACGAATGCGCCAGCCATATTCATGGATTTGATGAACCGCCTTTTTAGAGAGCATCTTGATAGTTCAGTTGTAGTCTTTCATCGACGATATTCTGATCTATTCAAAGACCAAGGAAGATCATGAGTTACATTTGAGACAGGTGTTAATATTATGAGAGAGAACCAGCTGTATGCCAAACTCTCTAAGTGTGAGTTCTGGTTGGACAGCGTGTCATTTCTAGGACACATTATATCAGCTAGCGGCATATCTGTAGATCCTGCTAAGATTGAGGCAGTGAAGAGTTGGCCAAGGCGAAGACAGTCACAGACGTCCGTAGTTTCTGGGTTTGGCCGGTTATTATCGAAGGTTCGTGAAGGACTTCTCCAAGAGGCTAACCATGACAAATCTAATGAAAAAGGAATCCCAGTTCTTATGGTCTGCAGAGTGTGAGCAGTCCTTTCAGACGCTGAAGGATCTCCTGACATCGGCGCCCGTTCTTACTATCCCTGAGGGCACCGATGGGTTCGAGGTATATTGTGATGCCTCTGGAACCGGTCTAGGCTGTGTGCTTATGCAGCACGGGAAGGTAGTTGCTTACGCATCCCGACAGCTGAAGAAGCATGAGGTGAATTACCCACACACGACCTTGAGTTAGGCGCAGTAGTCTTCGCTTTGAAGATCTGGCGACATTATTTGTATGGTGTGACAGTCACTATCTACTCTGATCACAAGAGTTTACAGCATCTCTTCTCTCAGAAGGAGCTGAACATGCGACAGAGAAGATGGGTCGAGTTCTTGAAGGACTACATATAGACCTGAGGTACAAAGAGGGCAAGGCGAATGTGGTAGCTGATGCCCTGAGCCGCAGAGCTCATTCATTGTTTACACTACTAGCAACAGCAGTATGATTGATGAGATACGAGCTGCACAGGAGAGTGATCACTATTGCAGAGTATCAGGCAGAAAATGATAGATGGTTGTTTTGAGAGGCTGAAATATGATTTCGACTGTGTAATGATGGCATGTTACGACTGAATGGCCGTTTGTGTATTCCGAGTCTTCTCCCTTCTGAAGGAGAAGATACTCCAGGAGGCTCATTGCTCGTCCTTATATCCGTCCACCCTGGTTCTTCGAAGATGTATAAGGATTTGAAGGTTCATTTCTGGTGGAGCGGGATGAAGAGGATGTAGCTGAGTACGTGGCTAGATGCTTGACCTGTCAGAAGGTTAAGTTTGAGCATAGGAGACCCGGAGGTTTAGTGCAGTCTATGCCTATTCCTTGTTGGAAGTTCGAGGACATCTCGATGGATTTCGTTGTCGGCCTCTCCCACCGACTAAGGGAGGACTGAACACGATTTGGGTCATTGTGGACCGTCTGACGAAGGTGGCAAAGTTTGTTGCTATGAAGGATACCTGGTATAGCCGCAGACTTACGGATTTTTTATGTGCCTATATTAGTACCATATTTGCTAAATAAGGTAAATACTGCTATTATGCTATATTATGTATAAGTCTATTATTTGTTCAAAGTTGATGCTTTTTATATGTTTCCATCAAGGACCGAATTTCTAACAACAAAAGACCAAGGTGGTGCCGGACTTGGTGCCGCTGTCCAGTTTCACGGCACAAGTTGGAGCAAAACTAGGAGGTGTGCCGGGTGGCCGGCTGGGTGTCTGGTGTCAGGCGCAATTCAAAGTCTGTGAATGTGTGCCTAGCATCTGATGTCCCGGCAGTACATCCGGCCCATACTAAAAGTCAACCCGGTTCGTCATGAAGTTAGTAGTTATTACCGTTAGCAATACCAACCGATGGACGGTGTAGTGTCGGGCATCCCGTGCCGGCACAAGCGCCTTTTCACCGGTTTACGGTTTAGTGACGGTTAGACACGCATTTTGCACGTGGTGCCGGTGTGATGCCGGGTATATCTACCCGGCATATGCACTGTTTTGCGTGGAATTTTGGCGGTTTCGACGTTAACAATTGGGCACATTTCCCACGTGTGCCGGTGACTAACGACCCGGCACGACGCCCTGGCAAGATACATTTGATGCCTATAATAGGCCGAGAAAGGCTGCAATTTGACACACTTCCTCAACATACAAATCCACTCCATTCCACTTCATTTTCGCCACCTTCCATCTTTGGTGTCCAAGGAACGTCTGCAAATCCATCCCGCAAGAGAAGAAGAAGACCTTGAACGGGTTAAGGCCTATTAACATCCCCTTCTCCCCCTTTGGATTCTCTTCTTTTAGTTGTGTGGAGGTATGCAGAATCCTTGTTAGGTTTTTGGTTAGGGAAGATTTCCTTGTAAAACTCTTATGACCATTTATGGAATTTTCAAGTTTCTTAACCCGAGTTCTAATCTTCATGCAAAGTAGAATGAAGTAGCTATTTATTCTCTTATCTCTAAGTCCTATTTAAGGCTTTCCCAAGCAAGAATAGGATAGATTAGGATTTTGGTAATCTTTAAGTTTGTTATTCCGAAAAAGGGGCATCAAGATCTAAGGTTTAGGGTTAATCTCTTATTTCCCATTATTCTGTTTGTATTCGCGGCATTAGCTATGCACGATGCAAGTATGAATATTGAGTTCCTTTTGTCAGAACCGAATCTAGAAGTGTTATTTACAAAATGAACTGTGCCGGATGTAGTGCCGGGTGAAAGTTGTCCGGCGCATTCAAGGCCATGAATATGCCGGGTAGCGGAGGTCCGGCAGGCAACCCGGCACATTCATTTTGCGAGACCAAATCCTCTTTGAGACTTGCCATCCTTGATTATTGGTCTTACGTTTCCCTTATATTGACAATCTTCCCAAATCAAAGTTAGTTTATTTAGTTTTCTTAGTTAACATCACATTTACTTTTCCCCCTTTGTTATTATAGAATAGGCTTTTGCCCGGATTAGGACTAGTTTTCTATAAGTCCCTTGGGTACGATACTCTCGGTCGTAATATATTTACACTATACTCCGACCGGGTTTTTTATTTGCTACCCGTAGTAGAGTTATAGGATTAGTTAGGTTTAGTTTATTATTTCATTCTTTTTATGTATATAGTTTTTCCTACAATTTTCTAGTTAGCACCTGGAACGTCCCGAAGTTAGCGGACTTGTTTCAGAAGGAGGTGATCCGGCACCATGGTGTGCCAAAGACTATTGTTTCTGATAGGGACCCTCGATTTTTGTCCAGATTCTGGGGACAGGTTCAGGAAGCCTTGGGTACAAAGTTGAAGCTTAGTACGGCGTTCCATCCACAGACCGACGGTCAGAGTGAGAGGACCATCCAGACACTGGAGGACATGCTGAGAGCATGTGCCTTAGATTTTCAAGGGAGCTGGTTAGAGCGTCTACACTTGATAGAGTTCGCCTACAACAACAGCTACCACTCCTCGATACAGATGCCACCATTCCAGGCACTTTATGGTTGACTGTGTAGGACCCCTTTATGCTGGGATGAGGCCAGCGAGACTACGCTTCTAGGACCGGAGTACCTAGAGCAGATTAAGGAGGATGTCCTACAGATTCGCAAGAACATGAGGGCAGCTCAAGACCGGCAGAAAGCAAATGCAGACACCAAAAGGAGGGACATTGAGTTCACTACCGATGATATGGTATTCCTCAGAGTGTCACCCATGAAGGGAATATTCCGGTTTGGGCAGAAGGGCAAGTTGAGCCCAAAGTATGTTGGACCTTATGAGATTAGGGAGCGAGTGGGCCCGTTAGCCTACAGACTGGACTTACCAGCAGAGCTCGGGAGGGTGCACAACGTCTTTCACGTTTCACAGTTGAAGAAGTATGTGCCCCATCCATCGCACGTTTTGCAGCCAGAGACTTTAGAGTTGGACCCCGCTCTACGATATGAGGAAGTACCACTCCGCATTCTCGATACGAAGACGAGGCAGACTAGGAACAAGACCGTTAGCATGGTCAAGGTTCTCTGGTCGAACCATGAGGTGGAGGAGGCTACATGGGAGTTAGAGGACTCCATGAGAGCGAAGTACCCAGAACTCTTCGAGTAGTAGCTGTGATACTTGTACGGGTTCGTGGTCAAACCCTTTTTAAGGGGGGTAGACACCACTTGGCTTGCGCACATGTTGTGCATTAGGTCTTGTTGTTTGTAGTGTGATTTTTGTTGGTATGCTGCGTCATACATGTTGTTTGGATGATTGTATGTATGATACATTTTATGTATGTGCCTTAGTGCACCTGGTTGAATATATACATAGTACCGCTGAGTACTTTTGGTTGATCGGATCACCTTGTTTAGTGCTGTGATGTGAATGAATTTATACCATGAGTTGGTTATTTGATATATGCTGTATGTATAGACTAGGTCTGAACCTAGTGGGAGTTACTCCCTATCAATGGACTGTTTGGTTACTTAGTGGAACTTGATTCCTTAGGTGAACTGTAGAGGGTTAAGGACTTCGGGACGAAGCCTTTTTAAGGGGGGTAGACTGAAATACCCCTAACCTTTAAAATATAATTAAATGATCTATTAATGATCTAAGATGATTATTAAACACCTAAATATTATTGGGGAACAATCTAAAAGATCTCAACAAGGCAAAACACGCTTAAGATCGGTAAAGCCAAAAATGTGCTTTAAGATACCATAAAGATTGTATGACCTCAAATAGGATCCAAAGTGGATTCCTAAGTATTATAATGAAGTAATGAACACAACAAAACCGTTCGCAAGGAGAACTAAGCCCAGGAACACCCTGTGACACAAAAATGTGCACTAAAACACCTTAAAGCACGTTTTGTGAGATTGTCTTCTAAATTGATTTTAATGGGCTTAAAGGTTATAATTACCTTTAAATATGATAATATATCACATTATATCATATTAGGAATTTAATTCCAGAAATTTATGAATTTTTACAAATAATATTAAAATATTTAATAAAACCCTAAAGTGGGGCCCGCATGAGTCAAATTGACCAAGTATGGTCAATGGTCAAGTAATGACCCATTTGACCCCTTGGAAATCGGCTGGCAAGAGGAGAGGAGACAGCATACAATCATTGTTAGACAAATTGCTACCTAATACATTTACTTTTGAAAATAAACTTACTTTTTCAATTATTTCCAACCTTTCCCACCTCCTCCTTCCTCCTTGTCCAATCCCAGCCTCTCCAACCGAGCTCCTCTCCTTCCTAGCAGCTCTCAAGCTTTGTTCTTGAGCATGGAAGGCAGATCTAACTCCTAAGCTCTTAAGGTAAGTGTTTTAAGGTCATTTTTAGCCCTTTTTCTTCATCTCTTCACTACCTACACTTAGATTTCGTGGCTCATCTGTTCCTATGGCTCATTCTCAGTGTTCTAAGGTTAGAACAACTTCCAAACTCGGTTGAGACAAGTAGATGGACCAAGGTTGCTCAAAATTGCATTTTAAGGTAAAAACATACCTTAAGCCTCTCAATCTTTCAAGCGGTTTTCTTCCTTGAATTTTTATGAGTTTATACACTCATAATCTTCATATTTACATGTTCATTCAGTTGGTTAGCCATTTGGAGCAAGGGTGGCCGAGATCCAAGAGAAATACTCTCTTTTAAGGCATTTTTCCAAGGTAAAACCTAATAACAAGGCAACTTGTTGTGATCTAGCTATTTCCTATGTCAATATGGTGGATCTAACACCTTGTGGTGTGTTTGATTCAGGCCGAACCCACCTAGAACTTCCCTTGCATTTTTAAGGTGATTTTTGCCTTAAATCTTACATTAATTATTCCTTATGGTTAAGCTCAAGCTTGGAGTATAACCATATCTTGTTTTGGTGTATTAAACATGTCTAAATGAAGTGGTGAATTTTCCTACAAATGACCGAGCCCGTACAAGGAATAATCAAGGTATAAACACCTTAAGCTTATGATTTTTATAATTTCTAAGCATATATATATATATGGCCGAGAGTGAAATTATAAATATGGGTCATATTGACCTAAAAATGGAAAAAAATGGCTAAGATAAATTAAGCTAGTCATTTAAGAGATTTAATTAACATAATGGTCAAATTATGACATTATGTGGAAAAATAATTAAATCAAGGTGAGGCCGAGAATATATGCTATATTTTGAGACATTTATTGTGTAATTTATTTTGCAAGTTCAAGGTTGTAATAAGGCTATGTCATTAGGCCATTTTAATTTAAGTTTATAAGCTTATTTAGTTTTATTTATGCTTACAATTAAAATTGGGGCCAATTCGTAATTACTAGGAAATTAGAAAGCTGTGGGCTTAATTTAGAGCAATTTAGGGTTTTTAAATGAATTTAATAAAAATTATAACATTTTATAAAGTTTTGGGTCAAAATTGTAAAAATAGAAAAGTATAGGTTATTATTAGTGATTACTGAAAAATTGGTTCCTGTAGACACCAAAAATTCTCACCCCATAAAGCAAATTCCGAAATAATAAGAGGGGTCGTCGCCTTTTTTTTTCAAAACCTATTAACGTGCGTGCTAAGACGAAACCATCATTTTATAATCTTTTTCAAAACATTTCAGAAAAAAACACAATTCTTCGAAAATGAATTTCCATCGACAGTCCAGTTTCAAGGTCGTCCCCTTTTGTTTATTCACTTATTTTACTATTTTATTTTATTTTATTTTATTTTATTTTTAATCATCTATTCACTTTTTCTTATATTTTATTTTATTCTACTATTAGCATTAGTTTTTATTTTCATTTCTATTTATACACACTCATTTTCATCTTTCAAACTCAATCCACACTTGGTTGAAATCTGGCCTAGCCCAATTCCTTAAACCCACCCTATTTTCAGCCCATAGCTTCAGGAAGCCCACTTTAAAACCCAAACCCATCTTATCAAAACTTCAAAGCCCACTCCACACCAATCTCACCCACACACAAACAAAACCCTAATCCTTTCTTTCAAAAAACCGGAGGCCACCATCATCTTCTTCGGTTCTGGGGGATCTACTCAGAGGCAACTCCTTCTTCTTCCCCTGCGAAATCCAGCCGTCTCCCCAATTCTCTCTTCTTCACCATCGGTCAATCTCTTCAGAACCTCAAAAATCGAATGCAAAAAACTTCCTCCTATCAGTCGAATTCAGAAAGTTTCCTTGACTGCTTCAATTCTGGCGGCTCACATTGATCTCTTCGACACTCTTCTCCTCTGATTTCTCTACCTCTTCGCTCAGAAATCCCGACATGGCGTTCCATTCTTCTGGTCGACCTCAGTTCTCCACGATTATGAACAACCACCTTACTCATCTCGCAACGCCAATCTCCCTCGATTCTCCTCTCGCTATTGGCTGCCTCCTCCTTCCTTGGCTTCCGAGCTGCGAATCAGACTAAGGAGGACCAAAATCGCGTTTTAGCCGGTAGTGGCCATCGACCCTGGCTGCAGCGGTGGAAGTTTCTCCCATTTTGTCACCGATATTTCCCCTTGATGCTTCTCGGTGTGAGCATAACCCCAGCTCGCGGTCAAATTTCTCGGCCGTCTCCAACTCCATCACCTCAAGTGGTGGTGTTCATGATGTTTGGTCGGTATTGTGTAACCCTAATTTTCAGCACCAGTTTTGTCTATATATATCTGTTTCGCAGGATGGATATCTTGAATTTATCTCCCTAACTTGCTTGATTCTAGCAGAGTGTATTCTCTGTGCAACTTGCGCTCCATTCTTGACCACTCTGAACGACTCTCAGACTCACATTACTTGTTTCAGTTGTAGCTTAAACCTGCTGTGTTTCGTATTTGATGTATTGGTCTAGCTCAAATTGTCTACTTCTTTATTTCTGAATGTCGGTTTGATGATGTTCCAGAGGAATCGAAAGATAGTGTGCGCATTGATTTGGATCGATCTCTGAACTTTGATATATGTATATGTTCGAAACATTGATGTCAACATATTGCTTAATCACCCACTGATTATACCTTAATGATTTTGATTAGTTAGTGTCAAATCCAGCTTGTAACACCCGAATTGATTGTGACATCAGACCGGTCTGATTCACTTAACTATTGCTAGGAATTTGAACTTGCTATCATTTGAGCATCCACCCCATTTTGGCTATCAGTAAATTGGTTGCCCATGTGTTCTTTATATCATCTGGGGTTTCTTACCGACATCTTCGTGTTTGCCAATCTTTGCTCCTGGTATTTGACCCCGCCGTGTTGCTGTATAATAAAAAATCCACAAATATTTCCAGTCGGTTTTGTACCTTGCGCTATTTGATTTACTCTTTGGTTTTGTTCTTTGACCGAAGTACGTAGGCAATTGAGTGTACCTGAGCTGGGTTTGTGTGGTTTAGAGTGACATTGGGTTCGGCAAGTTATTTGAACTGGAAATCATATTACTCCCAGCACTGTTTACTTGCCCTTTTGCGCACTAATGTTGGTTTGGGAATCGCATTGCTTTTGGAAATCCAATTGCCCCATCGCTCATGAAATATCAATCGTGAATTTGATTCAATGCTTTGCTGATTACTGTTTGTTATTCGATTTGATCTGCTCACTACCACTTTGCTTTGCTCTTCACTGAGGTACACATGTTTGGATGATGTGGGCTGGACTTTGACTAAGGCTACTCGCTAAATTTGGATGTTGACATGGGAACCATACGAATTGATCTTGCTGATGCGTTTTGGGCTTGATTCTCGGTCATGGGTTTGGAAATTTCGATCTTTACCTCTTTCGTTACTATTAATTCAACTGCCTTTGATACTTAATTGTCCCTTGCGCATTGATTTGGTTTGGAAACTGATTTGATACTAGCATGTAACTTGTCCCTTGCGCTTAGATGAGAACATGAATAGAGTGATAGTTGCCCGAATATTATGATTGTTATGATAAATCATTTAGTGGCTGGATGTCCTTATTAATTCTATCATCTTAGAGGGAAGTGATATAAACCCTTTTAGGTATGATCCCACATGACTCACAACTTTATCTCTTTGATACTACACTTCGGTTTGAGTCATAATCTAAGATGTTGAATTAATCTGCGTAGCAACCCCAATGTTTGATTTATCTTACAATTCATAGCATTTGCTGGCAGCTTGAAACTCTTTTCTATGTTCTCGGTTGGGGTGTGGGAGATGATTAGATTGCCCCCTTTCCTCCCATTGAAAGGGGCCGTATGATCCCATTGCACACACCCCAACCCATTTACATTTCGTTGCTAATTATTCTCGTATCTCTTTGTTTTTGTCCTATGGCATGTACATATTGCTTGAGGAACAATGAACTGTTGGATTAAGGAGCCGAACCTTAGCTAGGACTACCGGGCTTTCCACTTCAAACACGTGTATCGGTTGGTGCACTTCTTGCTGATCCTATCAGCTCAAGTGAGGCGGCGTCGATGCGACCCCCCATAGCAGCTTTTATCTAAAAGTTTTTATTTGTATTCGTATCAATTTGTAATTCTTTTGTTGTTTTCACTTTCGGTTGCAATCTTATGATTTATTCATTATTGTGATTTCATCCCATGACCTTTGTATTATTTTCTTGCTTTCCACCTTTGATTGACTATTGAAAGATAGTAAATAGGATAAGACTAACAATTGATTAGCAACCCTTGAATAATACTGATTCGCTACCTAGATAGCTCTAATGATTCGTTCTTGTATATACATTTCTTGTGCTACTTCCAAAATTCATTTCACACGTGTATAACTTAAGCTTTTAAACCCATGTCCACATGTATGTAATTACTCAGACAGATTCAGAATTCTTTTCTCACATATATTTGCTTTATTCGGATAGCTTTTGAAATCCATGTTGTATGTATATAGTCTTGGAAATTCATCTCCACATATCGTTTGCTCATCATTCCTTGCCTATGATTTTGTAAGTGTATGGACTGATCCTGTTTGGGCCCATGTAACTCTTGGCCCAAATATAATTTTGTTCAGGTTCGGTCCATAACCAGCCAAACGGGCTGGAACAGGTGGCCCTAGAAAGCCAATCAGGTTGCCCTCTTAGTGCATTTTAGAAAAGCCCTAGGTTTGGAGTATCCTCAATGCATACGGGTCCTAGACACGGTCCACATGAGGAATACCCGTTTCCCTTTTTCCAAATCATCCTCTAAAGTCAGAATAAAATTCACAATCAATTGATCATCCAATTCCAAATCAATTTAAAGATCCAATGAGTCAAACACACTTCAAAATCAAATTCTCTCATACTCTCACACCAAACACACTCCAAAATCAATCCCTCTCACATCAATCCCTTTCATACTCACTCATCATACGCTCTCCAAAATCAATCCTCTCATACTCCAAAACCAGATATCCTTCATGAATTCTTCGAAATCAAAGCTCTTTGCACTCAACAAATACTCTTCATACACTCATTAGACACACTTCAACCTCACAAAGCATTTGAAATGCTTCCAAAGGTTCTAAGATCAAACTTCAAACTCCTTCCAAACTCCAATTGTCTCATAGATTCAAATCATCTTCCAATCTCAATTTCAAAGGCCAAACCAAGCCACAATTCTAAGCCCCAAATCCAGCTCATTCATAGGGTCCAACCTGGCCCAATTTCAAAGGTCCAATCCGGCCCACATTTCAAGGCCCAAATCTGGCTCATTACCTCCATTCGATCCCGGTTTAGTTTCAAATCCAATTCAACTTCAATTCCAATTCAAATTCAATTTCAATCCAATTCAATCCAACTCCGATCCAGAATCAATTCGATTTCAATCCACTTCAATTCAAAATTCTTTTCATTTCCAATTCAATTCAACTTCATTTCAATCCCGAATATTTCTAAACATCATAAATCTCAAATTCCGGAAAACTTCAATCTCCTTGAAGTCAAGCATCTCGAATCTCTAACCGTCTCATCAGCTCAACAGACTCGACCGTCTCAATAGCTCAGCAGACTCGAACGTCTCAGCAGCTCAACAGACTCTACCGTCTCAGCAGCTCAACAGACTCGACCGTCTCAATAGCTCAGCAGACTCGAACGTCTCAGCAGCTCAACAGACTCGACCGTCTCAGCAGCTCAACAGACTCGACCGTCTCAGCAGCTCAACAGACTCTACCGTCTCAACAGCTCAACAGACTCGAATGTCTCCGCAGTTCAACAGATTCGAACATCTCAATAGACTCATCAAATTCAACACACTTAAAAAATCCTCAACTCCTCAAAAAGTCGAACCTCTTGAAATTTGATAACCCTTTCAAGCCTCAAACATCTCACAGACCCGAGTGTCTCACAGACTTCATCATTTCAAGAATCTAAATGTCTCACAGAGTTGAGCATCTCACAGACTCTCACACCTCAAACTCCAAAATGAACCAGACAATCTTTCAAACCTCACAAAAATGACCACAAAACCTCTTGGACCCTTCAAAGACCCAAAAGGTCAAAAGCCCAATTCCTTCAAAACCCCAAAACTCCAAAAAATCTGAACTACGTAAGGTCTGATCTCAGCAGGGAGTTGAGTACGTAGGAAACCCACACAGGGTGCGACCCCACATCGAACAAAATGCCTTTTTTCACTCAACCACCTCACCTCCAAACAACCCCGTATCGTCTCACAGACCCGAGTGTCTCACAGACTTTGTTATCCCAATGATTCGAACGTCTCATAGACCCGAACATCTCACAGACCCAAGCGTCTCACAAATTCGAGCGTCTCACAGACTTCGACATCTCAAGGTTTCAAACGTCTCATAGACCCGAGCGTCTCACAGACTACCCCCTCAAACCTAAAACTTCTAAAACCCCAAATCCTCTGAACTACGTAAGGTTGATCTCAACAGGGAGTTGAGTACGTAGGCAACCCACCCAGGGTGCGACCCCATTCCAAACAAAAAACCCTTTTCCCCTTCTAAGGTGGCTCTCATATCTCTCAAACCTTCTTCAGCTCCCACAAACTTCAAACCATCATACTCCAAGTCTTGTCTATTCACTCAACCTCAGACTTTTCCCAATTCTCATTCTACACTCATCCGAATTCACCCATCCCTTTTCTGGGTGCTAGCTTGACAGAAAAGCTCACCTCATCCACTCTCTTTCTCTCTCCTCGTCCTAATCCTATCCTTGGCTTTTAAATGAATCTCTCTAATAAGGTTTTGAAAGAAGGCAATCCCGACAATTGGAGACCGAGGTTTCCTCGGGCACCAATCCGAAGTCGTGGTCGTTGCCACTTCTAAGGGGTGTAACCCAGTGCGAACCCACAATAGAATCTCTACAAATGACCAGCTAAGCCTTATCCATAGGCAACAATCTCAGAGTAAATTAACGGTTCTTAGAACCCTCCTTCCCTTCCTTCCTAGTATCTTAGGTCAAACTAGGTGGCGACTCTAGTCATTTCCGCCCTTAGGGCATAAGTCCGCGTGGAGCCCATCGAGAGCGGGTGAAGTGCACACTTGCACTCCCCTTTATGCTTTCTGGGAAAGACAGACGATTTAGTAGGTATTTGAGGGATGCCAGAATAACGGGTTTTCACCCTCCACAGAATGGCATTTCTAGGATCTAGGCTTTTTAGTCAGAACCATATTTAGATAGACCCCCCTCATACCGAAAAATCACCCTCCACAGTTCCCATGTGGTATTAGAAGTCAAAGTTGACTATATAGGAGACTTTGACCAAGTTTGGAGAATTTAGGAAATTAAAATACTACCTTATAATTAAGATAGTATTAAATTGTAAAAGATTTATAAAAATGGGGCTATAATGTAAATTCCGAGACTTAGGGATATTAAATGGAATTTAGAATAATCCTTAAGTTATTAGGAATTTTTAGAAATTTATTTGGTTAAATTTGGAGTTCATATGAATTATATAAGTAATATATGGTATTTTATAACATTGTTACAAATGGGTAACAAAGGGGTGAAAACCGAGATTTAAAGGAAGTATAAGGTTAGGAATAATATTTATAACCTTTTGGTATAGTTTGGTAATTTTTGGAATGGTATAAGGTTTTTAAAGATATATGTATAATATATAGTTTTAAT
Source organism: Limonium bicolor (assembly GCA_023374045.1). Taxonomy (NCBI): domain Eukaryota; kingdom Viridiplantae; phylum Streptophyta; class Magnoliopsida; order Caryophyllales; family Plumbaginaceae; genus Limonium; species Limonium bicolor. The sequence goes on from CM041780.1 coordinate 149,616,308, forward strand.
GGAATTAGAAAACTATGTATTATAAATTGGGATTGAATTGTGATTTTAAAGAAGTTTAGTGGTTATAGTAATAACCGAAAATATAAGGGGCTGTTTGGTGTATTATAAACAAAATATAACTATAGGTTATAATTGTTTTAATGACTTAAATGTCATAATATATGTTAAATAACTATAATGTAACATTATATTAATTAAGTGGTGGATTTTGTAAATATTTAAGAACATAGGTGCTGTTCGGAAATATTAACATTTTTAAATGGAATTTATAATATGGGTTTTAATGTTATAAGAGTTATAACATTTATAATATAAGAGATATTCATTAAAAAGAATGAATATAGATTATAAGACTTACCATATAATAAATAGTTCCATAATACACACATATAAATAAATATATGTAATGGTGTAGAAAATGTGATATGGTTCAATAACTATAAATTATCATAATTAAAATGGTAATAGATAAGGAGAAAAGAATTATAAACATTAGATATCGAAATTCTAATGTTAGGAGTATACATGGAATAATAAGGATTTTAAATAATTCAAAGTATTGTTTTACATATGAATTATACCACATTGAAACTTAAAAAAAAAAGAGGAGAGACAACCTTAGAAAAATAAATACTAAGGTGAGATGCATAGTGCATGACATAGAATCACACATGCAATAATGAAACAAACTATACGACATACAAGGGCATGTTAAGTCACATGCGATAACAAGTTCAACAATAACTATACTAATATACAAACAAGACTACGCATGTAATATAACACTTTTCCCAATCTAGAGCTAAACCTAAAACCCGACAAACATTGATAGTTAATAACGGGGGGTTAACCGGGAGGTGTTAGTGACGGTACGGGGTACCGTAGAATTGTGTTGTTATACGGTATGCTAATCAGTAGCATTATGTATTGTTTAGACTGTTAGAGACCACACAAGGAGCATAGGATCTTGCTGATTCATACTCCACCGTAATACATCAGGGTGAACGGTATGTTGTTATGTGTCTCTGATTGTCTCTGAGGGCTTCCTCAGTTCAGACTTCTGTGTGATCTGTGATAAGATTGTTTGTCTGAATGTGATAATTAATATGCATGAATTGTATATTTATAGCTGCTATTATTACTGTTGTTGAGTTAACAGTATTGGTTCGTATATATGAACCTGTATATAAAACGAACTAGCGGCTATGGTGCTATCTTATATGAAATATAAGGATCGTCAGAAAAACGTTGTAGCACTAGGATAACAAGATATACATATTATCCGAGACTTTTATACGGAGCATTGGCCTTTCTATACGCCGCTCTCGTATCTAACACTGGATCCCGAGTTTACAGACTCCGGATTGGACTAATGACCATAGTCTGCTGTGTTAGGAAAATTTGGTAATGCGATGCGATGGAATAATTAATTAATTAATGGAATGGAATGGAAGTAAAGCCAGAGGAGGATGTGCGCTTGGTGCGCGCTGTGATCACACAAACGATACCAGGATGTCCGCGTACGGGTTCGCAAGTATCAAGAAAATTTCCCGTGAGCTAGAATGGCTCGTTGGTCGGAGACTCTACCGTTGGAGTGGGTACTGCCGTGGGTGACCCGCCATAATATATGGGTAACTAGAGATGTGTCGTTTTAACGAGACATTGTCACTAGGTATAACTGAACAAATAATACAGTTGAGAATTATACAGTGGCGAACGATATTGGTTTCTACACCATGGACGAGAACTAGTACTTGTTTATTATTCTCGTTGTTTCGCTTGGTTGTCATTGGTTATACTTGGTTATATTATATATGTTGATGGTTGTGTTATTGTATGGATATTACTGTTAATTGTTTTACAGTTTTAAATATTAAAACGGTATTGCATGTAATGAACCTCATGCTCTCGACCAAATAATTGAGGGGTCTTTGGGGGCATGACGGGGCATGTGATAACATACTCAGCAGGGGCTGATTCCATACCACAAACCGTCTTTATTGCATGAGACTAGCTGGGGTCGACGCGGGGCGCGACTATTAAGTTTACTGTTGGATAGACTTGGTACGGTGTGATACTAAGGTTTGTTTGGACTCGGGTTGTTTAACCGAGGTGTATTTTGGATTAGATGCTCACGGTCTGTATAATTGGTTGATGTTAGATTCGTTTTAAATTGTTTAAGTACTGCTATCTATCTCTTGTGGTCACTGCGGGAATACGTTTCGCAAGTTGATTATCAGGTAATTCGTTATCACCCGTAAGGGCGAGTGATAACAGTGACACCATTAGGGCGACAGTCTTTTATTTACCGCTGCGAGTTATTTATTATGTGCGTCATTTATAGGATTATTAGGAGCCGAATTAGTAGGGGTGTTACACTACCCCCCAAACACCCAAAACAAACCACCTTAGGATAGCTAAAAACGTCAAAGGCATTTTTAGGGTTTGTAGTACAGGGTTTAGGGCCCTAAAAACTGTCGAGTCAGTGATGATAATATAAAGCGTAGAACTAATGCCAAAAAAAGATTACCCCCCCCCCAAACACCCAAAAAACCACCCTAGGATAGTTAAAAACGTCGAAGGCATTTTTAGGGTTTGTAGTACAGGACCCTAAACCCTAAACTACAAACCCTAAAAAGTTGTCGAGTCAGTGACGACAATATAAAGCGTAGAACTAATGCCAAAAAGATTATCCTACCCTCAAACACCCTAAAAACCACCCTAGGAATGCTAAAAACGTCTATAACATTTTTATGGTTTGTAGTATAGGGTTTAGGGTCGTTACTGTCGAGTCAGTGACGACAATATAAAGTGTAGAACTAATGCCAAAAAGAAAAACCCTACCCCCTAAAACACCCTAAAACCCCCTAGGAATGCTAAAAACGTCGAAGGCATTTTTATGGTATTTTAATGACCTTTGATTCACTTTTAACAACCTTTGGTTCACCTTTTAACAACTTTGATTCACTTTTCCTAATTTAAGACTCACAGTGAATCTTAAAATATATTTTGTACATACAAAAAATAAAAAAATAAAAAAATTTATCAAAACATATTCATATTTGGTCTTATTTTAAAGAGCTCAATTTATGATGAACAATGGTATAAAATTTATATTATTTAGACTTATTATAATAAAGATACAACATTTTAAAATTTTGCAAAATGATAAGTAAACAAAAAAAGCGAACTATCGCCATATTGGAACCTGACGTAAGCGCCAGGTTTGAAATTGCCCAGGAATAATACTGGTCACAAATTTGCCGACGTGAGATTTCCCTGTTGGAAGACGCAAATTAACATCGCCCTTGGTGCAAAGAATATTTGTAGATGGAACTCTCAAGAATCTACCAATTGCATTCAAGAGCTCAAGCCTGGGCTCATTGGGGTTCCGTGGTGAGATCTTGGCTACTTATGGGCCTTGAGAGAAACATTGCGGAGGGTGTGTTGTTCACTGTTAGGATATGTCATTATCTGCATATAATTCCTTTATCCCATTCACATTCAGCATGTTATAGTCAATCAATTGTTTTCTTTAGTAAATACCGATTCTCTTTTTCTATTTATTCAAAGTCTTTATTAGACTTTCCTTATATTTTTCCTTTCTCTTTCTCTAGGCTAGGTTTGTGTATCATTACAGAGCTTACACTCTGCTCTGCAAAAATCCCGATCGGAATATAGTGTGAGTAAATTACGACCAAGAGTATCGAACCCTAGGGACTTAATGGAAAATCAGTCCTAATCCTCGGTAATAACCTATTCTAAGCAAGGGGGAAATTGATCATTAATACAATTAAAGAAACTAACTAAAATCCTAACTAGATGGAATATTTACAATGATTTGTCCCAAATTCGGGATTGAAATCAACCTAAGTACCAATATAATCACACAATGGAATTACAAGACTCGAATTTAACCAACAAATGAATGCGCCGGATGTCCTACCGGGCACCAGATGCACGACACATTCGAATTCTTTGAATGTGTCGGACACCAAACATCCGGTAGTGCACCCGACACGTTCATATTGTAAATGCCACTTCCTGTTTTGGGTATGATAACAAGAAACTCACTACCCATTATCGAATTGAGCAAATCATGCCACGAAATGAACAAGATAGTGGGGGAAGATGAGTTAATTCGTAATCTTAGATGCTAAATCCTAAATCATAGAAGAAAGCAAAAAGATCATTAAGGATTCCTAACCCATTGTACTCTTGGGCTTTTCTCTCCTCAAATAGAATTTGCACACAGAGAACAAAGTGGTCCACATCGTTCACTTGCAAGGAGAACAAAGTCTTAATGAATGCTTGAATTATATTGAAAATATCATATTGTTTACAAAGAAGAATTCATCCCTAACCAAGAAACACAAGGATGTCTACTTCACCATTTATACAAACAAAAGAAAAGATACAACAAGGAGAAGGAAATTGATCATAGCCTTAACCGATAGAGATCTTCTCATCTTCTTTGAAGATGGTGGAGCAAAACTTCCTTGGACACCAACAGTGGAATGATGGGGAATTGAAGTGTGAATGGAGTGCAGGGGAATGTTGGAATGTGTGTAAATGTGTATGTCCACGGCCTATTTATAGGCTCCAAAATCTCTATGTGTCGGGTGTCATGTCGGGTGAATAGCATCCGGCACCATAATAAACACGTGCGTAACTGTTAACGGTCGAAACCGCTAAGTCGGAGCGAAAAGTTACATGTGCCGGACAGGGGATGTCCGGCACCATACCTGGCATCAATTGAATTGTCAACGGTAAATAACTGCTATCTCCTGATGAGTCGGGGTGACTTTTCACTGGTGCCGGCTAGCTTCTACCCGGCACTACATCCGTCAATACTCTTATTCTGCCACATATTGATGCCGTGAGTGAAGCATCCGGTTTCAAGCCGCCGACACACTCGTACTTTGGTTAGAAGTTTACTCCTTGCATGAAAACATAGGAAAGATAAGTCTGAAAATAAATAATAAACTTAATACTTAATATACCTAAATACTAACTATTCTAACTCTAATTTGACTAATATCTCCATAAATCTAGCATATAAAATATGATAAGTCTGCGGCTTTCAAGGCCTACCTACCTTTTTGCTAGTCCTCGAGCAAAACTTAATTAGAAAAGAATAACTGCTTATGCACAAAATAGATAATCTCAAGAATGACAACTAGATAATCATTTCCAACTATCTGACTCTAATTCACAAGCATCACTTAATCTTCCTTATTGTATCTAAAACATACTAATGGGTATAAAGATAAAAATAAAGAATTTCAAAACCGATCACAAACTTTTTGGGCTATTTCGGCATAAGGAATTGTATCTCTCCTTTTTCTGGTTTCCAACATTCAGCCCTATTTTTCAAGAGTTTCTGAAAGTGGCCAAGACCCTCATAAATGGCTTTTATGGTTCAGCCCTATTTTTCAAGGGTTTCTGAACCTAACCATGATTTTTTTTTCGTTAAGAACGGGGAATTTAGGAGAAAAAAAAGGAAAAACTCTCGAGTGTTTCTTTTATTCTGAGGCAATTTTGCAACCTCGTAGAATATACTGTTTTTCATTTCTCTTTTTTCTTTTCTATTATTTTTGGAAGAAGATTCTTTTCTTTTCTTTTCTTCTTCTTCTTTTTTTTTCTTCCACAAAACTCTATTTAAGATTTTAACTCAAAAGACTTTTCACAGTTTTTGAAAGAGAAGGGAGGAAATAGTACTCAAAAGTAAATTAAAGATAAAATAGGAGTAAGGTCATATACTCGTGTTAACAAAAAGAATCAAAAAGTTAAAATAGAAATCTAAAAGTCATTAGAAAGCTTACCTCTTGAGAGAATAACCATTTATTCTTCCCTAATCTCATTTGATCAAAGACACACAAAAAGCTGAGTCGAAAGTCAATACCTTCAACTTACTATATTAAATATACTAAATATGTATTTTTTTATATAATAATTTTTTTAAGGGGGACCCCTGCCCTACACTTGGCAGGAACACTGTCCCCAGTGTTCGAAGAAAAATAAATAAAATATGTGAATAAGGAAGTTTGAAAGAAAATAGCAGAAATAACAAGAATAAAATAAATACTCCCCTTATAATGGAGGAACCAGGGTATTGCCCTACACTTGTGATGAGCCACGGAATCAGAAATTTCACAGCATTAGCCAACTAAAAATAAAGGCAACTGAAACCAAAAACTCACCAAAGTACAAAGCTTCCATAATACCAGGAGAGAGTTAGACAATGATCCATTAGTCATACATGAAAGAAAAATAAAACTAAAAAGAAATGTAAGGAAAATAAAATAAAATAGAGAAAGAACTAGGGAACTGCTGCCGCTGTGGAGGAGGATGGTGGTGGAGAATCCCAGGAAGAGTCAGGAGAAGCGTCTAGAGACTCGGAGAGGCTAGAAGAGCTAGGGGTAGGGAGCCCCTTCTTCTCCGCCTCCCAACTCGCCTTCCTCTTCTTCTTGTCCCGATGAATAAGAGTCTTAATCAATGTAGTCATAGAACACTCGATCCTCTTCTTCATCTCCTTCCTGGCCTTCTTTCTGTCGGCTGCCATAGTCTTGTTCATCTGATCTACAGCCAGCAAGAGACGGTCCTCAGTCCGCCTCTCCTGCTCATCCTGGCGTTGAGTAACACGCTCCTCAAAGGCCTGCTGCTCAGCTACCATCTCCTGCTGGCGCTGCTCAACTGTATCAAATCGCCCCGTCATCTTAGAGCAGTACCCATCAGCTCTGTCTAAATGTCTCGAAATCACCCCAAGCGACCTGCTGAGCTGCCTGGAAGGCCTCCATAGAGTGGCGCTGCTGCTGGAGCTCCTGACGGAAGTGACCGAGCTCTGCAGCCACTCTAGGGTCTGCATCTGAGGTAAAGGTAGGGGTGGATCTGTGGAAATCGAAGATGGCGGAGGCAGTAAGAGCTGCGTACCCTCTCCCTGATAGCTGGGGTAGTCCTCAGCAGTGGCATTGGCCTTAGGCCTCTGATCTACTTGGACATACTGGTAATCACTGGATATGGTCTCTCGAAACCACCAGCGTCGGATGAGAGCGAGGTTGATGAGGGAGGACTCGAGATGATACTACAGATGGCGTGGAATGTGAGTCTCTCCTATAGCCCGGATGATGTGCTGGTGTAGGAGCATCGGGAAGATAGGGCACTGAGTGTCTCTGTGAATAATCGCTCGAACCAAGTGAGCAAACATCAGTCAGTGTACAGGGAACCGTGCTGAAATGGTACCCTGTACTACTCCACTCAAGTAGTGCAGGATCGCGTAGTCTATCTCATTCATCTCGTCGTGCTTGCAGGGCCGAATGTTATGACGAATAATCTCCATGGCCACTCGGAGCTGAAGGTATGTAATGTAGGTGATAGGGATCACCTGGCGTGCTCTAGTGTGCGCTCGATCCATGTAGCAGACCCGTTACCCAAATTGAGTGAGAATGGCAGAGTGGGTAGTGGTGAGGTACTCTGCCTCGGGTCATGTGCTATGTTTAGCGTGCTCGTTATGCTCTAAAGTGTAATAATAACTCTAGTAGAAGAGACAAAGGAGCGTATCTGTACCTCAGGGACTTGGGGTGGCCCAAGATATGCAGCATTAGCATAAAACGCCCGTACCAGCTCGGAGTAGAAGTGGTAATCACCGATCTCCAGCACTCCCTTCCACCCATGCCTCTGGAAAAGAGACACGATCTGAGACAGCTGGAGCACATTCTGATCGATGCGCCGCTCTTGGACCCATTTGCCCTTCTGTCTGGAGTGATGGTAGTAGCAGGCGGCCTCAGGGCTGACAAACCCCTCTGGATCGAACTGGGGGTGCTCCGGAATGCGGGATGGTAGGGGATGAGGAGTGCCAAACTCATCTATCTCTGGCGCTGTAGATGTGAAGTCTGGTCCGCTCTGTGCCTCTAGAGAAGCCTGCTTCTTCCTCTTCCCCGTCGTGGCTCTCCTTGCAAGTGGAGGATTACTGCTGGAGGCTGGCTCCTTGCCTGCCCGTCTGGTGGAACTTCCAGGCGGCTCAGGTGCAGGAGGAGCAGCCTCACCCTCTTCTGGAGTGGCCTCTCCTAGGGCTGCCTCCAGCTCGTCAAGGAGGTCATCCTCGTCAGAATCAAGGCACTGACTAGTAGTGGATTTTCTGTGAGGCATCTAGAGAAAAAGAATAGAGAAGAATACCACAAGGTAGACCATAGATGTTCAATCATAGAAATTCTGACACAACACTATCCTATGCATTAATTCAGGAGCATGGAGTCAAGATTAACAAAGAATAAACAATCAGACAGATGTGCCGGGTGCGATGCCGGATAAAAACAACCCGGCTCATGCATTCAACATAGTGTCGGGCGGGATGCCGGACAGGATCCACCCGGCAAAGTCAATCAGCAGCGTGCCGGACGAATGGTACCCGACACATTCAACAGCGAACCCAGATTTGCAGATTTCAAATAGCCACAAACTAACTTCTCAATTTACTCAGCGCAGGTCCTAGTCTAATACAGATTCCGGATTATAAAATCGCACATAACAGCAGACCTATTGAAATTCAAAAACAAAATAAATCAAACAAGAAATGCAAAACTAAGGAGAGAGAAATGTGGAACATGGTTGCAGATTACGTAAACAGATAGAATGCTGGAAACAAGTTTATGGTTGCAGTGGAGTGAATTGCGGCGTCTTCTTATTGGTGAGGAGGAAGTAGCGGCTGGGTATGGGGTTTTTTTTTCGGCGGCGTGGCTGGTGTGAATGTCGGGTAGGGTAGAAAGTGAAAGGAAGAAAGACTTACCCGGTATATTTTTTTTCAAATTTCACGACGTGTCGGGTTTGGTGCCGGCTATATCGTTTCCGGCACATGTAGTTCCATCTTGTCGGGTTGACTTCCAGGTCTATCGTATCCGGCACGTTGAGTTTTAAACAGGCCAGATATATCTTGCCCGGCTGTACACATGGCACATTGTAATTTTCTTAGCTCGCACTTGCAGCTGTTTAATTACAAGTCTAGGAATTAAGGTGACATATACAACAAGTCCGGCGTCGGACTTCATCCAAACATGCGAGGTTACTATTTTGTACACCATATATATAAATGAATTTAGCAAGGATTAAATCAACAAATAAAGAATAGGCACTTTGAATGAAAAGAATGCCAAACAAATCAACGAATAAATTATATACAGAATAATTAGAAAATTAAAGAATACAGAAAAAGGAAAAAAGAATGAATTATATATAAATTTAACATTTTACATAAATAAATAGATTTGAACGTGTCGGGTGTAGTGCCGGAGATATTGTGTCCGGCATTGGACTTCCTCCGATAGTGCCGGGTTGGTTTTACCCGGCATCATGCCCGGCATGTTCAAAATAAAAGAAGGAACAAATGAACAAATCAAATTTAAAGAAAAGAGAATAAAGAATAAGGAATAAAAAAATAAAGAATAAGGCGATTGCCAATTTTAGGACTTGGACTAATTCCAAGTCCCCGGCAACGGCGCCATTTTGCTAACAAGATAATTGTAGAGGAAAACTATGTACAAAAATGAATAAGAATAATGAAAGAATGAAAGAGAATCCTACAACTCTATACGTATAGCAAAACTCCCGGTCGGAATATAGTGTGAGTAAATTACGACCAAGAGTATCGAACCCTAGGGACTTAACAGAAAATTAGTCCTAATCCTCGGTAATAACCTATTCTAAGCAAGGGGGAAATTGAACATTAATACAAATTAAAGAAACTAACTAAATCTTAACTAGATGGAATATTTAAATTGATTTATCCCAGATTTGGGATTGAAATCAACCTAAGTACCAATATGATCACACAAAGGAATTACAAGACTCGAATTTAACCAACAAATGAATACGCCAGATGTCCTGCCGGGCACTAGATGCACGGCACATTCGAATACTTTGAATGTGTCGGACACCAAACATCCGGTAGTGCACCCGGCACGTTCATATTGTAAATGCCACTTTCCTGTTTCGGGTCTGATAACAAGAAACTCACTACCCATTATCGAATCGAGTAAATCATGCCACGAAATGAACAAGATAGTGGGGGAAGATGGGTTAATTCGTAATCTGAGATGCTAAATCCTAAATCATAGAAGAAAGCAAAAAGATCATTAAGACTTTCTAACCAATTCTACTCTTGGGCTTTTCTTCCTCAAATAGAATTTGCACAAAGAGAACAAAGTGGCCCACATCGTTCACTTGCAAGGAGAACAAAGTCTTAATGAATGCTTGAATTATATTGAAATAATCATATTGTTTACAAAGAAGAATTCATCCCTAACCAAGAATAACAAGGATGTCTACTTCACCATTTATACAAATAAAAGAAGAGATACAACAAGGAGAAGGAAATTGATCATAGCCTTAACCGATAAAGATCTTCTCCTCTTCTTTGAAGATGGTGGAGCAAAACTTCCTTGGACACCAACAGTGGGATGATGGGGAATTGAAGTGTGAATGGAGTGCAGGGGTATGTTGGAATGTGTGTAAATGTGTATGCCCATGGCCTATTTATAGGCTCCAAAATCTCCATGTGCCGGGTGTCATGCCGGGTGAATAGCATCCGGCATAGTAATAAACACGTGCGTAACTGTTAACGGTCGAAACCGTCAAGTCGGAGCCAAAAGTTGTATGTGCCGGACAAGGGATGTCTGGCACCATACCCGGCATCAGTTGAATTGTCAACGGTAAATAACTGCTATCTCCTGATGAGTCGGGGTGACTTTTCACTGGTTCCGGCTAGCTTCTACCCGGCAATACTCTTATTCTGCCACATATTGATGTCGTGAGTGGAGCATCCGGCTTCAAGCCCGACAACACTCGTACTTTGGTTAGAAGTTTACTCCTTGCATGAAAAACACTGGAAAGATAAGTCCGAACATAAATAATAAACTTAATACATAATATAACATAAATACTAACTATTCTAAATCTAATTTGACTAATATCTCTATAAATCTAGCATATAAAATATGATAAGTCTACGGCTTATCAATAGTCAAAGGCTTTATTAGACTTTCCTTAATTATTATTCCTTTCTCTTTCTCTAGGCTAGGTTTGTGTATCATTACAGAGCTTACACTCTACTCCTTTCATCAAATACAGAAGAGGCATTCTTCAGTTCAAACTTATTTTCTATCGCCTCTCTCTCTCTCAATCTCATTGTTCTCTCCTTTCACTATTGTCGATCGACGATTCTACTCCTACCTTCTTTCATGGTATCAGAGTGATAAAATCTGCACGACCACTTCCACTGAAATTTCTCCATCGCAATGGTATACTCCGACGTCAACAATGGCACCGAAGAAGAAGATGAGTCTAAGGAACAGACTGAATCAAACGAGGAAGAGATACAACCATGGTGTGACCAAAATTGAGGGAGGAAAGCCAACGATGACCCTCTGGCTGTTTTAAGTTTCGCCCAAACCGGCGCATCCATTGGTACTAAGTTTACTGGTCGAGGTTTCAAAAACTGGAAACGTCGGATGGAAATAGCACTTTTATCCAAAAACAAAATACAAATGGTGGATGGTAGCTTACCTCGCTCCAAAGTTGCAAAGGGAGGGAAGAGACAGTGGGATAGATGCAATGGCTTGGTGATGTCGTGGATACTTGCTAGAGTGGACTTATCAATTGCTGATAGTCTGATGTTCGCTGGTACCACTCATGAAATGTGGACTTCATTGTCCAGAAGGTACAACAAAGTGAATGGGACTAGGAGGTTTGAATTGAACAAACGACTTACTAATATCCAACAGGGAGATTCCACTATAACAGAGTATTTCACAAAACTCAAATGTCTCTAGGATGAGGTTGCATCTGTTCAAAATGTCGGTCTCTGCATATGTGGCTATGAAGATAAGGTTGCTCAGTTGATAGAAGAAGAAAGACTTTTGGAATTCCTTCTCGGTTTATGTGAGGAATTTCTCAATGTGAGGGGCAATCTGATTATGATGTCACAACTGCCTTCTCTTGATATCGTGTTTCCATGGTTCTTCATGAGAAAGAACAACGCCTTAATAGTACATCCAATAAGTATACTGAGGAAGCTGCTTTTGTCGGGAGTATCACAAAGAAAGACGTTACAATAAGGGAAAGTACTTTTGTCTGTACTGTGAGCCATGACCATGAAGGTTCTGCCAAGAAGGGAACCTCAGGAAGAAGTGTTTCAAGCTAAATGGTTACCCATAATGGTGGAAGGGCAACAAGAACATTACTGCCAATGCTGTGTGCAAAGGATCTGATAAATCACCAATGCTAGGAGTGAGCATGGACCAATATAGTCATTTCATAAACTTCTACTAGAGAAACAACAATATGGCTGGAAGCAGTGGTACTAGTATGACAGATGGGAAGGAAAGTTTTGCGTTTGTAGGTACATTTTACTAAAGTGCAAAGAAAATTTCTTCAAACAATGCCGAAACATGTATCATGCGGAAATGGCTTATAGACTCCGGCGCTTCTAATCATCTTGTTGGAAATGATGTTAAGTTGCATGATATTCAAGCTCTAGATTGAATGCATAAGGTTGTGATGCCAAATGGTCAAACTGATACACTCGATACAATTGGTACTATGGATATTACCGATCAGTTAAAGTTAAAATGGGTGTTATGTGTGCCTAGTTTTAAGTTAGCCTTGGCATCAGTTAGCAAAATCATTGAACAATTCAGATGTAATATGTTGTTTGATGAGGACTTTTGCTACCTACAGGATCCTATCACGACGAGTAAGAAGTGCATCGGAAGAAAAGAGCGTGGGTTGTACATCTTGGATACCGAGAAGTTAAAAATCTCGTCAAAAACACACGAAGATGATCATAAATGCTTGAATGTTGATGTAGGAAGTCATTTACTAATTTAGCATAATAAACTTGGGCATGCCCCTGTTAGTAAACTATTGAGCTTAAATTTGATTACTAAGAAGGATGTGCCTTCAGATTTTACATGTGATGTATGTTTTCAAGCTAAAGGACATAGGTTACCCTTTCCAAATTCTAAAAACAAAGCCGAACAATGTTTTGACGTTATCCATCTTGATGTATGGGGTCCAAGTTCCCAAGAAAATCATGATGGGAGTAGATTTTTCTTGACTATTATTGATGATGCCCGCCGTTCCACATGGGTTCTTTTAATGAAACATATGTCGGAGGCGGCACAACATGTCCAAAATTTTATCATCATGATTGAACGTCAATTCGAAAAGAAAGTTAAGGTCATACATTCTGACAAGGCATATGAGTTAGGTCTATCTCATGCATTGACTAACGTTTTAAAAAACAAAGGGATTGTACACTGAACTACTTGCGTCTACACACCACAACAAAATGGGATTGTGGAGCGCAAGCATCGGTACCTATTGGAGACGGCACACGCGTTGTTCTTCCAGTCTGGGATAAGCATCCAATACTGGGGAGAATGCATCCTCATGGCCACACACCTCATAAATCGTCTACCGTCTTCAACGTTGCAAGGAAAATCTCCATATGAAAAGTTGCATGGGAAACCACCTTATCAAGATCACCTTAAAACGTTTGGTACTCTAGCATATGATACTGGTCCTCGGAGGCAACACACAAAGTTTGATGAGAGAGGATCTAAAGGCATTTATCTTGGTCCTACCAAAAGTAAAAAGGGACATAGTTTATTACTTCTTCATAATAACAAAGTCATCATAAGTCGGGATGTGACGTTATTTGAAAATATGTTTCCTTTAAAAATCAAAAGGAAAGAAGGAGAACAGAACCTTGAGCCCAATCTTGCTATTCCAAGTGATGATGATGAGTCATATGAGGATTGTGCCCCACGACCCACTCAAAAATCCATCATTGAGCGGACTCAATCTCCTGAGAATAGTCCACTCAGTTCTCGCGATGTCGAACACGGCTCTCCTCGTGGAGCCTGATGATGGGCCAAGAGACAGCCCAATAGATTTAGATTCAGTACAAGAGGACCAAATGCAGTTGCAAGAGACATGTCTAGTCCGTTGATCCACTCGCATCACTCAACGGCTATCACATTACAAAGATTATGATTGCAACAGTATGAATGTGGAATTATTCTCACACATTCTGGGCACGACTACAGGATCCGCAACATGAAGTTATACATGACGTCCCGACCATAACTAGCGTTACTCCACATCATACTCTTTGTGTAAACTCAAGCGTGATTAAACAACTGCTCACCGAACCTGCATCATATGCTCAAGCATCCCAACATTAAGAGTGGAGAGTCACCATGCAAAATGAATTACAAGCCCTTACACAAACAAAACATGGAGTCTCACGTAGTTGCCTAAAGGAAAAAGGTGCATTACTTGTCGATGGATATACAAAATTAAATATCTATCTAATGGAGCTATTCAGCGGTACAAATCCCGACTAGTTGTCAGAGGTTTTACTCAAAAGAAAGGTGAAGATTTTGATGAAACCTTATCTCCCGTAGTAAAAATGACTACCATTCGCGCTCTTGTTACCATAGCTACCAAACATGGATGGATAATTAGCCAGTTAGACATCAACAGTGTCTTCATTCATGGTAATCTTCATGAAGAAATTTATATGAAAGTTCTAGATGAACTTAAACTTGACAATAAAGGGCTTGTATGTTGTTTGCATAAATCTCTCTATGGTTTAAAACAAGCCTCACCTCAGTGGTATGACAAACTTCCTGAATCTCATGGCACCATGGGATTCCTTATGTCCCCAAATGATCACTCTCTTTTCTCATGTAAAGAGGGTCAATCTATTGTTTTCCTCTGTGTGTATGTTGATGACATCATCATCTGTGGGAACAACAAGGCTAAGATAAATGAAGTCAAGAATACCCTACATCGTCTCTTCAAAATTAATGATTTTGGATCTATCAAGTTCTTTCTCGGAATGGAGTTCCAACCCACATCGACTGGCTTTTCCGTTACTCATAAAAAATTCACTTCAGAACTCTTGAAGGAATATAACATTCAACATTCTGCGGCTAGTCCTCTCACCACCAACACGAAGTTACACCTTGAAGCTGGTCCACCATTACTGGAACCCACAAAGTACAGGAGATTAATTGGAAAATTCAACTATCTGATCAACACTATACCAGACTTGAATTTCCGTATTCAACTTCTTAGTCAATTTCTCCAACTTCCTTGCAAACAACATTGGGATGCAGCCATGCACGTATGGCGATACATCCACGACACCATCGGTTATGGTATTTTTATCAATAAAAAGCCCAATGATTTCTCTCTACAGGCATATTGTGATTCAGATTGGGCTGTATGCCCAATCTCTCGACGATCTGTTAGCGGGTACTATATTTTACTCGATTGATGCCTCGTTTCGTGGAAATCAAAGAAACAAGCTTGCATTTCTCTCTCCTTCGCCAAAGCTGAGTACCGTGCTATTCGTCATGTCACTACTGAACTAGCATGGTTGACTCGTTTTCTAGCAGAGTTGGAGATCGATGACATTCTTCCTATTAATCTAAAATGCAATAATCTATTTGCCGTCTTCATTGCTCAAAATATGATACTGCACGAACGGAACAAGCATATTGAAATAGATGTTCATTACGTTCGAGATTAAATCAAGGCTGGATCGATCAACGTCATTCACATCCCAAATACTGAGCGAAAAGTGGACATGCTCACAAAAGTTTTTCTCGGGATCCAGTACAAAACTCAAATTCCAACAATGGGCATGACTTTTGGATGTTTTCACACTCTCAAAAATGCCCCTTTTCTTGGTTTGAGGAGGGGGGATGCTAGGATAGGTCATTATGCAGCACATTAATTCCTTTAGCCCATTCGTATTCAGCCCTATTATGGTCATTCAATCATTTCCTTTAGAAAATACTGATTGCCTTTTTCAATTGATAGTCAAAATCTTTATTAGACTTTCCTTAATTCCTTTTTTAATTGATAGTCAAAGTCTTTATTAGACTTCCCTTAATTATTTTTCCTTTCCCTTTCTCTAGGCTAGGTTTGTGTATAAATACAGAGCTTACGCTCTGCTCCTTTCAACAATACAAAAGAGGCATTCTTCAATTCAAACTTATTTTCTCTCGTCTCTCTCTCTCAATCTCATCGTTTTCTCCTTTCACTATTGTTAATCGATGTTTTCTACTCCTACCTTCTTTAATTCACTCCTTTTGCAGCTCAAATCTGGCAAGAACTCTGTACCATGTTCGATCAGTCAAATGTGACGAGAATATATGCCTTGGAGCATAAATTAGTTAACATTAATCAAGGTGAAGATACGGTTTGTGATTACCTCACCAATATGAAGAAACTTTGGGATGAGATTGACGCAACTAAGGTTATTCGTTCTTGTGTTTGCAAGAACTACTCTTGTAAATCTTCTGATCAATTCCGGGAGTGCATCATGCAGAGAAGGGCTATCAGGATTTTCATGGGATTAAATGAAAAATTCAACGTCATACGAGGGAACATTCTTATATTGAAACCCCTTCCTTAGATCGAGCATATGTTCTCATTCCTTATCCAAGAGAAAAGACAGAAGCGCCTCACAACATCGAATTTGTCAGAGTTAAATTCTCTCTCTTTTGCAATGGAGCAAGGAAAGAAAACCCAGGCAAGATTTCAAAGCGAGAATCTCAAACACACCACTCTATGATGCTCTCATTGCAATAAGATGGGACACACTAAAGATAAGTGTTACTAGAAGATAGGTTTTACACAAGGTTGGAGAGACCCTTGTGGAAAGAGGAGTAATGCCAATGACACCAATTCTCTTGACCAAAAGAAAGAAGATCAAAAGAATAACTTGGGTGATCCATTTGGTGGAATTCTCTCAACAGAACAAGTAACCACTCCTTGACTATATTATCAAATTGACTTCAGGCAACAAGGATTCACAACCACCATGTTCTTCTGGTTGTTGTTTTGTGATGGCATTTCATATTTTCTTACCTGAGTTTATGATAAAAGTAGAGCTACATGGATTCATTTATGTGCTTCTAAATCCGATTCCTTGGATATCATTGTTAATTTCTTTGAAATGATTGAAACTGTAATGACCCTAAAACCACCCTGGTTGAGAGACCGTTACACGTCATGCGCTTATTACCTAAGACACATAAGGCTACACTATCGATACCCAAACATATACAAAATTATCCTTTATTAAACAAGTAGCAGATTATAATTGTTTACACATCTTACAAAGCGGAAGCTAGAAAATACAAAAGGGGGCCACAAAATCAACCAAACTGAATATAAAACTTGACGCTAAAACTAAAGGTAGAAGCCAAATCTTCATACATGAACTAAAACCACAATCAGACGAAAATAGGGGTGAGCCAAACTGTAGCTCAGTAGGTGATAAACTTCATCAGCCAAATGTGTGTGTGTGTGTGTGTGTGTGTGTGTGTGTGTGTGTGTGTGTGTGTGTGTGTGTGTGTGTGTGTGTGTGTGTGTGTGTGTGTGTGTGTGTGTGTGTGTGTGTGTGTGTGTGTGTGTGTGTGTGTGTGTGTGTGTGTGTGTGTGTGTGTGTGGTGTGTGTGTGTGTGAAAGCTTAGCAAGATCAGAAGCAAAGAGCGTCGGGGAAGGCTTTCAAATAGATAGAGGTCTAAATAGAGAGCTAAGCGGTGTCAAATTAGAAGGAGCAGCAGAAGACAAATCAGAAGGTAGAAGCTTTGCAAACCAGAGACTTCTCAGAAGATAGAAAGCACAAAGTAGGCCGTCTCCAATCAGGATTAGACAGAATAGATGATAACTTACCACTTAATAAACTAGAGGCTTTCAAGGATAAAAGGACACAATAGTCTGTCAAAAATCAGAAATGGATAGAACAGAAGGAAGAAAATCACTTATAACAGAGATGGGACACTAGCACCGAACATAACACTTAGGAAGGGTCAGAGACCCATGGATCAACAGATCCCTCGGCAACACAGAAATGACCTGAAGGCCAAAGCACCCGTCGACCCCCAGAACAGAAAGGGCATGACCCAACACATACAGAAATGACGACTACATAGCATGCTACACGATAGCTCGACCCAGCCTTCCACGGCTCAGAATGCACAAAAACTAGGTCCCCAAAATGGAAGCTTAATAAATCAGAACAGAAGGTGGTGAAGAGCACAAACATCAAAGCACAAGGTCTTAACATAACGAAAACTGAATTCATAGTGAAACATAAGTCTTAAACCAAGACCAACGATACACGGAAGATCAAACTAAAGTTGGAAGCTAAAACACAGGTTTAGAGCAAATCAGAGTTCAAAGGCTTATTGAATACCTTCAAACCAAAGTACAAAAAAACGTGCCAAAATACATCAAAACATATAGTACTCAAAGAGAGGAACACAACGCCGCAAACGGCACTCAAAACGGAGCTCAAACGAAGGAGTTACACGAAAATAGAGGCTGTCCGGACATGTGTCTGAAACATGTTCGGACGCATGCCGATACCAAAAATACACACATTCGGACTTACATCCGGGTCACAAGTCTGGACGTAAGTCAAATCCAAATTCAGAGATGTCTGAACATCTATGGGACTTACAAGTCTAGACAAATGCCGAGAAAGAGTTACGTGGGTGTCCGGACATGTGTCCAGACTTACATGTTTGGACACATGCCAAAATGTAAATCCAGAACTCGTCCTCGCATTGCGTCTAGACATACATGTTCGGACGAAAGTTTGGACATGACAGAAATTGCAAAACCCGTGCATGCTATCCGAACTTACAAGTTCAGACGTATGTTTGGGCACGACAAAAATCCCAAGTTCAGAAGCGAAAATAGATAAGAATCAAAGCTCCAAAACTCCATTGCAAAAATACATAAAATCTTAGAGAAAAAACTAGGCCGAAATGCATCCCTAAATGCTTTAAACAGAGCATACACAATTACAAATCCGAATCAATTTAACAACTTATTCAGATACTTAAGAACACATATGAAGACAAAAACCTCAAAATCAAACACAGAAACATATGGGAATCTAGCCCCAAATTACCATAACAAAAAGCAGAGTTCTTCATATCAATATACGCAAATCAAACGCTTCCGATGGGGTTTTTGCGGAGTAAACACAACTAAAAAAACCAATTCCAGATTCACACAAATCAGAGGATTCAACACATTTAGAAATAGAACATAATCAGAAACCCCGTGGGTACAAACTGAATCCATCTACCACTACCTATCCGAAGCAATGCAATCTCTGCGGACTCAACTCATCACTCTACTCGAACTCACGAACGCCCGAACAAATTGGAAGAAGACTGGAACCAGAAGAGGAGCGAAGAGATGAAACAAATACGACAATCAACTTGGAATCCCTAATTCGAGATCTACAGACTCAGACAATGGCATATCAGATCAATTTAATTGTAGAGGGGAAGAACTTGAAGACGAGAAGCAAAGGGAGAAAGAAGATGTGCAGACGGAAGTTACTTTGCAGATAGCAAAGTGGGAGAATTAGCAAGAATAAAACTAAGGAAGGAGGAATGAAAGAACATGAATAAAAATAAAGAAAAGAGAGTCAGAAAATAAAAAATGGAAAATGAGTTTCCTAACTCATTAATAAATAACAAAACAATGAAGGACAATTCTAACCCCCTTCTCCAAAGCTAACATAATAAACATTTAGAGGGATGTCATAGACATACTAATATAAGATTAAAACTTAATATCATATCATTTTGTAAATTAGAAATAAAAGAAAAAATATGGGGCATAATAGAAACTCAATTGATAGAAGGGTTAAGGTTCTTAGAACTGATAACACATATGAACTTGGCAGTTCCAAACATGCTTATGATTTCTCTATAAAATGACATTATTCATCAAACCACTTATGTTCACACTCCCAATAAAATGGTGTTGTGGAGTGGAAAACAAGGCATATACTTGATATGCTAGAGCACTAATGTTTCATTCTGAATTGCCCTTACATTTTGGGGTGACAGTTTGCAAATGGCAGCCTTTACAGTTAATAGAATGCCATTATCTAGCATTAGTAACAAAAGTCCTATTTATACCATTTATAAGAACACACCTAATTATCATGAGTTGAAATGTCTGACAAATTTATCTCTAAATCCATGAATGTTATTTTTCTAGGTTACCCACATGGAAAGAAAGGCTTTAAATTGCTTGAGCTTGATAACGATAGAGTTATTTTTAATAGCGATGTGGTTTTTCATGAAAACCTTAATCCCTTTAGATTCATTTTTGTAAGTGATAGCCTGAAAAAAGGTCATTCTAGACATGAAAACAATTTTGACCGTTATAGTTATGAGTATGACGAATCCCAAGTAAGAGCCAACATCTTTCCAAAGGATCAGGATCAATACAATCCAACCATTATTACTTCCGATGATTTTAATTATAATCATCATTCCTAAAAAAAACAGCAAAAAGGCTGGTATCTCAAAGAAAATTCAACATGATATTTCTATGACATCACTTGGAATCCAGTATACCATTAAAAACACAGAAGAAAATAGTCATTAGGCATTCACATAGAGAGGAAAATCCCAAGTCATCTGGAGGATTATATTGTTGTCCAGTCTTCACTATAGAATCAAATAAGTCCTTCTTTGATTCATTTTCTCAAATTATGCTATATATAATATCGAATAAACTGTGTTTCCTCTTATTCTAATAAGGTTTCCGATTCCGATGTAAATCTAGTTCGGCTGGATGACATTGATAATACTATTACCATATCCAAGTTGTATAGAAACAATATCTATGCCTATGAAAAGAATGTTATCATGCTTGTTTTAATTATATTTTGAAAGAATCTAAACCTACTCTTTATTTGAAAAAAATAAAAGATCCTAGGTAGAAGTTAGCTATGTCCAAGGAATTTAAGGCATTAGATAGAAATAATACTTGGGACATTTTTGACTTACGTGCTAGGGAAAGAAAGCCATTAAATTGCAATTGGTGGTTTAAATTTAAATATAATGTTGATGGCCCTTTAGAAAGATGTACGGCTAGATTAGGGGCCAAAATAATTATACACAAAAATGGCATAGATTATATAAAACTTCTTCATGTTGTGAAATTCATCACCATCAGGCTTGGTTCTAGTAGCGTCAAAGATAAATGGGCACATCGGACATTAGAGAGAAGAAGGTGCTTCCTTGGGATTAAATGAAAGTGTTTATATGGAAATTCTGAAGGATATGCTTTGGAAGGTTCAGGAAATGTTTGTAAGTTGAGAAATTCTTATATGGTTTAAAACTAGTCTCTAGATAGTGGCATCAAAAGTTGAGTGATTTCCTAAAAGATTTGGGTTTCAATCAATCTATGAATGACTATTCTCAGTTCATTTAGAATACTAATAACAAGGTTTGTTTCTTAGTTGTTTATATGGAGGCAAGTCTTGTTGTAGGTGATGATAATAAGGTCCATTAAGCTTGAACTTAATCAAAAACTTAAGATTAAGAGTAAATTACTCAGAACCCCTTTGAGGATTTAGGATATTACAGTTAACCCCCTTGTGTTTATTATAATTACTGTTAACCACCTCGAGTTTAAGGTATCTTTGACTACGAGCCCCCGAATTATAACTTTGTTACCAGGAAGTTAACTACGTGTTGACCTATCAGCTTAATCACATTAATAATGCCAGACTGGACAAAAAACAGTACTTAATCAGCATTGTTATTTTCCTAAATATGTCAACAATGCCTCGAAAATGCATCTAAAGTGGGATGAGAGAGAGTTAAGACGATATTGATTAAGCAGTTTTGTTGTCCAGACTGGCATTATTAATGTGATTAAGTTGATAGATCACACGTAGTTAACTTTCTGATAACAGAGTTACAGTTCGGGGGCTCGTAGTTAAAAGTACCTTAACCTTAAGGTGGTTACCAATAATTATGATAAACACAAGGGGGTTAACTGTAATATCCCAAATCCTCAAGGGGGTTCTGAGTAATTTACTCTAAGATTAAACACCTAGGAAAGCTTATCATTTCTAGGATATTCATTTTTTCCATACTTCTGATTGAATTATTCTTTTATAGAGGAGTTACTCAAAAAATTTAGTTGTTGAGTTTGACTGCCTAGAAAAAAGACCTGCTTCTAGTCCATTAAAAAATCTTACTCTCTACAGGTACCTCTCTCTTTAATATTTTTTTATCACATCTAAATAGTGATATTTTATGGGTTATTCATTAATAGAAAGAAGATTAAGAAACTTTGTTAGTATAGATGATAGCTTCTTAGGTAATAAAATATGATTTTTAGATGATTAAGAAACTCACCACCATTGTGGATGAGGTATTATGGTGGCCAATGCATTGGCAAAGGCATGGTTTGACATGACTAAAACAAAGTAGATTTTTTTGTAAGCTGTTGTTTTTGTAAATGACTATCTTAGCATGATATTTTGAATATAATTTCTTTTATGGGTCATTTGGTTCTTGGAACATTAATTCCTGAAATAGCATTTCTGGAATAGAATTTCGAGAATACAATATGACATCATTTGGTTGTTACAATAGACTTACTTGGAATTTGACGGTTTCTTTGTTTGGTTGCCAGAATAATGATAGGAATATACTTAGAATAAGTATCAAGTTACTAATAAATCATTGACAATTAACACATCATTGTTATTAGTTGTATGTTCAACTCTTAATTATATTAATTAAATTGAGAATTTGTAAAAATATATGTGATAAATAATAATTGATAATTTTACTTGTCATAATTATAAGAACTTAAAAAATAAGTCAATAAATTATTTTTAAAATTTCTCTTAATTTCTATTTAAATTTCCAAGATAACATTAAATTGATATTATAAATATAAACTAGTAATTAGTGAGCATGTTGAATAGAAAAGGAAACATTAAACATATTATATATTAGTATTAATATGTATGTGATTAATTATAAACTAGTTCATATATGAAGTGAACTGGATCTCAAAAACCCATAAAAATATTGCTAAGTATTCAAATGCAGTAAAACAGTCTACACACAAAATAATAATAACAATGTGAACTTTCTTACCTTACACCCTAGTACCATAAATCAAACAAAAAGATAAAGCATCATTTAGACATGAATTTGAAAGCGTAGCAAAATTTGAAGAATAACAAGTTTGAGGGAAAAAAATGTAGGATAAAATATGAGACAAATAATTAGCTGCATTATATTGGTGGAAAATTTTGAAAATATATGTATTTATAAATAATTATCACGTCTGAAATCATGGAAGGAAGCAACAATTCATTTGTAATTCCTAGATAAAAATCAGGGACTATGTATATATATATTCAATTCTCGAAGTATTGGGAGTCCGAGGACATCCTGGATATCATTTTTTTTTTCAATTCTTATATAAATAAGAGGTGATTATAAGTTAATGATTGTAAATTCCTTATTTTGCGGCAACCATCTTCTATTCTTTTTGTTAAATATTTTTACGCTTATAAGTGATAACTTCCCTCATATTTCTTATGAAAATATTACTATTAATTAATTAAATTATTCAGGTAATAAATATTTTAATATTTGTGTAAAATAGTAATTACTAAAAGCCTAAATATCTGTACAAATTATACACCATGGTGAGCATAACAAAATACCTACTGCTTATTAAACATGTACTTATTTGTTACTAACTATAAGGTTGATAACATTGGCGTTCTTAAGCAATATGTATTATTTACTAACACACATAATATAATGCACCACAATGAACATAACAAAACACCTAGTAGAGATTCACTTGATACGTGTGTTATAAGCGACTAATATGTTGGTCATATTTACAATCATTGATTACTTACACATGTAATATAAAACACCACAATGAACATAACCAAACAACTAATAATGTTTTATTTAGTACTAGTTGTAAAACCATAAAAATATTAATAGTATTATGTATTGTTAAAAATATGTTAACGATTGTAAGTATTCCTTAATTGGTGGCGACATCCCCTCTATTTATTTTTAAATACTTTTACGCTTAATAAGTGCTAACTTCCCTTAAAATTTATTCAGAAAATATTACTATTAATTAACAAATAATTTAAGTAATAGTTTTTTAAAATTTGTGTAAACAGTAATTACCAAAACCCTGCACATGTATAAACAAGACACCACAATGAGAATAACAAAACACCTAGTGATTATTTAGTATGTACCTGTTTATAAACCAACTATAAGGTTGGTAACATTTGTTTTCTTAGGTATTGTTTACTAACATACTGAATATAATATACAACAATGAACATAACTAAACACCTAGTACAGATTCACTTGATACCTATTTTATAACCAACTACAATGGCGCCCATATTTTCATTTATAAACTTGTAGGTATTGTTTACATACACATGTAATATAAAACACCTCAATGAACATAAGCAAACGGGTACTGAAATACCCCGAACTTGAATATAGGGATTAAAATTAATCTAATACATATTTAAGAGCTTAATAATGCTTACGTAATATTGGTAAGGAAAAATAAATCCAAAAGAAATAAGGAAACGCTTAAAAAGCGAAAAACGCTAAATCAAGCGTTAACTAACCATAGGAGGTAGGAGACCTCGGTTAGCGTATTATAAGGATTCTAAAGGCTTAATTAATTCTAAATAATATTAGGGAATGAATCCCGAAGAAAACGGATCCTTAAAATGGATTAAAAACGCTAATGAACATTAAAGCGCGTTTTTCGAGGTAACCGGGAAAACGTGTCTTTAAGCGGGTCAAATAGACTCGTAACAATTTTGGTCAACCAAATAGTCATTAATAAACATTAGTGAAGGTCTAGAGCCAATAAAAATAAAAACGAGAAAATAGTAAAAACTGTCAAAACGGGAAGTTGTGGTGGTAAAAGCATAAATAAACCAAACTAGTGTGTCCACTTTCACAATAAAATTTTAAAAACCCAATTGGGCTGTGTGTGTGTCCGAACTCCCCCTCTCTCACACACTCCTTAATCTCCCTCTTATGAGCAAAAGGACAAAAGCAATAAAAATACAAAAAGTAAACACTCACCCTTATTCTCTCTCCCCTCTCACTTTTCTTCTTCTTCTTCCTCACCTCTCTCCACCGATTTTCTTCCCTCTCTCTCTCGGTGTTAGATTGTATATTAGGTGCATATGTATTTTCTATTTCTTAGATTGTATATTAGGGGTATACTTGTATTTTCTGCCTTCTTATTACCGTTACTCTCCTATCTATATAATAAACCACTGTACGCTCTCTGTATCAAGCATATAATTCATATTCAATAAAGAAAGTATTCTTCAGTAAATATGTTTCTCACATGGTATCAGCTTGTGTTTGAGAAACACATATCAAAAACAAAAACCTAAACTCGACCCATACTCTCCTTCTTTCTCCGCCGCGATTTTTTCCTCTTCTCCTTCTTTGCCGCGTTCTACCTAATCTTGATCTTCTCACATTCTTTCACCTCAATATCGGCAATGGCTACACCACCATCAGAGAAAGAAACACCACCAGAAACCCCTTCCACCAAGAAGATGCTGCCGCCACCGATGAATTGTACATCCACGCGTCTGACCAACCGGGAATGCAACTCGCGTATAAGTTCGACGGCAAAGGGTTTTCGATTGGAAACAGAACTTCATCGTTGGTCTCATCTCCAAGTCCAAGCTAGGTTTCATTGATGGAACCATCAAGAAAGAACACTATAAAGGCGCAAGATTGAAGGCTTGGGAAAAGGCGAATGGTATGGTTATGGGATGGCTTTTCACCAGCCTCGACGATTCCATCCGCAAATCCGTCATTTACCTTCCAACCGCTGAACAAATCTGGAAAAACCACTGTCGGCGCTTCGATAAATCGAGTGGTACCCGTTTGTATGCTCTTCGCCAGGAAGCCCGTCACCTGGTTCAAGACTCCGATAATCTTAATACGTACTACACCAAGTGGGTTCGGTTATGGACTGAAGAAGAAAAACTTCTTGATTATCCGGTATGTACTTGCGACGCTTCTTCAAAACTCAATCAATAACCACGAACGCTAGGGTCATCGAGTTTTTAATGGGGCTTAATCCTTCTTATAACACCCTGCGTACCAACATTTTAATGTTGTCTCCCATCCCTGACATTGAAGAGGTCTACGCGATGGCTCATCAAGAAGAAGAACAAAAAATCATATCCTCATCGTTTCAGTCCAACGAAACCCTAACTTTTCAATCTTCCCATTCTCCAAACACGACCAACACTACAAAGTCCACTGATTCCAAAACAAACCCTAAATTTTCCAAACCTGAAACAAAAAGAGCTCAGTGTTCCAAGTGCAAGAAACAAGGCCACACATACGAACAATGTTACTGGGTCAACGGGAATTTCCCCAGTACTTGGAAAATTCAGAAAGACAAACGATACATGGGAGGAATCATTTCTGATACGGGGCATTCTAGCGAACTTTCTTCTCCTGTTCCTGGTTTCACACAGCCACAACTCGACGGCATCAAGCAATTTCTTCACCAACCCAACAACAATACTGAGGTTCCTGGTGTTTCTTCAGTAAATATGTTTCTCACACTCGGTGCTGTGCGAAAATGGAGCCCCTCCATGGCTGCCTCTACATCCCTCCTTGTACAAGCTCCATTTATGCTCCAAACTCAAAAATAATTACACATTTGTAATCCCCTCATCCTCCTCTATCATCCTCTCTTTTTAAAATTCGAAAAGGATGAGTTTTATCTCCATGGGTTTTCCCCATTTGAAGAGAAAAGCACACCATTGTGGAGCTTGGAGTCTTCTCTTTCCAACAAGGTAAAAATCTACATGAAAAACTCATGTTTCCCCCATCTCCTTTCATAACCGATTTTTACCCATATGTAATACCTTGTTTTCTCTCTTTCTTTTGAGCAAAATATCAACCTAGCAATGGTGGTGGATTCACCTTCTTGAACCAAGGGCAAAAACCCCTTCTAGAACCCTCCAAAGGTAAACCCTAGAAATCTTGTTTTAAGCATTATATGAACTAACATTAATTAAGGGGTTGGTATATTAATTATAGTTGTTTTGTGTTCATTGGGTGATGGGAATGGAGTTTGGCAACTCCATTCCCCATATGGCCGATTTGGGCAAGAAGGAAAGAAGAGAAGGAAAGGAAAGGAAAGAAAACTAGAAACACAAGGTAACCACCCTTACCTTGAGCTTGTTTGGTATGTAGTAGTGTAACAGTTTTGGAGTAGTAAAATGAGTAACGAATTGAGGAATGAGTAGTAAGCATATTGTAGTATGATAAGTAATGAATTGTAACAGTTTTGAAGTTTTTAAATGAGTTTCAAAGCTTGGCAAAACATTGGGTATTGATTGAGTATGTGCAGGAATTTTATTGTGTTGTAGTGATGTTGAGGGTGAATATGGTGTATTGTATAAAGGTTGTGAGAAGGGAAATGGTGAGCTGAAATGATGTGTGAGCAAGTAAGAATTATAGGGGAGACTATGTCGAATTTTATCTAGGAATTTGAGGACTAAGGTACATTTGGAACAGATTTTGGAAAGTTAACATGAGTGGTTTAGTATTGTAACAGATTTGGGATATGAGATTGTAAATGGATGGAATTAGGTTGTGAGTAACGTATTTTGGATGCTAGGAGTAGCATTAGTTGAGGAAGTAATGGAGGTTAGAAGTTGAGTGAAAATCTGTAGCAAGAGGGTATAAGGATGTATGGAGAAGTTAGGAAAAAATTAGTGTGTAAAGATTGGTAAAAAGAGCGTTGGACTTGGGTATAGATATTATAGTGTTGGAGATGTATTTGGGATGCTAGGAGTGACATTGATAGAGGAAGTATTGAGTGGTAGAAGGGGCAACAAAAATCTGTAGCATTAGGAGAGTAAAAACCAGTATAAGTGTTGAGAAGGAGTAAGGAAAAATGTGTAAGTGAATGTAGGAATTGAGTAGTAGGTTTGGGGGATGAACTAAGGCAATTTTGAGGGCCTAAGTAGTGTTAAAACATGTGGGATTACATGTAGGAAGATTGGGGAAGCAATGGGTGAAATTGGGAAAGGAAAATAAAATCTGTAGCCATGTTCTGATTCCGTCCGACCCAGACGGTGAGTCGGACGTGGGTCGGACGGGGCTTGAGAAACGAAAACCCATCTTTCTGGAATGGTCCGACCCAGAGCCGTGAGTCGGACGTGGGTCGGACATGGCTTAAATAACATAAAACTTTCTGTAATGGTCCGACCAGAGCGTGGATCGGACATGGGTCGGACAGACGAAAATTTACAATGTCGAAGTTTCTGATTCGTCCGACCCAGACGGTGAGTCGGACGTGGGTCGGACGGAGCTTGGACGACAGGACTAAACCTTCTGGAATGGTCCGACCCAGAGGGTATGGGTCGGACGTAATAGTGCTGGGTCGGACAGGGTGAGTTTCAGAGGACGAATTCTACTGGAATGGTCCGACCCAGGGCTTGGGTCGGACGGTGGGTCGGACGGCCTATATACTTACAAAAAAAAAAAACAGTAAGCTTATAACTAGTATATACATACATATATATATATATATATATACTATATATATATATATATATATATATATATATATATATATATATATATGTATACCCCCTATAATATGATATACATGTGTATGTAAATTATGGACAAGTAATGGGAAGTAAGTAAAAATGAAATATCAATGTAAGGAATGTAAAGGCTTAGTGAATAAGGATTAGTAACACAAAAGTAGTTGAGTTAAGATTAATAACGGTAGATTAATCATTCGGTTGTATGTATATCATAGGATTTGAATTGTGAATACCGGAGGAACGTTGGGATACAAGTACAACGGTGTGAAAGGTATGATTTCTTCATGCCTGTATCCTAATCTGGTTACCCGATTTGTGTGCTTATTTGACCACCTAATAAGATAAATGCATGAATCGGATTATATTGCACTTACTTGGCTTGTTTACATTGTTCTCGATATTTGTCTTGAACAATAGTTTGTATAATTCATGAAACATATGATGATGATGAGGTGTATTATATTGTGTAGTGTACTTGTATATTGTAATGTATTCCGTATGTAGGTGTATATGGGTTGTATTATTGTGGCTTGGATGTTGACTTGTGCTAATTCCTAACTATCTAACTCCTAACTTAAGTGAGTAAATTGGATGAGTACAAGTCCGATATAGCTTCGGCCACGCGTGAGGATGCGGAGTCACAAGAGGTTGGCTGCAATTCCTGACTCTTAAACTGGTCCGCGGCCCAAATCCCTTAAATGGGTAGCATCCCGGATTAGTGAGTCAAGTAAATCCCGGAGGTGGGACGGTGTAGTCCCAGGGCCGGAGGTCCCGACGACTTAACTTGAGTAAGAGTAAGAGTAGTAAGTATGGATCCATAAGTAAGTATGAGTATGAGTATGTATGTGTATGAAGTAACGAGTAAAAGAGTAATCTCCACCCGATTAACCCGGGTGGACCAATGAAGCTACAAGAATTGTATATTGTATATGTAAGAGTATGTGTATTCGGAAGAAGGGTAAGTATGTATTGGATGGTTTATTGATTCCTTGTATTAATGTAGTGTATGTATGTATGCCTTGCGTAAGTATTGTTGTATTGTGTATAAGAGCATGCATGTATGCTTGTATGAAAATGAACCGCATTGTATTCGACCAAGTGGTCGGCGTACCCTCACTAGTACGCGGGGTATGCGGCTATCATGCTCGGCGAATGCTGACCCCTTCGGGGGACATTTTTTAGTGTGCGGGTACCCGAAACGAATATGGTCAGGGAAGAGACCGGAGGCACACCCTGGTATTTGGAAGTAAGTAGCGTGTGAGGAACGG
Source organism: Limonium bicolor (assembly GCA_023374045.1). Lineage (NCBI taxonomy): Eukaryota > Viridiplantae > Streptophyta > Magnoliopsida > Caryophyllales > Plumbaginaceae > Limonium > Limonium bicolor. The sequence continues at coordinate 149,646,116 of CM041780.1, forward strand.
GTAGTAAGTAGTCTCTTAGTGAGCATGTACGAACTTTGAAGTGATAGTACCTTGTATAAGGGTCTTAGTAAACTCGGTATGTAGATTATTTTGTATTGTACTTGGAGTATTGTATTGAATGGAGGTTGTAGTAGCATTTGGTAAATGAGAATGCATTGTAGATTTGTAGTACTCGGGATTCCGGTCCATCAGACCGATGCTGTATGTAGAATCAGTAGCCTTGTTAGTCACGTGGGTGACTAACGGCATTGTATCACCCAATGTATGTAAGTAGGTATCCGCTGCGTGCATCTAATGAGTAAGGAGATTGGACGTTAATGACTGTATTGATAGTAGGGGTGTTACAGGTACATATTGATTACGTGCTAGGTATTTCGTTCAGGATTTCGAAGTGTTTGGCTATATTTTCATAACGGTTTTTATACATAGGTATAAACTGAACAGGTGCTAGGTGTTTCATTAGGGGATTTGTGGTGTTTGGTTATATTGATTACATGCTAGGTATTTTGTTCAGGATTTCGTGGTGTTTGGTTATATTCATAACGGTTTTATACATAGGTACAAATTGAATAGGGGCTAGGTATTTTGTTTAGGATTTCGTGGTGTTTGGTTATTTCATAACGGTTTTTATACATGTACATATTGATTACGTGCTAGGTATTTTGTCCAAGATTTCGTGGTGTTTGATTATATTCATAACGGTTTTTATACATAGGTACAAACTGAACAGGTGCTAGGTGTTTCATTAGTGGATTCGTGGTGTTTGGTTATATTGTTGGCGATGTATTATCATGTGTGCTAAAAAAAGAGACCAATGTCTTACAAATAGTATTGTTAACAACATCCTGTTTGGTTAATACATAGGTACATATTGATTACGTGTTAGGTATTTGTTCAAGAATTCATGGTGTTTGTCTATATTCATAACGGTTTTTATATATAGGTACAAATTAAACAGGCCTAGGTATTTCATTAGAGGATTCGTGGTGTTTTGAGTTAAATAACTCCAATCACTACATAATAAAGTCTACAACATTTAGTATTATAGACTCTCAGTAGCAACTTCACCTCATCGTTGTACAAAACAAAGTAAACATAAGTGACCTTAATCAAACATCGGTGAATTATATCTTGTGTGATAGAAAAGAATACCACATTTTACAAATAAAATTGTTACCAACAACGTGGAAATTTATACAGAGGTACATAATTAACAGGTGTTAGGCGTTTCACTTAGGTATTGATGGTGTGTGGTTATGTTGATGTCGGTGTATTATATCATGTATACTACACTATTTTCGGAAAGTATTGTTACCAACAGTATGTTTAGTTGATACACATTTACATATTGAACAAGTGCTAGGTGTTTTGTGAAGGAATTTATGGTGTTTAGCTAGGTTAATGATAGTGTTTATGCATATGTATTTATTGAACATGTGCTAGGTGTTTCATTTGGGGATTTGTAGAATTCGGTTATAGTGTTGTCAGTGTATTATATCTTGTATGCTGAAAAAGAATATCAATATTTTTATAAATTGAATTGTTACCAGCACCGTGTAAGTTTATATAGAGGTACATATTTAACGGGCGTTAGGTGTTTGGTTGAAGTATTGGTGGTGTTTGGTTATAATGATGTCGGTGTCTTATATCATCTATGCTAACAGACTACCAATATATTCAAAATAGAAGTATTACCACTGGATAGTGAAAATCATATTAACTTAATCTCGCTGTAAATTTGAACCATTTTTTTTGCATATTCTAGTTACTAATAAATTATAGTTATAGTAAATAAGTAAAAAGAGAAAATTGAGGTTATTTTACAATCAATTATGTAGTTTAGAAATTTTAGTTTTATAAAATAATAAAAGATGAATAAAAATAACATGATTAGGTTGCATGGCATAATTATCGGGATATAATATAAAAATTGAGGGGGCAATTAGAAAATAAAGACATTAATTAAAAACGGAATGAGAAGTTACGTTGTAATAATAGTATAATTGTAACTAAATATATTTTATAAAAATACAAAAAACATTCACCAATCAAATTTTATCCCTAACATTCAAGGACAATTGAGACTTTGAATATAATACTATTCCCAAATAAGACCAAAATGTGGTAATGATTAAAAAAATGGAAAATAAACTCCATTACTCAAAAATACTATAAAAAACAATATTTTAATTTTAAGTAAACTCCATATCCACGTGAACGTTGGACCCGTCAGGTTAGGAAATAATAGTTGGACCGATGGAACGGCAGCTTGTAGGCCTTATATATGTCCATGGACTCCATATTCCACGAGCCTCGGCTCGGCCCTTCGATTTCAATCCATTATATCCCATTGATTTCAATCCAAGCCAGCATTTCGGCTTCGCTTGATGAGTCGGTAAGAGCTCTCGCCATATTTTCGCTTTTTGGCGCTCTAGTCACTGTGGCTGGACGACCTTCCAAGACACGGGTGAGTTTCGTTGCATCTGTTGTAATTGATCGTTCTCCGTCTTCTTTTGGCTGAATCATCGGTTCATTTGATTACCGCCTTTTCGTTTGAAGAAATGTTATGATCGTCACTGCTTACAAATTTGGAATACGGCTGTTTGTTTGTTTTTTTAAGCAGGGTTTGATATCTTTGGAATGGCTACGGAGCTGAGCATGGGTATATTAATTGATATAGTTGATGACGAATGGATGAGAGATACACTTCCTGATGACGGTAAACTTTCATATGCGATGAAAAAAAGGTTATTTTGAGGCCAAATTTAGATTCACTGGTTTGTCACTCGAATTTGGGTGTAAATAGATGGAAGAAATTAGATAAAACCAAGAAGCTTTCCGAGGTTGCTGCTTTTCTAAGATATGCTTTTATTCGCTTTCGGAACTTGATGCGAGACAGACTGAATTTGAAATGGTTGTGATAGCTTCGTTGGGACGTAGTTAATCAGTTCATAACGCAAGATAATATTGACTTCTTGGAGGATCTTCAACTTATTATTTGCTGGTCTCCATCGTGGCTTAATGAAAAATAGTTTATTTTTGTTGGGTTGAATTTCATTTCATCAGTTTCTCTTTAGATTTAGCTGCACATACTGCCACTTTATACACCCTCCTTATTGTGCAGATATTATACTACCACCAATTGCAATTGTGAGGACTGAGGAGTCTGAAGACCTGAGTATGATATTCTAATTTCTGCAATGGTTGATGTTGACAATAAATTTATGCATGTCTATATCACTAGATTAATGACATACTTATAGACTTTATGTTGAATGTATTTTCTGTTTTACTTTTGACGTATAAAATGTGTCATGGATTCATGAATAACCCTGCTCCATCTAATTGGTATGAACAGCATGGTATATCTGCTTATGAAATATTGGGAATTGGAACACGCCTTGTAAGTATAAAACTTTTAGGGAATTTTTGCCCTTCAAGGATTAGAGTAGATTTCTTGTTCGCGGGACGCACTTGAAGCTTGTGATGCAGAGTAGCAATCCGGTCTTTACTCGAGAGTTTTGGTAAAGATGTCGGCTAGTTGATCAACTGATAAAACTGAGCAACTTGATGAACACCAAAGTCCACTTGTTCCCTGACAAAGTGAAAATCTAGTTGAATGTGTTTGACGATTTGGTGCTTAGGACTGGATTTTGCTCATAAATATAGCGCCTACATTGTCACATATATCAGAGGAGGACGGGACAGAGATAGAGATAAATCTGAAAATAATTATTTTAGCCATAACAGTTCAGCACGAGCAACAACCTTTTGTTTTTTGGACGTCCAACTGATTAGATTACTACGCTGATAAATAGCATACCCATATTGTGAGCGGCTATGATTGATGTCTGATATCCAACCAGCATCCGAGTAGACCAACAAAGAAGTCGTGGGGGGGTTGGAGTGAACTGAAGACAATGATGTTAAGTGTCGTTTAAGTACCGCAGGATGCGTTTGATAGCACGCCAGTGTAGTTCAGTGGGACAGTGCATAAATTGATAGACACAGTAACAACATACGTGATGTCCGGCCTGGCTATATTCCATACTGTAAGCTGCCGAAAATTTGCCGATAGAGAGTAGGATTCTGAAATGGATCACCATGGCGGGTTAGTTTGGATTGTGGATTGGCGGGAGTAGAGACAGGGGTGGAGGCAGCCATTTGAGTGGGTCCCAGAATGTCACGAATGTAGTTGTGTTTAAATAAGTGAAGAGATGTGGATGTCCTGGAGATATTCAGGCCAAGAAAGAAATGTAAATCACCCATATCTTTGAGAGCAAAGGCTTAATGGAGTCTGGAGATAAAGCTTTGAAGTGGCTTGTCACTTGTCCCTGTGATTATCAAATCATCGACGTATACAAGAATATAGATAGTAGGAGTGGATGATATGTGAACAAAGAGAGAAGTGTCGGAGTGACACGCCCGACAACCCTGAGTAGCCAGATATGTTTCCAGTTTGGTGAACCTGGAACAAAGAGCTTGTTTGAGCCCATAGATTGCCTTGTGCAGGCAACGAACATGGTGAGGATGGTCAAATCCTTGGGGTTGGCACATGTAGACCTCCTCCAATAGATCTCCGTTTAGAAAGACATTGTTGATATCAAGTTGACAAATCTGCCAATTTCAAGATAAGGTAACTGAAAGAACAAGACAAATGGTCGTAGGCTTAATAACGGGACTGAAGATGTCAAAGAAATCTCTGCCTTCCGTCTAACTAAAGCTCGATGCTACAAGCGCTCTTTGGGACGTTCTGGAGCAATTTGAACGTCTTTTTATTCTGAAAATCCACTTACAATCCACAAGATTGACGTTAGTAAGACAAAGAACAAGAGATCATGTGTTATTTTGCATGAGAGAATTATATTCTACTGTCATCGCAGCTTGCCAATGTTCGTGCTTAAGTGCTTGGGCATAAGTACATGGTTCAATTTGTGTTGGTGAAAGAGTGGCAGTGAGTAATATTGGTTTGAGAGTCAGTGCGAGCTCGTGTGCGCATGAGATGATGGGATTTAGTAGCAGCTCGGTAATAACTCGGTATTTTTGTTTGGCTTTGGAGCTGCTTGTGGGTTGTTGATAGTGTGGGAGAGGTGTTTGCTGCTGATGACTTGAACGGGAGGATGATGTGGGGCTGGGAAGAAGAGGAGAGGAGATGGGAAGCACGGAAGTGGTAGTGGGAGTACCAGAGGTCGTGGATGAGGAGAGGCTAGGAGAAGGACTCGGAAAGGGGATGATGAGGATGGTGAGGGCGGTGGGTTGTGAGGGGGAACATATAGAGCTGCGTGATCAAGAAGGTTGGTGGAAATTAAGAAAGACGGAGGAGGTGATGGTGATGGAGTGTGGGATTTTGAAGAGAAAGGAAAAAAAATTCTTCATTGAAGACCCAATGTCTTGAAATGTAGATACATTTGGTAGTTTGATGATAACACAAATAACCTTTGTGAGAGGCACTGTACCTGATGAACACACATGGGAGGGAGCGAAGATTAAGTTTGTGGTTATTATAGGGGCACGGGAATGGATAACAAAGCCAACCAGAAGTTTTAAGGAAACCATAGTCAGGAGTTTTATGGTAGAGAAGTTGATACAATGACTGATAATGAAGGGTGGGGGTGATAGTTCAAATGTGTAAGTAGATGGCTGTTTTGAAAGCATGTTCCCAAACCTCTTGTGGCATAGATTGAGCTAACGGGGTTAAGCCTCTTTTCACAATGACACGGTTTCGTCGTTTAACAGCACCATTTTGTTCTTGGGTGTAAGGCCAGAAACACGATGATGAATGCCACTGGAATGAAGAAAAGTTGAGAGATTTCGATATTCACCCTAATTAGATTGCACACTTTTGATATCGCTGTTGACTTGTGTTTTTATCATTGTACGAAATTGTAAGAAGGTATAGAATACTTGAGATTTTTGTGAAAAAAATGAAATCCTAACAAAGTTGGTATAATCTTCAATAAACAACACAAAATAACGACTTCTATTTAGTGAAAAAAGAGGAGAAGATTCTCATACATCAGAGTATATTAAGTCGAATGGTTTTGCAGATGTAACATGAGTAGAAGGTAAAGGAAATCAGTGACTCTTGCCAAGTTGACAGGAGTCACATACAGTAGGAAATTTATTTGAAGAGAGAGGAAGATGAAAGACAGAAACTAGCTCCCGCATCAGTGATTCATGGGGATGAGCTAAGCGATGATGCCAACAATGTAGAGAGGTATGAATGCTAGTAAGAGCCATGGTGGTGGGTAAGGAGGAGGATGGTGGTGATAATTATTCCCTTTGGTGAACCGCAATCGCCTCCGCCCAAGAGGCTTTCGATCTTGAATCTTGTATCTAACATCCACAACCACCACCAGAAACTTGTTCTCTTGCTGCTACCGACGACACCATCACAGTTGAAGCCAATCCAGATTATGTAGTGTGGAAGAAACGCGACAGATTTGTCCTGTTGTGGATTAAATCCACACGTGCTCTTGCCACCATAGCTTGTTCAACCTCTTCTAAGGCAGCCCGGTCCGCTCTTGAGCAGACTTTTCAATCACAAACCCATGCTCGCCGTATGTCGATGAAACTTCAGCTCCAATCCCTATGCAAAGGTTCCTTGTCAATGATTGAATATGTGAAACACAAGTGGTCTATTGCTGATGCGTTGGCTGAAAATCTGTCCTCGATCTCTGATGAAGATCTTATTGGATACATTCTTTCAAGGCCTTGATGCCTCATATGGTGCTTTCACTGTTGCCTTCATGGTAAAAAATGACGATACCTCTATTGATGCTCTCGTTGGTATGCTTCTTCAGGAAGAAGCCCGCCTTGAACATGAACATGCCGGACAGCTTGTTCCCTCTCTTGTTCCTGCCCTGCTGTCTCCACCTACTGTTATAGGTAAATCGCCACAACACAATTCGGCACCGTCATGTCACAACCCACATACCTTTGATTTAAATATACTCTCTCCTCTGGTGATCGCCGTTGCCCCAGCCCACACTGTCAACTCTGTGACAAACTCAAACATGAGGCTATTGATTTCTGGCAGCGTAACAAGCACACGGACTTCCCGTCCTGTAACCCTAAACCCAGCCACTCTCAATGGCAGACACATCTCTCTCAGCCTAGTACGACTTCCACTGTGATTGATCCCTCTTGGAATCTAGACACGGGTACTACTGATCATGTAACTCCTGATCTACGCAAACTCATTATAGCTGATGATCACTGTGGTGATGACAATCTGCAAGTTGGACATGGTAACCTACTGTTTATTTCTCATGTTGGTAATTCTATTCTGCCTAATCTATGTTTGCCCAATGTTCGTGTGGTTCCCCAACTCACTAAAAATCTCTGGAGTGTCTCCAAATTAACTGGGGACACCAATGTTTTCATTAAATTTTGGTCTAACCATTGTTTCGTGACTTTTCAAGGCCGCTTCTCCAAGGCGACATTAGAAATGGTCTCTATAGGTTATCTCCACTATCCTCCTCACCCACCACCATGGCTCTTCTTGGCGTTCGTACCTCTCTACATCGTTGGCATCAGCACTTAGCTCATCCACATGAATCACTGCTGCGAAAATTTGTTTCTATTTTTCATCTTCCTCTCTCTTTAAATAAGTTTCCTATTGTTTGTGACTCCTGTCAACTTGGCAAGAGTCATCAATTTCCTCTACCTTTCGCTCATGTTACATCTGCAAAGTGCAAAATCATTCGACTTGATATACTCGGATGTATGAGGCCTTTTCCTCTTTTTTCACTAAATTGAAGTCGATATTTTGTGTTGTTTATTGACGACTGTACCTAATTTGTTTAGATTTACTTTCTTTCACAAAAATCTCAAGTATTCTCTACCTTCTTACAATTTTGTAATGATAAAAACACAATTCAACAGTGATATTAAAAGTGTGCAATCTGATTGTGTGTGTGTGGGGGGGGGGGGGGGGGGGGGAATATCGAAATCTCTCAACTTTTCTTCATTCCAATGACATTCATCATCGTGTTTCTTGTCCTTACACCCAAGAACGTAATGGTGCTGTTGAACAACGAAACCGTGTCATTGTGGAAAAAGGCTCAACCCTGTTTGCTCAATCATCTATGCCACAAGAGTTTCGGGAACATGCTTTCAAAACGTCCGCCTACTTACACAATCAAACTATCACCCCCACTCTTCATTAAATGAATCATGCCTTTTTCAAAGCATTACTATATCCTAGCTTTGCCCCTATGTAATAGGGGTCAAAAACTTTCAACTTATGCAATTTGGCTGCACTAAGTAAGGCCTTTAGAATGTGAAGATGAAAAAGAGTTGGTTAGATTTAAAGAGGAAGTCAAAATTCCTTTAAGATTTCTAGAATTGTGGGAGAGTAATGCTAGAAAGACAGCAGCTCACCATGGTGAACTGCTGTAACTTAGGCTGGAGATGAATATGAGTATCAATCAGAATAACCAAAAGCAAGCAACCGTTAGGGTGCATTCTGATTCTCTGAGGTCTATTCCTATTTTGTGTCATTTTTTTACTTTTGCACTCTGAGCTGTTTTTGATCCGCTTGATTTGAGTAATGCTTACGACTTTATGGCTGGGCATCGTGGAACTAAAAATCACATTGCATCATGTGCCTGCTGACGGGCATTTTCTGCAATGAATGATGCTGATGTGCTTATCAAAGAGCAATGACCTGGGCATACCCGAAACACTTGCTTGAAGCTTTTTCTTATTACATTTATGTTCAGACTTGAGCTTCACTCTAAGCTTGCTAATCTTGAATAACCAACACTTGTGTTTGGCTTTTGAAGCGCACCAAGCTTGCAAGAACAATCCTTCAAGTTAGTATACATTTTGGAAAGATAGCCTAGGACATGATTCAATCAGATCATGAGACAAACCAAACACGGAACGAGTTTTGTTTGATCTGGATTCTGGAAAGGTGACGGTACAATTAGGGTTTTTGGGCTTGATATGGCTCACAAGTTTCCAACTGTTGATACCGAAGGCTCAAAAGCTTAGCTTGCTTGTATGTTGTATAAGTCTGACAGGAGCTTACACTGCACTAACCTCAAGTCATCGTGATTGACCTTCATTGGTTTGTACCCATATTGCAGGATAGTGCTTTGTTGGGACTATAGGATACAAAGGGTGGCCTTTTATTCATTAATGAATTGATTCAGCTGAATAAAAGATAATTGACCCTCTTATCGGATGAGCATATGTGAAGCATATTTATAGCTGTTTAAGGTTAAGGGTTTCAAAACTGGGTTTTGGGTTTGGTTGAGCTTATCCCAAATCTGCTTTTTGCTGTTTGCATCTAGTGGTAAACTGAATTTTAGCCTGCACTTCCCTCCCATATATTGACACATTCTGTCTTACCTTTTGTTTTGCCAACTGTTTTCTAACTTGATGTTGTGGATGTCTGATCTAGACGAAGAGAATCAGGTGAATAGTGGTGATAATTGGCATGATCTGGCCCTGAACGCACAGTGACGTCAATGGGATTGCCACAAGGTACTTCACATCACTACTGTACAAGTTTCAGTATTGCTTTTTTCTTTCTTTTTTTTTTTTTTAAATTAGACCAAAAAAGGAAAAAAAAAAGGAGATGGATGCAAACGCTGTAATCTAGGAGAATGAGATCCTGGCTGGATTGGAAGCAGAAGCTAGATGACCAGTAAATGGGTAACCAATTAGCAACTGTAAAAGTATATGGATGTTATAATGTTTGATCAACTTATCTTGTAAACCGTTCTGTCTACCAAGTAAATGGATAACCAGTTAGCAACTTTCTAGAGGCGCTTTTACTTGCTCTAATTAAACAAGGAGGCTGCTTGTTTGAATTCTACCCGGTTCTATAATCCCACTGCCATAGATTTTGGCCTGTTGAAAACATCAACCAATTGCGTACAATATTTCTGGTTTTTTTATGTCCTGCTCACAGTGTTCATGTTTACAGAGGTATCATCAGGCGCCAACAAGTGGAGTCGATTTCTTTGGAAAAGCCCAGAGTAACGATCAATTTGTGCGCATCTCTTAGAGAAAACTGGGTCTTTTATAGAGCACTTTCTGCAACATATGCTTTCGATCAGCTTCTTATTAACATTTCTTCATGCCTACCCCTTATGCTGATGATTTCTCATCCATCACTGGATATTATGCATTTATAATGTAATTCGTCATGCTAGTGTTTTTGTTGTCCAGACTAAACACTTCCTAGTCGACTACTCCAAGTCTCCACCCACGTTGAACCTATTTAAACCGTAGCAGTCTCTAGAATTAGCTAAGTTTCATTCTTGCAACTGACCACTGCTTGAATCCTTCGTACTCTAGGCACTCATCAAATAAACTTTACACGTTTTTTCCCTCCCAGCGTTCAACAAAACTATGAAACTTGAGATATCTTATATTCTTGTTGTAGTGGAAAATTCATATAAGAGATAATCCTCATTTGACTAACCCAAATTATCCAAGATAACTGCCGAATGGATAATAGAGTAGTTAGGTGACAACTGGATATATGATGATTGATCCAGATGAACGTGGATGATAGCTCTACCTGATCGGAGCTTTATTCTTTGTTTTCTCAACACGTAAGTTAACCAGAAGAAGAGTAGGGGATTAGGCAGGTGTGTAGAATCATGATCATCCATTTGGGAGTAGTCAACTCGATTGAATATGTATGTACATAACTACATTTGTATATGTGATAACTGAACAATGACTCTTTACATTTATTGAATTTAGCCACTTATTGTATTTTATGGTGTGGGGTATATAATTATCCTGTCGATTATGTTTGGGCGGGTCAAATGGTTAAACTAAACTTGCTACATTGGTTATATAATGAGGAAGGAGCCGTAAATACAAACGAAATGTCTTCCGTTCTCTTCTTTCAGCCATGAGCCTTCTTCTGTGTAAAATTTTAGAAGGGAAAATTACATGTCCCATCCATGACGTTTGATGAAATTTCACATTTCATCCGTGTGGTTTTAAAAATTACTTTCTTCACCCATGTGGTTTCCCCGTTTTACATCTAGTAACTTTTCTAATTTGTGTTCAATTCAAAAGGTGCTTAAACATTGTTCAAAATGGATGAAACTTTACATGGATGATGCTAAAGTGTTATATTTTGGTTCAGTGAGAAATCTAAAGTTTTTAAGCTTAAATGTGACATGTCAGAATCTTTCATCATCTTTGTTTCTTATTTTCATCCACTCAGTGTTATGTTTGACCCGTTAACTTATTTTGATCAAATTGAAGAAAGAAAAAGACGCAACCCTTTTATTTCCCAACAAACGACAATCTTCTAGTGGAGGAAGTTCGACGGGGTGATTCTTCTTGAATCTTGACTGGCCATGTGGTTGCTCTTGTTCTTCTGGTTTGAATCTTTCTTCCTCATCGCTTTACAGATTAAGGTAATGTCTTCATCACATCGCTCTGATTTTTTTTCCTACACCTTCATCCCCATTCACATGTCGATCTAGGGTTTGAAATTGGGGAAAGTTTTCCCAGAAATGTTGACGCCCTATTTTTGGTTCGTATGTGTCCCGATTCTCTGTTTATAGGCAGTCAATCTACTATATTGTATCGTACCTTCGATTACCTTCGATTGCCAACTTCTGCTATGTTCTAGTTGATGCCATTGCTCTACTAGATTACCATACCTTTGACTATTGTCTACTGTTTGAAATAGGGTATTAATTACCCTTTCGATTATCTGCTGTGATGGTTAGATTGTAGTTGTTCGATTATCTGTTTGCACATGAGCAATGCCTCTGGTTGTTCTTCTTCATCGTTAGGGTTTGAAATTAAGGAAAAATTCCCAGCAAAGTTGATGATCTATTTCTGGTTTTTTGTGTCCTGATTCTATCATACCTTTGACTAGCTGTGCTAGTTTTTGAAAATAAGGTATTAAATTACCTTTCAATCATCTGCTGTGATGGTTTGATTTTAGTTGTTCACCAGTATGTGTTCGATAATTTGTTGTCAAATGGGAAACTAGTATGAATGATTTCTAATGTAAATATGAATTCTGATGCAAACATTTTGTGTTTGCAACCGGTTTGGATGATTACTTGTGAGGTTGCTATAAAAATGCCGTTTATTCAATTGGTTATTACTTATGTGTATTATTACTTATATGTATTTTTTTATGTTGAAGCGACCCTTCATCTAATTGATCCGTTTAATTACGTTGAAGCGTTTTATTATAGATTGATCCATCGATAATCTATTTGCATTTAAAGAGTCATAACCTATTGAAAAGCAATGATGAAGACCATAATGACCGATCTGAGCTCACTTTTGAATTACACTTAAGTTTGCATTTTCATATAATGTTCAATGCAGTATGTCTTCTTCAAGTGGGCAAGGTTTGAACTCACCTCCTATGAGCGATGTGAAATGCTACTACAATTGTAATGCCCAGTTGCGGGTTACTCAAAATGTCATAAAGTACGAGAAACTGTATTTCAATTGTGCAGTAACAAGTGTAGATTCTTTGTATGGTGGAGAGATATTTATCCACCTAACCATTCCTTGGAACATGCTTCTTCTTTAAAAGGTGGATTCAAAAAGCATGAAGTAAACAAAGTCAGTGGAGTCATTGAACATATGGTACTCGAGTTGAAGAATCTGAATGCTTGTTTATTGACCAAAATTGAGGAGATGGAGAAAGGAAGATTGGATCAACTAAAGTCTATGAATGTTGGTTTTGTGAGTAGAATGGAAATGGAGAAAATGAAGATGCTGTCTATATAAACTATTGTAATAGTACTAGCACTATTGGTTTGTCTATGTATGAAGATAGTTCATGTATGAGGTAGGAATGTTGGTTTGTCTTTTATTGACATTGTAATGCAAGTTGGTGCACTGACAATTATGTAACAGTTTCAAATACACCTCAAAATGAAAACAAGTTTGTCACAAAATGAAAACATACCAGCTCCAGTAATGCAACATCCAGTTGTCTCTTGGCACTAGTCTCACACTCCTATAATATTATCAACAAAAGAAGTACACAATCATTAAGGTACGACATAGTCCAACAAACAAATCACAAACTCAAAATAAGTAATTACTATAGCAGCAGTACAAGTGCAGTACAATTCCCTAAATGAAAGAAGTGCACAATCATTGAGCTTTCCATTTTCTCTTGCCTTTAGAGGCAGCAGCTTGAGCACCAGCAACTTTAGCACCATTGGTGGGACCTTCACCTCTATTTTTTTTGCTTCTACAAGTTTTTGAATTGTGTCCAATTCTTTTGCATATTCCACATGTAACATGGTTTGATCTTTTGGTGATAGGGAGTGCCTCACCTTGCTCCCTTCTCCTATTTTTCTTCGGTCTCCCAGGTAGCTTCCTTAAGAATGATGGTTTTAGTTGTACCTGTGGAGGGTGATTTTTTCAATATGAGGGGGTCTATCTAGATGGTTCTTGACTGAAAAGTCTAGATAATAAAATTGCCATTCTGTGGAGGGTAAAAACCCATTATTCTGGCAGGCCTTAAATACCTATTATATCGTCCATCTTTCCTAGAAAGCATATGGGAAATGCTAGTGAGAACTACACCCGCTTTCAATGGGCTCCACGTGGACTTATGCCCTAAGGGAGAAATTGACTAGAGTCACCACCTAGTTTGAACTAAATGAACTAGGAAGGAAAGAGAAGGGTTCTAAGAATCGTCAATTGACTATGAGATTGCTACCTATGGATAGGACTTATCTGATCATACCAGAAATTCTACATGGGTTCATACTGGGTTACACCTCTTAGAAGTGGAAACGACCACGACTTCGGATGGTGCCCGAAGAAACCTCGGTCTCCGATTGTCGGGCTTGCCTTCTTTCAAAGCCTTATTAAAGAGATTCACTTTATGGGTCACAAGGATAGGATTAGATAGGCAGAGAGTAGAGAGTGTCTGGGAGAGGCAAGCTTTTGAATGAGGCGAGATTTTCTACCAAGCTGGCGCCTTAGAAAAGGATTGATGAATTAAGAGTTGTAGAATGGAAAGTCAAGGATGGATTTAAGGATTGAGGGGTTGGAGAAGACATGAAGTCTAAATTATTGAGGGTTTTATATGAGCCAGAAAAGCCTTGAATGCTTTGAGAGGTATGAGAAAAACTATAGAGTTGGAAAGAGTTTTTTTTATTGAAATGGGGTCGCACCCTGGGTAGGCTATCTACGTACTCAACTCCTTGTTGAGATCAGACCTTACGTAGTTCACGATTTTTTTGGGTTTTTGAGAATTTCGAGGTGTTTGAATATGTTGAGTCTGTTGAGCTACTAAGACGTTCGAGTCTGTTGAGATGTTGAGACATTCGAGTCTGTTGAGCTATGGAGATGTTTAAGTCTATTGAGCTGCTGAGACATTCAAGTCTGTTATGCTGTGGAGACACTTAAAGATTTAAGATGCTTGATTTCTAAGGATTTGGTTTTATGAGACAATTGAGAATTTAAAAGTGAGGATTTTGGGGTGTTAGGAGTGGCTGAAGAAGACTGCAGCTTTGTGAACTTTGAAGTGTTTCAAAAGTTGTAGTGGTTTGAGCATTTATATGAGTTTGATGTTTCGGGTTGGGGTTCATGAATTGGAAGTATGTAGGGACATTTTGAAGCTTTGGATTGATTTTGGATTGGATGTTAGATCGAAATCAGACTGTAATTAAATTGGTTTTGGATTGAAATTGAATTGTAATTAGATTGAAATTAAATTGAAGCTGAATTGATTTGGAATTGAATCTGAACTGGCATTGAATTAATTTGGAATTAAAATTGAAATTGAAATTGAATTTGAATTGAAACTGAATTTGAATTGGAATTGGAATTCAATTAGGACTGAATTGGTTTGGAATTTAAACTGACTTTGAATTGTAATTGAATTGGGATAAAATTAATTTGGAATTGAAATTGAATTTGATTCTTGAAGTGGAATTGGGTAAGTCTGATTTTTGAAGTGGAATTGGTCAGGCATGGAATTGGGCATAGTTTGAAAATGGGCCGTATATGGCTAATGGACCGGGATGAGTTTCGGATATTAGGCTTTGATTTGGGCCTTGAAATTGGGTCGGATTCATGCCTTGAAATTAGGCCGGATTTGGGCTTTTGACATCGGGACGAATTAGAGCCTTGGAATTTGGACCAGATTTAGGTTTTGGAATTGGACCGGGAATGGCATTAGACTTTGACTTTGAATTGATTCCTCTCGACTTGGGCTCTTGAATTGATTTTTCTTTCGATGAATTTTTGAAGCCTTTTTTTTAATTGGGGATATATAGATGATTTGGAAGGGAATGATTCATTTATTGACTTGTGGTTTAAATCCCCAAATTATGGATGATTCGGGATGAGTTTTAAGGTTTTTGAATGGTATTTTCCCCCACGCATATCAGAAATATGCTAGCGGTGGGGTACCTTCTAGGGCTTCTCTACACTGGGTCCGAATACCCAAAAATGATAAACCTAACGGCTATTATATGGTCACATATAGTATCAATTTGTAATTAATGCAAAAACAACAAAAGGTATAATAGAGATAAAGCATAATAGACATGAAAAGTGGGAATATATAGGTCAAAACATCGTGGAGAATAGCAACATGAAATAAGGTTTAGTAATGAAGTAGGTTGGTCTAAAGCGAGGATTGAACTAAAGTCATGCTGAACTCAATTTTCATAGAAAATTTAATGCACGAGAGGCAAACAATAGCACTGCAAACAAAAACAGACTATTATCAAAATCAAGGAAGTTGCAGATAACGGAAAACTAACCCACGGGGTGGATTGTCCCTAGTTTATCATTCTATAAAACACATATATAAAAAGAAATCCAACCGAGTTGGGCTATTGAGCCCCCCTAATCCCGTCTTAACTGTGATAAGCAATTATCCAACCAAAGTCCATAGTTTGCTGAGCCCATTGTCAAGTCCAATCCAAGATTAACCCAAGTCTAGAAGCGAAAGGTACCTCGTCAAAAAGAGAAACTCAGATGTATCAAACAAAACAAACTCAGCAAATTTCCCAAGGGATAATAAAAGCTAGAAGTGTAAAATAAATTTAACCATAGGCCAGATCAAAAGATCATAAAAAAGGGGAGGGGGCAAGGCCCACGTTGAAATACCCCTAACTAAATAAATATTTATTAAGCATAAAATCAATTTAATTAAGGCCTAAACATGCCTTAAAACCAATGTAAAAACAACAATGGTCAACATAAAGCAAAGATTGCACCCTTTGACCGTTTAGGGAAAATATATGCTTAAATGAACTCCTTAGGATCCAAAATTAATTCCTAAGAATATTAACTCATAAATGAATGTAATAAAACTATTGGACAACACCCCAACATCAAAGACAAGCATTAACATGCTTAAAAGTCACTTAGGGCAAAACGTGCTCTAAAGAAGCCTTAAAGGTCTTGTGACCTCCGTTTGATTCCAAATTGGATTTATAAGTTTAGTAAACATGTAATGAATGTAGTTAATCAATTACAAAATAAAACCAAGCTCAAAAACAAGCTTTAACACAAAATGTGCACTAAAACACCTTAAAGCACATTTTTGTGTATAACTTCAAAAATATTGATTTTATGTCACTTTAAGGACTAGATTACATTCATAATAACATTAATGTGACATTATACACCATATTATAAGGTCTAAATCAAAGTTTTCAAATAAAATCAAAATGAGTGATTTTGGTGTGAATAGTACTTTTATAACATTTCATTACTTAATCTAATCAATGGTCAACTATCAACCCTTGACCCTTACCACCTGTTGCCGCCAGCATGAGGATATCCCCTCTTCATTAAGTTAACAAAATATCTTCCAATTTGATGACTCATAATAAACTATTTCATAAAGTAACCTTATCTTACTTTAAATAGCAAATCTAATCTCTTTCCTCTCATTACTTCCTCCCCAGCCGTTTTCTTCAGCTCCAAACCCTCCCTTTCCTTCTCTTCAACTGTGAGCATCAGTAATATTCAAAGGAGAACTCCTCTTGACATAGGTAAGGTTTTAAAACATGGAAATCACCATTTTCTTCCTCTCTTCTTCTTCTTTCTATTGCTGTATCTTAATACCCATTTACATCGTCACCTCTAGAATTATTTGGTGCTTAAAGTGAGGGGGTTTCACGTCTGGAAAATCAAAAGGAGGAAGGAATAAAGCCTAAGTCATTTCTAAGGTAAAATCATGTCTTAACTTGTAAATTTTCATCTCCTTCCATTTCCGGTTTTTGTCCTTCACTTCTCCAGCTCATATGACTTCTCTTTATGTAATCTTTCAGTAGATACATAGATCTCTTCAAGTGGTGGCTGGTTTCAAGCTCAAAACCCATGTTTAAGTCATTTTCGGCAAGGTATACTTCAGCCTTGTTCCTTCCAGTTTTATACCTTGCTTTGTATGGTGTTTTAAACACTTTCTTGTGCTCTAAAATACAAGCGCTAAACAGCCCTCATGAGCTTACAAAATCAAGGTAAAAACCATGCTTTTTATGAGCTTAAGCTACTCCTTAATGACCATTGCATCACATGACTAATACATATGTTTTTCCTTGTGTATATGCTGCCGCAATGTTGCTGTGCAACTTGGGAAAATTCTGCAAAAGTTTGTAGAAGCCAAGTGTGTGAGAAAACCTAGCAAAGTAATCTAATTACTCCTTAATGATATGCTAATCAAGTGTGTATGTGAGTTAAAGTTCAAAAACTAACTTAAGTATATATAATATAT
Source organism: Limonium bicolor (assembly GCA_023374045.1). Taxonomy (NCBI): domain Eukaryota; kingdom Viridiplantae; phylum Streptophyta; class Magnoliopsida; order Caryophyllales; family Plumbaginaceae; genus Limonium; species Limonium bicolor. The sequence goes on from CM041780.1 coordinate 149,663,829, forward strand.
GTAGCCGTGAGCTTGGAGTGGTGGTTGGCTGGTTTACTTGCTTGGAAAATTAAGTAAGTATACTAATTCCTTATAATATAAAGTTTTTATATCATTATTGAAATACCCCAAACCTTAATAAGTTGTTTAAACATTTAATAATAAATTATTAAGACTAAAAAGAGTCTCCGAAACATTAGTAAACAATTTAATAAATAGTAAATACAATTAATTGCCTAAAAGGCAATAAGGACAAAGTATGCTCTAAGCTTGGGATAATTTTGATTAAGGCTTGATGAACTTACCAGGACCTTACTTATATATTAATGAGCCTAAATCAATTATCAAAGAAAACCGAGCTTGGAAACAAGTTAAAACACAAAATGTGCTTTAAGGAGCCTTAAAGCACATTTTTGAAAAAATTGTCTTGTAAATGGGTTTTGAATGGCTAAATGTCCATCATTACTCTTTAATTAATATGTGTACTACTTAGTATCACATTTGGAAGTTTAAATCAATGGGAAACCAAAAATTTCACAGTTATGTGCCTTGTTTGTATGAATAGTGACTTTATAAGCTAGTTTGTAACATATGTTATATTAAGTAATTAAATGAGTTAACAAAGACCAAAACACCCCTAAGTAATATATGGGGGCCGGTTTTTGTAAGGTGAGTCACCACCACCTGCAATCAAATAAGTGAAGGAAGACATAAAAAAATACTATACTACTTTATAAAGCACTATTGCTTTACGTAACAATTATCTTCAAAAAGCAACTACAATCAGTGATTCTTTTCATTCCTTCATTTCCTCTTGCTGTTTCACGTAGCCCATCTCCTTCCTTGCTCTCTTTCACGGTTGAAGCAGCACAGCACCAGACACCACCTTCAAATCCTTGTAACTCCTAGCTCACTTGGCCAAATTAAAAACTAAGACCACCAATCTCTTAGTCTCATCAAGCTCTTCAACTTGGTCCTTTCAAATCTTCAAGAGCTCCATTTTGGTGCCAAGGGGAATCTCCATGGAAGGAGCTTGAGCTCATCTTTTCACGTATTATTGTTCTCCTTTGCTTCAAGGTAAGGAAACTCAAAGAAAAATGATGTTCCTCCATGTTTTATGTTAACCAAAAATAGCTTAAAATTCCTTTGGAAAATGAACTTACGTTGTCTACTGAAACTACCTAAAGAGCCAATGGTAAATGACTTAGAAAAATGTTCTCAAAGAGACTAGTAAAGGACATACGTATTATTGTGTGTATTTGCAGGTCAAAGGCAAATATATGTGGGAAATTCAGTGTTTAAGATTTATGCATTTTAAGAGCCTAAGTGCTATGCAATTTAAATTGTGCACTATGTTGTTATGTGGTGTATATTTGGTGAAGTTTTGAGTATAAGAGTGTACTGGGAAGTTTATACATATGATGGGTTTAAAGAACTTACGTAGCAGGACTTGAAAAATTGCAAGTACGTTGATTCTGTAGGTTGGGTCCGGGACCTAAGTCATGGGTCATGTCCCGGACCAGAGGTGCAAAATAGGCCGAGAGTTATACATAGATATAGGTCCGGGACTTGGGTCTTGTACAAGGACCCGGACCACCCTCCTTAAATCACCCGAGAGTTTTGCCTAGACTGGTCCGGGACTTAGGACCTATATGAAGTCCCGGCCCACCCTGTTAAATGTAGCCGAGAGTACAAGACTGTCTTGGTCCGGGACTTAGGGTGAGTACAAGGTCCCGGACCACCCTATCAAAACATACCGTGAGTTTGTGTAAGTGTTGATCCGGGACTTAAGGTAAGGACCAAGTCCCGGACCACTCTAAAGATGTTGTTTAAGGTATAAAAATGATGTGTAAAGATGGGGATTGATAAGTAATGATGTTGTAAGGATGTTAAGGACATGTTAGATGTGATATAAAGACAACCAAGTGGGTGGAAAGTTGTAATAAAATGTGAAAGTAAAACAAGTTAAAAATGGCAAGTTATTTAACCAAGTTAAGGGGGAAAGTTATAAGCACTAGACTTTAAACAAACATGTTACCCCGATGTTAATAAAGTACATGTGATGTTGTCAGTTGTTCGAGAATTGCTCGAGGAACATAAATGGACATGATAAGTGGACTCCGGTGACAGGTATGGTTTTCTTGCAACCTGTGTCCTACCGGATTACACGGCTTGTATGCCAATGTGTTTTTCTGTATGTTTGCCACGTTGTAAGATAAAACATGTAATGAGTTTACTAATTCATATATGTGGCGTGTTTAGTTCCCGATACCATTTAACCTCGAAAGTGTTAAACCTTAACTAACTGAGTCTAGGATCACATGGGAGTTTGGTATTTGGATTAAACGACCCGAACCATGGGGCGTTCTAACCACGGCTATGCGTGAGTTAAATGTGGGTATGTGTATGTGAATGTAGGGATCTCCCGTGTGTGTTTAACCCAAGAGTAATACTGTATGGTGTAAGTACAATAGACTCCGTAGTGGAGTTCTAACGAAAAATTTAAAGTAAGTATGTACTAACAGTAGTAGGAGGATCCGGTTTGGCCGTCGCGCGTTGTTTGGGAGTGGGTACCTTTTTAGCTTTACCCTCTCTCTGTTATGGTTGTTTCACGGGTTATGATCTCCCATTAGCTTATCCCAAAGCTTAGCTATTCTGACTTACGATCGGTTTAGGGGGAACATGTGTTTGTGTGTGGTGAGTTCGGGTCACTAAATCCGATCCATCTTTAGGTAAGTTACTCGTCCGATATTAGGGCGGTAATGAGTTTGTTATAACGAGCTTAACATGGGGGGATATCATTCCCTAGGCTCACCAGTGTATTAACTATGTTTGGGCCGGTTCCTAAGAGATCCGTACCCGCTATGTATGTGTATTTGTATGTTGCAAAGTTATTGTGATGTGATGTTATATGTCGCTTAGAAGTGAAATATGAGGATCATGGATATGATTCCTAGTATGTAAAAGAGATTGTGGAAACCCGATAGTGGGTAAGTGTCGTCTATTGAGGAATAGCTCCGTTAGAGGAGAAATACTATAGGGTGGAAGAACTCAAAGAGTGATTGGTTAAGTATGGATGAGTTATTTTTGTTAAGCCCATTGGGGTGAAATATATTGTGTCGTGAGTTTATGTTTCACATGCTCGATTTAAATGTAATCAACTGCTGCTAACAGAGAAATTGTTAGGATAAACTATATACAAAATGAATAAAATAATAAACTAATCCTACAACTCTACTACGGGTAGCAAAAAACCCGGTCGGGTATAGTAGTGTAATATATTACGACCAGGAGAATCGTACCCAAGGGACTTATAGAAAATTAGTCCTAATCCGGGCAAAAGCCTTCTATAAAACAAAGGGGGGAATTGAAAATGTGATCCTAAACTAGATAAATAAATAAATAAATAAACTAACTTTGATTTGGGAAGATTATCAATGCAAAAAGGTTCGGTATGACCATGATCAAAGGTGGCAAGTCTCAAAGAGGATTAGGTCTCGCAAAATGCATATGCCGGATGCGATGCCGGATCCTCGCTACCTGGCATTCATGGCCTTGAACGTGCCGGATAACTTATACCCGGCATGCCATCCGGCATCGTACATTTCGTAAACAACACTTCCAGATTCGGTTCTGACAAAAGGAACTCAATATTCATACTTGCATCGTGCATAGCCAATGCCGCGAATACAACGAATAATGGGAAATAAGAGATTAACCCTAAAACCTTAAGTCTTGCTCCCGCTGAGGCGCAGAAGACAATGTTAAAGATTACCAAAATCCTAATCTATCCTCTTCTTGTCTGGAACATCAAATAGGACTTAGAGAAAGGAATGAATAGCTACTTCATTCTACTTGTAGAAGATTAGAACTCGGGTTAAGAAACTTGAAAATTCCATAAATGATCAGAAGAGTTTACAAGGAAGTATCCCTATAACCAAAACCTAACAAGGATTCTGCATCACATCCACACAACTACAAGAAGAGATAAAAAGGGGGAGAAGGAGATGTTAATAGCCTTAACCCTGACAAGGTCTTCTTCTTCTCTTGCGTGGCTGGATCTGCAAACGTTCCTTGGACACCAACATGGAATGGGGCGGAAACTGAGATGTGAATGGAGTATAATATGGTGTTGAAGTGTCCTCATTGTAGCCTTCCTCGGCCTATTTATAGGATTAATTGTGTCGACGCCGGGCGTCGTGCCGGGTCCCAAATAGCCTGGCACACGTGTTAAATGCGCCCAACTGTTACGGTCGAAACCGTCATTCCGTGCGAAACAGTGCATATGCCGGGCAGGTATACCCGACATCACACCCGGCATAATCCTTTTCACCAACGTCAATAACTGCTAGCTTGGTCAACGTGGCGACTCTTCACTTATGCCGGATGGAATCTACCCTGCAGTAGGTCCGGCAATGCCTTTTCTGTTGTACTTATGCCGTGCAGAAGCTACTCAGCATGGAGTCCGGCTTCAACTGAACTTTTGCCTAGAAAATCATTCCTTGCACAGAAAACTAATAAAAAACATAAATCTGTACAAAGAATATACTTACACATAATGAGCATAAATGACATAAATATAACTTTATTTAGATGAATATAATACTAATCTAGTGCGTCAATATGATAAGTCCGCGGCTTTCAAGGCCCTACACTTACCTTTGCTAGTCCTCGAGCAAAACAAGATTAGAAAGGACTAATTACTTATGCACAAAACAGATAAACTCTAGAATGAAATGTAGATAAATATTTCCAACTATATGACTCATTCATAAGTATCACTTATCGACCTTATTTTATCGAAATCACTAATGGGTATAAACAAGGAATTTCAAAACCGATCAAAAATTTTTTGGGCTATTTTGCATAAGGAATTTTGTATCTCTCCTTTCTCCGGTTTCCATCATTCAGCTCTATTTTTCAAGAGTTTCTGAATGTGGCCAAGACTCTATCAATGGTTTTATGAATCAGCCCTATTTTGCAAGAGTTTCTGAATCACCATGATTTTTCTACATTGAAGAACATGGAATTTAGAGAAAAATAAAAGGAAAAACTCTCTCGTTTCTTGCTTTTAATTCTGATGGCACTTTATGCAACCTCTGGAAATATGCTTTCCTTTAGAAGAAGATTTTTCTTTCTTTTTTTCTTTTTCTTCTTCTTTCTTTTGCACAAAAACCCTTTTTAAGATTTTCACCCAAAAGATTTTTCACAATTTGGAAAGAAAAGAATAACACCCATAAGTACATAAAGGAAAGAATTAGGAGCAAGATCATGTACTCATGTTAATAAAGAGAATCAAAAAGTTAAAAACAGGAATCTATAAGTCATTAGAAAGCTTACCTCTTGAGAGAACAAGCTTTTAGTCATTCCTAATCTTATCTCGATCAAAAACATGCAAAAAGTTTTAGTAAAACATTGATAAAACGCAAAACTTATGCATATTGCTAAAAAACTTATTTTTTAAAGGGGGGTCCCTGCCCTACACTTGGCAGGAACACTGTCCCCAGTGTTCGAAAGAAAACGAATAAGTAATTTTTTTTTTTTGAAAACTAAAATAACTAAGTTGAAAGTATTGACGAAAGCAAAATAAAAAAATAAAAGAGAAAAATTAAATGGTAAGAAAGGCTCCCCTGTTTGACATTGAAGGTGTGAGGAGGACCCGCCCTACACTTAGCCTTTTAGGCTATTTGGCATCCTTGGAGATCCTAGGTAGAATGGTGACCGAATTCGCATGCTCCCTTGGATTGGTTTGCGTTTGGGACGGGAGCTGACCTTGCTGTCGTGGTTGCATCAGAAGTTGCTGTAACTGCAACTGCAACGATTTGTGCTCCTTGCGAATGGTCGAGATCTCATTTTGAGTATCCTGGGTCTTGTTCATCAGGGCTGACATCATGTCACGAAGTTCAGCCATTTCAGCCTCTGATGATGATGCAGGATGGGATGGTCTGAATTGTCTTGGACCTCCCTGGTAGCCGGCTTGACTCTGGAAGTGTTGAGGGGGTTGGTTTCCCTGTTGCCATGGCTGCCGATACCCTTGGTTACTCACATAGTTGACTTCCTCAACATTCTGAAAGTTGTCAGGGTTTGGAGCGTGCGGTCGTGCACTAACCACGTTCGCCTGTTGAGGAAGTTGATTCATCGCTATTTGCTCCACCACTTTCTGTAAGCACTAACCTTCGTTGACGTCTGGGCATTGCTCTCCAACAACTGCTCATGACTTTGCATCAATTTGTCGAATTTGGAGTCGCCCTCTTCCACTTGAAATAAACCAGCGGTACTACCCCTGGTTCCACCGGTGGCCCAATCCCTAATCTCTTCGCAAAGAGATTCAACTCCACTAAGGAATTGATCTCCAGGCTTCTTTAATATATCTGCACCAAGGGAGGAAAGGATCATGGTCTTGCATTGGTTGACCAATCCCTTGTAAAACAACTGAGATAGTTGTTCCTTGGTGAGGCCGTGGTGTGGACATGTGCGCAACAACCCTTTGAATCTGTCCCAAGTCTCACAGATGTTCTCCGAGCTAGGTTGTCTGAAGTTGTAAATGTCGGCGATCATCTCCAGGGTGCGACTAGGGGGCATGAATTTGTCATAAAATTTGGTTGCCATGTCCTCCCATGTGGTGATGGTACTGGGGGTTAGACTGTGGTACCACTTGCTGGCGTTCCCCGTAAGACTATGGGGGAAAGAGCAAGTCTGGCGTATTGGAGGACATTGTTTGTGGAGGTTAGGCTGTTTGTATGCTGTAGAAATTTGGTGACGTGGAGCAAAGCATCGTCCGGATTCGTACCATCGAACAATCCTAACTCTTTTATGCATCTAATTTGATGATATGGCTTAAGTTTCTGCCATTCATCGTATTCGGTTTGAGGAAGGATAGGAAGGTTGATTGCTGGTTTCTGGCCTTGGTTAGAAGGCCGGTTTATGTTACGGACGGTAGGTGCTGCCATTGGTGTAGGATCTGCTTCTTGTAGAATTCGTTGTTGCCTTAAAGTATGAAGTAGGGTTCTCTCGATCTCCGGATCAAGGTTGGCTAAATTGTCAGGAGTACTAGTTGACCGAAGAAGCATTCACTTGGATAACTTCAGGAAGAGCAAGAGAAAATGTTATAATATTTCGTAATAATAAAAGAAATAATATAATGACATAATTAAAATTATGAAAATACACGAAGGGACAAATTTTTGGTTATGCCGGACAGCGGGCCGGGTTATGCGTACCCGGCAGTGGACTTCCTCCACTAATGCCGGGTGTATACAAACCGGCATGTTACCCGGCGTGACCAAAAATCGAACATACTTAATTAAAAGAAAATGTAAAGGATAATCAAATTAAATGTAAGAGTAAATAAGGGATTGTAGGAGATTACTCCTAATTGTCCCTACAATGAGCGACAAAAATATTGAGAGAAATTTGAGCATGCCGGGTGACATGCCGGATCAAACCCGTCCGGCATAGGACTTCCTCCACTAATGCCGTGTGTAGCAAACCCGGCACAATACACGGCATGCGCAAAAATCGAAATTCAAAATAAAGAAACATAGTATAGGGACTCATATAAGAGGAAAATAATGAAAGGAGTAGACAAGAATACATTAAGATTTGTTAAACTCAACAGCGTATGAAATTTTGAAATCAATTTGAACATGCCGGACATGATGCCGGGCAAATCCTGTCCGGCGTCGGACTTCCTCCGGGTTTGCCGGGTGACAGATGCCCGGCATTTTGAACGGCACATTCAAATCTGCAAACTAAGTGCGAAAATAAATTAAAGAATCAAGGAATCAAAGAATCAAAGAATAAAGAATAAGGCGTTTTACCGAATTAAGGACTTGGACTAATTCCAAGTCCCCGGCAACGGCGCCAATTTGCTAACAGAGAAATTGTTAGGATAAACTATATACAAAATGAATAAAATAATAAACTAATCCTACAACTCTACTACGGGTAGCAAAATAAAACCCGGTCGGAGTATAGTGTAAATATATTACGACCAGGAGAATCGTACCCAAGGGACTTATAGAAAATTAGTCCTAATCCGGGCAAAAGCCTATTCTATAATAACAAAGGGGGGAATTGAAAATGTGATCCTAAACTAGATAAATAAATAAATAAACTAACTTTGATTTGGGAAGATTATCAATGCAAAAAGGTTCGTATGACCAATGATCAAAGGTGGCAAGTCTCAAAGAGGATTAGGTCTCGCAAAATGCATATGCCGGATGCGATGCCGGATCCTCGCTACCCGGCATATTCATGGCCTTGAACGTGCCGGATAACTTATACCCGGCATGCCATCCGGCATCGTACATTTCGTAAACAACACTTCCAGATTCGGTTCTGACAAAAGGAACTCAATATTCATACTTGCATCGTGCATAGCCAATGCCGCGAATACAACAGAATAATGGGAAATAAGAGATTAACCCTAAACCTTAAGTCTTGCTCCCGCTGAGGCGCAGAAGACAATGTTAAAGATTACCAAAATCCTAATCTATCCTATTCTTGTCTTGTGAACATCAAATAGGACTTAGAGATAAGAGAATGAATAGCTACTTCATTCTACTTGTAAGAAGATTAGAACTCGGGTTAAGAAACTTGAAAATTCCATAAATGATCATAAGAGTTTTACAAGGAAGTTATCCCTAACCAAAACCTAACAAGGATTCTGCATCACCATCCACACAACTACAAGAAGAGAATACAAAGGGGGAGAAGGAGATGTTAATAGCCTTAACCCTGACAAGGTCTTCTTCTTCTCTTGCGTGGATGGATCTGCAAACGTTCCTTGGACACCAACACTTGGAATGGGGCGGAAACTGAGATGTGAATGGAGTATAATATGGTGTTGAAGTGTCCTCAATTGTAGCCTTCCTCGGCCTATTTATAGGCATTAATTGTGTCGATGCCGGGCGTCGTGCCGGGTCCCAAATAGCCGGCACACGTGTTAAATGCGCCCAACTGTTAACGGTCGAAACCGTCAATTCCGTGCGAAACAGTGCATATGCCGGGTAGGATATACCCGGCATCACACCCGGCATCATCCTTTTCACCAACGGTCAATAACTGCTACCGCTTGGTCAACCGTGGCGACTCTTCACTTATGCCGGATGGAATCTACCCGGCATTAGGTCCGGCAATGCCTCTTTTCTGTTCTGTACTTATGCCGTGCAGAAGCTACCCGGCATGGAGTCCGGCTTCAACTGAACTTTTGCCTAGAAAATCATTCCTTGCACAGAAAACTCATAAAAACATAAATCTGTACAAATAATATACTTTAACACATAATGAGCATAAATGACATAAATATAACTTTATTTAGATGAATATAATACTAAATCTAGTGCGTAAAATATGATAAGTCCGCGGCTTATCAACTGCATGCTAAGACGACAAATAGTTGTGCGTGGCCCGGTAGCATGTGGGCTGCGGGATTACCATACCAGCAAAGGTGCTGAGCCCCTGGGGGGCCACCCTTTCTTTCCTTTTGTATTTCAGGTACGAGGAGCTGGAGCCGTTCGAGAGTAGGACGGGGTAGTTGTTGCGTACGGGTAATTGATGTAATCACTTGTAACCTGTAGGTGTAGTAAGACCGAAATTGTTCTCGGCATTAGTTGTAAATACTCGGTACAGTTGGAAGGTATTTGTATAATGAATGTTGGTAGTAATAAAGGAGACGGTATCGTATAGCTGCTCGGGGATCTAGTCCATCAGACCGATACAGTTGTGTAAATGTTAGCCTTGTTAGCCACGTGGGTGGTTAACGGCGTGTAACACCGATGAGTTAAGTTATGTGATGATGTGTATTTTCCGCTGCAGTTTAATGTTAAGTATGTTGTTGTGTGTTGGGGTGTTACAATTATGTTACATATTGATGCAAGCCGAGAATAAAAAGGGAGTTAAATAACTTAATTATGTATTAAAATGTTATATAACATTTGGCTAGTTTAGTTAGCTTATAAATGACTTATAAGGTCATAGAAAAATAATATAAGTGGCAAAGATAAAATTTATAAACTATATGGGTATAAATCATGAAATTCGTGAGTTATAAGGCTTGAAATGACCAACTATATATTAAAATGTTTTTGATAACATTTTGGTTATAAAACTAAGTTTATGTGACATAGGATGTCATAGAATAACCGGCGAGAACGGCATCCTTGCCATAGTATTGCCAAACATACTGGAACTTCCAGTCAACTATAAAAAAATATATGATGTCATAGAAATTAACTAAATGGTTAAAACACAATTTATAAAATGTTGTTACAAATATATACCAAAGCCGTGAGTTATTATGTCTTTTATGACATTTATATGTAATTTATATTATAAGTTAAGGTTTGTAATAAGGTCATGTACTTTAGGCCATTTAATTCTATGTTTTATTAAGTTTAAAGTAAGTTTAGAATTAAATAAATAATTACCGAAAACAATTTGGGGTTAGTTTGTAATTAAAATAAATTTAGGGGCTAAGTATAGAATATAGCCGAAAGTCACATTTTAAAAGCTATTAAAATGGATTTTATAAAGCTTTATAAAATTTGGGGTCAAAATGTAATTTTTGGAAAGTTTGGGTCAAAACTATAATTTATGTAACTTGTGGTCAAACTAGTATACTATAGGTCAACATTGACCATGTTCAGGGTCTTGACCAAAATTTATATCATAATTGATTAAATTAGGAACTTATAATAACATTATAAGTTAAATATCAAATTTACAAAACTTTTAAGGGTATAAGTACAATTACCGAAAAACTAGGGGTTTATATGGTAAATATAATAGTTTATAACTTGTGTGTGAAGTTTGGTAATTTTTAGAATTATATAAAAGGTTATAATAAGAAATATGTATAATATATAGTTTTTATAACATTAAAAGTATAGATTATAAAACTATGGTCAATTTGTAAATAAGGGAAGTAAAGGGGCGGAAAATAAATTGAAATAGACCAAGGGTCTGTTCGTAATTTCAATAACTTAAAACTATAGGTTATACACATTATAGATAATGAAATAATATAACATATGCTATTTGTGACATATCATAAAATATGGGGTTAAGTATAATTATGAAAAGTTAGTAGGCTGGGAAATAAATAAGAATAGCCCTAGGGGCTGTTCGGAATTTTGATCATAAGGTTAAAATGATATAATATAAAGTATATGTTACATTGTATAAAATGTGTGGTATAAATGAGAATAAAAGAAAAGTATATAATATGAAGGAAAATGAAGTTACAATATAAGTGCCATTTTGGCAATATAATAGTTTGTAATAAAACTATAAGTTATATTTATTATAAAGTGAAAATGTTATAACATATGATATGTATAACATTATATCAAATGTGTGGCAATATTGTAATAATGGAAAAATATAAGGAGTTGGTGAAAATCAGAATTTCAATACATATGCCTTTCGGCAATGTAATATAGTTTTATTAAAACTATAGGTTATAATATTTGATGAGATGAAAATATCATATTATATGGTATCATGATATAAAAGTATAAGATTATGTGGTCAAAACATAATTAATAAAACTTGAGGGCCTTAACGCAAATAATGAGAGTTGGAAATGAATTTTAAGCTATGATTTGCAATGATATAAATACTATAGATATTATATAGTATTAACGTGATGAAATGAAACAATTATCATTAATAACATTCACATAAAATAATGTGACTATTAATAAGAAAATGGGATTTATAAACTAAGGTTGGTACTAAATAAACCTTAGGAATTATTAATATATGTCATGGAATGTTATATAATATTAAGGTAAAGTTCTTAATATAAATTGCATAATATAATGCAACAAATGAAAATAATCATCTTACATAAGATGATAAGAGTGTGACATATAATATAAGAGTATGATTTATAAAATATAAATGTATAGGTATATATATATATAATGCGCAAGCATATGTGGAAATATATAAGATAAGTGTATGATATAGTTTGAAACTATATAATACAAAAGAGTAAATGTTATTACATTAGTGAGTTTTATAAAGTACAAGTTATATTAGTTTGAAATTAAATATAACTTGTTATAAGTCTTGTATATTATGATACATTGTATTATAATAAATGTTTAAATAATAATACCATATAAACATTAGTGCATGCATTCATGCAACTATATATTATATACCTAAGTACAAATAAGAACAATATTAATTTATAAAATGAATTATAAACATTAGTATACGAGCATAGTGTATCGCACGAACTGACGTTGCATGTATACATGCAACTATATATTATAATTGTATACTCGTATACCTAACCAGATTGGTTAAATTTAATACTTAAGTATATAACGTGAATGTATAATCATATGCTCGTGAACGTTATAAGATACAATGGAATAAATCCTAACGTACGAAAATGTACAACTATATGTTATACTCCGTATATATACTTGCATGTATATATACATCCAAGTATATTAAATAAAGGATTATGAACATGCACGTACGAGTATGACAATGATATACGGTATAAGGTGTGATAACAATATCACACGGATTAACAATGCATGCACGCATGCAACTATAAATTATATACTTAATTCGAATATGAATGTATGAATGTAATTGTAACACCCTGGATTTTACCTCAAGTGATAGCTTATGAAAATACGAATCCAACGGCGCAAACGGGGTCAAAAACGGACTTCAAACGAGTCTTAAAAATGGAAAATAGTATCGGTCCGAACTTGTGTCCGGACATCCGTCCTCGCGTATTGTCCGAACGTTGAAGTCCGGACGGATGTTCGGACACGACTAAAACAGCGAAAACTCCTTAAACTCTCGGGGCCTGTCCGAACATCGATGTCCGGACGGATGTTCGGATAAGTCCCTAATCGGGTTTTCCAGAAATGCAACAGCGTAAAAATGATAGCTAAAACACCATAAAACTAATGATAGTAGTTAGATAAATATGTTAGCAGTGTAAATGGTAGTAATCTCCAAAAGAACAGAAATAAAACAACGCTCAGATCAATCAATAAAGATTTCTATATCGTCAAAATGAATGTTTGAATAATATACCAAAACATAACCTCACTGCAGCGGAAACAAATCGTCCAGGGCATTACCGCCACACCCCAATCTCCCTGGGTGCTCAGGCTAATGAACTTATTAAAACCACAAAAACATATGTTAACTCAAAATTCGACATGTGCGGAAGCCAAAGTAGAAGTGTAAGAGTTTCGGAATAAATACAACAATTCTTAAGAATTGCAATTTAAACATAGTCTCAAATATCTCTTAATCTCCTATACTATGTGATTTCGCAATCCCGGTCCCCAACTTAGTCGTCCATACCTGCGATCATAAAACCATAGACAAAAACACAGAAAAGATTGCACAAATATAAAAAAAAGAGTAAACCCTACCTCAATCTGTAAAATACATTTTAGAAACTCATTTGCCAGTTATCAATCAGATGAGAATGTTTTATTGAACATTTGGTGAATTTCCATAAATCATAATAAACACCGAAACCGCAGTAGGGAGCTTTCAACAGGAGTTAATCACAACATCAATTACGGGATCACCTATGGGATCCCAAACAACAATTCAAGGACAGTCACCTATGGGACCGTCAGACAACCACCTCACCCTAAGTCCTTAAGTGTGCACACCCCCTATGAAACAGCAGTAACATAGAGTGGATCAGAGGGCTTAACTGCAACAATGTGTGCAGCGCAAATAATAATAATGGGGAGCACCTGTGGGCTCCCAAACAGAAGAACACATCCTGCGAAAGACTCCCAAAAATCCATAACTGAGATACCACAATCGCAATCCAGTTCCTCAAATTCCAAAACGTGGGAAACAATTCCAATTTCCAAACACCAACTGAGAATCCATTAAAACACAGCCAAAGCCTTTTTCCACCAACTCGCAAAACACCAGTCTTATAGACATGAGCATAGAAGTTTACCTGGATAAACAATCCCCTAAAGAATTTATCTCTTCAGTATTAGTAGAGGCACTCACCGGCGTAATTGGAGTCTAAATATATAATCAACAATCTGGCACTACTCACCGTAATCGAATAAATTCATAAACTACCAAGTAGAAAAACTTTACCCAACGAAGCTCCTAATTGGCACCAGGGAAGGGAACTGATTGAAGTAGAATGCACCACGAGAATTTGCGAGGGATCAAAATGACAGAAGCTTGAAGATCTAGGTGAAAGTAGGAGCGCAATGGAATTGTGTGAATTTCGAAAAGGGAAGCGTGACTGCAGAATGTTGAGGATGAAGCGTAGTGGAGGTAGTCGGCGTTTTAAATAGAAATAAATTACAAAATAGGGAGAGATGTTATTAAAGTAATTATCAATCTATTTTAAGGGAAGGAAAAATATACTAATCAATTTAAGAAGAGTGTTGAAAATCGTTATTATATATGTTGGAGAAATCAGTATAAAGATTTAGATAGTTAAAAATATCCATCTAGAAGGGACAAGCAAAATAAATAAACCATCATTCAAATTAATAGGAGAACGTGGTTACACCGTTGCAATAATGATCAGGAGAAGAAATAAATATCTACAAAATTAATTATTAAACCTTTATTTGAAATAGGAAGGAGATTGAAATTTAATAAGTTAAATTAAGCACAATAACATTTCCAGTAAAAGGTGGTTGTAACGTCAAGGAGGATTCTAGAATTCTAATAACGGTAAAATCAAGAGGAGATATATTATTAATTTAAGGAAGTCAAGTGGAATTTGAACTCTTGTAATTAGAGATAATTATTAATAGGAAGTAAAATCAGATTTGAATTATAGAAATCAAATAAGTACAAGGAGAAAGTCAAATTGAGTTTGAACTCTATGTATTTAAGATTAATAAATGTGGAGAGAATTTTCTAGGATTGTATTTTGAAATTTTAAATACCATAATGAAGTTAGAAAGGTGAAATAATATTTAAGAGGCATGACAACGGAAGTATTGCTAAGGTTAATAAAGCAAAACGTTATAAATAATCATAAACATTTTAGGGAGAAGAATTAATTGTTGTCTTTTAGTTTCCCTGGGCCACTTAATACTAGTTCCGGACGTATTATTCATACTATATACTATTTTATTCCAAACTTGCAATTTCATGGGTATTTCAGTAATAGTACGTGTCAATACCGTTTATACCGGGACAAAAACCCGAGTGTTGGAAGTACGACGACATACAAGTCGAGACGTTCTTATATAACCGACTCATGTGTTCAAACCCGAATGTTAGTAACTACTACGAAAGACGAGTTTTATGTAACGTTTTCTTAAACAATTAACTGTTGAAATCCGGGGATGAAATGTCGGGATTACTAGTATTATTCGGATGTACCGGGTTTAAATTAAGTCATGTGAATTGACTTATAGTGTTATGTATATTTAGATCGTACTATCGACGGAGGCGCTTGGTGAGCTAGGGTTTTGCGCAGCCTTGGTCTAAGGTGTACGGTATGTAAAGGGGTTTGATCTGAGATGTCCTGAGGGCTTCCTCGAGCTCAGATACATGTGTGTTATAACGTGTGTGATATATATGTATGTGTGGAATGATATGTGATGTTTAACTATTGTAATCTCGCATTGTTTATTTATGCGTGAATGTCCTTTGGGACTAATATTACGTCGACTATAGATCGACTTATATAAATATACATATATGAGCAATGTGATGTGATTGTGGATACCGAGTATAATACACTAGTAGTATAATTATATATAAATAACCTAAGTAAAACACTTAGGTACAATATAACTTTGTTGGTCTCTAGAGCTTGGACTTGAACATGAGTACGTGAGACCATTTCTAGGAATGCGTAAGACCCATAGGACAGCCAAGTGATGAATGTGATCTCCAAAACCTAAAACTATACCTTGGGTTACTGATTTATTTAATCAAGTGATGGAGAGTGTATGAGTGTGACAATAGTTGAAATCTAGTTAGTCTATGGCTTCTGGTTGCGCATAGTGATCACGTGAGTTTACCCGGATCGGGTTTTGCTCTATGTTACATCCTGATTGAGCCTAGATAGACCGTCAGGAAGAATGTGCTGCTGTTGGCACCAGGTCCTTGACCATATGTGGACGCCTTTCTAAGGGCAAAGAGAAAGTCCCAGGATCTTCTGATCCTCTGGGCAAATTAGCACCGTGTGTGTACTTGGGACTACTGTCCATGTGAGCTATCTCGGGATGTCCTAACTGACTTCCGACAGTGCTAACTAATGAACAATGATAAGTGAAGACCTGGGAGGTCGTTTGTGTACGTGTTATGATCCTTATAAACAACTGTGTGGATTACCGCAATGATTGTTATTGTTGTTGTTATAAATGTTGTGTGTATATTGTTATGACTGAAATGTGTTATGTATGTGTCGTTATGTGTGAATTGTAGTGACTGCATTATTTGTTTTACATTACCGTCACTCATGTATTTACTGCTTTAATTTACCTGTACACTGGTAAAGCATGTAATGAATATAATATAATGGAGACCATAACGACTAAGTGACCAATAGGGTCCAAACCTAGCATACTCAGCGTTTATCACTGAGCCTTCACGGCAATTTGCGCAGGTGATGATTACCGTTGAAGCTGAAGTGCGGGACCCGGGTAGTTAGGGTTTTATTTTGAATATCGCACGAATTTTTTACTGTATTAGGATGGATATTAGTTTACTTTGTTAATGACGTTGTATACAACCGGGAATGTTTAGGTGCTCACTTGTCTTGTATATTCGTTTTTGGATTTAGAATGATGTATAGGTTAGTATCTCGTTATCACTACGGTTATGTATATACTATCAGCGTTGTTTCGTAATTAATTTGTTTCTGCTTCTTTACTCGCATGGGCGAGTAATGGCATGTGACACCCAAGTGAGGATTATTACTGTGTGACTTCCGCTGTGAGACGCTTTAATTATTGCTACAAGAGTGACTATTACGTGATTAATGAGAGGGGTTTTACACACGTGCAATAATTAGGTCAATTGAAATCCAAACCACATGGTCAAATTTTAAATTGGCCTAAAAGAACATGGCCGAATATCCCTGTGCATAGATTAAATCGATACATCAAACATGCTGTGTAGCAATTCATTCTCGGTACTAAAATCGACCTAAAAGGGTAAATTTAGAGCTAACATAAAAATAATGTCAGACCAAGACCTATGATCCCACATTCTTAAAATGATCAAATTGACTGAAATTTTGAACGACCAACACGAGTATAAATCTCAAGGGAACAACCACAATCCACAACGGTCTCAATACTTACATTTATCTTGAAGGGTGGTTAAGACTCATTAAACTCATAATTAGGGTTTAAAATTTTCAATGATCATTCTCGACACCCAAAATCATCAAAGAGAGGCATTTTACCCCATAACAAAGTCAACTAAATCAATCACCTCATAAGCGACCGTAGGTGATGTAAGATCGAAATAAACCTTTGGGAACATCGCATGGACAGAGCCAAATTTTGAGCAAATGAACTCCATAACAAACCCTCGATGTAAAGTAGGTCTGCAACAAAATTGAATCCAAAAGCCCACACAAGCTCTTAGTTACGGAAGAGGCTGAAGAAGACCAGTCAAAAGGAATTACTATGAAATCTCAACCACGACTGCAGAAGTGAACCTGGTCAAACAATGAAAAACAAATATGAATTGTATTCTCATCAAAGGACCGATATTAGTGACTAATGAAAGGGGAAATTGATTGTTTAACTCTCTTCTAGAGAAGAGGGAACAAAATTGAAGGTGGGCCGTCGAGAATCATCGGTGTAAAGAGAATACTAGGCAGAGCAGGTATGCTCCTCGTTTGTCGGTGACTTGAAAAGAAGAAATGGAGCGTGATATTCTTTAATCTCCAGTTCAGTTTGCAAAATCATAGACAGTGAGGGAAGAGATGTAGGAGCACAGATCTGTATGTTACTTGCTCACCTGTGGGGTTGCAAAAATTACTGTCCGTGAAAAGATGAAGCAGGCGCATAGCATGTATTTTCTTGTTCGCCGGCTTTTGTGTAGTGAGATGTAGGAGGAGCAAAGAAGTATATTTTTGTTCAACAATTTGGGACTTCTCCCAAAGTCTAAGCATGTTTGAGCTACTATTAGGGTAGGGCTAGGTTGTGGTACCTCTCTGGAGCATGATGAGGCGAAATTATGTTTTCGAGTGGGGAGGGGGTAAGAAACACTTCTAGATCTATACCCGGTGAGTTTGAGTGAAGGTTTTGGTGAATGAGAGGTGATTGATATTGTCTGGATAAAATTGTCGTACTTGGAGGTATTAGGGTTTGGCGGATAACCGTGTCTTTTATGTCTGAGATTGGGTGGGAGGGTAATGATAGGCAGGCAGGGGAGAGAGGTTGCTGGCTGAAAGATGACTGGTTGGATTCCTACAATATGAATATCGAGGGGGAGGTGTTAGGGTTTGGGGTGGATTTTCCAAGGGAGTGGATGTGAGAGGGGAGTGGGGAAGGGAGGGATAGGATGTGTCAGGCGATGTGATGAGAGAGTGGGTGAGGGAGGAGGTGTTAATGTTAAGGTTGCCGGGGGGGAGAGAAAAAGGCCAGATACCGGTTTTTGGAAGTTGTCAGGTGGGGACAGGGAGGCGGCGTGGGAAGGGATAATTTGAGGTGCAAGTGGTAGGTCACAATTATTGCTCAGGCAAGCGGTGGGTGAAAAGGAGGGCGTAAGATCCAAAGCACTTTTTGGGAACCACACTAAGCTATATAAGAGAAAGGTGTATTCCCGTAGTAATTTCTGTGGGATAAACGAGGGGATTATGACCGGTATATTCTCAAGGGAGATAAATGACATTCATTTTGCCCTTATCATTACACCCTAGTCGCATTTATTGAAGCCTGCGTAGATAACAAAACCTGAGAAAATATCTGATTTTGAGTTTTGTATTTTCATCGTTATCTCTTCTTAGAACGACGTCGTATTCTTGGCAATTGAAAACACCATAATTTTTTTAGACATCACCTAACCACTTCGCCACCCAGGAAAAATTTGTCGTCATCTGCATGCAGGGTGGCTCTGGTATTTCCGACAGGTTAGTGGTTCTCATGGCAGTGGTGTGTTGATATCTTTGTACCAAAAATCGATTACCCTAACTTTACATGTAATGCCTTCAACCTCCACTAAGACCTCTTCGTTTATTATTGCCATTTTGGATATCTCCAGTTGGGCATATGCTTCCAAATGTGTGGAGATTTTTTGTATATTGGTATCTATCAAAATGATATTTCCCAGGTGTTTAGTGATGGTATGCACTGTTCCTTCTGACCATGCCTGCGGAGGGAACCCTCGGATAGCTATGCTTGTGGTTCTCTTGTCTAGTAGGGCGGTGGGGAGCCAAGGTTCCTTTTTCCATTCCAACTCTATCCCAGCGGTTGACATAATGAACTTTTTTGCTTGGTCGTTGGACTAGAAAAGTAGAATGTAATTGTACTGCAACAGACAAACTATCTCTTCCACCTCTTCCCCCATGCTAGCAATTTTTCTTTGATGCTTCTATGATTCGTTTGGAGGTTGGTGGTGATGACTACTCCTCTTTCCAGCCTCTCTTTCATGACAATGGAAGGTTCGAGAATTATGTGTCCCTCTGGATGCAGTGGCGGATCCAGAAATCTTGTTTAGGGGGGGCTAAAAAATTTTTTGACACCAATTTTCTTTAAAACTTTATATTATGATGTATTTTTTAAAAATTTACAAGAGTAATTTGACAAATTTTCAAAAATTTTGGGGGGGCTAGAGCCCCCCTAGCTCCCTTCTTCGTCCGCCCTTGTCTGGATGGAACGTTGGGCGGTGGGGAGTGGCAGTGGAAATTAGGGGTGGAGGCCTCAATGGGAGGTATGCAAGGTATGAGGCTGCCTTGGATTTTCCTGCCTTTCTTCTTGAATGGTTGGTACCCAACTTACATTTTGGGAGGGAGCGACAGAGGTGAATACCCTTTGGGTAGCAGTTTGCATTTGAAGACAGTTCCCATCAACCAACATACCATTAGTTTCCAGTATAGCTTGTCCGACTGCATCCTTGGTTTTGTATTCAACAAAACCATTGCGGGCTTTGGTGCGTATGCGGGGGAATTTTGGAAGTCTAATACCAACTATATGGCCATATTTGTTAGAGATATTCGATATAGTGCCCATCCTCGAAGTTTAGTTGATGCTATCAATAAACACCGTTGCTTCTGATATAATGTTTTGTCCTCAAGATATTTGTGTTCTTGTCTTATAGGGGAGTGGACTTGTTCTATAATTCTGGAATTTTACTGGATTTATTTGGATACCAATTGAATTGTTGTTCTAGTTTAATTACTAGTTTACTAAAAGTTGTCAACTGTTAAATTTGCAGAGTTGTTAGGCACTGGTTCGAGTTGTTTGGAGGATGTCTAGCTACCGGTTTGAAGTGTCTGAAGGAATCTCAGCCATGGAGGATACACCTCTAGTTTCCAGATGGAATATAGATAAAATAATAGGATGCCTTATAGTTGGTCTCTTCCTGGCTAATAAACACAGATAATAGGACTTGGAGAGAGAGCACTTGGTTCAACTTGGATGTTAATTAAGAAAGTTTTGGTAGAATATTATTATTTCTAAATTTGGATGTAGGGGCAATTTAATTTTTTTTTTAAGTTTTATTAAGTAGAAGGAAAAAAAAAGCTAAAATGACTTGCATCTTGGATTGAAGTGATTAATTAACAACATGTCTTAGCTACACCCACATGTAGTAAAAAATAGCTACATTACATGTACATGTAGTGAACACAACATATACATTACACCTATAAAGCATGCACATTACTTATATAACAAATATTATACATAAAAATAGTACTTTCAGAATAATTGTTTATTGTACAGGTTTTCTTTATTCATTGTACATGTTTTCATTGTTAGTTGTACACTAAATACAGCTATATTGGCTACATATACATGTAGCCAAGAATTTGCCTTATTTAGTTAGTGATGTCAAATTGTAGATCAGGGATTGACTAATATCTAGTTACCACAAACATAGATAATTAGTGATATCAAACTTTTGATAGGAGTTGGCATATCTAATTCCTTGAAGAATCAACACTGCATTTACTCTGTATAGCAATAGAACAGTGACGACTGTAATTTCAAGACATTCATTGATTTGTATATTTTCTATTGTCTATACAGTACCCTAGTGTGTCTATTGATATACTGAGAGTGTAAAGGAAAAACTGTGCGTTTAACTAAGTACATTGTTTGATCTGTGTGTGAGTGGGCTGAAACATAAATGGGCCTAATATACAATGTCACTGGGCTCAGGTTAGGGTCTTGTTTGTATGACCCCGCGCTCCAATGGGGTGTAAACCTAATCCAGAGCGGAGATCAGAGAACCGAGGTGAGGGCAATGACTTGGTCAAGGCGTCCATGACTTGGTTAGCAGCATGGATGAAGCAGATCTGCAGTGAAGGATTGTGAACCCGCTCCTGAACAAAATGGAAATCCAAGCCAATAAACTTTGCACGAGCATGGAAGATGGGGTTTGTTGCTAAATAAGTTGTCCCAAGGTTGTTGTACCAGTGGATGGGGGCTTGAGGTAATCATAACCCTAATTCACAGATTAAATTTTGTAACCAAATTAATTCGCATGTTGCATGAGCCATAGCACAATATTCAGCCTCGGTAGTGGATTGAGCTACCATTGGATGTTTCTTATATAGCCACGAAATTAGGGTTTTTCCGAAATAGATGCAATAGCCAGTTGTGGATCTTTTGTCAATGGTATCACTAGCCTAGTCCATGTCTGAGAACTCTTCTAGAATAGGAGGGAAATTATTGGGAATGTGAAATGAAAGATTTATAGATGATTTGCGATATTGCAGAATGCGTCTTAGATTTTGCCAATGTGATGTGATGGGTGAGTGCATAAACTGACAGAGTTTATTCACTAAGTAGCTTATAACAAGGCGAGTTGGGGTGAGGTATTGAAGGGCTCCAAGAAGACTTTTGAACAAGGTAAGGTTTTCAAATGGTGTAGATGTGTTTGTGAGTTTGGCATTTGAGAGGCTCATGGGGGTAGATACAGGGGACACTGAGACATATTTGCTCTGGTTGGGATATTTTGGATGTAGTTTTGTTGGCTGAGATGGAGGCCTGAGTGATTTCTGTGAATCTCAATGCTTAGGAAATAATGAAGAAAACCAAGATCTTTGACTGAAATCTGTGATGAGAGTTTTGAATGAAATGTTAAACTAGGTTGGGTGAAGATTCTGTGATGATAATATTGTCTACGTATATTAGGATGTAGAGAATATCACCTTAGTAGTTGTACAGAAATAAAGAGCTGTTAGCCTTGGAAGCTATAAAACCCATGCTGATAAGAGATTCATTGAGTTTAGAAAACCAGGCATGAGGAGCCTATTTTAAGCCGTAGATAGATCTGTGTAATAGGCATCCATGATTTGGTAGATAAGGGTGAACAAAGCCAGGGGGTTGAGTCATGTAGATTTTTTCTTCCAAATCACCGTGGAGAAAAGAATTGTCGATTTCAATATGCTGAATATGCCAGTTTTTTGTAACAACAATTGCTAGAACAAGTCTTTTAATAACCGAGCTTAAAGTTTCAGTATAGTCAAGCCCTGCTGTTTAAATGTAACCCCTGGCAACCAGTCTCTCCTTCCTTCTCTGCATTGTGCCATCTTTATTTTTCTTTGTTCTCAGAATCCATTTTACTCCCAGAGGCGTCACACCGTGGGAGGGGGGGGGGGGGGGGGAAGGAACTAGGGTCCAGGTTTGAGTCTTGTGTAGAGCTTGAACCACTTTTAACATGGCTTCACGCCATTGGGGATATTGAATGGCCAGTTTGAACATGGTTTCTTCAGGAATAACCTGTATCACATTTATGTTAGGCCAGGCTATAGTCCCATCCGTCCTTATCAAGGGTTTCTTGATGTTATCTCCCCCTCTTGTTGTCATGGGATGTCTTTAAGGTTCTGGTGGGGGACAATTTGGTGAGGGAGAGGAAGTAGGAGTATTGGTGTTGAGGAAGGTGTGAGAGTGGGAGAGCTTGATTGAGAGGAAGAATCTTGATTAAGTAGAATTGGAGTGTGAGGTGTAACAGGGTTACTGGAGACATTTTGTGTAGGTGTTTTAGGAGGTGTGGAGTTTGATATAGAGGTAGTTGCAGCAGGTATTGAGGTAGGTAGGGGTAAGGGAGTGTAGGCCATGGATGGAGTGGTAGGGATTGTGGGAGACGCATTAGCATAAGGAAAGACATTTTTAGTAAACAAGACATCTGTGGATGCGTAGATCTTGTGAGTTTTAGGATCAAAATAGAGATACCCTATGTGATTGGGTGCATAGCCAATGAAAACACATGGAATGGATCTAAAGCTGAGCTTGTGCATTATAAGGTCTCATATTTGGCCAGCAATGACATCCAAAGGCTTTTAGAAGAGAATAATCTGGGCCTATATGAAATAGTTTCTCATATGGGGTAGAGTAAGATAAGAGGGGTGTTGGGGTTATATTTATGAGATAAACAACTATTATGAAGGCTTTTCCTCAGAATTCAAGAGGGAGAGAGGCATGAGAGAGAAGAGATAACCCTTTTTCAAGAATTATTCCATTCCTTGATTCAACAATCCTATTCTGTTGATGAGAATAGGGACAAGTCACACGTAGGAGAATACCTTTCTGATGAAAACTAGGTCTTAGGGGCATAAATTCAGCACCCCATCAACTTGAACACCATTGACAGTAGCATTAAAATAATAGCCAACCAGATTCATAAAAGTGTAGAAAATATTAGTAACCTATGAATTTGCAGTCGTAGGAAAGATCCAAATGAATTTGCTA
Organism: Limonium bicolor; assembly: GCA_023374045.1. Classification (NCBI taxonomy): domain Eukaryota; kingdom Viridiplantae; phylum Streptophyta; class Magnoliopsida; order Caryophyllales; family Plumbaginaceae; genus Limonium; species Limonium bicolor. The sequence continues at coordinate 149,687,684 of CM041780.1, forward strand.
TAATCATCCATAATAGAAAGATAATATATATTTGCTTCCATTTAAAGCTAGCACATGTGATGGACCCTAGACATCTAGAAAAAGTAGTTCAAAAGCTTCAGTAGATATAGTGTTAGAGGGGGGGGGGGGGAGGTAAGGCATGAAGCTTACCCATGTGAGAACCCTTATAGTCTGCGTTATTGAAATATTTAGACAAAGCAGGATGCTGAAATTTTTTTTATAGTAAGATGAGTGACGTCTGAGGAAGGGTGACCCAACCACTAGTGCCACATATTTGCACTAGTCTTCTGAGTGATATGGGCTTGTGTTTTGATGTTATTTTTAAACTCCAATACATATGGAAAACTGTATAGCCCATTTTTAGTTCCTTCCTTGAGCAGAATTCTCCCCGTAGTGAGATCCTTTATTAAAAAACAAGTAGGGTGAAATTTAAATATTACATTGTGCCTAGAGGTGATTTTTTTACTAAAACCATATTTTTGTTTAAGTTAGGAAGATAGAATAAATGAGGGAGAGTGAATTGACCAATTGGAGTGGGTAGTAGACTAGTTCCTTGTCCTTTCACTAGTATAGAGCCCCTATTACCAAAATTTACTTCTTCTGATCCATTTTTCATCAGATAATCAAGGTTGAGATTGGAGAAATCATGAGTGAAGTGGTTGGATGCACAACTGTCTGGGTACCAGGTAGGATCAGTAGTGGTGTCCTGGGCTGTGAAGTTAGCAGGAGGGTTGACTTGATATGTGTGATCATATCTGTGATAGCAAGAGGCTGTAGAATGACCAAATTTACTGCAGACTTGGTACTGTATTATGGGATCACACTTGTCTGAGAGGTGATTGTTTTATGTTTGAGTAGATATTCCCCCTCTAGATTAGTTTTTATTCCTCCTGTGTAGTAATTTCGTCTCTGTTGGATCTGCCACCTCTAGTTCCTTTACCTTTGTAGGAATTTCCTCCACCAGTAGAGTTTTGTTGAGTGTAATTAGCAGTGATGTGTGTGTTTGCCAGGACTTCAGATGTTTGCTGAGCATGATGAGATTCATACATGAGAAGTTGCCCATATAAAACATATGGAGTGACAACCTCAGTTCTTAGCATAAGTTTAGCTTTAACAGATTCAAAATCAAGAGGTACCCCTGCTATAAGACAACTGACAAAATCAGAATCAGACATATGAGCCCCAACGGAAGCTAAAGAATTTGATATACTCCCGGCCTTAGTGAAATAGGCAGTAATATTATTAGATCCTTTCTTAATATTCATAAGTTGAGCTCTCGGTAGCATGAGGCGATAGTTAACTTGGGCAGCAAACATGTCATTAACTTTTTTCCATGTTTGAGCTGCAGAAGTAGATAAGACAACTTGACTAAGCACTGATTCTGTCATAGAAGCATTTAATAATGCCATTATCAGTTGATCGGTTTGTTTTCAAGTGATAAATCCAGGATTAGCTTGACCATTTATCATGGTAGGTGGAGGAAGTTTGGTACTGTCAATCCAGCCAAATAAAGCATGACCTCGAAGATAGGGCTCAAGTTGTATTTTCCATAAAGGCAAGTTATCAGTAGAGAGTTGGATGATGGAGAAATAAAAGCAAAAGAGACAGAGATAGATGATGACGTAGAAGAAGTGTTTGATAGAATATGACCTGTGATAGTGTCATTCTGGCCATTGCTAGTTGCAGAAGAAGAGACAACAAACATGATAGTAGAAGGAAGAAGGAATAAGAGTTACCAGAGGAAGAGGAATTTCAGCCATAGCTCTGATACCATCATAGAAGAATCAACACTGCATTTAGTCTATATAGCAATAGAATAGTGAAGGCTGTAATCCCACGACATTCATTGATTTGTATATTTTATGTTGTCTATATAGTACCCTAGTGTGTCTATTTATATATTGAGAGTGTAAAGGTAAAATTGTATGTTTCACTAAAAACATTGTTTAATCGGTGTGTGAGTGGGCTAAAACATAAATGGGCCTAATATACGATTTCATTAGGCTCAGGTTAGGTCTTGTTTGTACTGATAACCAAAGTCACAGATTTTGTTAGTATATCCAACTTTTTGTAAGGGATCCAAAAGATCTACTTAACATACTTAATTAGTGATACATGAAACTTACGTAAGGTATCCAAAAATTTGATTACCTTAATGAAAAATGTAATTAACAAACCCTACTTTTGATAAGTGATTTGAAAGATATGATTACCAGATTGATAGTCTTAATTACCAGTTAATGTTTAATAAGAAATCCCTAATTAGTAAGTTGATAGATTTAATTAGCTATAACAAATTCTGAAAAGAGATACATCAAAATTAACCTTAATTACCATAATGAGAAATTAGTGTTATTGACCTTTTAATAAATATAAATGATCTGATTACCATATTAAGAAAATGCCCAACCTTTGATAAGGGGTCAAACGATTTGACAATAACCTACCTAGAGTTAGCAATAAACTTAATTAATTTATTTACAAGTTTGATAGATTTAATTACAGATAAAGTTTTTATTATGTATTTAAAAGATTTAATTTGATGTTGCACCATCTATACATGAATTGTAGTAAAATCCATATATTTAACTAATATATAAGTAACCCCTGTAGGTTCAGAAAATTATAGAAAGTAGTATGGAACACCAAATTATCACCTTCCTTATGATTTAAAAACCAGAAAAAAAAAGTTCAACAAAATTGGTATTTTTAAATGTGCATAAAGCTACAATGACATATTTGATACTAAGAAACATCACATATTTGATTGCAAATAATCGGTTGGCTAAAACAAAGCTGATAGTACGACAATCGCTGCATACAAAATCAAAATTCTTTTTTGTTTTTGTAAATAGGTAATGATATATTAATTAGTGAAATTGTACAAAAAGATACATAGGGAATCCTTATATAAGATAACTAGGGATATACAAAAAACCTAATGAGATAGGGGGCGTAATAACACTACCCTATCATCATACAAAAGTGGCATAAAGTCATCAAAAGTGGAGGACATGAGGGATACTGGTAGAATCGGGGTGCTGACCAAATACGTCTGAGGTATTAGTCTCAAACCAACTCGACCTTGCCTGAGAATATAGATGCAGATGCTTTTGTTGAAATTTACAAGTAGAGAAAACTTATATTGAAAACTCATTGATGAATTTACAACCTAATTCTCTACGCATGGAGTTAGACAAAATAGCTCTGCCTAACACCTACACTCAGATACTCTAAACGTAGATCAATACAACTTATGGAGTGTTTGAGTGCAATAGCTCTATAAGCTAAATGAATCTATGTGAGCATAGAACAAACTTAGTCTCAAAAAAATATCTCAAAAAGTGAAAACTCTCTGTCAGTGTGGCTCTCCCTAGAAATGTGTAAGTGATAAACCCCAACTATTGCAGATGACTTATAACTAGTTAAATACTAATAAAATCAGAAGAAACTACTCTAGTGATGTGTAAACTGATGTTTCCATGATCTTCCACTAAGCATTGGGTGGAAAATATCTCAACTGTTGTGCGGCTGACTTGTTCTAGCTCAATTGCCATAGGTTGACTCATCTAACGTGTCTTAACTGCAATCTACTTTGTTGGCCATCCTTGAGAGTGATGGACAATTATTTCCTTTAACTTTTCCATGATCTAGCTTTAAGTGTGCGTTTTCTCACTGCTACCTTGATTATTCAGACTTGTCTTTGTAGTGACACTCATTTGGCCTTCTTCAACCTTGATCGCCTTGATTATAGGTGCTGGTCATATGTAAACGTGTGTTGCAATTATTTTCTTGTATTTCTCAATGTCTTAACATTAGAGGTTCAACTCCTAGCTTCTAGAGCTTTCCAAGAGAGTCTTATGTCGTAGCACGACTCCTTCACGCAGTGAGACTCCTTTTGTCAACCATACTTACTTTGATGCTATTATCAGCAAAACCTAGGGCTCCAACATGTACAAAACTAGGGGAAGATACAAAAACAAAAGTTTCTCACACTAGGAGAACTATTAAGAGCAAAACGCTCTGTCAAGCCAATAAAAATCTTTAATGGAGGTTCTCATCTTCCTCAATGATAGCTTTAGTGGCACCCTTGATGTCAGAACACTACAAGAACACAGTAGTATCACAGATGGAATATTCCGTATGTAAAAGCTAAACTTTTGTCCGTAATGACAATCTCTAACGAAATATTTTGTAGGAAATTCCTGTCTGTAATAAACGGGTCAGTAATACTATTTCGTGTGTAAAATCAAATTCCATCAGTGATATGATGAAATTTTATGGATGGAAAACTCCGTAGGTAATAATATTATCACCCACGAAATATTTCCGTCTCAGAAAAGGATTATCACTAATGGAAATTTTCGTCTCAGTTAAAGTTATCACCAATGGAATTTTCTGTCTGATTTAACATTATCACCTACAAAATTTTCGATCTCAGATATTATTACCTACGAAAGATTGCACCGCAAAATAATTATTAGCTATGAAATTTACGGTCTCAGATATTATTACCTATAAAATATTACACCACATAATTAATTATCAGCTACAAAATTTTCGGTCTCATATATTATTACTGGTGAAATGTGCACCTTAGAATTAATTATTACCAACAAACTTCCATCCCAGATAAAATTATTACCTCCGAAATCTTTCATCTTACAAATTGTCACCTAAAAAATTTTGTGCACCTGATAATTTTCACAAAAGACCTATAAAACCTGCATAAAGGCAGGATCTCTAGCTTGGCTTGCCATGACTCGCTTGCATCTCTTGATCCAGATGTAGAAGATGACATTGGCGACGAAAGCTCTTCTCACCAAGTCAATGGGCCGCTTCCTCTTGCAGTAGCGAGAGATCCAATAGGAGAAGTTACGTATGGTTGATCTGTTGGTGGGGAGACCCAACCAATCACAAATAGTCCACCAAATAATGTGAGAGAATTTACATAGAAAAAAGAAATGGTCGCTAGTCTCTAGACTATGCTCAAAGAGCCAGCAACAGTTAGCAAGGTAGATGCCTCATGATTGGAACTTATCACATGTTTTTAATCTACCGGTAAGAATAATCCATAGAATAAATTTGGATTTGGGAATTGACCAAGTCTTCCAGCATATTTTATACCAGATAAATGGATTAGAGGGGTGATAGACATCATTATAAAGGGAGCTAACATGAGGATTGGGATGATAGGACATTAGAAATGAAGAGGCTTCAAGATGGACCCACACTCGGTGATCCACAAGTGTCTAGCATGGAGGATAGATTTCTAGGTCCAAGGGTCATCCCCTCTAGTAGAGGTCGTCCAAATGTTGTTGTTAGACAGGTAAACGTTATGAATCCATTGGATCCACATACGCTCAGGATCCTTAGTAATGGAAGAAATGGTCTTTAGTATGAAGCACATATTCCATTTATTGATGTCCATCAGCTCAAGACCCCCATTTACTTTGCTTGCTGAGATGGTGTTCGACGACACTTGAGGGGTAACGTTGGTGTCAGCTTCCCCCGACCAGAGAAAGGAGCGAAATCTCTTGGTAATTCTCTTGATGATCATCTTTGGAATTGTGATACAAGAGGCCCAGAAGCCTACAATACCGAAGCGAGTACTTTGAATGAGGAAGAGCAGACTTGCAGACGAGAGAGACTTACCGGTCCATGAAAAGATAGTCTTGGGGATGTTGTAGATCAAGGGGTTAAAGTCAGTCGATTTAGGTTTCCTAGCAGTTATAAGAATGCTCAGATAGCAAGGGAGGAAGAAGCCTGAGCTAAACCCGGTAGATTGAATGATTGAAGTATAAGGGGGGTGCTAACCACACCAAAGAAAATGTTTACAAAATCAAATTTCAGTTGCATAGAAAAGTGCAAAGAAAAACAAATACTCCAAATCTCTGACATGTTAAATTTCTATGCACATTTTTAATGAGTTACATTCCTATAGAGAACTTATTTACAGAAACTAATTAAAGCTAGGAAGCGCCTTGATTGAATCTATACACATTACATGTTACACATCATGTAATATTACACGCTCTGAAATAGCCTTAATACGACTTGTAACGCCTACCCTGGGAACCATGCTTGCTAAATCTTTTCATTCTTCCATACATCATGACAACAAGAAAGATAAATTTACCAATTCTGCTCCACCTTCCTACAAAACTGTAGGAGTAATCCCTGCAGTTGGGATCGTATTTTAATCGCCTTTTGCAACTGTAACCCAATGAGTACCCTACGTTTCCGTATCCGCTGAAACGAAACATAATAGTATTAGAAGCATTGCAACAACATATGTAGGATTAGGATTGGAAATACATATACTCGAATTTCCTTAACTAACGACCTCGAAGACGACGTTGAAGACGTTGAAATTAAGAGGATCCTCTTTGAAGCTTTGCCTTTCAACAATGCAAATAAGGATTGTGAAGGAGACCAAATAGAACAAAGAGTTGAATGTTAAATATTTCTCCAGAATTATACTCCTGATTCTTTGAGATTTTTTACGACTTAGATGGTTGGGGTCCAACGATGACTTTGTAGTACCAGCTGATTGCCTCTGCCTTTTAGGCAAGTACCAGACGTAATAGGGCGGAAGATGCCTGTGGGATGGAATATTATTATTATTATTATTATCCTAAGATGTAAATGGTAATTGATTAATCTCGTGACGTAATTAAGTACGTACACTTACATCAATGCAACAATGAGCACCAAAACAGCAGGCGAAAACATGGACAAATCAAAGACGTTTTCACCGGAATATCTGGCATTAATCGCTTGAAAGAACAAACCAATGAATTTCTCAAAAGAAGTCAACCCGTTCAACGACTCAGAGGTCCATTGCATAACACACATAAGGAGAAACTGCACTAATATGAAGCCAAAAGTGGTAGCAACCATCATGTAACATTTCAATCCTGACAATAAATGTGGGAAACCCAATTCACCATGATTCTTCAGCAAGTAACCATAGTCATCTCTTTTCGTCAGCTTCTCTAGAACCCAAACGATCAAACGTAAACAACAAGGGTAGAGACAATTTCCACAAAGTATCAAAGGGATCAGCATTAACTGAAGACCCGAATTCCGGTTAAATGCAGTCATATTCTCGTTGTTAGGGAGGAATCCACAGTTAGCGAATGTTGAAACAGTGAGGAAAATTGAGAACATTGGGAGGCTTAAACCTTTTGTAGTAAGAATACTACTTGCATTTGAAGATACAGCTAAGTAAATTGAGATTAAGGAGATTCCGATAACATGCATGACGATAAAGTAAATGAGGATAATTGAGGCAAGGCATTTTATTGATTTGTGCTTTAGAATATCAGGAGGAGGAGGAGGAGGGATTAAATCAGTTGTTGTTGTGGTATTTACTACGTCGGTGGTCGGATCAACGATACTATTATTACTATTCTGATGAAGGTCAACGGAAACAAAATGATCATGACGATGAACCATCTTGCCGGGACCTGCAACCGGCGTATCTACAGTTGCGATAACAGTAGGAGGAGATGCAGGCGGGCTACCACCACTTTCACTAGGGCTACCAGGGAGGTTAATGATTTTATAACCATTAACAACGTTCACAAGGTTATTAATAGGTGAAACATGGTCAGGAACATCATCATTTGTCTTAGGACTCTTGGAAAACTTATCATGATCATGACTTCCTCTTCCTCCTCCACCTCCTGCAGCTGCCATTCTAGTAAACTTCGATTTCCGGTAGAAAAGAACGATCAAAGAAGTGAATACCTCGCCTCCAACAATCATCAAAACCCCTAAAATAACAAGTTGTGAAGTTGAAAACATCTCCATCTCGATTGTAGTCAAACTGGATTCTGTCAATGCTGATACAGAAGCAAAGAAGATATCCAAATCCTCGATGATGATGATGACCTTTCTGCTGAACTAAACGATTTCAAACCAACATACCCCGCAAACGAAAGGGTCATGAAATAAGATAAGTAAATCCAAAATGGATCAACTTCAAACGCAGCGTATCTTACGAAGTAAAAAACCCAGGCTCTAATCGCTGGGTAACCGCCTCTTGTGAAACTACGATACACGCGCATTATTTTAATTCAAAATTCCTCTTTATATTCGCGCTACCGTACCAGTGGGAAGCGCCAGAGGAATTCTGGATTTTTTTTTTTTTGAGTTAGAAACAGAGTTTTGTTTGGTATAATTTGGAAAGGATGACTATTGATCAATCTATGAGAGGAGAGAGGGAATACAACCAGCAAGGCATCATTCTCTTGTCCACTCTCTAATGGGGTTCTCTTAATTAAGTCTAGGGCGAAGGATGTAACCACATTTCCATCATTAATTCCCTTCCCTTGTAATTAATTTATAGACGAGTCTTACAAAAAATTAGCACATAAATCCTGATGATGCCCTTTTTTTAAAATATCTATTTACCCTACAACTATATATATATATATATATTTTACCACAAGCCTTACAGTTACACTAGTGAAAAAACAACAATAAAATAGAATTTGATAATTTACTTATAAATCAAACTGTAATTACATTAGAGGGTGTACTTTAAAATATTCATAGTAATTAATTTATGAAACTGCATGCAGTCTAAACTGAAATAATGTTAATTACTTTGCAAATAATTAGTACCTATTGCAATACATTATATTATTAAACAGCCCTAAATAGATACATATACTAATACAATTTTGAATGAATAAACGAAAAAAGTTAAATGTTTTGAGAATGATTGTTAAAAAACTTTAATTTTTAATTTAGGTTACAAATTATATTTAGAGATAGCAGTTTATATATATATATTTATATATATATATATATATATTTGTTGATCATACTCTACAAGGACACAACTCATAACCCAATGGTCAAGCCTCATGAGTCATTACCCATTACCGCGAGTTCATAACTCAACATAGACCATTTTTCGTTTTGTTAGAGGACTTTAGATTACGGTTTTTTAAGGAACCTTAATCTAAAATCAGAATGATGTGATTAGTCTTTGGCGGTTTTTTAGTTTTCATACTCTGCAAGTATTAATAACTACTCATAGTACCTCTCTCGATTGGACGTCTACACAACTTCCCGTGCATGCCTCTTCATGTCTTTTCTGCTTGTCAACTCTTCACTTTACTCCCGCCCGCACCATTGTCGAGCAAAATCTCTACTTCAACCCGATCCTGGTAAGCTTAATTCCTCCTCTCTTCTCCTTCCTTTTTCTGCTTCTAGTTCTTTGTTGTGTCCCCCTTCCCCGGCCAGTACACACTTGGTTAGTCATTGATCTTTACCTCGTGATGATTTTCGCTATGTCTTACTTGATGAAGGTTTTCACTGCGCAGATCGTCACCAGAATCAAGTACAGCTTCAAACATCTACTCCCGTGGCAGCGTAAGTACATCCTTTCCCTTGTTCACAAGGATATACATAAATGAAGTACTTTCGATTGTTTGTTAATCTGTCATTTTGTTCATCCGGTTTTTTACAAAATCAAAATCTCTTCATCTCTGGTACTCCATGCTTAAAGAACTAGTATACATGCACTATAATAAGTATGCAAGTTTAAACACTTTGCTTGCAAATGAAAACCCTTGTCCATAGTGAGCGTGGTTGAACACTCTAGTTTTAGCCCTTTGAATCAAAGGAGTTTTTACAAAGGAGCGAGGAGAAGAAAACTCTCCCTCAAAATTAAAGGAGTTTGTATAGATAGATACACACAACAGTGTCGACTTATTAATAAATGTACTGTTTCCTTTTGTTCTTGAGGTTAATAATTTGTGCTTTGTTTTCAATGTTGCGGAGCCTAGCAACCTGTTACAAATTCATGGGTTTTTGGTTTGCCAACTTATATAAAACTCCATTGGAAACACAAAAAAAAATCTATTGCATAGGGTCAACTATGGCTAGAGGATGATCCTATGATCAACCTCATCTAGGCCTATCAAACTGGAAACAGGAGGCGGGTTATAAGCATGCCTGAAATTGAATGCTTATTTTAACATGTCTTTAAGATAACACTTTCTTTGTTTGATTCTTAGACTGCGATTTTTGTATGTAACATTCCACCAACACAGATGTACACTGTACATGACCTGAGCAGGTCGCCACCAAGACATATATTATGCATCGATGAGGTAGAAGTGGTGGACACTGTATTGGAGAAATGATGTCCCGGTAGTATTGTACTCTAGGACTTTATAAATGTACGTTATTAGTCTGTATTTAGGTTATATATGTAATTGCATCAAGCCGGGTTTTCTAATAAACCGGCTTGCCCCCTTTTCTGATATAACCCGTCTCCTACCTCTCTATTCTACTCAGCACTGTACACTCTCTCTCAATATAGAGAGCAAGAATTCAAGATCAATGAGAATGTCGATTTCTTTTTCAGTATGAAGTGCCAATCGTAACTTGTCCAAATCTGTTATGGTATCAGAGCACTGGAATGCTCAAAATTAGAGAACGGCGACCATGAGTGACAAAAACCTAGAAAAGGAACTGCGATCTTCTACGACTACCATCGATCAGGCGGATCCCCTATACGTCTATGTAACTGAGCAGCCTGGACAGGCACTGGGTCCAAAGTTTACTGGCGATGGCTTCAAGTCCTGGAAGTGGAATGTCCGACGTGCACTAAAAGCAAAAAACAAGTTGGGGTTTATCGATGGCACAATAAAACGCCCTAATGAGGAAGATTCTTTACACCTTGCAGCCTGGGAACGAGCTTCATCGTTGGTTGCGTCGTGGATCATATCAACCCTAGCTCCTAACATCGGAAGAAGTGTCACCTTCACCGAAAATCCAAAAGAGATATGGGAGTGGCTCTGTCGCCGATTTGAAAAGAAGAACCTCACCACCTTACATAATGTCAAGTCGCAGATCCCAACCCTAAAACAAGGCGACGACAACGTCACCGACTATTTTATGAAGGTCAAAGAGATTTGGGCAGAATATGAGTTGGCCCTCTCAGACGAACCTTGTACTTGCTGCGCTAATTGCAAATCGAAGGACAAACAAAAGAAGCAAAGGGAACAGGAAGAGCTTATTCATTTCCTTATGGGTCTAAATAAACCATACACCCACATCCGCGGTCAAATACTTGCGACCAAAGAAGTTCTATCTCTCGAAGAAGCCTACTCCTTAATAATCCAAGAAGAGGAGCAAATCGGGAACTCAGACTCGAAAGGAAATGACGACCAGACCATATCCCTAATTGTGAAAGGAGGTAGCAGCTTCTCGACCTCAGGCAAGCAAAGATTCTCCCCGAATCCTGGTAACCCTAGATCTACGACAAGGAAAGGAATCGGGAGAGGAACCAACGTTGGAAGAAAAGAAACGGTGAAATGCACGAATTGTGGCAAAAATGGTAATACCAGGAGCGAATGTTGGTGGTTGGTGGGATTCCCTGGTGAAGATAGCAAGAAAGGCAGAGAAACTCTTGCCGGATCTGCAGTCGACGAGGAGAAAACAAATACGTCGAGGATGACTGAAGAAACAACCCCATCTCCAGTAAGAGGATTCACCACCGATCAACTAAACCAACTTGTTAACTATCTTCAACAGCAAAAAAGAGACGGGAACAAGAACAATCACAACACCTTTGGAGATTTCTCAGGTATTTCCCCGTTAGTCATAAACTTTTTACCATGTTTAACTCTAAATAAGATAATGTCTTAGGAAAGTTACGAAACTCCTGGATAGTTGATTCAGGCGCAACAGAACATATAAGTGGAAATAAATTGCTGCCATCTAACTTTAAATGCTTGAATCTGAAAAAGGAGATAACTCTCCCAGACGGTCATAAAGAACATGTGAAATCTGTTGCTGATTTGCTGGTTGATGAGATTAAATGCCTGGATAATGTTATGTATGTGCCGAATTTTAAGTTTAACATTGTCTCTGTATCTAGGATAATAGAGAACTTAAAGGTTGAGATCATATTTTGTGGAAAATTCTATGTTTTGCAAGATTCTGAGAGAAACATCTCTCAGAGGATTGGAAAGCAAATTGCAGGATTATACTTTCTTGACATTTCTGCTCTGCGTGCTTATGTTCTAGAGAAAAGAAGTTTCCCTGTATCTTGTATGAACACTCTCTGTATGTCTGCAGTAGATAGAAACAAAGTTTTGTTTTTGTGGCATAATAGATTGGGGCACATACCCCTTTCTAAGATGTATAAAATCTCTGAAATCGATACTGGAACCTTTGGTAATCCCAAATCTATTGTTTTCCCCTGTACCACATGTTTTAAGGCTAGAAGTAAAAGACAGAAATTCCCCTTATCTACCATAAAAACAACACAACCTTATGAAATGATTCATGTCGACATTTGTGGTCCCATGAGAATTGAGACCACAGATGGTCACAAATATTTTCTTACCTTAGTAGATGATTTCACTAGGGGAACCTGGATTAAACTTCTTAAATTTAAAACAGAGGGATTGCAACAGATCAAAGATTTTATTACACTTGTGGAAAAATAGACAAACCAACATGTTAAAATAGTGAGAAGTGATAATGCAAAGGAACTAGGGAAATCTTTGGAAGGAATAGAATTCTTTAAGGCCAAGGGGATAATACACCAAACTAGTTGCCCTCATACCCCTCAACAAAACGGGGTTGTAGAAAGAAAATAGGGCCACATTATGGAGGTTGCAAGGGCTCTCCTTTTCCAATCAGGTTTAGATAACAAATATTGGGGATATTGTGTTGAGCATGCAACCTATATCATAAACAGAATACCAAGCAAAGCCATACAAAATCTTTCCCCCTTTGAAAAACTTTATGGAAACCTCCGTATAATGATATGAGAACTTTCGGTTGCCTCTGTTACATTACCAATCTCAATCCAAATAGAGGAAAACTAGAATCTAGAACCTACACCTGCATATACCTAGGGAACTGTAATAACACAAAAGGGCACAAGGTTCTGTCTCTAGAAGACAACACAATCAAGGTCAGCCAAGACATCACTTTCTTTGAAAATACTTTCCCATTGAAAGACAACGAGTGGAAACACATGCTTAATCCTAACACAGAAGACTCCAATTTCTTCCCCTCTGACTGTTATGTTACAGAAACAGAAACTCATGCTCCAGAAATACCCTTGGTTGTAGAAAATACAGAAATACCCAACATCTCCATCCAAACAGAGGCTGAAAACACATCTGATCAACTTTCCACCCAAAACCAAGCCTCTCTCACCGAAACCTCAGACCTAAGAAGGTCCACCCGAACACATAAACCACCCGCAAGATATGATGATTATATTTGCTCCACTTCCATAAACCATCAAGACCCTTTTTCCACTATCTTAAGTGCTAGACTTGACCAAGGAAATCCGAGCAATTATGGCAATGGGTTTCTTAACAGCCTCACAGATCTGAAACCAACACATACTCTCCTCTCTTGCTCCCTTAGCCACGATACCAGCATTTTCCTTGACCAAGTCTACAGCTTAGATGAACCACCCAACTACAAATCTGCTAGCAAAGACCTAAGATGGGTCAAGGCTATGACCCAAAAGTTTGTAGCCCTCAAGATCAATAACACTTGGTCCATAGTTGACCTCCCAAAGGGAAAGAGACTAATTAGTTGCAAATGGGTCTACAAAACAAAACTCAAGGCTGATGGCAGCCTTGAAAGATTTAAGGCTAGATTAGTGGTGAGAGGATTCACTCAAAAACATGGTTTAGACTACGAAGAAACTTTCTCCTCTGTTATAAAACTTACCAACATTTGTGCCCTTATCATAGTAGCCATAAAGAAAGGCTGGACCATAGACCAATTGGATGTAAACAATGTCTTCCTTCATGGAGACCTCCATGAAGATGTTTACATGATCATACCCGAGGGGTTAAAAGTCCATGGAGAGAATAAAGTATGTAAATTACATTAATCTCTCTATGGACTTAAGCAGGCCTCCTAACAATGGTATGAAAAGCTCACAAAATTCCTGAAGGCTAGGTTTTCATCAATCTCAAAATGACTATTCCCTATTCATTAAACACAAAGGGAACAGTGTCACTCTCCTAGGGGTCTATGTTGACGACATTCTAGTGGTGGGAAATGATCAAAAGGAGATAAGGTACCTTAAGAAACAACTTAATATGAAATTCAAGATTAAGGATTTGGGTAAGCTAAACTATTTTCTTGGGATGGAATTCCTCCAAACAAATGATGGTATAATTATGACCCAACAGAAATACACAAATCAAATAATCAAAGACTTTGGAATGGAAAAATGTAGAGCTTCTGTCTCTCCTCTTCCTTTGAACCTAAAGCTTTCCAAAGATTCAGGTTTCAAACTAGAGAATCCCACCACCTACAGATGTTTAGTAGGAAAGTTAAAGTTCCTCACAAATACTAGACCCGATATAGCTTTCGCAGTTCAATTCCTTAGTCAATTCCTCCAATCACCAACAACGGATCATCTTAAGGAAGCTTACCATACCCTCTCATACATAAAGGGTACATCAGGTTTCGGGCTTCTTTTCAACAACAAAAATGATTATGACCTCCTAGCCTATTGTGATTCCGATTGGGCTTCTTGCCCAATCACAAGGAAATCAATATCAGGGTACTATATCCTCCTAGGTGGGAGCCCCTTAAGCTGGAAGTCTAAGAAACAAGTCTCAGTTGCCCTATCTTCTACCGAAGCAGAATATAGAGCAATGAGACAAGTGACCAGCGAATTAAGTTGGCTAAGCAGATTGTTGCCCGAAATCGGAGTACAAAACATCACTCCAATCCCTCTAAAGTGCGATAATCTAGCTACTATACATATAGAAAAGAATCCAGTGTCACATGAACGCACAAAACACACAGAATTGGATTGTCATTTTGTGCGTGAAAATTTATAGGAAGGCCTAATACATGTGCAGTATGTGCCCAGCACACACCAGCTCGCCGACGTTATGACCAAAGCGCTACCAAGTAGCACTATCACAATACTTTTAATATTATGGGTTTGCATGAACAAAATGACCATGGCTAACAGGTACATCAAGGCACAAAAGGTACATTTTCAGCATAGCAGCCCCTGCACCTTTTGAGGGGGGGGGGGGTATTGGAGAAATGATGTCCCGGTAGTATTGTACTCTAGGACTTTATACATGTACATTATTAGTTTGTATTAAGGTTATATATGTAATTACATCAAGCCGGGTTTTCTAATAAACCGGCTTGCCCCCTTTTCTAATATAACCCGTCTCCTACCTCTCTATTCTACTCAGCACTGTACACTCTCTCTCAATACAGAGAGTAAGAATTCAAGATCAATGAGAATGTCAATTTCTTTTTCAGTATGAAGTGCCAATCGTAACTTGTCCAAATCTGTTACATTGATGAAACTAAGATGGTAGAAAAACCTCCACCATTCCATGGAGAAACACCTAATACACCTCTGGTGAGGGTTGTAGCCACAACCCTCTAAACATACAAAGAGAAGCCCCCCAGAATGTCCCTTCCCACCAGACAAGTATACCTTCGTGTTGGACCCTTACACAACACTAATAAAGATAAGAAAGAAAGAATAAAGGATGGCGTGAGAGAGATTAAAAGCTAATTATCAATTGGAAGCTAGGAGTTTTCAACAAATTCAAGTCATGGTTGCTGCAGACTTTGTTTTTTTTTATAGAAACTACTCTTTTTTGTTAGAATGTGAAAACATTTTTGTTTGCTTGGTTTTATTGTTTTTAGACTGAACAAATATGTTTGCTGGGTTTTGATTAAAGCATCATTTTGATTAATGTTTTGTGTGATTGTAAAGAAAAATTAAACTTCTGTATATAATATTACTTAATTCTGCAGCCGAATGAAATTTTTGGATCGATGTTTCTTTACAAGTGAATATGCAATTTAATTCTACTGTTGTAACAGGCACTAGTGGAAAAAACATTTTATAACACGGTTGTTTTCCTATATAACACACGGTTAGAGAGCGTGTTATATACTGCGGTCGTATATTCTTTTCAATTTACAACATGGTTGCCAACCATGTTATAAAAACAGTTTTATAACACGATTTTTTACTGATAAACCATGTTATAAAGTGCTTACTGCGCTTCTTTTTTGCGCCAAATTTCTTTTATAACATGGTTCCTCATACAAACCGTGTTATAAAGCCCTTTTATAACACGGTTACTTAAAAAACCATGTTATAAAGCATTTTCCCACGAAAATTAAAGTTGTTTTATAACACGATTTCTCATACAAACCGTGTTATAAAGCCTATTTTTACAACACGGTTAGTTGGTTAACCGTGTTATAAAGCCTTTTCCCGCTAAAATATGAAAGTGTTTTATAACACGGTTATATAAACAACCGTGTTATACATAATTTTTTTTTTAAAAAATCTGTTTCTTTATACTACTTCACAACCTACAATTAACAGTGAATCAAACACATTCAATATGCAGCCACACCAGCTTACAAAAGAGCCACTGAATTCATTTGCCAGATATATACACTTTGTAACATTCACAAAATTCGGCAATCTCTTGTACAAGTACTACAAAAAGAAATTACCACCTACCATACAAGGACATGACTAAGAGCAATCCAAAAGTGTCAATTCTTCACTAATAACGTCCACTTCCTTCTAAGTGTTGCTATCCGTAAGATTGTGAAACCAGTCATACGGCTAATATTTAAAAACAATAGAAATATTAGAACAAGTATATATAATTAATAAGTGTTGAAGAAAGAAACGAATATAATACTGCACTTTACATACCTACCCACTAGAGTTGTGTAATAAAAAACTGTGTAATTAAAAATTGTGCCAATTCTTCTCTCACGGAGTCAAGTTCCTTCATAGTGTAAGTACAACCAACATTGTGAAAGAATTCATATACCTAATATATGAAACAATAGAGATATTAGAACAATATTGATATTAGAACAACAGAGAGTATGATCTCCAAGACCGTCTCCAAATATGTACAATAGATGAGCATATACTAGATAACTGATATAATTTCTTGCAACAGGTTTGATTTGATCACTTGTAGTGCAGTTTTTCAAGTGATAAAATAAATAGATTTGATAGTGATCTAATTGAAAAGCAAGCACATGGGTGGAACATTCACATGAAAGCCAAGGAGCAGCAGCAGATTAAAAAGGTAGCAGCACACTTTATAGTAGCTGCAAAATTAGATGACAAGAGGAAATTCATTGTGACAGTTATCTAGAGAATAGAAGACGCAAACTCATGTGTGAAGTATCGAGCAAAATCGTAAGAGAAAGTTGGATGAATATGGGAAAAAGGTTGGACTTTTACCAATGCTTCAGCCTACTCATAGTACACGTCATTCATGAATTAACAACAACAACAACAGCTTAGATGACTAAACCGTAGGAAATTGCATTATTTAGGAAGTAATAGCAGCAGCAAATGTCTTGCAAGACCTGATAGCTTGTATGGTATCGTATGTTTTAATACTTACTATTAAAAAAGGGGTCTACTTAATTGCAATATTGTTGTTAGTATGATATTTCAAGTGAGATGGTGACTTTGGTAAGGTTAATCAATATTTTCACCTGATTTATTTTCATGGACTTAGTCCATGATTTTATAAAAATATGTATTATGCTTAGATTGTAAATTCAACATTTGGTTAAGTAAATATCATTTTGTGATGGCTCAAAATATTTTATTGTACGTAGTAGCATTTCCTACCAGCTCGGATCAAGGTGTGTATCACCTCCCCAAAAAAAAACTTGCCAGACATTACACACCTCAAATTAGAAAAAGAATAAATAAAACACTATCCCATCTCAATCGTCACTTGTAGAAAATAAGACTAGTTTGTTGCAATTCAAAGTGAACATCAAGTTCTTATCTTTATGTTTTGCATAATTAGTGCCCAAAAACCCCCTACCCATCCCATAAAAGAAGGATAAGCAAGGCAAGAGAAACACAGTTTATTTGAATTCATATCAGTTTTGAAATTGGAAGAAGAATCATACATGCTAGTTCTTTTTGGGCAGAATAACAAAAAAATAGTATTCACAAGTAACAACATTGTAGTCTAGTTGTACAAAAAAAAAACAGTATTCACGAGTAAAACTCATCACAATTAGTGCATCACTTGATACAATCGTTGAGACTATGAGACACAACAAATTGCTACATAAACAAAATACCTTAGCAAAAGTCTTCAAAGTGTGCAATTTAACCGATCATTCACAATAGTTACAACATAATGGAGTGTGCGCTCTTTTGATTTCTCATCACATCTTTATCAACCTAAAATCAGAAGTGCAAATGTTCGGGGTCAAATAGCATGGTATAAAGAAGGGGAGTATATGCTTACACAAGAGGACTTTTCAAGTTTTAAGTAGAAAACGACATTTTTAATTGTATGATTGACTAACAATTGAGGTTGCTGAACATACAAAACAAAAACAAAAGTCTGGAGTATCCGAAATGATTTATCTGTAGCACAACGATATACATATTGTACTTATTCATCATAAACATGTGACATGATTGTTTGCTGCAATTAGATCAAAATTGTTATTATATACTGAAAATCACATGCTGATAGTGCACCTGTGTGCCCCTCCTCTTGCAAATGAAAATATTGAAGATGCAAATAATAGTGGAGATAGAGGTGTGGTGGCAGTTGTGATTAATATACTAGCAGTTGAGTTCGAGGCCACATCAGTAAATTCTAAATGGTCTTAATACCAATTGCTGCACATAAATACTTCTGTGACTCACCCACTTATACGGACAATAACAAGGTGTTCGATTCGCAGGTCATCGCATTACCCAACAACTATATCAAACTAAGAGGAGTGAAATTACATGCGTATACTGATTTCAGTAAATGTGTGGAATTAACCTAATTGGAAACTCAGAATCAAACGTTGGCGTTTGTTGGTGGTGATTTGCAGCCCAGCAGCAGCCGTGGTGTAGCTCACACCTGAACCAGTTTCCGACGCTGAAATACCCCGAACTTAAATATGGTGATTAAATAATTATAATATAGTATTTAAGGGCCTAATAGTGCCTAAGTAATTTTGGTAAAGGAAATAAATCCAAAAGAAATGAGAAAACACTTAAAAAGTGAAAAACGCTAAAATAAGCGTTATATGACCATAGGAGGAATACAACCTCGCCAAGGGTATAAGATGGATTTTCAAGGCTTATTAATGCCTAAATAAGGTACGGGAACAATTCCCGAAGAAAACGGATCCATAACATGAATTAAAACGCTAATAAAGCTTTAGCGCACGTTTTTCAAGAAAACCCGAAAACGTGACTTTGAGTGGTCAAATGAACCCGTAAAAATTATAGTTCATAAAATGACTATAAATAAATATTAATGGAAGCTTAATAACCCGTTAAAAATAGAGAAACAAGAAAAATCCGAAAAACGGGACCGGTTAGTGAATAGTGTTAAAACCGGGTAAATTAATGAGCGTTTTCTATAAAAGACAAAAAACGCCCCAACTGGCATTATACATGTGGCTGGTTTTTACTAAGTTAATATCCCCCCCTCTCACATGATTAGCTAACTATTAAAGAAATCAAAAAGCAAAAGTGGGAAAAGTACAAAAGTAGAAAAACACTCTCTCACCTCTCATTTCTCTCTTCTCTCTCCTTCCCTTTTATTCCCCACCGTATTATTCCCTTCCTCCCTTCCTTTCCTGGCAATTTTGGAGCTTCTTTAACAGCCTCCAATGGCAGCCACCTTCCTCCTCTTATACAAGCTATATTAAAGCTCCAAATGAGAAAAAAGTACATATTCTTCATCCCCTCATCAAGCTCTATCATTCTCTCTTTTAAAATCCCAAAAAGATGAACTTTACCTCCATGGGTTTATCCCATTTGAAGAGAAAATGGCATCATCTTGAAGCTTGGATCCTCTTCTTCCCTCTAAGGTAAAAATTTCAAGGAAAATCTCATCTTTTCCTCATTTTTTTGGCCTTGGCCGATTTTTCCCCACTCTCATGCTTTGTTCTTTCCTTGTTTGAGCTTATTTACAAGCCTTTAATGGTGGTTGGGAGCCCTTCTTTGATTCATGACCAAAAGCCCATCTTAGGGTTCAAGGTAATGTCTCATTTTTGTGCTCTAAGCACCCCTCCTTGTAACCTAGCTTAATTAATAAGTCTAGGAGTAATGTTTAGTGCCTAATTCCTCATTTGAATATTGATTTTTAAGATTGGCAAGTGATTGGCAAACTTGGCTATTTTTGACTAAGAATGAGAGAAGGATGAGATTGGAAAAGAAAAGAAGAAATTGTGAGCTTAAGGTAAGAAAACCTTCTTAATGTTTATTTTACTGCATTAGGATGTTGGGAAAGGGTAAATTAATGAATGAACCCAAAATGTTGTACTAGGAATGTAGTTGGTGGAAGTTTGAGAGAGAACTAGTGAATTGTTGTGTGAAATAAGGGCCTTAGAGCCAAGTAAATTTAATATGCATTGATATTATTTATTGTTGAGTTTTGATTGGAAATTTGTGTGATGGTAGGACCCTTTATGGTTGTGGCTAGTTTAGGATTGATTTTGGTGAGAATTGATGGATTTGGGAATGTGAGGATTGTAGGTAAGTCATGGCAAAATTTGGTAGAACTTATGGTGTTTTAAGAGATGTTATGAGTAAGGAATGACCAAGGGTTAACTTGGTGTTTGGAGAGAAACATATTTGGTTAGTTAACCCCTTAGGAGCTATTTTAGAGGTGATTAAAGTAGTGAGAAAAATCTGTAGCAAAATGGGTTATGAAGACTTTAGAATTTCAAGAAAAAGAGTTAGTGTTTGTAATTTTGAAAATGGAGATTGGACTTGGGTATAGGTAGTGCATTTGTCTAGGATGGAATTGTAATGGTCAATAAGTAGTTTGGTGAATTTGGTAGAAGGTAGTAACCACCAAGAGGAAGTTAGAAATGCACAAGTGTGTAATGTGTAAAAATGCAAGAATGAAAATGTAGAACTTAAGCAAGAATTGAGCAAGGATAGGACCAACGATTTAAGGTGGTTTAAGGAGTGTTTTAAGGTGTTTAAACATGTAGGAAACATGTAAAAAGATTATGGAATGATTAGGGGTGAATTAAGGGTTGATTTGGGGTTGAAAAATTACCTTAGTAGCAGGTTTTAGCAGGGTCCGGGACCTAGCCCTTGTATAAGGTCCCGGACCGCCCTTAAAAATGCCCCGAGAGTAAGCTAGTAGGTTGGTCTGGGACTTAAGTCCAGGACCAAGTCCAGGACTAGGTGTAAAATCAAGCCGAACGTCAAGATAAGTGTTGGTCTGGGACTTAGGGTCTGGACTAAGTCCCGGACCACCCCCAAAATTGTGCTGAAAGTGGTTTTTAGGGTTTAAAACATGGGGGATTGATTGGTAATGGTTTTAGATGTTGTTAAGACCTTTTTTGGTGGTATGTAAAGGTCCTTAGACGTGTAAACAATTGTAGGAAATGAGTGAGAAGTAAGGACATAGTTTGACATGAGTAAAACTAAGTATAACGGGACAATGGGGTAAGTACGGGAGTAGAAATTATTTACGTACCGTATGAACATGGCATTAATAGCAATGTTTGAAACATTATCATAGGATCGAATGTGAGCCGATCAAGGTGAGGTGACACGGTAAAAGTTAAACCAAGGTGTAAGGTATGATTTTCTCATGCCCCGTAAGCTAACCGTGCTACGTTGATTTGTGTGCTTGTATGCCGGCTAATCAAGATAAAAGCATGAAAATGGTTTACTGCATTTGATTGTATGTCTTGTTGTATGATGTATGAGCTAACCCTTCTTGTATGATTGTGTAGCCTAACTTGGTGTGTAGAGGCTTATAGATGAGTCTTGTTGATTAGTGACTCGTAGAAAGAGTCGTGTTGCGAATTAATGAAAATGTGAAAACACACTAAAACTAGCGAACCAAGAAACGATAACGCAAACCTATGAACTCACTAGAATGTGAGTGTGTACGGGATTAGTAAACTCCCGATAACGGTTAGAGAACCGAATCGATTTAATCCACAAAGCAATAAATAGTGGAAGTATATAAGTAACCTCTATTAGAGGAATTGATGATGGTGCAAGACATGAATCTTGAGAAAGGTAAAGTACATTAAGGGATCTCCAAACCCCTTAGAAAAATAGTCGACCCACAATGAGAGGATCTAACTAATGTAAACAATGTCCCGAACATGAGAGTATTTGATACGTTGGGGGAACCCTTAAATCTGAGAATACTAGACATTGCTGATTCCCGAAGCTAGTAGAGGATATCGAGAGAGATACTTCTCGGCTAATCCATGAGATTGTAAGATACTCTGAGAGAGGAGTGTTGGGAATTTGAGTAGTCCGGTAAAAATGGACATTTGAGTATTTGAGGAGCTAAGTGTATAGCTTCGCTTGTATTGTAAGCCCAGTGGCGAGTCTTGTGTATGACTCTGCCCGGAGGTTATGAGTAATAAGTTTTGAGTAATGAGTAAGTACAACTACAGTAATGGGTATTGAGTAATGAGTATGTACAAGTAAAGTAATGAGTATTGAGTAATGAGTATGCACGAATAAAGTAATGAGTATGCACGAGTAAAGTAATGAGTATTGAGTGTGGAGTAAGTACAAGTAATGCAATGAGTATTGAGTAATGAGTAAGTACTAGTAAAGTAACGAGTATTGAGCAAAGCACGAGTAAAGTAATGAGTAAGGTAACGAGAGAAGTAATGAGTGAAGTATGAGTAAAGCAACAAGTAAATAAGAACATGATTGGTGTAAGCCTTATGAACCCGAGCGGGGAGAAAGAGAGCATCCGATTAAACCGGATGAATGAGTAACTAATATGAATGGTCGAGTGACAAATTACTTTCCCTCGTAGGTATTGAATCTTGTGTATGTTTGTAAGTATTGTTGCTTGTGTGTAATGTTGTAGTATTAGTATGTATGTATGCATGAAAATGAACTCCGTGTATTCGACCAAAGTAGTCCGCGTACCCTGGTTAGCACGCGGGGCATGCGAATTTCATATGCAGCAATTTGCTGAGCCCCTAGGGGCAACATTTTTATTTTTCCAGGTACTTGAAGCTGAACACCGTTCGAGAGTAGGACGGGGTTGCTACATAAGCATGGGTAGAAAACTTAGTACATTTGTATTGATTTGTAGATGTTGAATTGTAAGACCAATTGGTTATCAGTGAACTTGAGGAACTTAGATACTCGGTATAGTATTGTATGGATGTTGCATTGTATAAGGATTCAGTTGAATTTGTAATTGTACTAAGATTGGATTAAGGAATTGGGATGTATTGTTTGGTATAGTATACTCGGTATGTTCAAGTTCATCAGACCGATAGTATGTTGTATTTGTAATTGGCCTTGTTAGTCACGTGGGTGACTAACGGCATTGTACACCCACCGTTGAGTATGTAGTATCCGCTGTGAAGGTAAGTAATTGTAAAACAATGACGGTATTAGCGGTAGGGATGTTACAAAAAGTGGTATCAGAGCGAAGTATCGCTCTGATGGTTGAAATACCGAGTTAGGAATTAGAGACTTAGGGCTAAGGGTTGAGTGTTAGCATTTGAGGTACGCTAGATAGGAACTTCCGTGTGAACCGGAAACCTACAACAACCATACCTACCCTCCACGTGCCCCGATATAAAGTTGGGATGAGAACGCTAGAGAGATGGAAAGACGTCTCACACTCGGGTAAAACCCAATCTGGCAGTTGCAGAATAAATCTTGTAAGGAGAAGAACCAGTCATACGGTGGATTCCAGGGACTGGAAACCCCAAAGACGGTTCCTGTTGGAACAACAACAACCGCATCTAATGACCGAAGACCGAAGATCCTAAGCACAGGATAATGAAAATTACGGTACCATGGGGCGGCGTGTTTCGTAGTCGCGAGAACCATGAGTAGCCAGCAAGAAGAAAAGTTCGACCGCGCAATGAAGCGAGGAACATAGAGTAACAAACTCGAGACAAGAGAGTCTACGGATTTGCAGACGTTATAAAGTGAGTGGTTAAACTGGTGTAAAATTAAAAGAAAAGAAATTAAAACTCAAATTAAACGTCGGGCTGCAAACAAATCCCGGTCGCAGTAGTATAGTGAAAATTGTAAGCAACCGGATGTCGAACCGTGGGACTAATGTACATATAATAGTACCTAAGCGTGTCACAGGAGGGGGGATTAATTGACTTGTAAAATAAATAAAAAGAAAGAATAAAATAAACTAAGTTGACAGATAAATAAAATGGAACTCTGGGTCAGGTTAATATAGTCTGCATAATTAAGCTATCTCTACTGGTTTAATAATTTGGCAAGGTTCCTGTAATTATCTTAAGGACTAAGTCATAGCCTCATAAGAACTCGTTCACCTGTAATGCAAGGTTCTAATCAAGGTTCAAGCAAAAGCCTGCGAACGGCAGAGGAGTATTGAGGAATTACATTTGCAACTGAATACTAACTTATTAAATCATAACAAGTTTCCTCCAGTTTTACGTCTTAATTAACCTATCTATTATCACCGGTCTGATCAAAATAGACTTAGGAAAGCAATTTAATAAACTCATGACATTTAAAAAGGTGCGAGATAACCTTTAAAACGTAACCAACTATATATAATTAAAACCAGTAAAAATAATGTATAATTAATACAAACACATAATAACCATTCCCAGAGTATACGTAAACCAGCCTAACATATTAAATAGATAGACAGAGACAAGAGTAATAGAAATCATCCGTAATCACTCGGCTCACTCTGCTATTTTGTATACGTAGGGCTAGAGGTGGATTTTGTGGAATGTAAAATAAATAAAATGGAGAAGGCGGAAGGAGAGAAATGAGATGGTGTGTGGTTTGTGGTCTGCTCGGTCGTGGTTTGTATGGATGGTGGATGATAGCTCGTGGGTTTATATAGAGAAAGGAAGAGGAAGCAGAGAAGATAGACAGACGCGTGAGGCGGTGGAAGAAATGATTGAGCTCATTGATTGCAGGGGACAGGCTCACGCGTGAGAGGGAATTAAGGTAGCGCCGCATGGAGTAGATAGATAAGGCAGTGGACGAGTTGCAGCGGCGAGTTGCAGACAGTCGGTCAGGCAAGTTGCAGACGACGACGGGCGAAGAAGAAACTGGTCGCGACTGATATTTAAGTTGGGACCGCCTGAGGAACCGCCCGGTATTAGGTGGTTGTGCCTTCCTGTTCCGCCTCCAAGACCGCCCGGTAATAGGCGGTACTCTCTGTGGTGTCCGCTTGATAACAAGCGGTTGGAGCTTGGTGGTGTCCGCCAGTTATGGGGCGGTTGCCCCTTATGTGTTGTCCGCCAGTTATCTTGACGTCGCAGAGGCGGTTGCAACCTGTCGTCGTGACTTATTTCTTCCAACTTCGACCGGCTCTAGATTATTCGTTTGGGCTCCGTTTTCTGAGCCGTTTGCGTCTATGTGTTCGTCTCTTCGTCTACTTTACTTCCAGCTTGGTTTTCCTCATGTTAAACCAATAAATTTGTGAGATAAACAATAAAACATAAACTAGAGGAAAACTAACCGAAGTGGAGAAATGAGCAAGAAAAGTGCTAATATTATATATGAAATACACCTATAAATCATGCTCATTTGGACACTTATCACACCCCCACACTTATCTTTTTGCTTGTCCTCAAGCAAAACTACGTACCCAAGTAGGGAATGCTCAATACTAACAAATATTATTATGAAGGGTAGGATAAACATGATCTTTAAACTTTTCGAGGAGTGTGAAAAATTAACCGCTGGTGGCATAGGTGTGCTCAGGGTAAAAATAAAATATAGAGTTTCGGGGTATGATCCAGGGTACTTCAATGTTTCTTTTTAGGTGACTCTGAGAACTTTTACCACGGCCAACTTCTCTCAAGAATGGGCATTGAGGAGAAAACAAAAGGAAGAATAGATTTATGCATTTATTTCACTTTTGCATAAGAGATGAGAAAATTTAGGCATAACGCCTTTTGTATTTAAGAACACTCAACTCTCTTTTGTTGGTTTCCAATGGTGTCTCGTAAGTCCCTTATTATTTTTCTTTTTTTCTTTGTTTTTTTTTTAACAGAAAAGCACCCCTTAGCAATCCCTAAGAGAGAAGACAGAAAGAAACCCTGAGCAAAAAAATCCAACCATTTGCAGACTATTTGGTCACACCGCATATAAAATGCTCCTCAAAAGTAATCAAAATTTTAAAATTTGTACCATTTATCCCACAATTCAAACAGTATTTATTTTTAAAGAGAACAACCTACATAAAAATGGTCCATAATATTTGAATTTGGACAAACGCATGATAAGGAGAGAGATTAAACATTTAAGCACAAAATGTCACCGAAAAGGGCACACTCCCCCACACTTAAATTGAACAATGTCCTCTTTGTTCACCAGAAAAAACAAGGGAAGGTTTCAGAAGACCTTTTCGGTAAGTAGATAAAATAGAGAAAACACAAAGGTCACAAATAAACATTTAAGCACATAAACGCTCCTCTGCAGTTGTTTATTTAAATAAAAGCATAATTTAAGAAACTAGTACTCCCCTGATTTTATTTTTGCTAGCGTTTATAGGAGTTCCCCCACACTTGAGCTTCAGCCTTAAGTAGCGTAGCTTGGTTGCGGTGTCCACATGGATGTGCACCTGCATAAGACACTAGAAGCAACCACACTAATAACGGGGTTAAAAGTTAGCAAAAATAAAATTTAAAGAGAACCTGAAAATTAAAAGAGCAGAAAAGCAAAATAAAATAAAAGTACACCCGGGTTGCCTCCCGGGAAGCTGCCCTTCTTTAACGTCTTTGGCTAGACGCCCTCTTTGTTATCCTGGATCAAAACAAAACGTTACCTCGGCATATAAAATAAGAAAAGTAATACTCCACAAAATCTGATCGTTGAGGAGGTATTGCCGGGAACGTAGTTCTAGCAGAAGACCCGGTGGTGATGATTTTTCTTCCTCAAACTGGAGGATGTAAAAATCCTCCTCTTGTAGGTGAGGCTCACAGAAAGAACGCTGTTTGATATCATCTTTAGAGAAAGTTAATTCTTTGAAGGTGATAGTGGCGTTTTGTTTGGATATCTTGGCGGGAGGTGATGGCAATTCCTTCTCTTCATTTTCTAGGATGTAAGTATCCTCATCTTCTTGATAGAGCACAGAGAAGGATGGAAACTGGCGGTAGGCGACTGTAAAGGGAAGAGAATAACTTACATCCGTAGTGGGGTGTTCTTTCTCATGAATTATTTTGCTCTTTGGTTGCTGTTCTTGTTGAGCGAGTCTCTCCAGGTAGTCCGGTTGATCTTCTAACCAGAGTTGTTCTTGAAATATGAGACAATCCTCATAATCATGAGCTCCCCCACATACGGAGCAGTATAAATACTGAGAGTAACAAAACTCTTCTTCGAACACCTGTTCCATTTCCATTTTTTTTGTGTGTTTTTGTATATAAAACAAAACTACTGAAACAGATTAGAAAATAAAATAATTAGAAACAAACATAATAATAATATAAACAAAATATAAAAGATAATTATTATAAACAACAAACAAAAATAATATAAACAGAATATTCTAATATAACAAGTGAATAATCCGGGGCTTAGGGACTAGAATAAACTAGTCCCCGGCAACGGCGCCATTTTGCAGACGTTATAAAGTGAGTGGTTAAACTGGTGTAAAATTAAAAGAAAAGAAATTAAAACTCAAATTAAACGTCAGGCTGCAAACAAATCCCGGTCGCAGTAGTATAGTGAAAATTGTAAGCAACCGGATGTCGAACCGTGGGACTAATGTACATATAATAGTACCTAAGCGTGTCACAGGAGGGGGGATTAATTGACTTGTAAAATAAATAAAAAGAAAGAATAAAATAAACTAAGTTGACAGATAAATAAAATGGAACTCTGGGTCAGGTTAATATAATCTGCATAATTAAGCTATCTCTACTGGTTTAATAATTTGGCAAGGTTCCTGTAATTATCTTAAGGACTAAGTCATAGCCTCATAAGAACTCGTTCACCTGTAATGCAAGGTTCTAATCAAGGTTCAAGCAAAAGCCTGCGAACGGCAGAGGAGTATTGAGGAATTACATTTGCAACTGAATACTAACTTATTAAATCATAACAAGTTTCCTCCAGTTTTACGTCTTAATTAACCTATCTATTTATCACCGGTCTGATCAAAATAGACTTTGGAAAGCAATTTAATAAACTCATGACATTTATTAAAAAGGTGCGAGATAACCTTTAAAACGTAACAAACTATATATAATTAAAACCAGTAAAAATAATGCATAATTAATACAAACACATAATAACCATTCCCAGAGTATACGTAAACCAGCCTAACATATTAAATAGATAGACAGAGACAAGAGTAATAGAAATCATCCGTAATCACTCCGGCTCACTCTGCTATTTTGTATACGTAGGGCTAGAGGTGGATTTTGTGGAATGTAAAATAAATAAAATGGAGAAGGCGGAAGGAGAGAAATGAGATGGTGTGTGGTTTGGGGTCTGCTCGGTCGTGGATTGTATGGATGGTGGATGATAGCTCGTGGGTTT
This sequence comes from Limonium bicolor, assembly GCA_023374045.1. Taxonomy (NCBI): domain Eukaryota; kingdom Viridiplantae; phylum Streptophyta; class Magnoliopsida; order Caryophyllales; family Plumbaginaceae; genus Limonium; species Limonium bicolor. Next base: position 149,716,212 of record CM041780.1, read on the forward strand.
ATATAGAGAAAGGAAGAGGAAGCAGAGAAGATAGACAGACGCGTGAGGCGGTGGAAGAAATGATTGAGCTCATTGATTGCAGGGGACAGGCTCACGCGTGAGAGGGAATTAAGGTAGCGCCGCATGGAGTAGATAGATAAGGCAGTGGACGAGTTGCAGCGGCGAGTTGCAGACAGTCGGTCAGGCAAGTTGCAGACGACGACGGGCGGAAGAAACTGGTCGCGACTGATATTTAAGTTGGGACCGCCTGAGGAACCGCCCGGTATTAGGCGGTTGTGCCTTCCTGTTCCGCCTCCAAGACCGCCCGGTAATAGGCGGTACTCTCTGTGGTGTCCGCTTGATAACAAGCGGTTGGAGCTTGGTGGTGTCCGCCAGTTATGGGGCGGTTGCCCCTTATGTGTTGTCCGCCAGTTATCTTGACGTCGCAGAGGCGGTTGCAACCTGTCGTCGTGACTTATTTCTTCCAACTTCGACCGGCTCTAGATTATTCGTTTGGGCTCCGTTTTCTGAGCCGTTTGCGTCTATGTGTTTGTCTCTTCGTCTACTTTACTTCCAGCTTGGTTTTCCTCATGTTAAACCAATAAATTTGTGATATAAACAATAAAACATAAACTAGAGGAAAACTAACCGAAGTGGAGAAATGAGCAAGAAAAGTGCTAATATTATATATGAAATACACCTATAAATCATGCTCATTTGGACACTTATCAGGATTGTAATGCTTGATAATACCAACAATGGTATTGTAGACACCAAAAATTCTAACCCATAAAGTAAATTCCAATATAATAAACAAAATAAGAGGGGTCGTCGCCTTTCTTTTTCAAAACGTATTAGCGTGCGTGCTGAAATGAAACCGTCGTTTTATAACCTTTTTCAAAGCATTTCATAAAAACACGATTTTCCGAAAACGAATTTTCAAATGACAATCCAGTTTTAAACCCATCCCTTTTATCTCATTGCCTATTTGCTTACCTATCAGTTTTCTTTTATTTTGTTACTTCTTTATCCTATTTATTGCTACTTTTAATTTTCTTCTAGCATTTACTTTTTTATCATCAACATTTTCATTGTTATTTATATTATTTTATGTGCCCTTACTATTATTATTTTTATTTGCGTACCTCATTTTGTTGTTTATTTGATTAAGCTTACTCATATATTATTTTATTCTATTTCCTGTCCATTCAATCTTATTTTCTGCTATTCATACATATTTAAATCGTTTCCCATTTTGTTATATTCACTTGTATTTTCATCACCATCGTAGTAGTAATATATTTTTTATTTTATGTACATATTTCATTCGTTATATATCTCGCTCTGATTTATGCTACCATTAGATTAACTCTTTTGTTTATTGCATACTTTCTTTTGAAATTGTAGCACTTTTAGAAGAGTCATCCAGCCGAAATTAGAGCTCTTGTATTATTTCTCTCATGTATATATTGAATTCTGTCATAGCTCAAGTGGTTACTGTGTGTGGAGAGGATACTATAGGTCCTGGGTTCGAATTGTGAGATAGATAGGAATATGTTTTTCCTTTTCCTTCTGATTTTTCGAGTCATTAGTTGGGTCCAATTTTTTTTTTTACCAATACCCAAATGAAAACCTAGACCAGTCAAATAAACCCATCTAGACTGTTCTTAAAAAAAAACCCTACTCCTTCTCTTATAAAGGACTTCCAAATAAACCCTATGGGGGAGAGATCCCGATCGGCCTTCTAATCTCGCTCACGCTTTCTTCAATACCCTAACCCTTGAACGGCCTGCATGCGAAACTAAAAAAAAACCCAGAAGAAACTCCTCCTCCTCGCCTTGTTTCTTCATAGTCGCCGAAGCATCTTCCCAGAACCACCACTTTCACCGTATTACTCACCTGCAAACTTCATTTTCGACCTCCTCATCACCAGTTTCTCATCCTCCCGATTCTATCAACGGAGTAAGTCCATTCTTGTTAAGAGAGCAACGATTTTGAACTCGTTTTTTGTTCTCCTTTCGACGTTTTTCTTTCTCGCTTTCGTTCTTTTTTCTTTTTTTTCTTCTTCTTCCTCTACAAACTTCATTCGCCAAATGATTCTAACAAGGAGAATGGCGCGAACGATGGCTTCGTCGGGGGAGTACCCGATGCTTAGTGCCATGATCCATCCCATTTCCCTTTCTTTACTGTCATACTTTGTTTTCGTATTTATGCCTCACGCCTTCGTTTCCTTTTCTAAGAATTATCTTTGCTTGACTGATAAACTAAGAGTGGTGGATCTGAAGATGAGAACTCGGCCTAGCGGGTTTATTCCCAAAGTCTGTACCGACGTTCCTTCTTCCCAGTCCGTGTTTTCATTTTATGGTTTCTTCTTTTTGTTAAATATGTATATGAGAGTATACCGATGAAGTCCAAATCCACCATGGGTTATGGGGTTCAGAAGTCTGTAATGTCAAAGCACCAATTCGGATTTCTGGTCTTTTCGCTCGTTTCCACTCTCCATCTTCTGGTTTCCTGGAGACGTGTTCGATTTGGTTTACTATGTCTACGTTTTCTTTAAATTTCTTAACATGGTGGTTGGTGAAACACCTCTTTACTAATCACTCGTAACATGTGGTTCTGTTTACCAGGAATATATCTTCCCTTGTGTCTTGTTTTCCTCTGTGCTATCGGATTCCTCTTAGCCTAACCCCGAATGAGACTTAACCGGTGATATCATTGTAGCTAGTTTTGTACAGTTAACCTCTTATTATCACCCCTTTACGATTCCCACTCAAAACTCCACTATGGATGACCCTTTCTCTGCATATCCTTAGTTGTTGCTCGAAACTGTCCATCGAGGCTCATCTGCCTCTATGCAAATTACTATCATTGAAGGAATGTAACTTTCAGTAACCTTGTGTAATCGAATAATCTTGTTGGTATGCTGGTTCTTGATTAGACGAGTTTTAATATGAGATGGTCACCCCAGTGAGTTTCAGACCCCACTTGTGAAAGGATAAGCATGTTCATGACAGTCACATTTTACATCTTTACAACCCCCATCCCATTCGGTTATGTCTGCTATTTAACTGGGTTCTGTTTTGTTTGTACTTCTTTTGTTATATGCAGCAGCTCTCTGTCTCCAGGATTGGTATTTGCCCTTAAACTTTTGACCTTTCGAATTATATGCTCTTTGTTTTTGAGATGTGCCTCTAATGAGCTGGTGTTGTTAAGGTGCTATAACTTCATATACATTTGTCTGAGTTGGAAACTTTCAATCTCCATGTTTACTTACTGTCTATTGACTTATCTCGGCCAATATTCTATATTCTTTCTTCAGCTGTAAACTTGATTAAGTTAATCTACTCTCTGGTTCGAATTGTTTCCTGTAGAAAGGAAAATCAGTATTCGTGTTTCTTCTGTTCTGTTTAGAATCTTAATTCAACAGAGGGTCTTTATTCAGTTTATTTCAACCTTTGATGCAACTTGACCGTGTCCTGTCATTTTGGGTTAGGAACCAATAAAAGGGGTAGGTATGTCTGGGACTTCTTATTAAACGAACAACAAAAGCAGGCTGATGGTTAGCGGCAAGAATTTCAGTTAGTCCATTTCATTCGGTCAGTGGTAATAAAAATTCGGTTTGCCCATGCCTTCTCCCTGTATGACTTTGTAACAAAGGAAAAGCTAGGGAAAGATAGTATGATGGATAGAACCAGTTATCATTTTACTTCATGTTTTCTTAGTGGGTGACATTCCAATAATCTTGAACCGGATCGCTATGCTTTGTGTCTAATCATTTTTGTCTGCCATCCTCATTTCGGTCCATACAAAAAGTGAATCTCCTTGGTTTGGTTGGTAGTGTTTATTCACCATGATTGTTTGCTCTCTGGATTTACTTTCTTCATTATACATGACTGTTTCATCTCTATTAAGCCCTATTTATTAGACCTTAGGACCAAGCCTTAGGATAGAGGGTGAGCCCTTGCCAATGGTGAGCCATGGTCCCACCTAGCAAAGGGTGATCCCTAAACCCAAACCACATCTTATTATAATAACATGTATTAATAAAAACACTTTCTCAAAATTCATCTCAATTTGATTCATCATTTCTTCCCAAATTTTCGAAAGCCCATCAGACCCAAAAATCAAAAGCTCAAAACAACTCAAACAATGTCCAATTTTTGACCCAATTCCAAACAAGGCCTAATTTTCCCAATCTCAAATAAGGCCCACAGGCCAATTTAGCCCAAGCCCATTTTGACCCATACTTGCTTTGGCCCAAGCCCATTCACCAGCCCAAACCCATTTTGGACCCAAAGCCTACTCAGCCCACTAAGGCCCAATCTGGTCCAAACCTTGACCAAGGCCTAATCGGGTCCAAACCTTGACCAAGGCCCAATCCGGTCCAAAATTTGACCAAGGCCCAATCCAGTCCAAACCTTGACCAAGGCCCAACTTGGTCCAACTTTTGACCCGGTCCAACTTTGACCAACCCGGACTTCGACCTTGATCCAACTTTGACTCGGACCAACTTTGACCAATCCGAACTTCGACCAGCCCAAGTTTGACCATGACCCAAGCTTTGACCAAGACCCAAACTTTGACCAATTCAACTTTGACCTAACTTTGACCTTGACCGAGCATTGACTTTGACTCAAGTTTGACCAATTCAACTTGGATCAACCTGAACTTTGACCCGACCTGTTTTCCAATCTCGGCCCAAACCCAATTCAATTCAAACCCGTTTCAATTCAGTCCAATTCCACTCGATTCGAACCCAATTTCCACTCATCCAATTCAAACTCAACTTGTAAATTCCATTCAAACTCCAAAAATCCAAAAAAAAATCTCCGTTCTTGAATTTCAAACAATCATTTTATTCAAGCTTCATCAAGTTTTCAAAAAGAAACCATTTTGTGGAATTTTAAAGGAAAGACTCTTCTCACATCACAGAAAACTCTTCTCAAAACGTAGAATGTTCTTCTCACATATACATAAAGTTTTCTCCTAAAAACATTTCTCAAAATCAGTGTTTCTTCATCGAGAATTCTGAACAACTTCAAAGATTTTCTAGCTAACTCAGTTTTCAAATCAAATAAACTGTTTTCGGGGAACATGAATTGTCTAACACTTTCAAAACACTTTCTCCCTGGTTAGACATCACTTGTCTCTCTTCTAAAATAAAAAAATTCGAGGCGGGGCACTGGGGTCGCCACATCCCTTGTCGCAATCTGAATTTCTTTAGGCGGGGCATTAGGGTGACAAACCTCCTCTAATTGTAGCCTAGATTTTTACGAGGCGGGTGCTAGGGATGTGACTGCCTTCCTAGTTGCAGCCGGGATTTCAGAATCGTCTAACTCCCTTCCACTCGATTTCAATGTTTTCGGTTTTTAACGTTTTAAAACCCGGGAGTTAGAGACGTTATTAGGGTTTGACCGAGAGTATCCCATTCATGATACTTCTCTCTAAATCCTATATTCTGACATAAATTTATTGCCCCATCTTTCAAGCCTCGACACTTACCATTCATTAAGTGACGCGCTCGAGGGGTACAAAGGGTGATCCCTCGATCATCCGCCCTTTCACAACAAAATAATTTTCCTCAACCATTTTCAAACTTCAAACCTAAAAACCCGGGATCTCTCCCAAATTCCAATTGCCTCTCACACACTCAAATCATTATCCAAACTCTAAATCACTCCAAACTGAAATCATCTCCCAAATTCGACTCCTCTCTAACTTCTAATGTCTCACAGGCCGAACGCCTCACATACTCGAACATCTCATTTTCCCCATCATTTTAAGATTCAAACGCCTCACCCCGAGCATCTCACAGGCCCTGACATCCCATTACTCCCACTATATGACCATTCTAAATGTCTCATAGACCCGAGTGTCTCACAGACTTACCCCTCAAACCCGAAACTTCTTGAAACTTCAAACATCTCAAAATCCCAAAAACCCTGAACTACGTAAGGTCTGATCTCTAACAAGGAGTTGAGTACGTAGGCAGCCCATCTAGGGTCGACCCGACATTCCAAACAAAAAACCCCCTTCCCCCTCTACGGTGGCTCTCACATCTCTCAAAACGCTCAAACCTTCTTCGGCTCCCACAAACTTCAAACCACCAGACACTAAGTCTGGTCTACTTCGAGCTCAGACTTTTCCCAAATCTTCATTATATACTCATTCGAATTCACTAATTCCTCTTCATGGCGCTAGCTTGGCAGAAAAGCTCGCCTCATCCACTCTCTTTCTCTCTTCCCATCTTAATCATATTCTTGGATTTTAAATGAATTTCTAACAAGGTTTTGAAAGAAGACAATCCTTATAATTGGAGACCGAGGTTTCCTCGGGCACCAATCCGAAGTCGTGGTCGTTGCCACTTCTAAGGGGTGTAACCCAGTGCGAACCCACAATAGAATCTCTGATATGATCAGATAAGTCCTATCCATAGACAACAATCAGAGTCAATTAACGGTTCTTAGAACCCTTTTCCTCCCTTCCTAGTATCATAGGTCAAACTAGGTGGCGACTAGTCAATTCCGCCCTTAGGGCATAAGTCCACGTGGAGCCCATTGAGAGCGGGTGTAGTGCTCACTAGCATTCCCCTTATGCTTTCTGGGAAAGACGGACGATTTAGTAGGTATTTGAGGGATGCCAGAATAACGAGTTTTCACCCTCCACAAATGGCAATTTAGGATCTAGGCTTTTCAGTCAAGAACCATATTTAGATAGACCCCCCCTCATACCGAAAAATCACCCTCCACAGATGGCGACTTTGCTGGGGAAATTGATTAAGTTTTTCTCAAACTCAAGGAAGACTGAACTCCATTCAAAATTGTCGGGACTTCCCCACTTCTTTCAAACCCTTCAAGAGATTATTTTCAAAGCCTTTAGGATTATTCTACTCCACACTTAGAGTGTGTACCTGATGAGGACAGTTAGGACTTGATAGATCCTCAACAAACGTTACAACAATTGGGTTAATAATTAGCTCACGATTAGAAAGAGACACTTAGGATTGAATGAAGCTAACTTCCCTTTAGGTTAATAAACAACCAATTTGGAATCACTTTCAAGATAAAACTCTTAGCAAATAGGGTGATATTGACTTCATCGCTTTTATATTTATGTTGTGATTGCGGGGTGCATTGAGTGGGTAGCTTAGGCCATGCATTCCTCTGTGTCGCCCGATTTATCCACGAGTCGCGGGATCCCCAACCGGTCCACGGTTGATTCCCCATGAGCTGGGTCATTCATATGAATGGCTAAACCCACGGGGCAAGATGGTCATCGACCTACGCCCTGCAGGCTCATGATCCAGAAATACCTTCCATTATCCGAGTCTAAGCCAGCATATAGTGAACCATGAGCCTTCAGTGTCCAGCTGCCTGGGTCCGGTGTCTAGGACGGGTTTTATGGGCAGTCACCCCTTTGTATGCCGTCTGTCTGACCACCCTTTGCCTTACCCCGAAGATTGCATGGGCTCAGTTCTCAAGGTGTCCTCTGCACCACGGGTGTCTCTAAAGCCCAATGTCACGATACACGTCCATAGAGGATCCCGTATTTACCGGATTCCCATACATGGCACAACGCAGTCAGTGAATAATTTGGACTTTAGACACACCCGACCGTGCAGATGATGAGAGACATGTTTCCATGCAATACTTCCTCGAGTTTCCCAAAAAGTGAGCGTGTTGTCGGATCATCACTGACCGTGGTGTATGTTGCCTTATTACTTCAGGTATCCTGACCTTTTGAACTTACTCACTCGATGCGGGGCCTTCTTTATAACATGCCCCGCAAAGGGCATAGCAGAGAAAACCCCCGAGAGATGATAGTGAAGGGACGACGGTTCCCCCGGTGAGACGGAGTCATAATTGACCTAGAAAGTGATTATCCCAACATTAACACTTACAGCTCCACATCAGACATAACCACGATTTACTTTATGCTATAAATGTGTGCAAACCGTTTTTTCCAAGCCAATCAGTTTTTAAACGTTCGGAATTCTCATTTGTGTGTCTCTTAAAGCTTTCTTACGAGCTCGTTTAATTTAGAATCTCACCTAAATTTCACTCATATACTTTTGCGGTTTTAAACCTGCCACTTCATCTTTTAAATGTTATTTCCAAAACAATTTTCAAAAATAGATTTCGAAAAACCTACTTTGTACAAACGAATTTCAAACAGCATTTTTCACCAACATTATTTCAAAATAGTTTTCGAAAAAGTTTTCAAAGTTGAGTTTCACAAACATATTTCAAAATAAATGATTTAGTCCCCATGTTGTGACCCACTATTTTTGAAGCTCAACCCACCTTCAAGAGCAGTAGTCATTACTGTGGAGCGTACTAATCATTTCGTGCTTTCACAAAACTGGTGGATTTTCACATAATATTTTGTGCTCGAACATTCACTTTTCCTTTCACAAAAATATCCCTCAGTCTCCTCCATCGGAGCAAGTGGAGCGCATGAAGATCGACAACACAAATCGAGCATAAATTAGAGTTGTACCAGTCCGAGTCAAGCGACATAGAGGCTAGCAACGACGGTTTGAGTTCAAACTATTAAAATCAGAGGAACACCAGACCCGTTTTGTTTGATCACAGCACTGCTTCGCTGCAAAAGCCTGAAAATGAGCCAGCAGTCGGTCAAGAGCCTGAAGACAAGCGAGCAACCGATCAATAGCCTGAAGATGAGCGAGCAGCCGGTCAAGAATCCAAAGACGAGCGAGCAGCCGACCAGGAGGCCGAACGTGAGTAGTCATTCAGAAGCCCGAAGACGGACCAGAGGAGTTTAGAAGAAGTTTAGCTCAAAATTCCCCATTTTAATGACTTTTTAGGATTGATGATGTATAGGATTTTCCCCGATGATTCTTTTCTCTCTCGTCTATTTCTAAATAGATTAGGTGTATAGGTTTATACAACCCCTTTGAATTTATTTAGATAAATGTGTATAGAGTTCCCTTACTCCCTATTTTATTTGCGAATGACCGAGCGTCAAAGTTTATATTGAGAAAATCCACCACTTTGAAAACACGCGTTTTTAAAATTGTTTTCTAAAACTTGGTTTCTTTTGGCATGCACGTATAATAAATAGAACGAATAAGGAACGACCCCTCATAGTTATATGTCATTCATCAACTTTGCTTTATGAGGTGAAAATTCACAGTATCTACAGGAGGTATTCCCTAAAATAAACAACACCAACAAATGCAACGGGCACAAAGCAAAACACATGCATTGCATTCATGACAAAAAAAAAAAGAAAAGGTCACTTGCACTCCCGGTCAGTTCAAATCCATTAATCATTCACGAGTCCTGTCCACCTCAAACATTTGCACAATCATGTGTTCCATTCTAACCTTGCCACATACTAGCTTTCTTCCCGATATCTCAACCTCCAAAGCCCAATCCTCAGAGGGACATAAAAGAAAACCGAGAAGTTCAAACCCCTCCCAATCAGAATCATCATGCGCGCCAGTGAAAAAATGTGTCATATCGTAGGGCCACCATCCGGGAGTTGTCACTCCCTAAAAGTTCAAAACTCTTGAGCCAATAACCAGTTGAACATCATTCCAAAACAAATTCTCTCACATCACACCACACCCTACAGCTATACCACCTACAGGGCCAACGATGACGGGATGAGCTTCATGAATCGCGAGCTGGATTCGACTCAAGCGAGACTAGTCATAACCTTACCACTCATGCATTGCATCCAAAAACACAAAAAACAAACACAAAAAAATGATCACAAAAAACAAAGTCAGCATTGCCGTTTTCACCACCACTTCATGCATCTTAGATATAGTTATTCCATATTACCACTATATAATGCATTGTAGATAGTCACATTTGCATACTCTCGTATCGAAACGACATCTTTGGGAAAAATCTTGATTGATTGTTTGAACAGAGTGCTTGAATCACTAAACTCTCGACCCGTTGATGAATACATGGGTCTAATCAAAATGAGCACCACAAACAAAGCGAGTAGTGTGTGAAGAGCAGTATTTTCTCTTGGATTTCAAATGAGGGTATTGGACAATCCACTAAGCGATGAGGGAAGATAGAGTGAGTCCATAGAGGTAAAACCATGACTGACATGTGCATTCCTTCATCACATGGAGAGGCACAATACATAGTGAGATCAATGTCGATAAACAGGATACGAACTGCGATTCATGCAAAGATCCAAGAATAGTAAGAAAACAATCATTGACTAATCAGAATGACGAGGCACTTAGGATCAAAATCTCCACAAGGCCAAAAAGCTTTGATTTTCCCAAACATAACTCCTTAGTGAGCCCCGCTGAGCCTTTCAGGAAAAACTTTTTCTATAAAAAACAAACTCCACAACATGCCACTCCACATATACATACTTACCCTTGCAATAGAGGATCTCGAAGGAGCCGGAGCCACGGCCTCTCCCCCACCATCTTTCACAAAAAGAACACCAAAAATGTTCAAAGAAATCAGTGAGTCAATGCAACTTTAGAGTCAAACTCCAAAAAGAACATAAAAAATGTTCAAGAAGATCAATAAGTCAATGCAACTTTGAAGCTGAAAGCCAAAATACAAAGCAAAGAATTCTTGAGAAAGTCGATAATCCTATGCAATTCCAAAAGCAAAACACAAAGAAGAAGATCACACACTGAAAAAGGAAGGAGAAGAAAGTGAAAACCGTACACCAAAAGAGGCAAGAATGAGGAAGCCAAATCCAAAGGACCAATGATGTCCCGTAGAAATCAATAAAAGGTTATCAAAAACCCGTCTAATCATTCCACCCATGACAAAGGCGAAACACGCCCTCTATTGCACAAAATCTTCACAATTCCCAAATAAATCCACAGTCCCGTGTGACATACATCATACCCTTTAGCCCCGTTACAACCCAATAAAGAACTCTGACTCGTTAGTTGGTGAGCATTAACTGAATGTACCGGATCTAAAACATGAATCATAAGCTTGTACTTGTTATCAACATGTCCCATCATACCAAAGGGACCATGAGCGAATGAGTATGACCTTACCCCGCGAGGTCTTCTGAGTGCGAGTGAATCTCCAATTTGAGCACCAAATCATAAACAGCCTACCCCACTGCAGGTGAGGAATTTGTAAGGGTCGGAAAGTCCGGAACCTCAAAAAGAAATACTTAGGAAAATACTGCTCTAAGCATTGAGAGTATCATTACACCATTAGCACACACGACAATACTCACGAGAGATTGACCCACATCCCTCCATGAGAGGAAAGTGATTCACACATTCGAGCTAAACAATCACTCAAGATCAAACCAAAGATGTCTTATATTCGTAAACCTCATAGTAATAGAGATAGAACTGTACCTTCTCTCCAAAAACTGCATATGCATTTTGCATCTCTTCTAGCATTTAGTATTTACATGCATTATAACCACTTCATTTTCAACATCCGACTAGTAAGAACTCTACCTAGTCTCCCTGAAAGTCGACTTCAGTTGCAGTTGTTGAAGCATAACTTTTGATCAAAAGATGTCAACTAGAGTCATCCTAGGCTATCTTCGAGCTACATCGAACCAAACTAAAGCCATCTGAAGCCACACGGAGACTATTCTGGAGCCATCCACTGTCATACTCGAGCCTCATTGGTGCCTCTCCCAAACCCAAGCTAGAGCCATACAGGAGCCATCATCCGACATTGAAACCATCCTTGGAACTACACGGGGGTCATCCCAAAAGTCTGAGAACAATACGGGAGCCACCTCAAATCCATGTCGAAGCTATTTCGTCATCAGGGCCTTGCCTGCAGAATTTCGAACTACGTATGGTCTGATCTCAATACGAAATTGAGTACGTAGGCAGCCCGTCCAGGGTGCGACCACCTCACAGGCAAAAGTTCCCCTTTGTTCCTCACTCACCAAATACAGCCACCTCGTAGCCCTTCCCGGAGCCATCCCGAGCTATCCTGGAGCCATCATGAGAGGACCCTGAAGTCATAACCGGAAAGAAGCCATCCATCCATGGCCAAAAAGTTATCAACCACAACAAAAAATATCTACCACATCAAAATACGTCAAACACAACACAATCCACCAATCACATCAGCCCACCATTCGACTCAAAATCCAAAACAAATCGAAACCCACCAACCATCCCGAAAATCTCAATCCAAATTGAAACCCACCAACTATCCCAGAGTTGTTGCTCACAATGGGGTCATGAATCATGTCGGAGCCATCCGACCACACTGGAGCCACCCGACCGCACCGGAGCCATCCGATCATACTGGAGCCCTCGGATCATATCGAAGCCATCCAATCATATCAAAACTATAGAGTTCCCAAAATCACTCATTCACAAAAAAAAACCATCCACTCAAAGACCAATCACAAAATCACAACTACCAAAAACTCAGGAGCCATACCGGAGCCATCTCGAAACTTTGGAGCCAAGAGTTCTGTCAAATCTTGAAACTATAGTGCATATCGGGCGAAACTGTCGAAACAAAACCAAAACACAAGTCCCACACTAACGAAGTCAAGAGTCACATCAACAAAAAATAGTCAACTATCACATCCCTCATGAAGGATCAAACGGCCCAACTAAAAGGCATCCAATCCCGAACCAATCCACAATCAAAATCATCCCTCAAATCAACCACCCAAAGCAGCGAGTTTCGTACAACTCCATCAAAGTATTATAGGCTTGTCATAAGTCCTATAGCTAGATATCAAGAGGTCTAGTTGAGGCATTCCTAAGTCCTCGTACTCTCAATCACATTCTAGGCCCGTCATAAGCCCTAGAACTGGATATCAAGAGGTCCAGTTAAGGCACTCCTATGCCCTCGTGCACCTTAAACCAAATCAGGTTGTTAGTATTATAGGCTCGTCATAAGTCCTATAGCTAGATATCAAGAGGTCTAGTTGAGGCACTCCTAAGTCCTCGTACTCTCAATCGCATTCTAGGCCCGTCATAAGCCCTAGGACTGGATATCAAGAGGTCCAGTTGAGGCACTCTAAAGCCCTCGTGCACCTTAAACCAAATCGGGTTGTTAGTATTATAGGCTCGTCATAAGTCATATAGCTAGATATCAAGAGGTCTAGTTGAGGCACTCCTAAGTCCTCGTACTCTCAATCGCATTCTAGACCCGTCATAAGCCCTAGGACTGGATATCAAGAGGTCCAGTTGAGGCACTCCTAAGCCCTCGTGCACCTTAAACCAAATCGGGTTGTTAGTATTATAGGCTCGTCATAAGTCCTATAGCTAGATATCAAGAGGTCTAGTTGAGGCACTCCTAAGTCCTCGTACTCTCAATCGCATTCTAGGCCCGTCATAAGCCCTAGGACTGGACATCAAGAGGTCCAGTTGAGGCACTCCTAAGCCCTCGTGCACCTTAAACCAAATCAGGTTGTTAGTATTATAGGCCCGTCATAAGTCCTATAGCTAGATATCAAGAGGTCTAGTTGAGGCACTCCTAAGTCCTAGTACTCTCAATCGCATTCTAGGCCCGTCATAAGCCCTAGGACTGGATATCAAGAGGTCCAATTGAGGCACTCCTAAGCCCTCGTGCACCTTTAACCAAATCGGGTTGTTAGTATTATAGGCTCGTCATAAGTCCTATAGCTAGATATCAAGAGGTCGAGTTGAGGCACTCCTAAGTCCTCGTACTCTCAATCGCATTCTAGGCCCGCCATAAGCCCTAGGACTGGATATCAAGAGGTCCAGTTGAGGCACTCCTAAGCCCTCGTGCACCTTAAACCAAATCAGGTTGTTAGTATTATAGGCTCGTCATAAGTCCTATAGCTAGATATCAAGAGGTCTAGTTGAGGCGCTCCTGAGTCCTCGTACTTTCAATCGCATTCTAGGCCCGTCATTAGCCCTAGGACTGGATATCAAGAGGTCCAGTTGAGGCACTCCTAAGCCCTCGTGCACCCTAAACAACCCTATTATTAGTATTCTAGGCTCGTCCTAAGTCCTAGGGTTAGATATCAAGAGATCTAACTGAGGCTCATCATAAGTCCTCATACTTTCAATCATCTTCATACACTCACGGTCGCATCCCAATGCACTACTAAACCGCAGTGAGAATTTTTGACGCCCCGTCAACCTTGATCCAATTCTGCAAGGGCTTGCTGAATTGAATCAAGGGGAGCCATCTATAGACATCAAAAATTCTCACCCATAAAGCAAATTCCAATATAATAAACAAAATAAGAGGGGTTGTCGCCTTTCTTTTTCAAAACGTATTAGCGTGTGTGCTGAAATGAAACCGTCATTTTATAACCTTTTTCAAAGCATTTCATAAAAACACGATTTTCCGAAAATGAATTTTCAAATGACAATCCGGTTTTAAACCCATCCCTTTTATCGCATTGCCTATTTGCTTACCTATCAATTTTCTTTTATTTTGTTACTTCTTTATCCTATTTATTGCAACTTTTAATTTTCTTCTAGCATTTACTTTTTTTATCATCAACATTTTCATTGTTATTTGTATCATTTTATGTGCCCTTACTATTATTATTTTTATTTACGTACCTCATTTTGTTGCTTATTTGATTAAGCTTACTCAGATATTATTTTATTCTATTTCCTGTCCATTCAATCTTATTTTTCGATATTCGTACATATTTAAATCGTTTCCCATTTTGTTATATTCACTTGTATTTTTATCACCATCGTAGTAGTACTATTTTTTTTATTTTATGTACATATTTCATTCGTTATATATCTCGGTGTGATTTATGCTACCATTAGATTAACTCTTTTGTTTATTGCATACTTTCTTTTGAAATTGTAGCACTTTTAGAAGAGTCATCCAGCCGAAATTAGAGCTCTTGTATTATTTCTCTCATGTATATATTGAATTCTGTCATAGCTCAAGTGGTTATTGTGTGTGGAGAGGATACTATAGGTCCCGGGTTCGAATTGTGAGATAGACAGGAATATGTTTTTCCTTTTCCTTCCGATTTTTTGAGTCATTAGTTGGGTCCGATTTTTTTTACCAATACCCAAATGAAAACCCTGACCCAGTCAAATAAACCCATCTAGACTGTTCTTAAAAAAAACCTAGTCCTTCTCTTATAAAGGACTTCCAAATAAACCCTATGCGGGAGAGATCCCGATCGGCCTTCTAATCTCGCTCACGCTTTCTTCAATACCCCAACCCTTGAACGGCCTGCATGCGAAACTAAATAAAAAACCCAGAAGAAACTCCTCCTCGCCTTGTTTCTTCATAGTCGCCGAAGCATCTTCCCAGAACCACCACTTTCACTGTATTACTCACCTGCAAACTTCATTTTCGACCTCCTCATCACCAGTTTCTTATCCTCCCGATTCTATCAACGGAGTAAGTCCATTCCTGTTAAGAGAGCAACGATTTGAACTCGTTTTTTGTTCTCCTTTCGACGTTTTTCTTTCTCGCTTTTGTTCTTTTTCCTTTTTTTTCTTCTTCTTCCTCTACAAACTTCATTCGCCAAATGATTCCGACAAGGAGAATGGCGTGAACGATGGCTTCATCGGGGGAGTACCCGATGCTTAGTGCCATGATCCATCCCATTTCTCTTTCTTTACTGTCATACTTTGTTTTTCGTATTTATGCCTCACGCCTTCGTTTCCTTTTCTGAGAATCATCTTTGCTTGACTGATAAACTAAGAGTGGTGGATCTGAAGATGAGAACATGGCCTAGCACGTTTATTCCCGAAGTTTGTACCGACGTTCCTTCTTCCCAGTCCCCGTTTTCGTTTTATGGTTTCTTCTTTTTGTTAAATATGTATATGAGAGTATACCGATGAAGTCCAAATCCACCATGGTTTATGGGGTTCGGAAGTCTGTAATGTCAAAGCACCAATTCAGATTTCTGGTCTTTTCGCTCATTTCCACTCTCCATCTTCTAGTTTCCTGGAGACGTGTTCGATTTGGTTTACTTTGTCTTCGTTTTCTTTAAATTTCTTAACATGGTGGTTGGTGAAACACCTCTTTACTAATCACTCGTAACATGTGGTTCTGTTTACCAGGAATATATCTTCCCTTGTGTCTTGTTTTCCTGTGTGCTATCGGATTCCTCTTATCCTAACCCCGAATGAGACTTAACCGGTGATATCATTGTAGCTAGTTTTGAACAGTTAACCTCTTATTATCACCCCTTTACGATTCCTACTCAAAACTCCACTCTGGATGACCCTTTCTCTGCATATCCTTAGTTGTTGCTCGAAACTGTCCATCGAGGCTCATCTGCCTCTATGCAAATTACTGTCATTGAAGGAATGTAACTTTCAGTAACCTTGTGTAATCGAATAATCTTGTTGATATGCTGGTTCTTGAGACAGGTTTTAATATGAGATGGTCCCCCAGTGAGTTTCAGACCCACTTGTGAAAGGATAAGCATGTTCATGACAGTCACATTTTACATCTTTACAACCCCCATCCTATTCGGTTATGTCTGCTATTTAACTGGGTTCTTTTGTTTGTACTTCTTTTGTTACATGCAGGAACTCTCTGTCTCCAGGATTGGTATTTGCCCTTAAACTTTTGACCTTTCGAATTATATGCTCTTTGTTTTTGAGATGTGCCTCTAATGAGCTGGTGTTGTTAAGGTGCTATAACTTCATATCCATTTGTCTGAGTTGGAAACTTACAATCTCCATGTTTACTTACTGTCTATTGACTTATCTCGGCCAATATTCTATATTCTTCCTCCAGCTGTAAACTTGATTAAGTTAATCTACTCTCTGGTTTGAACTGTTTCCTGTAGAAAGGAAAATCAGTATTAGTGTTTCTTCTATTCTGTTTAGAATCTTAATTCAACGGAGGGTCTTTATTCAGTTTATTTCAACCTTTGATGCAACTTGACTGTGTCCTGTCATTTTGGGTTAGGAACCAATAAAAGGGGTAGGTATGTCCGGGACTTCTTATTAAACGAACAACAAAAGCAGGCTGATGGTTAGCGGCAAGAGTTTCAGTTAGTCCATTTCATTCGGTCAGTGGTAATGAAAATTCGGTTTGCCCATGCCTCCTCCCTGTATGACTTTGTAACAAAGGAAAAGCTAGGGAAAGATAGTATGATGGATAGAACCAGTTATCATTTTACTTCATGTTTTCTTAGTGGGTGACATTCCAATAATCTTGAATCGGATCGCTATGCTTTGTGTCTAATCATTTTTGTCTGCCATCCTCATTTCGGTCCATACAAAAAGTGAATCTCCTTGGTTTGGTTGGTAGTGTTTATTCACCATGATTGTTTGCTCTTTGGATTTACTTTCTTCATTATACATGATTGTTTCATCTCTATTAAGCCCTAGTTATTAGACCTTAGGACCAAGCCTTATGATAGAGGGTGAGCCCTAACCAATGGTGAGCCATGGTCTCACCTAGCAAAGGGTGATCCCTAAACCCAAACCACATCTTATTATAATAACAAGTATTAATAAAAACACTTTCTCAAAATTCATCTCAATTTGATTCATCATTTCTTCCCAAATTTTCGAAAGCCCATCAGACCCAAAAGTCAAAAGCTCAAAACAACTCAAACAAGGTCCAATTTTTGACCCAATTCCAAACAAGGCCTAATTTTCCCAATCTCAAATAAGGCCCATAGGCCAATTTAGCCCAAGCCCATTTTGACCCATACTTGCTTTGGCCCAAGCCCATTTCAGCCCAAACCCATTTTGGACCCAAAGCCTACTCAGCCCACTAAGGCCCAATCCGGTCCAAACCTTGACCAAAGCCCAATCGGGTCCAAACCTTGACCAAGGCCCAATCCGGTCCAAAACTTGATTAAGGCCCAATCCAGTCCAAACCTTGACCAAGGCCCAACTTGGTCCAACTTTTGACCCGGTCCAACTTTGACCAACCTGGACTTCGACCTTGATCCAACTTTGACTCGGACCAACTTTGACCAATCTGAACTTCGACCAGCCCAAGTTTGACCATGACCCAAGCTTTGACCAAGACCCAAACTTTGACCAATTCAACTTTGACCCAAACTTTGACCAATTCTACTTTGACCTAACTTTGACCTCGAACGAGCATTGACTTTGACTCAAGTTTGACCAATTCAACTTGGAACAACCTGAACTTTGACCCGACCTGTTTTCCAATCTCGGCCCAAACCCAATTCAATTCAAACCCGTTTCAATTCTGTCCAATTCCACTCGATTCGAACCCAATATCCACTCATCCAATTCAAACTTAACTTGTAAATTCCATTCAAACTCCAAAAATCCAAAAAAAAATCTCCTTTCTTGAATTTCAAACAATCATTTTATTCAAACTTCATCAAGTTTTCAAAAAGAAACCATTTTGTGGAATTTTAAAGGAAAGTCTCTTCTCACATCACAGAAAACTCTTCTCAAAACGTAGAAAATTCTTCTCACATATACATAAAGTTTTCTCCTAAAAACATTTCTCAAAATCAGTGTTTCTTCATCGAGAATTCTGAACAACTTTAAAGATTTTCTAGCTAACTCAGTTTTCAAATCAAATAAACTGTTTTCGGGGAACATGAATTGTCTAACACTTTTAAAACACTTTCTCCCTGGTTAGACATCACTTGTCTCTCTTCTAAAATAAAAAAATCTGAGGCGGGGCACTGGGGTCGCCACATCCCTTGTCGCATTCTGGATTTCTTTAGGCGGGGCATTAGAGTGACAAACCTCCTCTAATTGCAGCCTAGATTTTTACGAGGCGGGGTGCTAGGGATGTGACTACCTTCCTAGTTGTAGCCGGGATTTCAGAATCGTCTAACTCCCTTCCACTCGATTTCAATGTTTTCGGTTTTTAACGTTTTAAAACCCGGGAGTTAGAGACGTTATTAGGGTTTGACCGAGAGTATCCCATTCATGATACTTCTCTCTAAATCCTATATTTCGACATAAATTTATTGCCCCATCTTTCGAGCCTCGGCACTTACCATTCATTAAGTGTCACGCTCGAGGGGGTACATAGGGTGATCCCTCGGATCATCCGCCCTTTCACAACAAAATAATTTTCCTCAACCATTTTAAAACTTCAAACCTAAAAAACCCGGGATCTCTCCCAAATTTCAATTGTCTCTCACACACTCAAATCATTATCCAAACTCTAAATCACTCCAAACTGAAATCATCTCCCAAATTCGACTCCTCTCTAACTTCTAATGTCTCACAGGCCGAACGCCACACAGACTCGAACATCTCATTTTCCCCATCATATTAAGATTGAAACACCTCACAGACCCGAGCGTCTCACAGGCCCTGACATCCCATTACTCCCACTATATGACCATTCTAAATGTCTCATAGACCCGAGTGTCTCACAGACTTACCCCTCAAACCTGAAACTTCAAACATCTCAAAATCTTCAAAAGCCCTGAACTACGTAAGGTCTGATCTTAACAAGGAGTTGAGTACAGAGGCAGCCCATCTAGGGTGCGACCCCATTCCAAACAAAAAACCCCCTTCCCCCTCTACAGTGGCTCTCACATCTCTCAAAACGCTCAAACCTTCTTCGGCTCCCACAAACTTCAAACCACCAGACACTAAGTCTTGTCTATTCATTCGAGCTCAGACTTTTCCCAAATCTTCATTATATACTCATTCGAATTCACCAATTCCTCTTCATGGCGCTAGCTTGGAAGAAACGCTCACCTCATCCACTCTCTTTCTCTCTTCCCGTCTTAATCTTATCCTTGGCTTTTAAATGAATCTCTCTAACAAGGTTTTGAAAGAAGACAATCCTGATAATTGGAGACCGAGGTTTCCTCGGGCACCAATCCGAAGTCGTGGTCGTTGCCACTTCTAAGGGGTGTAACCCAGTGCGAACCCACAATAGAATCTCTGATATGATCAGATAAGTCCTATCCATAGACAACAATCAGAGTCAATTAACAGTTCTTATAACCCTTTTCCTCCCTTCCTAGTATCATAGGTCAAACTAGGTGGTGACTCTAGTCAATTCCGCCCTTAGGGCATAAATCCATGTGGAGCCCATTGAGAGCGGGTGTAGTGCTCAGTAGCATTCCCCTTATGCTTTCTGGGAAAGACGGACGATTTAGTAGGTATTTGAGGGATGCCAAGAATAACGGGTTTTCACCCTCCACGTAATGGCATTTTCGGATCTAGGCTTTTCAGTCAAGAACCATATTTAGATAGACCCCCCTCATACCGAAAAATCACCCTCCACGGGTATACAAACCGACTAAGGAATTAATCGAGGTTAGATTAACGCCAAACCTACGCGCCAAGAGGCCGTAATAGCCGAACGACGTAGTTCAGATAACTGTGAAAGTATTCATAGAACATACACCTATAGGACTACAACGTGGTTCCTATGTATAAGTCAAGTCTCGATAACCGTAGTGAAGGTGTGAGACACCCTGATTAATGACAATCTTGTCAAGAACACTGAGAAACAACTCAGAAGGTTGATCACCAAGGTCAAAAGATCAAAGGAAGATCTAATAATTCCACCAAATTTGGATGGAAACGATACTGTAACCGGTATACGTTAACCGAAAAACAACCTACCCGCGCACTTGCCCAGGGCAAGTGCAGTAGAGGCAAGACACTTGGAAGACTTTTAACAACCCACAAGTACTTACTAAAGTACCGTTATGACGAATGGAGCAAATATAGGATCACCAATCCTAAGGACTTGAAGAAGGAATCCTTAGAAAGGCCTAACGGCCCAACCACCATATTAAGAATATACCAATCAGCGAGAAGCTAAACTTGGTCAAGACCTCAGACATGACAACACCAGGAAACTTTCTTTCAAACCCCAAAATTTTCTTTAAAACCCAAACATTTCTTTTAAACCTCAGATTTTTAAAACCAAATCGAAGGAATTATGGTAAGTATCATAGAATGATACAAGAGGAGTAGACAATAGAATACTTCACCTAGGCATGTGACAAGCACTACGAGTGTACCCAATACGGGATGTGGGACGACCGCACTCCGAAGGAGCTTGCGGGCCTGACAGACCCTTTTGTGAGTTAGTCAGGTAAGTGGTAACGTACCAATAAGGTACCTCACGTATGTATACAAGTGGTGTACGAAACACGGGAAGTAGTCAACTCCGTTCTACGGACAATGAAGCAAATTCAAACCGAAACAGTTAGGCACCTCGAACAATAGAAGGAACTTAGATTAGCTTACAAGTTAAGGGAGTTAAGAACTTACTTCAAGAGGATGATTAAGAGTTAGGAAGTGCGAGAAGCACGAGCACTTGAGTAAAGACATTAGATATGTCTCAAGAATGCCTTGAAGTAAATACGGGATGGCTGGGACGAATACCCAGTCTAAACCCGGTAAGGCAAGTGCCTAACATGAACACGCCAATGTGCAATGGACAAGATAAAAATATCCAGAGCGATCATCTAAGGTACCGGAGGATACCATTCACCACCGGAGAGGATATCAAACCAGTTATAAACATAAGGAAAAACATCAATGGTCTACCCTAAAAACGGGAGACGTTCTAACCCTCAATGGGATAACTCGGATCCAGAACCGCAAGGTAGGATAACAGACTGGACATACTCATAAATATCAGCCAGATGTAATGGCATAATAAACAACACCCAGGAGCAATCCATAAAGGGTATCAAGTCAACACAGTTGAACGAAATGTCGTGATAAGAACACCAGAATTGGAACGAACACTTGGTTAGAACACCGAAGGGATCCCACTTGACTGGGGATACCCTAAATTAATAAATGGTACCGATCAATACCAAGACACTTAAAAGGTCTCCAATAAACGGAAGTGTGATGCGATGATTTTATCATGGAGCCCAGTACCACCTCCAACTCAGTGATGGTATATGGAGAAGTAACCATTTGGGAACAGCCTAAGATGAGCGGAGCTCGAGGCAACGTGGCTAGTAAGCCATGAACCTACTACAATACGTAGATCCAACGGTTGCAAAACCTAATGAGAGTCATAAGGAGAATTGCCGATAATGGCACAAGTAGATTATTTAATGAATAACGAGCAAGGATACCCTCGTTAATGTGAGGCCGCGAGTGCGGTGAACACATAGAGTCTGAAGAAGAGGATGCCATCAGTGAACGTCTGAAAATATATCTCTTTCAGAACTACTAATGTAGTGAAGCTTGAGCATGCAATTATTGCCAAGCAATATGAAATAAGCTTTGGAAGCGATTATTGGAAACCGGTGAGTAATCGGTTAAGAAGAAATACCGTATGTGGAAATGTGAAGTGGAAAACCAATAACGCTCAAGGAGCACAGGAACACAAGTATAGTATATTCAGTAAACAGCCAAATGAATGGCGAGCCATTATATAAATGGTGGAAACACATGAGCGGATGCCATGGAAACCAAGGTCGTAAGCAAATACGAACATGGTGTGCAGTAAGTGACCAATGTACCTCAGTAATCATACAATGCTATGGAGTTGTTAAATACGAGATGGCAGGAAGACCGGGCAACAAGCCAGGAATCTGCACCAAGTGATGAAGTACCTCACAAAGGAAGCAATGTTCATTCCTATTGCAATCGCATAAGAGATTTACTGCCAAGGGTTTACGCCTCTGCACTCTGTAGGACTGAGTGTTTTGGTATTGCACTTGTGCAGTTAATGATCTAGTGGGATAGCTAGGAATATAGAAAATGCCAATTGTGGTAAATCCTTCCTTTCACCAACAAACATGGCACAAGCCAGTTAAGCGGAAGCTTTGAAATGAACCGGGCAGCCTAAGGCTAAAGAAGAAAGAGGTGAATCCCATTGGGAATAAAAACGGAAGGAAACCTATGAATACTTAGAGAACCGATGCATAGAAATGCAAGGTCGTACAAGTAAAAGAACACGTGCACAGAACCGGTTAAGTGGGCATAATTCATAAACAACTTACAATAGAGGAAGCACTACATGCTAAGTAGTGGCTCAACCTCAACCGACAATGGGTCGAGGATCAAGTGAATGATCACTATAATACACAACAGTATGTACAATAGATCTCCAAAGAACTAGAGAGGAAATATGAAATTCATTGAGTTCGCGTACGGTAAAAGAATACCACGCTTGATGGATAAACCTCGCTCCCAAGATAAAGGGATAAAAGGGTGATGTATAACATACTAGAATAACGAGAAGGGCGAACTAATCCTAAGTATCAAGGTCGCGCAACAGAAGCTAGTGGGCCCAGAATTCTAAATTTTAAATATAACTAGTGAATGAATGGCTAATCATCAATGCCTTGAAGCCTCTAAGGCTGGAACCGAACCCGGTTTAGAGTTAAATAAACTCCGATGAAAATTTTTGGTGCAGGGACTAAACCAGTAAATTGGTTGAGACCCTTTGACCAAAGAACATTGTATAATAGGCCGCATGGAAGCTGAACCACTCCATGACGGCTGAATGCCTTCGACCAATCTCCAATGTTGACACATGGTAGATTACATGGGCATAATCCCTTTTAAGGGGGGTAGAGCGAAAACTGCGAAGTATATGTTTTACGTGATACGGGCATAAACTACATTGCACATAGCGTAAAGGAATTTGTTTTAATGATTGGTACTTATGTTACATAAACATTTGTACCCACTCATTGTGTAAATTTTGGTAATAGTATGAGAAATGAGTACATTTGGGAGATTTGATGGGTATAAATCGGTATGAAACCGATGTATTTGGCGAGTATAAATCGGTATGAAACCGATGTTGAACCTGGTGGGAATTGAGTCCCCTAGGTGACCCGATTTGATTTTATTTGTAAACAATTGGATGATAGGAAACTAATCGAAAATTATACTTTTGAATTTCTTAAGTATAGTAGTTGGAGATAATGTAGTAATAATTGATGAGACGATTAGTAAGTGAGTAAATGAATTCCAGAAATTGGAAAATGTATGTGGGTGATTATGAGTAGAAAGATAAAAAGATAGAAAATGAAATTATGTTTGACTATTTGATTGTGTGAATTGAGGTGGGAGGTGGAACTTGATTTGCTAGTGATCAAGGGAAACTGAACACAAATTGGAGTGGATTGATAGTTCAACACCGATGTCGATCACATCGGGGGTGAAGGACTCTTGAAGCTCCCTATAAGTGGTCACGAGTAATAACGCTAGTAATAGGTATAATTATCACAAATTGGAACTTGGAGTTGTATGAAGTTTTCAAAATGAATTCCCAAAAATAATTTGGTACAATGATTTTCTTCAAACTTGAGAATGAGGATCGGTTTTGAAACCGCTCCCACGGGCGCTAGTGGATCTTCCCATGGCTAGGCGCCGGTATCGGGTCGAAACCAGGGTGGTGAAGCTAGTTGTGAGCGGTGGAAGTGATGATTAGTTTTGAAACCACTACAACGGACGAGCAACGGTACTAATTGACCGGTAGGACGTTTGTAGTGTGTGTTTTGTATTTTTCCTAGGGCACTGGGACAGCGTAGTCCTGAAGTAAGTATGAGTAAAAGTGCCTAAGGATCTCTATATACGCAAATGAATTTGATCAGAACCAAAGGACCATAGGACCAGAAAGCGTAAGTGACAATGTCATGACGGCCGTGAACCAGAAAGCGTAAGTGTTCAAACGTGACCGGTACCTGAGGGATCACTTGACATGGGAGAGGAAGGTACCTTCTTTATCTGCGGATGGTCCCCATTGAGAGTTTGGAAACGGATATTTTTGATTGCTATGCATTCAGTGACATATTGTTTGGATGTGTGGTATACATCGAGATAGACATTTGGAGTCTATCAGGTTATATAGAGGTTATAACCTTAGCATAGATTACCTATGTGAGTAACAATATTAGATTCACCAACTTTGAGGGCAAAGTTCTTTAAGGGGGGTAGATTGAAATACCCCGAACTTAAATATGGTGATTAAATAATTCTAATATAGTATTTAAGGGCCTAATAGTGCCTAAGTAATTTTGGTAAAGGAAATAAATCCTAAAGAAATGAGAAAACGCTTAAAAAGTGAAAAACACTAAAATGAGCGTTATGTGACCATAGGAGGAATACAACCTCGCCAAGGGTATAAGATGGATTTTCAAGGCTTAGTAATGCCTAAATAAGGCACGGGAACAATTCCCAAAGAAAACAGATCCATACAATGAATTAAAACGCTAATAAAGCTTTAGTGCACGTTTTTCGAGAAAACCCGAAAACGTGACTTTGAGTGGTCAAATGAACCCGTAAAAATTATAGTTCATCAAATGACTATAAATAAGTATTAATGGAAGCTTAAGAACCATTAAAAATAGAGAAACGAGAAAAATCCGAAAAACAGGCCCGGTTAGTGAATAGTGCTAAAACCGGGTAAATTAACGAGCGTTTTCTATAAAAGACAAAAAACGCCCCATATGGCATTATACATGTGGCCGGTTTTTAATAAGTTGATCAGCCCCCCTTCTAACATGACTGGCTAACTAATAAAGAAATCAAAAAGCAAAAGTGGGAAAAAGTACCAAAGTAGAAAAGCACTCTCTCACCTCTCATTTCTCTCTTCTCTCTCCTTCCCTTTTCTTCCCCACCGTATTCTTCCCTTCCTCCCTTCCTTTCCTGGTGATTTTGGAGCTTCTTCAACAGCCTCCAATGGCAGCCACCTTCCTCCTCTTATACAAGCAATATTAAAGCTCCAAATGAGAAAAAAGTACATATTCTTCATCCCCTCATCAAGCTCTATCATTCTCTCTTTTTAAAATCCCAAAAGGATGAACTTCACCTCCATAGGTTTAGCCCATTTGAAGAGAAAATGGCATCATCTCGAAGCTTGGAGCCTCTTCTTCCCTCTAAGGTAAAAATTTCAAGGAAAATCTCATCTTTTCCTCATTTTTTTGGCCTTGGCCGATTTTTCCTCACTCTCATGCTTTGTTATTTCCTTGTTTGAGCTTCTTTACAAGCCTTCAATGGTGGTTAGGAGCCCCTCTTTGATTCATGACCAAAAGCTCATCTTAGGGTTTAAGGTAATTTCTCATTTTTGTGCTCTAAGCACCCCTCCTTGTAACCTAGCATAATTAATAAGTCTAGGAGTAATGTTTAGTGCCTAATTCCTCATTTGAATATTGATTTTTGAGGTTGGCAAGTGATTGGCCAACTTGGCCGATTTTGACTAAGAATGAGAGAAGAAGGATATTGGAAAAGAAAAGAAGAAATTATGAGCTTAAGGTAAGAAAACCTTATTAATGCTAATTTTACTGCATTAGGATGTTGGGAAAGGGTAAATTAATGAATGAACCCAAAATGTTGTACTAGGAATGTAGTTGGTGGAAGTTTGAGAGAGAACTTGTGAATTATTGTGTGAAATAAGGGCTTTAGAGCCAAGTAAATTTAATATGCATTGATATTGTTGATTGTTGAGTTGTGATTGGAAATTTGTGTGCTGGTAGGACCCTTTATGGGTGTGGCTAGTTTAGGATTGATTTTGATGAGAATGGATGGATTTAGGAATGTGAGGATTGTAGGTAAGTCATGGCAAAATTTTGGTAGAACTTATGGTGTTTTAAGAGATGTTATGAGTAAGGAATGACCAAGAGTTAACTTGGTGTTTGGAGAGAAACCAATTTGGTTAGTTAACCCCTTAGGAGCTATTTAGAGGTGAGTAAGTAGTGAGAAAAATCTGTAGCAAAATGGGTTGTGAAGACCTTAGAATTTCAAGAAAAAGAGTTAGTGTTTGTAATCTTGAAAATGGAGATTGGACTTGGGTATAGGTAGTGCATTTGTCTAGAATGGAATTGTAATGGTCAATAAGTAGTTTGGTGAAGTTGGTAGAAAGTAGTAACCACCAAGAGGAAGTTAGAAATGCACGAGTGTGTAAAGTGTAAAAATGTAAGAATGAAAATGTAGAACTTAAGCAAGAATTGAGCAAGGATTGGACCAACGATTTAAGGTGGTTTAAGGAGTGTTTTAAGGTGTTTAAACATGTAGGAAACATGTGGAAAGATTATGGAATGATTAGGGTGAATTAAGGGTTGATTTGGGGTTGAAAAATTACCTTAGTAGCAAGTTTTAGCAAGGTCCGGGACCTAGCCCTTGTATAAGGTCCCGGACCGCCCTTAAAAATGCCCTGAGAGTAAGCTAGTAGGTTGGTCCGGGACTTAAGTCTAGGACCAGGTGTAAAATCAGGCCAAAAGTCAAGATAAGTGTTGGTCCGGGACTTATGGTCCGAACCAAGTCCCGGACCACCCCTAAAATTGTGCCGAAAGTGGTTTTTAGGGTTTAAAACATGGGGGATTGATTGGTAATGGTTTTAGATGTTGTTAAGACCTTGTTTGGTGGTATGTAAAGGTCCTAAGAAGTGTAAACAATTGTAGGAAATGAGTGAGAAGTAAGGACATAGTTTGACATGAGTAAAACTAAGTATAACGGGACAAAGGGGTAAGTACGGGAGTAGTAATTATTTATGTACCGTATGAACATGGAATTAATAGCAAAGTTTGAAACATTATCAGAGGATCGAATGTGAGCCGAGCACGGTGAGGCGACACGGTAAAAGTTAAACCAAGGTGTTTGGTATGATTTTCTCATGCCCCGTATGCAAACCATGCTACATTGATTTGTGTGCTTGTATGCCGGCTAATCAAGATAAAAGCATGAAAATGGTTTACTGCATTTGATTGTATGTCTTGCTGTATGATGTATGAGCTAACCCTTTCTTGAATGATTGCGTAGCCTAACTTGGTGTGTAGACCGGCTCATAGATGAGTCTTGTTAATTAGTGACTCGTAGAAAGAGTCATGTTGCGAATTAATGAAAACGTGAAAACACACTAAAGCTAGCGAACCAAGAAACGATAACGCAAACCTATGAACTCACTAGAATGTGAGTGAGTGTACGGGATTAGTAAACTCTCGATAACGGTTAGAGAACCGAATCGATTTAATCCACCAAGCAATAAATAGTGGAAGTATATAAGTAACCTCTATTAGAGGAATTGATGATGGTGCAAGACATGAATCTTGAGAAAGGTAAAGTACAGTAAGGGATCTCCAAACCCCTTAGAAAAATAGTCAACCCACAATGAGAGGATCTGACTAATGTAAACAATGTCCTGAACATGAGAGTATTTGATACGTTGGGGGAACCCTTAAAACTAAGAATACTAGACATTGGTGATTCCCAAAGCTAGTAGAGGATATCGAGAGAGATACTTCTCGGCTAATCCATGAGATTGTAAGATACTCCGAGAGAGGAGTGTTGGGAATTTGAGTAGTCCGGTAAAAATGGACATTTGAGTATTTTAGGAGCTAATTGTATAGCTCTACTTGTATTGTAAGCCCGGTGGCGAGTCTTGTGTATGACTCTACCCGGAGGTTATGAGTAATGAGTATTGAGTAATGAGTAAGTATGACTACATTAATGGGTATTGAGTAATGAATATGTACGAGTAAAGTAATGAGTATTGAGTAATGAGTATGTACAAATAAAGTAATGAGTATGCACGAGTAATGCAATGAGTATTGAGTAATGAGTAAGTACTAGCACTAGTAGAAAAAATGTTTTTAATGACGGCGTTTAAACCACGGTTAAATGGAAAACCGTGGTTTAAAGTTTATAAACCACGGTTTTAAAAGAAACCGTCGTTTAAGGTGCATACCAGAGCGCATATACCACGGTTTTTCTGGAACCGTCGTATATAGGTTAGTTATATACCACGGTTTTCAGGGCAACCGTGGTATATAGTACATGCCGGAGTGAATATACCACGGTTCTTGGAGAACCGTCGTATATAGGGTTTCTATATACCACGGTTTTGTCAAAACCGTCGTTTTTAGTCGTGGTCAAAAAACTTTAAATGACGGTTCCTTGTTAGAACCGTGGTATATAGTCTAAGCGGGAATTCAAATTTTCACGGAAAATTAACGCGGCTCTTTCTCTTTCTCTTATTATATATATTTTCTCCTCACTCTTTTAAAACCTACACTGTCGAACAAGGATGCTCTGCACCTCTGTAATTTTTGCAAACCTAACCGGCGAACAAGGACATGCTCTGCGCCTCTGTAATTTTTGTAAAGCGCCGGCGAACAATGACATGCTCTGCGCCTCTTGTTTTTCACGGTAATTTTTGCAACCCACACTAGCAAACAATGACATGCTCTGCGCCTCTTGTTTTTCACGGTAATTTTGTGCAACCCTAATAGGCGCTTCGCCCTCTCTCATTCTCTTTCACGGTAATTTTGCAACCTACCGACGAACAAGGAACATAATGTAACTTCACTCATTATTTAGCAACCCTAATACACAAACAAGTAACATACATGTTCTGGCCTGTTCATTCTCTTCTGTTTGCGCTCTTTGTTGAGAAATTACATCGAAGGCGGCGGCACTGGGAAAAAAATCGCAGACTATAAACCACGGTTCTACATATAATTGTGGTTTATTGTTGATTTCTATAGACTTTATACCACGGTTTTAAGTAAAACCGTCATTTATAATGCACTATATACCACGGTTCAGACTCACAACCGTGGTATAAAGTCAGTGAATGTTCGCGGGAGAAGGGGTCTTAAACGACGGTTTCGACAAACCGTGGTTTTTTTGCTCACTTTAAACCACGGTTATGAACCGTCGTTTATCTCAATTTGTGAATATACGACGCGAGCATAAACCACGGTTCCTAACCGTGGTATATAGGCAAAATAACCGTGGTTAAAAACATTTTTTCCACTAGTGTAGTAAAGTAACGAGTATTGAGCAAAGCACGAGTAAAGTAATGAGTAAGGTAACGAGCGAAGTAATGAGTGAAGTATGAGTAAAGCAACAAGTAAGTAAGAACATGATTGGTGTAAGCCTTATGAACCCGAGCGGGGAGAAAGAGAGCATCCGATTAAACCGGATGAATGAGTAACTAATATGAATGGTCAACTGACACATTACCTTCCCTCGTAGGTATTGAATCTTGTGTAAGTATTGTTGCTTGTGTGTAATGTTGTAGTATTGTATGTATGTATGCATGAAAATGAACTCCATGTATTCGACCAAAGTAGTTGGCGTACCCCGGTTAGCACGCGGGGTATGCGAATTTCATATGCAGCAATTTGCTGAGCCCCTAGGGGCACCGTTTTTATTTTTCCAGGTACTTGAAGCTGAACACCGTTCGAGAGTATGACGGGGTTGCTACATAAGCATGGGTAGAAAACTTATTACATTTGTATTGATTTGTAGATGTTGAATTGTAAGACCAATTGGTTATCAGTGAACTTGAGGAACTTAGATACTCGGTATAGTATTGTATGGATGTTGCATTGTATAAGGATTCAGTTGAAGTTGTAATTGTACTAAGATTGGATTAAGGAATTGGGATGTATTGTTTGGTATAGTATACTCGGTATGTTCAAGTTCATCAGACCGATAGTATGTTGTATTTGTAATTGGCCTTGTTAGTTACATGGGTGACTAACGGCATTGTACACCCACCGTTGAGTATGTAGTATCCGCTGCGAATGTAAGTAATTGTAAAATAATGACGGTATTAGCGGTAGGGGTGTTACAGACGCAATTTGAGGGTCTGATCAACCACGATGCTGGACGAGAAACCGAACGACGATGTTGGTGGCGGCGGTCGCAGCGACGTCGGAGGAGAATGTGGATGGCGGTGATGCCGCAAAATTGGTGCAATTGTGGTGGCGGATTTGAAGAAGTCGGGATTGGAAACAGTAATACAAAGTAGACCTTTTTGTCCGTAAGTGTATATTTTTACATAAGTATATATACATACATAGTCATATAGACTTTGTCACTATATGATATTTAATGTAATTGACCTTTAAGTATTAATAGCCTTTGGCATTTATATTCTCACTTTATTTATGAGTTGGTCAACTTGACCCTCTTTTGTCAATTCGGTTGACTTAGTCAAAGTATTCAAGTCAACATTATTATATATACATACATTGTAACACCCCTACTAACTCGGCTCCTAATTATCGCATAATCATCGTACTTAAACAATTTAAACCGCAACGGTAATAACAGACTGTCATACTAGCGGTGTTACCATCACCACTCGCCCATACGAGTGACAACGCGTTACATGATAATCAACATACGAAACGTATTCCCGCAGTGACCACAAGAGATATAGACCAGTTTTAGATATAACAAAAGTAAATACAACATAATTCGTCTCGTACAATAGTCCGTACACGTGAGCATCTAAACGAATGTACACCTCGGTTAACAAAACCTTAGTCCAAAATTAACAACCGTATCAGTTCGTGCCAAAGTCTATACCAAAAGTGTCGCTAAACAACAGTCGCGCCCCGCGTCGACAACCAGCTAGCCTCCTGAAAATGAACATGGTTGTGGTATGGAATCAGCCCCTACTGAGTATGTCATCACATGCCCTATCATGCCCCCTCAAACCCCTCAATTAATTGGTCGAGAGCATGAGATTCATTTACATGCAATACCGTTTTAACAATTAAACTGTAAAACAATTAATAGTAATAACCATACAATAACACAACCATTCACATGCGTTTCATACAACACATAACCACATGGCATAACCAATGAACAACAAGGCGAAACAACGAGGATTAATAACAAATATAGATTCCCATCTTTGGCATACAAGCCCAAATAATGTTCGTGTAACGCCCCTACCGCTAATCCCGTCATTACCGTCTAATCTCCTCGTACTTACATACTTACGCAGCGGATACTTTCTTACACAGCGGAGGGTGATACAATGTCGTTAGCCACCCACGTGACTAATAAGGCCTACTTCCATTACAGCATCGGTCTGATGGACCGGAATACCAGAGAACTAAACAAATACAATCCATACTTCATTTACAAACTGAGTACTACAATTCTCCATTCAATACATTGTTCAATCCTTACCTTACAATATACCGAGTATCCTAAGTACAATACCAAAGTTCAACATTTCCCACATGTCTATGCATACTCCTTAGGAGTCATCATATTACCCATTCCTCACAATTCTACATACTTTTCCAAATACAAAAAGGGTGTACCGCTTGGTACACATATACTTCAAAGGGCTACAAGCCTTATACAATTCTTTACTATCCGCGAGTTATCCCTAGCTAACTAAGCATAGCAGCCAGTCCCTTACAACGACCATAACAGCTTCAGGTACCTGTAAAATAAAAACAGTGCCCCAAGGGGCTCAGCAAAACGCTGCATATAAACTTCGCATATACCGCGTGCTAACTAGGGTACGCCGACTAATTGGTCGACTGTACATGGAGTTCGTTTTATACATGTACACATGCTATTACATACACAATACATTCATGCAAGGTACATACTTAAAATTACAATACATACAGCTGAAGGCATTACACAAGCCAAACAGTACAATGATACAATCCATACTACATTCTCTGTTAGCCGAATTACCCCTCCAGGTTAGAATGGAGGTTCTTTACTCTTTTACTCGGTACCATACTGCTTACGCATTCATACTCATACCATACTTACTTACTTACTCATTACTTACTTACTTACTTACTTACTTATACTCATGTTAAGTCGGTATGACCTCCGGGCAGGGACTACGATATCCCACCACCGGGCTTTAGGGTGGCCCACTAATCCAGGATGCTACCCGTTTAAGGGGTTTGGTCCATAGAAAAGATTCAAGCCAGGATTTGGATCCAACCTCGTGTGTCTCCTCCTCCTCACGCATGGCCGAAACTATATCGGACTTCTACTCATTCCAATTTACCAATTTCTTATGTTAGATTGGTTAGCTTGCTAGGAATCAGTTAGAAGACCACTTACCATATCACATGGCCAATACCATACACATCAAGCACACACACTTCATTCTCATACATACATTTCATGAATTATACAAACTAGAGTTTAAGATAAACATTCAACAATGAACAATCTCATATAAGCACAAGTAAGCGCAATAAATCCGATTCGTGCGTTTTATCTTATTTAGGTGGTCAAGTAGCACACAAACACACAAATCAGAGTAGCCAAGGTAGCATACAGGGCATGAGAAGTTCATACCATTCACAGTTGTACTCGAAACCGACTTTCCTTCGGTGTTCACAATTCGAGTCCTATAACATACATGGAGTTGTATGGTTAATGACTTGTTATTTATTTAACTCTTTATTCCATTACTATTCCCTAGGTATACTTACTAGTTCTTACAAGTCACAAGTGGTTATGAAATCCATTTCGTACTTTAAGTTTACTTTCTTACTTACGTGCATATCCTCTTATTATTCTTACCCAATAATAGTATACTCCTATATATATATATATATATACATATGATTACTCTAATTTTTTTTTGTATGACTCGACCGACCTTACCCAGGGTCGGACCCAAGGTCGGTCGAAGTCAGTGAGTTACAACGCTGGGAAAATTCAGACCCGAACGACCTTGCAAGTCCGGTCCCAAGGTCGGTCCAAGTCAATGTGTTCTGGGTTCGAGATTCTGGACTCGACCGACCTTGCAAGGTAGGTCCCAAGGTCGGTCGAAGTTAGTGACTTCTGGTTACTCATTTTTACGACTCGACCGACCTTGGCAAGTCCGGTTCCAAGGTCGGTCGAAGTCAATAGATTTCCGCCTTTGTAAATCTGGGCTTGACCGACCCTGCCAAGGGCGGTCCCAAGGTCGGTCCAGTCCAGTGGTTTCTTTTTTATTTCTGTTTTCAGTTCTTCCTTTACCTAATACTCCCCCGATCCTCCTACAAGTAATCTAACATGCTTTAATACTAATTAGATCCTTTAAACATGTCTAAATCCATTACTAACTCGTTACTTCTTTCCATACCAATCCACACACATTATTTCCTAAATTTTCATTTCAGCACTTACATTATTTCTTCCTAGTCTAGTTTTGCTACAGATTTTGATTCTTACTTCCTTCATACATAGTTTCCTCTCCTAATGTTGTTTCCAAGGTTTACAATTCATTATCTCACTTTCTTAATCTACCCACAACTTAGCTCCATTTAAAATCTGTTTCAAAGTGTTTTTCCACTTGCTTCTAGCTCTTAAGTGTTCTAGTTTCCGGGATAAAATTTGACATGGTCTCCCCTAAATTTTTACATTCTCACCACATGTTTTATTCACACAATGCTTCCCATATCACCTGTTTGTAAACAACACTAATACACAATTCTCCACGACAATTACTAGACATTAAACACCCATTTAATTCCTGCACTCCATATCTACTTCCATATAGGTTTATACAAGTTTTTAAGTGTCTTTTGAAGCTTTAAAACAGTTGGGTTCTCTTCCACATTATACTACTATTGACACCATTTTCAATACTCATTTCAAGCTACAAAATCTATTACACAATGCATTACAAAGGCTACACGAGGTGAGTGTAATTTACCTTGTTTCCTTTCTAGTTTTTCCTCCTTTCTTCTTTCTTCTTTCCTTCATCCTTCCTTTCCTTCCCTTTCCTCTCTTCCCACTGGTTATGGAAACTCGAATCTCTAAAGCTACAGCCCATTGATATACACCACCATTTCAATTACAAAATAACCCTTAATTCATCTTAGAGCTTTAAGGTATATTTTAGGGTTTAGAAAATGCATTACCTTGCAAGTATGTAGGAGTGTTGGATAGCACTAAGAGCAAGATTTCCACTCTCCAAGAGAATCCAAAATCGGCTGGGCAAACAAGGAATAGAAGTTCAAGACTTGGAAATCTCTAATTTACAAATAAGAGCTAAAAATGCTAGTTTTTCGAATTCCTTTTTACCTTAGACCAACAAGGTGAAGAAGAGGCTTCTAATGGTGGTCTTCATCTTCAAAAGCAAGAACACCCATGGAGATGAAGTTGGGTATTTTCGAATTTGGAAAGGAGGGAAATGTTCTCCTTGGTGAGAGGATTACAATGGTACCAATTTTGTAATTTTTGGTGGAGGTTTGGGTGCTCAACAAGAGGAGAGAAGTGGGTGGCTGGTTTGGCTCCTCAAAATCGCCATTGTAGGCAGCTTGGAGAAGCAGAGAAATTAGAGAGGGAGGAGTGTTACGTGAGAGAGTGAGGGAAATGAGGGGGAGTAGGAGAGAGAGGGTAAAAAGCAACTTTTACCTTTTTTATTTACTTTTGTCTTTTGTAAATAAGGGGGAATTAAGAGTGTGAGAGGGGGAGTACAAATCGGCTCACACACTGCACACACTCACATTTTGATTTCTATTTTCAATAGTGGACACACTAGTTTAGTTTATTTACACTCTCACCCCACAACTTCCTGTTTTTTTTACAGTTTTTACTATTTTCTCGTTTAATATATTT
This sequence comes from Limonium bicolor, assembly GCA_023374045.1. NCBI lineage: Eukaryota > Viridiplantae > Streptophyta > Magnoliopsida > Caryophyllales > Plumbaginaceae > Limonium > Limonium bicolor. Next base: position 149,751,370 of record CM041780.1, read on the forward strand.
TATTGGTTCTAAACCTTCGTTAATGCTTATTAATGACTATTTGGTTGACCAAAATGGTTACGAGTCTATTTAACCCGCTTAAAGTCGCATTTTCCCGGTTTCCTCGAAAAACGCGCTTTGAGGTTCGTTTGTGGTTTTAATCCATTTTATGGATCCGTTTTCTTTGGGAATTGTTTCTACATATTATTTAGGCATAAATAAGCCTTAGGAATCCACCTAGGATTCTAGTCGAGGTCACATAATTCCTATGGTTATATAACACTCATTTTTACATCTTTCGCTTTTTAAGCGGTTTCTCTTTTCTTTTGGTTTTATTTCTTCACCAATATTCCTTAGGCACAATTAGGCCCTTAAGTACATATTAGGATAATTTTAATCACTATAATTTAGTTCGGGGTATTTCAGTTCGCCTAATCTACAAGCTAATATAGCTGTTAGTAATTATTCAGTCATACCTAATGACAACGTCTCGATAGAACGACACGTCTCTATATGTTACCCCTATAATGACGGGTCACCCACGACAGTAGCCACTCCAGCGGTAGAGTCTCCGACCAATGAACCGTTCTAGTTCACGGGAATTTCTTTTAATACTTACGGACCCATACGCGGACATCCTAGTATCGTTTTTGTGATCACAGCGCGCACCAAGAGCCACATCCTCCTGGATTTGTTCATTTATACCATCACATCGCATTACCAATTTTCAAACACAGCAGACTAAAGTCGTTAGTCCAATCCTAAGTATATCAACTCGGGATCCAGTGTTAGATACGAGAGCGGCGTTAGAAAAGGGCCAATGCTCCGTATTCATGTCTCGGATAATATATATCTTATTATCCTAATGCTACAACGTTTTTCTTACGTTCCTTATATTACACATATAAGATAGCATCATAGCCGCTAGTTCGTTTTATATATAGGTTTATATATACGAACCAATAATGTTATCGCAAAAACAGTAAATATAAAGCAGCTTAAATATACAGTTCATGCATATTTATTCACACATTCAGACATTCAATCTTATCACAGAATTCACAGAAGTCTGAACTGAGGAAGTCCTCAGAGACAATCAAGGACACGTAACAACATACCGTGCACCGTGAATATAGGACCGTGGAGTATGAATCAAACTATATCCGATGCTCCTCGAGACGTCTCTAACAATCTAATAATACGTATCACAACACGTATTAATTACCCACGCAAATATAATAATACACGGTACCCCATACCGTCGCTAACCCCTCCCGGTTTATTCCCCGTCATTTAATAACTAGTGTTTCTCAGGTTAACTCGGGATTAATTTACGTTACATGCATGGTTACGTCGTAGTATATTAATATACTTAAACCTATACGTTCATTATCGCATGTATATTGTTATACACTTGCATATTATATAGTTGAAACTATATTGCGTGTATAATCTTGACCATATATTATACATCCTACCTTAGTATTTATTTTTCTAAGGTAATTAGTTTATCCAAGTGTAATATGTTGTATAACTCATATTTAAAATACTTTGAATTATATAACTCATTATTTCATGTACACACATAACATTAGAATTTCCTTAACTAATGTTTATAATTCTTTTCTCCTTATCTTAGATCATCTCACTTATGATATTATATGGTTATTGAACCATATCATATTTCTCACTCCATAACATATATTTATTTATATATATGTATTATGGGACCATTTATTATATGGTAAGTCTTTATAATATATTCATTCTTCCTTAATGAATATTTCTTATATTTTAAATGTTACAACCCTTATAACATTATAAACCATATTATAAACTTTCATTTCAAAATACTCATATTACCGAACAGCCCCTTTTTATCTCTTTTATTTACAAAAACCACCACATTATTTATATACTGTTACCTTATAGTTATATAACATATATTATGACATTTATATCATTATACCATTTATAACCTATAGTTATAATGTGTTATAAAATACCAAACAGACCGTAATGTTGTCGGTTTTTATTTAATTTCACCAAACTTCCAGAAATTACAAAGTAACCCCAAATATTATTTCTTTGTTACACTTATAATATATATCTTATATTATAACATTTAAACCTTAATATAATTATAACATATAGTTATAAATACCCCAAATAAAACCCCTATTATAACATATAGTTTCTAATGTCATTAAAACTATATATTATACACATATCTTATTAAAACCTCTTATATTATTCTAAAAATCACCAAACTACACCAAAAGGTTATAAATATCATTCCTAACCCTCATACTTTCGGTTATTACATTTTACCCCCATTTGTTACTCCAAATGTAACGGTAATATAAATACCATATATTATACATATATAATTCATTCTAACTCCAAATTTAACCAAATAAATTCCTAAAAATTCTTAATAACCCAAGGTCTGTTTTAAACCCTATTTTGTACCCATAACTCTCGGAAATTACCAATACACCCCAATTACTTTTACAATTTAATACCGAGCTTATTATAAGCTAGTATTTAATTCAATAAATTTTCAAATTTGGTCAAAGTCTCCTACATAGTCAACCTTGACTTCTAAATTCAATTTTGAGCCCAAACTCTCGGTAATTACTATATACACCCCATACTTTCCTATATTTACAATTTTGACATAAAACTTTATAAAATGTTATAATTTTATTTAATATTGCCCACGGCTTTATATTTTCCAGTAATTACCGGTTTCACCCCAAACTTTATGCTAAGTGCATAAATTAAATTAAATAAGCTTTCAAACTTAAATAAAATGGCCTAATAACATGGCCTTATTACAACTTTGCTTTATAACATAAAATTACACACAAATAGCTTAGAAAATACTATAAACTCTCGGCCTACCACCAATTTCTCCATAATTACCAATTCTTCCACATAATGTCTTAATCTGGCCATTATGTTAATTAAATCACTTAAATGACTAGCTTATGTTAACTAAGTCATTTCTGGTCACACTTAGGTTATAATTGAGCCTAATAAACTGTTCACTCTCGGCACACATAATATATATGCTTAGAAAACATTTTAACATAAGGTTAAGGTATGTATACCTTGAATTAAGGTGTCTAAATGCTCTACTTAGCCACGACGACTTGGAGAGAAAATTGGCACAGCACTTTAACATGTTTTATACAGCAAAACAAGATATGATTACACTCCAAGCATGAGTTAATCATAAGGAACATTTTAATACAAGATTTAAGGTAAATTTTACCTTAAAATGGCAAGGAAAGAACAAGGTCTCCTTGGCCTATTTTTAGAACAGAAAAGGGTGTCAAATCACCATAAAATCATGGGAATTAACAAGATGACAGCAAGGTAACAAGGTATTAGGTTTTACCTAGGCAAAATGCCACAAGGAATGGATTTTGCCCTTGAATTTGGTCACTCTTGATCAAGAAGGTTTACACACTGAAACAATATGATAATGGGGAGATAATGAGTGTATAAACTCAAGGAAATCAACTAAAGAAAACCGTATGGAGTCATGAAAGTCTTAAGGTATGTTTTTACCTTAAAATGGAATTTTTGACCACCTTGGTCCTTGTTATAGCTTCAGCCGAGAATGAGTACTTAATCAAGGATAAACACACTGAGATTTAACCATGGAAAGTTCTAGATAGTTAGCTCCATGTGTAGGTAATGAAGAGATGAAGAAAATGAGCTAATTTATGCCTTAGATCATTACCTTAGGTGGAGTGAGTAGGATTTCTACCTTGACAACTCAAGAACAAGATTGGGAGGTTCAGAATTAGCAAGGAAATCGGCTGGAACAGGACAAGAGGAAAGAGAAAGGCTGATTTGGTGTTTTAATGAAAGAAAAGTCATTAATGGAATAGTAAAATGGTGATTCACCAAATTGGCTTGATATTTTGCTTAAGGCATGATGTGCTGTCCTCCTCCCTTTATTCTGCTGCCTCCATGTAGTCAAAGAAGGTTCAAGTCTTGACCTTTGACTTGGCTTAGTCAACATTACTTAAAAATGCACTATTTCAGTTACTATTCACAAATGAATGCCATATTTGTGATATTTTTTAAATTCTTTGAATTAGACCTTCTAATGTGGTATATTATAGTAAACTAGTATAACAAGGTGTAATCCAGCCCCTAACACCACTCAAAACCCACTTAGAAAGTCAATTTTCTCAAAAACGTGCCTTAAGGAGTTTTAAAGCACAATTTGTGTTTGAACATGTTTTTGAGCTTGGTTCCCTTTGAGAATGGTTTTATTGTGTTCATTACTTAATTATAATACTTAGGAATCCACTTTGGATCCTAATTGAGGTCATACGATCTCTATGGTTTCTTAAAGCACATTTTTAGCTTTACCGATCTTAAGGCATGTTTTTGCCTTGTTGAGATATTAGATTGTTCCCCAATGGTATTAAGATGATTATTAGTCTTCTTAGATCATTTAATTAAGTTTTATAATTTATGGGTATTTCATACATATTCATATAGACTTTGTTACTATATGATATTTAATGTAATTGACCTTTAAGTATTAATACCCTTTGGCATTTAAATTCTCACTTTATTTATGATTTGGTTAACTTGACCCTCTTTGGTAAATTTTGTTGACTTAGTCAAAGTATTCAAGTCAACATTATTATATATATATATATATATATATCTAATGACCTTATAATTATACAAAGTCATATAATCTCCTTTGCTTAGTAAGATTTCCTAACCATTTGTGTAATGGTTTATATAAATTTCAATAATACCTTAGTGACTTAGGATTAATTCCTAATAAACCTCTTTCACAATTAGATCTCCAAGTTTAATATATAATCCCACATATTCCATTATTTTATGTGAATTATAAAGTTCCTTAGTTTGCACCAACCATTATATACTAACCTTAACTTACTTCCCTTAATGTAATATTTCATGATCATCAATCATATACTAACCTTTACTCTTAATTTATATAATTCCCAAACTCTTGGAGAATACCACGATATCCCATATATTCATTATTTCCTTCTTAATTACGTATCCATCCAATTAACTTTAGGGATTACCCATTATTAATAATTTGTGTTCTTTCATAGGGTAACCTACTCTTATATTAGTTGCTCTTGTCTTGTAGACTTACTTTGTCACATATTAATTCATGTGACCTAGGGTCAAACCGTTGGTCTATATTTATTAATGGGAAAATTCACAAAATACCACTGTTTGAGTTTATAATTCACAAAATACCACTGTTTTCTCGTAATTCAACTTTAAACATGCTTAAATGTTGTCCAAAATTGATGAAACTTTACATGGACGATGCTAAAGTGTTATATTTTGGTCCAATATCAAATTTGAAGTATTTTAAGCTCATATGTGACATGTGGGACCCAATGAACATGTGAGATGGGCTTTACCTTAGCCTAGTTTATTTAAAGGTCTCATGCCTTCATTCAACACTTATGTATTCTATTTAAGTTTGGTCGACATGACCATATGATCAACGTGGCCAACACCCCTATTCAGTCAACGTGGTTAAAGTCAAATATGGTCAACCTTTTGACTTCGGTCAAACCCTCCATTAATCTAAATCTTTCAACCTCAATTAGGATTTTCCTTCATTCCATAATTCCTGTTGACCATTCAACCTTTAATTAATCCATTCATACTTATACCTGAGCATTCTCTTATTACCCTTAGGATTTTTCTTTAATTAACCCTTCTTAATTCCAATCCAAACTTCAATAATAATTAATCTCATAATCTTCCAAATCTTCACATTAAGTCCAAAATTAATTTTACCTTCCAAATTATCATATTAACTCCAAAAATTAATTCAACCTTCCAAATTCTCACATTAACTCCAAAATTAATTTTACCTTCCAAATTCTCACATTAAATCCAAAAAAAAATTCAACCTTCCAAATTCTCACATTAACTCCAAAATTAATTCAACCTTCCAAATTCTCACATTAACTCCAAAATTAATGCAACCTTCCAAATTCTCGCAACTCTAAATATAACTTTGAAATTTAAGCTCCCGCTGCAACTTAAATACCTCCAATTCCATACAAATCCTTGATTCTAATTTCCTCCAATACAATCCAAATTCTAATTTCAAAATTTCCCAAATTCAAACGAAACTTAAATTCAAATTTTGAACTTGCTCCTTAATTTTCCTCAATTTCAATTTCCCTTCATTTCTTCAAATTTTTAATTTTCACATTTCAAACTCCAACTTTTGGTTAAAACCTTAATCCTACTTCCACCCAAATTCCAACATAGTCCTAAAAAAATTCCAGTATTTCGAATCCACCACAAAACTACTCTAAATTTTGATTTTGCCCACCAAATTACCAAAAACTCCAAATTTTGAATTTACGCTAAAATTAAATATTAATTTCGGCCGTACTTATATTGTCACCCCTGACTTGATTTTCCTTTTTTTCTCCATCCTACCAACTTCAACTTTCACTCAAAATTTTTCAAAATACTCACACTAATTTTAATTCCAATTTAACTCCAAATAATCCCAAAATAAACTCTAATTTTTGGATTTTTTTTCCACCAAAATTTTGAGTTAATTTCTACGTCCAAAATATCCTCTCAAACCTTGAGTTTTCCAGCCAGCAAAAAAAAAACGAGCCTATGCGGTTGTTCCTATTGGATAGCCCACTACTGCAAGAGGCATCGCCGGATAGATTTAATGAGAACGTCTGCCGTTGCAAACATCGTCTACTATATCTAGATCGAGAGATGCAAGCGAGTCATGGCTAATCAAGCAAGAGATTCCACTTTCATTGTTTCAAACATCAAAACCGTCACTAGAGCTATCATTTCGACGAAGATGGGTCGTTCCAACAAGGACTTTGATTGGCTGTATAAGGTGGTTTGCTCCGAAAAGTCATATGTTGTGCGGAAGTTTTTATACATTTTACCCCCCAGACATTCATATAGTTGACCCTCCTGTCACTTTTGTATCATGCTAAGGAAAATTTATTGTATATCTCCCCTCCTCTCATATAGTTGTAATTTTCTAGGTATGTATTACTATTGTTAAACACTTATAATTATCTATACATCATTACCTTTATAAAAAAAAACATGATTAAGAAATATGACATTTCTACTCACTCTAATTCTATCTATTTCGAGCTCCAATACTTTATGACCTTCAATTCCATAATGTTTTAACCGATGGAACAACATGGTAAGCGTTTTTCTTTTAACTTATCTTTTAAAAACGTTTTTTTTTTCAGAGATCTGTCCTCTAATAGGGTTATAAGTACAAAAAAGTTGTTATTAATTTTAGACCTAAACATATAAGTTGTTTAAATTTTGACACAAATATGGGATTGAAAATACTAGAGACATAAAATTGACCACATTAACTGACCATTAACTGCTCATTAAATGCACATTTAATGTATGACTACCAGCGCCAGTAAATGGAATAACATAACTTCCATAAGTTGAAGCATAACTTCCACTGTCAAACTCTCCAGCAATAAAGTCTCCACCATAAATGTCAACCATTAAAATCTCCACCATAAATATTGATCATTAAATTCCCCACCATAAATGTAGACCATTTAATTCTTCTCCATAAATGTAAATAGGAATTCAATGGAACTTTAGAGTAAAAAATTATCAGATCGAAAATACTAGAGATATATGATACAGCCATACTTTTTACAATAAGTTAGGCGACGTGAAGTGGGTGTGTTGGAACCTTTATTTTCAACACCACTATTTTATCATACTAGCTTTTTATTAGTTGGAATATTAGCACTATTTAGGATATGTGTATTTGAAAGAATAAAAGTACTAATAGTTGCAAGTATACCCAAGGGTGGGAAAATTAAGGAAATCCAAAAGACAACATGTGAGGCAACCATTTTAAGCTTTAAAGCTAGATAAAGAAAGAGGAGGGGAAGAGATGGATGAGAATTTGTGGAAAAAGAAAGAGTTCTAAATGAAGGTACTGGTAATCCAAGTGACACGTGGTAGGAATCGTTATGTTTTTTTTTTTTTGATACATTAATTAGACAGGAAATTGGATATTTGAAAGTAATATATTATTCACACTCAAATCCCGCAAATGAATGTTTGAAAGTAATAATATATTATTCAGTTTTCTACTAAAAAAGAAAGAAAGTAGTATATATTATTCACACTGAAATAGGGGTGTGCACGCGCATGCACAACTGTAATTTTATAGAGACAGATTGGTTTTAAAAAAAGAAGTAACAAAAGTTAATAATATAGGTATGTTAGGAAAGAGGAAAAACAAGAGAAATGAAGAGGCAGATTATTCTGAGGATAAAATAAAAATTCTTGTTAAAAAAAAGATGCTATTCGATCGTCTATGAACGACAAATTAATAACAACCTGAAGTTGTCGAACCAAATTCATGATTACTGTTGATAGAAAATAAAAATTGGATTCTGATGATATCTTTGATATGAATGACCACTTTTTTAAGTGGTAATTGAATTGAGAAAGAAAAACATTACAGTAACAAGGAATCTATTTTGTCATTATTTCAGATGCGTCGTAGGCAGGGGATTGGAAGGTGGCCGCGCGCGCGCGCTGATTCGTTTATAACATAACATGGCTTTAGTAATTTGTCCTCACTTTCTTTATTATTTATATTTTTTCAATAATGTAAAAGAAGATACTTAAGTAATTTTGTGTGTGTGTGTATATATATATATATAACCCTCGCACGTTACTTGGCAACACATCAAATTAAACACAAATCAAAAAGAGAGAAGAGAAGAAAGGAAATCATCATCATCATCATCATCATCATCATCATAGACAGATTACAAAGATGCTGGGTGTTTACTTCACATCCATTCTTCTTCGTAAATCTATACATCTCTATACTTATCTATTAGATACTTGTTCTTCTTTCTTTAAATCATGTCGTAACCTCATCACAAATTCCTATTACTTCCTTCTACTCCATGTAGGATCATTTTGGTTTCAGCTATGGTATTTTTTCTTTGTGTCAGTTATAGGTTTTGTAATCCTCAAATCTCTGAATAATCCAAATTCATCTTCCGATAGTAGTAGTAGTATTCCAAGTGACTTAGACTTATTCTTCACAGCCGTGTCAGCTACCACTGTCTCCAGTATGTCAACGGTTGAGATGGAAATGTTTTCAAATTCACAACTGATTATGTTGACAATACTCATGCTTGTTGGTGGTGAGGTTTTCACTTCCATGATTGGTCTTCGTTTTAAAGGGTCTAAGCTTAGAAGACCCTGGAAAACTAAGAGTAGAGTTAATGTTCTTGAATCATTACCGAGTAATAATTTTGTTTTCAGCACTAGTGCTATCAACTACAACTGGTGGTGGTGGTAGTGTAACTGAGGAGATGGAGATGGGTGTAGTATCAAATCTGCAGCAAGATAATGTTGTAAGGATGATGAAACCACATCATCAGAATTGATATTTAAAAATGATCCATTTGTAAGGTATAGATCAATGAAGCTATTAGGACAAATAGTATCCACTTATTTCGTATTAGTACAAGCTTTAGGTATAATCATGGTTGTTGCTTACTTAAGCATTTCAAGTAGTGCAACCAATGTGTTAAAGAGTAAAGGTTTAGGAATGTCAACATTTTCAATTTTCACAGTGGTCTCAACTTTTGCTAGTTGTGGTTTTGTTCCAACCAATGAGAATATGATCATTTTCCGTCAAAATTCTGGTCTTCTTCTCATCCTAATACCTCAAGTTCTCCTGGGTAATACACTGTTCCCACCCTGTTTGAGAGTGTTAATCTGGGGATTTGGGAAATTGACTAGCGGGAGTGATGAAACAGAGTATCTTCTTAATAACACAGATGATTATCTCCATTTATTACCACGGCGTCACTCTGTTGGATTAGTGTTCACTGTTTTCGGGTTCATTGGGGTTCAGTTCGTGGTGTTTTGTTGGGCTCAATGGAATTCGGTGGTGTTGAGTGGTTTAAGTGTTTATGAAAAAGTTGTTGCGGTGGTGTTTCAATGTGTTAATTCACGGCATACGGGTGAAACCATCGTGGATCTCTCAGCTGTTGCGCCTGTAGTGCTTGTGCTATTCGTCGCCATGATGTACGTATTATATATTATCATTATGTCTGTCTAATTGCAATTGCATGATTTATTTCTCAATTAATTATATATTATTGAGTAGGCCAGTATTATTTTCTTGATCGAAGTCCGTACTTCGATCTATCTATCCATATATATATATATATGAAATAATATTATTATGATCAATCATACACATATGGATATACATATATATATATATATATGACTATGATGATTTAGTATTCTTATATCATTGATTTGCATATGCATGTTCTTTCTGTCTACTACTGGTATGGTATATCATCAAACTTGCATAATTCCTGCTGTTGCACATGCAGAGTGTCGATATCTCTATGAAAAATAATATAGTAACAACAAAAATGATATAGTTAATTCATTTATAGCTAGCTAGCTAGCTTCTCTATTTTAATTTTATTATATTATTGTTTGGTAGGACCCCATAAAACAAACTCTCTTAAAACAAACTTTTAACTGAAACAAAACAAAAGCAACAGATATAGTTGTTGTACGTATCTAATTCACAATTGATCATGTGGTTGTAATTCACAATTAATCCTCAAGACACACAGCAGCACATGCATGCACTGACTCTGGTGAATCCCCATAATGAATATGCCTGGCCCGTCTTCTATATATATGAATATGTGCATTGCGCAGTAGTTAGCTATAGAGTTGTCTTTTTTTTTTTTATAATTATGTGAACCATACATGTATATGATCGGTCGTCCAATGGGATTGGGGGACCGATACACAAGAAAATGTGTGTATATAGATAGACAGATGGTAACATCACATCACTTGAGTCATCGAACTATATATATTTTTTCTAAAAAAAAAAAAATTGCTTTTATATATTCTTTCTAGAAAGAAACTAAGTGCATAGTAAATTAGTAATCATATTTGCATCAAGTATTGATTAGTTGTTTTCGTAGATGAATAAAGCTTCGAATAAATTATGGTATAATTAGTAATGGCTTTTTTTTAACCAACATAAGCCATGTTGCACGCGGTACTATTTAATTTATATAGAGACATTATTATTCAAGGAAATTAAGGTTCTGACCTGTGGAGTTGACTATACGCGGCATATACACGCACAGAATAATGAATACTAGTAGTATCTATAATATGACTGAAAAGGTGACTACCTAGCTAGCTTTGAGGCGTATCCTTACTCGCTTTCTTTTTATATACTCCCTCCTCCTGAATTGACCGTCCTGTTACTATTGGACATGTCGTTTGACTTCAATTTTTAATATAAGATAAATTAATTTTGAAAATTTAAATTTTGCATATGATTCCTTACATGATAAACTATATGTTACAAAATTTAGTTTTAAAATTATTTTATCTTATATGCTTAATATTGAAGTGGAAAAACGTGTCATAAAACAAACAGGACGGTCAATTCAGGAGGGAGTATTTATATACTAATAAAAACAACTCCATAGTCCACTTGTCTACACGATCGAACAATAACAGACACTCTGAGAGATGAAATTATGTTACTAGTAAAAAAAGGTCACACTTTATTTGACGACTAAACTACGTACCTCACATCACATTTACATCGACCTCCGCCCTCAAATCAATCCTCCATCAGTTAATACCTTCCTCTGGCCTCTCTCCCAAACACAAAATTCCTTCCTCTATTCAAGTAGAAGTTTCTGTTCGGATAGAAGAGAATACTAAACTTTTTTTTTTTTCTATTATTTTAAGCATCGGAGAATTATTTCATTCTTTTATATATATATACCGTTAGTTGTTTCTTTAGTGAATTATTGGAGTATATATATCTTCTTTCTTCAAATTGTGGTGTACGACATGTATACATCATATAGTTCCTTCCATTCTCAACCCTACGATAATTAGCTAGTCTTATTCAGCAGGGTAGGTTCATTGATCCTAACATATATACTCTATATATTATATAACTTAATTTTTAAAAATTATTTTATTTTATATATTTAATATTGAAATGAAAAACGGGCGTCAAATACACATGTCATTCTTGGTAGTAGAGGCATAATTAATTTCGACGGTTATCCTGTCTCAATTAGAAATTGAAGAGCCGTACGTCCGTACACAAAATGGGTGACCTCAACCGTCACAGGCTTAATTTTTAGTACTATAAACTTTAATTACTAGTACTAGCTAGTGGAGTACCTATGAAGAAAGAAAAAAAAAACATGGAGCAAATGATTTTTTTAAGTTCAATGATTACTTCAACTGTGTGATACTAATGATTTAAATGGTTCTCAATTACCTTACTATGATTGATGTATTATATATTATCAGTAGTAGTTAATTACGTAAGCCATTACGATGATAGGTCAAATTTTGAGTACGTAATCATTGAATTAAGCTCTATCAATCACTTACGTCTATATTCTTTGGCTACAATAAAAAAAAAAAAAAAAATCATTCAGCAGTAAAGTATACTAATTGTTGTGATCAAAACATGCAGGTACCTTCCGCCGTACACCGCTGCGATCCCCATAAAGGTCGAGAACGAAGCACAACATAGAACCATATCTACAAGCAAAATTAACAGAAAGAATGTAGACAACCTAATCTTCTCTCAGCTTTCTTACTTATTCATCTTCATCCTGGTGATATGCGTCACCGAAAGAGACAGTATACAAAACGATCCTCTCAACTTCAACCTACTCAATATTGTGGTAGAAGTCATTAGGTACGTATTCAATATTATACTTACTCACTTATTCATGCATATGTACCACTCCTCTCTCTCTCTCTATATATATATATATATGATATTGAAGACCTACGTACAGTCAGTCATTGATTAATTATTTAATTTGACCATCCATCCATCCACACACACGCCTTATTCTTACGTACAATTTCCACAGTGCTTATGGAAATGTGGGGTTCTCAACGGGGTATAGCTGTGCAAGAAGACTCACCAATGATGGATTATGTGTCGATAAAATGTACGGTTTCTCTGGTAGATGGACCGCTCATGGCAAGCTAACTCTTATTTTTGTGATGGTGTTTGGACGTCTCAAGAAATTCAACATGCAAGGAGGCAAAGCTTGGAAGCTGCTGTAACAAGTCTGCTTACCCATAATATATATATATATAGAATCAGTTTTTTGAAAAATATTGTATCCATGGAAGGATGGATCGATCTATCAATTCCACAAGTGGCTCTTGGTTTGATTTCTTAATTAATGCATCCCTGCCTACCCGCCTGCCTAAGTATCATGTCAAATATTTCACTTTTTTTTTTTTGTCTTGGATTAATATATATGTACATAGGGATCGAATGAATGAATATAATACCATTATTATTAGTTACTCCATTTGTGGCAGGTTACTGGTGTTGTTTGATACAGTTCACCGACAACCAAGGGCTTTCTCTGTCTCGAAAACATTCTAAAAACAGTGTAGTCGAGGAGCCCTAAATTAAAACTCTATTACTAAAGGAATGTGGATGGATGAGTTACATCTTGAGCTTGATGTGAGGGTTACACGCACGCAAAATACAAGCTTGAACTCAAAATGCTCTCTCCTCTCTCCTCCCTTCCCTCTCCCCTTCCTTGCCGCCCCGAAACGCACCACCATGTCGCCGCCATCTAGCTGCCCAAATATCCTTACAGCCACCGCACAATCCCACGCCGCTAACATAATCACATCCACACAGACTCGTCCAATTCAAAGCCTTTAATGGCCGAATCCAAATCCACACCGGGAGCAACTGTGTTCGTAGATAATATTAATCAAGCCTCACGAGTAGGAACTATCTGAAAATTTTTTGACAAATTTGATCGTATAGTTGGTATTCGTCTACCCAAAGCAACGAGGATCCGAACAAATACCAGGTATGGATTTGTGGAGTACGGAACAAAGAACGAGGCAGACCAGGCCATATTAGAAACCAACGGCATGATAGTAGACGACAACAAACTTCAGACACAAACAGCTATACGTCGGAAGTTCACTCACAGTGCGTCGCTTCAAGGACAGAGATGGATTCCACGCCCACAATACAAGACCGATCCGCAGCAGGGGGAGCCTTCTTTTCGTCATCGGTCACCATCTCCCCATCACCAGGTGCCGCCACCATACAGGGATCTTCGCTCAGAAGGAATCATAAGCTTGAACCCATCTCTGATTATGATAGAAAAACTGGATAGATGTGTAGTCATATCCTTGTCTGGCCATGCCAACTGGCGCGACATCACGCGATACTTGCGCGAAAGGGGACAAAACACGGAAGAAATTTTATGCCAATCACCAAAAAAATTCTTAGTAGTCTTCGAATCCCACAACAAAGCCCTACAGTTCATGGAATCCAATCTAGGGGACGACCTTGGATGGAGGAAAAGGTGGTGGCAGAAAACTGATCAAACTTCCAGTAGACTCGTTGACATATCAATCAGGGGAATCCCTCTGCAGGCTTGGTCTGAACAATAGTTCTCCAAATCACCAACCATCTGGGAGTGGTTACTAAAATAATCTCTGATATGCACCGACTGCCCAAGTTCCAAGAAGCTCAGGTGCAGATGGAAACGCAAAGAATGAACATTATCAATGAGGAGGTAAAGGTGGAAGTGGATGGATTCATTCACAAGGTTGGGATCATGAATACTGGTCAGAAGAATTGACGCAACACAATCAAGATAATCACTGTGATCCATCTCCTCCATCGCCAAGCAACGCCGCTCATCCGGAGCCAGGAATTCAAATTCAAATTGAAAAGCGTGATGAGGGTAGTCAAACGGTGGCAGTTTGGGAGTCAAAGGGGCAACTTAATGATAATTTTGAAATAACATTGTTTTACCAACCGCAGATGGTACTTCCTTTCAAACCAAAAATTAACTGCATGGGGGACTTTTTGAATTGGAGCGTATTAATAAATTCACAGGGTAACATAATTTTAACTTTTAGAAAGGAAATCCCTAGTAATTCGTTACTGTTGCCTAAAGAAATTCTGGAACACTTTAAAAAGTGCTCCTTCTCGCTGGAATTAAAAAAATTAAAAAACTGCTGCACGGATCGCGAGTTGACTAACTCATCAATTTGGAAAAGTAGCCCACCTTCCTTTACTCCCTCCGACAAAATTCACTCAGAGTTGCAGGATATGTCGGCAGACAATTCTTGGTGGACTCCCATGCAGCTGGCCTCTCTCCTCCCCGCGTTCATTCCGTTCTCTCCCTCTCTCCTCCCCCCCCCCCCCCTCTCATATTTTCCACTCCGACGTCAGCAGCATCCACGCCGACATCAGCAACTTCTTGTCCACCATCTTCTCTCCATGCACTGCAGGGAACAATTACTTCTGCAGAATCATTTGTACCTCATTTTGTACACATCCCTCCAGGCAACCATAATCTCCTCTCGCCTCTTTCGTCTGAAATAAATTTGGAAGTTTTGCTTCCACCCGATATCCTTGTCCAGAATTCAACGCCACAGCCGTCCAGCCCAATCTCATTAGAAGCTCAGAAGTGTCTAAACTTTGGAAGGCAGATTAGCTGTCACTATCCAAACCCTGATATATCACTTCAAAACTTTTCTCAGATTTTAAGACGTAGCAAGCGAGTCGAGGAACAAAAAAACACTGTGTACAATGTCAAATATGATTTGCTTTCAAAGCATCAGGGGAGTATCCAAAAAAGAAAAGTGGGCAATTCTCAGACAAGAAGTAAAGGAAACCGGCACAAGCATTGTGGGACTTCTGGAGACGCTTCGGGCTCGACCTCCAAATGAGTGGCAGGGATTATGGGGACCGAGCAATATCTCTTACTCAATTGAGGTCCTCGCAGAAGGTCACTCTAGAGGCCTATTAGTTAGGTGGAATCCCAATGTCATTAACCTCTCTCCCTTGGTGACTATCGGACCACTGATTCATGAAAATCATGCTTCAGGATATCAACTGGGGTCCCAAACCATTTCGCGCTTTAAATGGGTGGCTGCACCACGGAACCGGTAGCATATTCTCATGCAGTCTTATCTGCAAGGGATTTGTTCACTCTATTATTCTCCTAGATTTATTATTTGGTTTTTCTTTTCTACTAGACTTTTGCTATTTTCATAATTAAGGTGAGAAAGGCTTTGCCAAAGTATCACCTTGTAAGCTGGTCTTCCAGCGATTTATCAAAAAAAAAAACTCTATTACTAAAGTAAATACAGTATTCTTTTTGTTTAATAAAGGTAAATATATATAGATAAATGAGGACAAAATTTGTACTTGTAATTAAAAATTAATTATAGCTTAAACTATACGGCCGGAGCATCATCTATAACATGGTACAAGGTCAATGAAGCATCTGCTACCGAATATGATTGGGTGAAATATATGCAAAATGCTTTAGTATTAGCAGAATTGTTGTAACGACCCCAAAACCACTCTAATATAATAGAGTAAAATACACGACACATATTTATTATCTAAGATACGCAAGACTGCACTAAAGAAACTCAAACTGATGAAGCCAAATAGCTCATTTTATTATGCAAAAAGAGTTACAAATCTTAATCATGTAGTTTACAAGCTAAGTTATACACTTTACAAAGCGGTAGCTATCAAAAACGTAAAAGCTCCAAAGCTTCACAATACGAAAGGACCACAAGGCCAACAGTTCAAATACAAACTTTGACTACAAAGCATGAAAATGATTTATTGCTTGCTATGTATGTTTTGACGCTTGATGTATGGACTAACCCACTTGCATGATTGTGTGCTCCAACTTAGGGTTTGAAACCTCCTCTTAAATGAGTGTTGTTGATTAGTGACTCATAAAAAGAGTCATGTTGCGAATTAATGAAAACATGGAAACGCACTAAAACTATCGAACCAAGAAACGATAACGCAAACCTTTGAACTCACTAGAACGTGAGAGAATTGTACGGGAATTAGTAAACTCCCGATAATGGTTAGAGAACCAAAATGAATAATCCACGAAATAATCAATAGTGGAAAGAATTGATGAACCCTCTATTAAGAGATTGGCGATAGTTCAAAGACATGAACTTTGAGGGAAGTAAAGAACGGTAAGGGACCACCAAACCCCTTAGAACAATAGTTGACCCACAATGAGAGGATCCAACTAATATGAACATTGTCCCGAACATGAGAGTATTCGATAAGTTGGGTAAAACCTTAAATCTGAGAATACTAGACATTGAGAATTCCCTAAGCTAATAGAGGATATCGAGAGAGATACTTCTAGGCTAATCTATGAGATTGTGAAATAACTCCGAGAGAGGAGTTTTGGGAATTTGAGTAACCCGGTAGAGAACCGGACATTTGAGAATTTGAGGAGCTAATTGTATAATTCTGTTTGATTGTAAGCCCGGTGGTGAGTCTTGTGTATGACTCTGCCCGGAGGTCATGGGCAATGACTTAAAAGATGTCTTTGAGTATTTGAGAATTTGATAAGGAGATTAAGTATTGAGAATTGAGTTGAAACTTAAGGGACTTGAGAAATTGAGTTGTGTAGAGAATTGAGTTTGAGTAAGGTAGGACTTGTATTGAGTTTGAGATTGAGAGTAAGAGAACTTGTGTAAGAGTAACCCCGGAGGATGGATAAGATAATGGATAAGGAACAAAGGCATAGTGAGGTAGAAACCCTCAAGGCGTAAGATTAAGTAATACTAGCTAACAAACTTAATGTGTTAGTGTGAATGTATTCCTTGTTGTATGTTAATTACTTGTGCTAGTTTACATATATAATGTATAACTGCCTTACATGTTGATTGAATTTAAAATGAATTGCATGTTCTCAACCAAATAGTCGGCGTACCCCCGTTAGCACACGGGGTATGCGAATTTCATTTGCAGCAATTTGCTGAGCCCCTAGGGGCACCGTTTTTATATTTTCCAGGTACGCTGAAGCAGAACACCGTCCGAGAGTGTAAGACGGGGTTGCTGTATAAGCATGTGTGGTTGTGATGAGTGTCCAAATGAGCATGTTTTAGGGGTGTATTTCATATGTTTAATCAACACTTTTCATGCTCATTTCTCCACTCTAGCTTGTTTTCCTCTAGTTTTGTGTTTCATTGGTGTTTCACACATTTATTGTTTAAACAGGAGGATTAACATAGCTAGGAGTAAAGTAGACGAAGAGAGGAACACGTGGGCGCAAACGGATCCAAAATCGGAGTTAAAACGAAGAAGATACAGCATTTTGAAGTTATACTGACTCCGACCGACCTTGCAAGTCCGGTCGCAAGTTCGGTCGGGTCGAAATTTTGCCCAGATTTGCGTTTTTGCAAGCTACTGGAATCGACCGACCTTGCAAGTCCGGTCGCAAGTTCGGTCGAACTTAAAAACGCGTCCGAAAATCGCTACTGACTCCGACCGACCTTGCAAGTCCGGTCGCAAGTTCGGTCGGTCGTAAAATTTGCCTAGAAATCAGATTTTAAAAGGGGAAAAGAGGAGGAAAGAGAGGGAGGTCGAGACCTGGACTCCAGGCGACGGTAGAGGCGACAGAAGAAGAGAAAAAGAGAGGAGAAGAGAAGAGAAGGAAGAGGAGAGGATCTCACCTCATTCAAGAGCTCAACCACCTCCATTAATGGCTATTTCTTCCTCCTTTCTCTCCTTTGTAGCTTCAATGCTTGAGTAGTCTCCTTGTAGCTTGGGATTTGGGGATTTTGCCCCAAAATCCCTAAACTCCGTTGTAGATTCTTGAACTCGTTTATGGTTTTATTTCAGTTCGTGTGCTGAATACCGATAACGATTGTGTGTTGTGGCTCTTGAACTTGTCACCCATGATTTGGGGATTTGTTGAGGGTTTTGCCCAATTTGTTATCTTTGTGTGAAATTGGTTGGTTTGCCTTGAATTTGTTGAAATGAGATTCTGAGATAGATTCTAGGTTGCTGATTAATTAGCACTATGTGTTAAACTGGTTGGTTTGGCCTACCGATTAGTTGAGCATTATTGTGGATTTCTGTCAACATGTGATTCTGAGATAGAAATCTAGACCGTGAGGACTGAATCAGTGCATTCTAATATCGAGGATTTCGAGATTAGACTACACTGCAACTTAAGGGGAATTTGTGCTTAATGCCATCAATTGACTAGGTACTTGGAAGATCCACCAGGTTCCATTCTGTTGGTTAGGATTAGTAGACCTTGATTAGGATATTAGTTAGTTTAGCGTTCCCGTTGTTTAGCCATGAGTTCGAGAATTGACCATTGGTAGTAAAGGGAGGACGGGTGCAAATATCCATCCCGAGCTACACCTATCCTAGATTAGTTAGTCTAGTTTTACTGCTTTCCTTTTTTTATTTCCATCTATCAACTAAAATCCCAAAAACCCCAGTTTACATTTATGCATCTTTGTATATATTTCTGCACAGTTACTAAATTGATAATTAGCTAGATAGTTGCGAAGTCCCTGTGGATACGACCTTGTTGTACTACAACGACTGGGTTCACTGCCCGTAGTTAGCAAAGTAGTTTCAACATTATTTTGCTCAACAGGTTGGTTAGGAATGTTGTACTTATTGAAATATTGTATTGTGAGCCCGATTTGTTATCGGCAGACTTAAGAATTGTAGATACTCGGTATAGTATTGAATGGATATTGTATTTGGATTGTATGGAATTGAAGTTCGCATTTGGATTGAGGTTTGATTAAGAATGGAATGTATAGTTGTATAGATCACTCGGTATATTCGTCATCAGACTGATATTGTAATTTGGATGGTTGTAATGAATTTGGATTGGCCTTGTTAGTCACGTGGGTGACTAACGGCATTGTATCACCCCCGGTTGTATTGGAATTCCGCTACTTGAGTATTGATAATTGAGACAGATTAAGGGATAATGACTGGATTACCGGTAGGGGTGTTACATCCAATGCCTATACTCCTCGGTAATTACATAAATGCCCCCATTTCTTTTATAAATGTTGTTTTTGACTTAATATTCCTTTAAATACTCAAAATAATTATCCTTATCATTTTAATTTGGTCAAACCCCACTTGTGGTCAAGGTTGACCACTTAATTTATCCCTTTGACCGGATTTGTTTTTATTTACGAAAATACCCCAATTACTTCATAGTTTTATAAAAAAACCCTAATTTCATAAAATCCATATGTTACACTTATAAAGATCCTTAAAATCATTCCTTTCGATATCTATTACCATTTGTACTCTACATTTCTATTTATTACCCTTTACCCCATATATGGTATATTTATTTATTTAAAATATTTTTACAAGTTTTTAAAATTCATTTAAGCCATGTTAGGAGTTTATAAATATACCAATACCTTTCTAATATATTTTCTAAGTAGTTATATTTGCTAGAACCATAACCTTTGTACCATAAAAATATATAACCTTTTTAAATCAGTTTATAAATTTAATAATAACCATTTAAAGCTCAAAATACACATAATAATATAACCTAATTACATGGCCTTGAAAATAGCATTATAATAACTTTTAAATGCCATTAAAATGTCCTTAAAATCTGGTTATGGTCACGACTAACACCAGAATTTATGATTAACTCCTCTAAACCCTTTTCTTCCATTTTCTCACATTACTCACTAATAAGATAACCTTAAATAACCATTACACTTAACCTCTCTAATTAATTATTTAACTATTAATTTTTCTACACCTTTTTAGGATCTATATAGCACATATATATACACTCTCATCCTCACGGCTATATACAATTTTGTATATTAACTTCCAAAAATCATTTGTTTTCTTTTAAAAACATAATTTGACTTTAAACAAGTCATTTACTTTTAGTTTCCTAACCAAATACTTAATCCCTAAATTTGTCCATGTATTTAGGATTTTACATCTCATTCTTCACCTATGTAATCACGGCTTCATATACTTTTACCCATTAACAACTCAACTAACCCATACAACATGCTACAGCATATAATTCTTAGAATTTAGAAACAATAGAGGATACATACTATTTTTACCGCTTATTGATCGCTTCACAAATGCAATAAAAGGAACAAAATACTGGCATCATTATACTCGCCAAAGAGGAGGTAATTTGGGCAAATACCATTTTCAGAATAAACTGGTGCCTTCTCCCAATCTGATGTACGAGATGTTTCACCGTTCCAGAACTAAAATATTTTTTTTCCTCAATCTGGTGTATAGCAGAGAAGGCCAAAACTTCAATGGTGGTAACTAATCGGTGGAAGAACAAGAGGAGTTTAGGTACGTTACCAATACTGAAATTAATTTGTTTCTGCCCCTCCCCAATAATGCGTACAGATGCACAAGTCACTGGTAGATGAAGGAAATACTTACTCGTAGAAGAACAATTGATGACAACTTGGTCTTCTAAATAGATATAGATCTTCTTCTTTGATCAACGGTATCCCGGTATCGAAACGAATACTCGATTCAATGTTGTTCACAAAGTAAATGCCTCCAACGAACACAAGCGTAGTTTGAGAGAGTTTGTTGTGGAAAAATACAGAGATCATTCAGCGGAAAAACGTATCAAAAAATGATCACAAGGGTAGGTATTTATAGATGTTGGAAGTGTTGTTTATGGAGAGACACATCCCAAATAGTGTCTTTCCATAAAGATACCTTCCAAAAGATGCCTCCCTTCATCACAAGACATTCCTTTATATGAAGAGTTGTATTAGTATGGAAAGACATATTCCTTTAGTGATGTATTTCCCATAGAGTCACAACTCTACTAATACCTTCACATAAAGGCACCTTTCATTAGGCATTGTTTGGTATTTCTACACAACCAAAATACAACTTGCCCATATGGCTAATTACCAAAATAGCCTTTGAGCGTATAATTACTAAACTACCCTTATAATTTCCTACAGTAGAGATTGAACAGAGCGCGGGGCTGCATTCTGCCCGATTCAATCGGTTCTCGAAGAAGCTTTTTCAAACTTGTTCGATCTGGTGTGCGAGGAAAAGAATGAGGCAACCCATGTGTAGTCTCTGTTTCACCATTGAGGTTGCAAAATTTACAGGAAGTGAAGATAATGAATGGGTGTAAAAACAAGCATGGAGAATGAAAGAGATGCGGGGATGTGTATTTTTTTTTGTTTGTCACAGAAGTTGCAGAGTTTTACCGTGAGAATAAGCAGGAGCAAGTTGAAGATTGGCAGACATGTGTTCCTGTTCGCCAGTCTTTGGTTCGCATTAAAATACCGGAGCCTTAGCTCATCAAGACGCAGGTGCAAGGAGGGAATGAAGGCAGTAACCACACGAGGAGAATGAGAATGGGCACAAAGCTAGCACTTCCTGTTCGGCAGTTTTGGATCCAAATCGCCAGTCAACAGGTTGAAGAAGGTTTAGAAGTATTGCTGTTGTAGCGTGAAGAAGAGGGAAATAAAAAGGCTGAAGTTTTCTGATGTAGCTGTCGAGGTTGAAGCCAGAAAGGAAGGGTAAGGCTGGAGGAAACTTCACGGGGAAGAGGTAAGTATGGGTGAAAAAGGCTCATTGTACTTATTTGTACTTTATTACTATTATATTTAGCCTAATGATGTTTGTGTTTTTAATTTTTTTTTAGTTTTTTGCAGGTTATCGGCTGGTATTTGGAGGGAATTCAAATTATTCCCATTAGTTAATATATGTCACAATTATACCATTAGACATAATCAACCATCTGTACTGAAGACCGTTGCCAGAGAAAGGACGCGCCCACGTGCTCCCCTTTCCCTGCGATTTCTTCCCCCCGTCGACTCTTCCTGTCGTTCTTCTGGCGTTCCCCAGCTTGTCGCCGGCGCAGAGCCCAGCCTGGTGTCCCCCTCTTCGCCGCCGGGCTCCCGCCTGGAGGCTCCAACTCCACCAGCTTGCGCTTCTCCCCCTCCTCAGTCCCCCGACTGGCCATGGGCAAGAAGCGCCCTGTTACTAGAGCCTCCTCGGCAGTGTCTTCTCCGGCGTCCAAGGTGGCAGCTTCTCCTCTGGGCGGCTCCGGCGACATCCCTGCTCCTCCCCGGTCAGAGCTCCTAGCGCCAGGCCCTGGTGTTTCGACTCCAGATCTGTCGCCTCCGGTAGTCGAGTCGGATGGCGCTCCTCCTCTGGGTGGCTCTGGCTTCGCTTCTGTGTCTCCCCGGTCAGAGTCTCAAGAGCTGGGACCTGCTGATGCGCCTCACGCTTTTTCAACCGCTGCCCCTGGTTTCAAGCCCCCGCCTCAGCTTCCCAAAGCTAGCGCTCCTGCTCCCATTGGAGGCGGCTCTGAGTCGGTGGTCCCCAGGCCAGGTGTGGCCCCCCCTGCAGCAGCCTGCGGTGGCTCTCCCTCTGTTGCTGCCAGCTTGCCCTTGGCTCCCGAGGCAAATGAGATCTCTTTGGTAGTAGATCTTCCTCCCCTTCCAGCCGGTTTTAGTCTCGGGCCTCTTCAGAGCGAGGGCTTCCCTCCCCTGCCGTCTTCCAGTGGCCAGGCCCCCCCCCCCCCCAATTTCGCTTCAGGTAAAAAACCTCCCCCGATAGTCCCGGGAGGCTCTAAATCTCATAACTCTTCCTCATTTCTTGACAAATTGCTCTCAAAACATTATAATTATGCTGGGTTATCTTTGT
Organism: Limonium bicolor; assembly: GCA_023374045.1. Taxonomy (NCBI): domain Eukaryota; kingdom Viridiplantae; phylum Streptophyta; class Magnoliopsida; order Caryophyllales; family Plumbaginaceae; genus Limonium; species Limonium bicolor. Next base: position 149,774,999 of record CM041780.1, read on the forward strand.
GTGATGATGCTTGTACTGCTGCTGTGGATAATTCTCCATTTGTTTCAATAGTGGAGGAGGACATGGAATCTGAAATATCTTATTGGGAAAACTCCCTTGTCGGGTATATTTGGGGGAAGAAGTTTGGGTACAATCTGGTTAGGGATTATGTGACTAGGGCTTGGAACTTTATACCCACCCCCCAAGTCCTTCTTCACGAGGAAGGATGATACATATTCAGATTTGATAAGTCAGAAGACCTCCAACTTGTCTTGAATAAGGGGCCTTGGCTTCTAAATTCCTCCCCTCTTGTCCTAAAGAAATGGTCCCCGGACTTCTCCTTTAATCCTAAGGACCTGAACCGTATTCCGGTTTGGATCCAACTTCCAAAACTCCCCATCGCTCTGTGGTCCCGTTCTAGTCTATCCAAGATTTGTGCCAAAATTGGAACCCCCCTTCACACAGATCAATCCACAGCCGATAAATCCCGTATTTCCTTTGCGCGAGTCCTAGTGGAAGTCGACTTCAGCCAAGACCTTGTGCGTGAGGTAGATATTCGCTCTCCCCGCGGTTCCTTTCTCCAGACTGTTGTCTTTGAATGGGAACCCATCACCTGTTCGTCCTGTAAGAAATTTGGACACCCTGCTCATAGGTGCCCCCCTCCTCCTAAAACCAAAGCGGCCTCCTCGTCTAAATCTAGACAGCCCCCTCCTCCCTCCTCAAACCCCCTTCCCCTCCTTCCCACCCCCACCTCCCCCCTAAAGCAAGCTCCCCACTCTTCCCCTAAGGCCCATGATCCGCTTCCCAAATCTGATAAGCCCCCTTTCTCCTCCCCAAATTCACCCCCTGGCTCCCCTAGGCCCTTGCTCCCTAGAATTGCCTCGCTCCCCTCTCTTTCTTCTGTGTCTCCATCGCTGCACCTTGTTCTAAACTCTCCCCGACAAGCCCTCTGGTAGACTATTCCCCCCACCAAGAAGTCCCCCCTCGACCCCTCAGTGATGGATTCGCTCTCCTTACTTCCAATTCTTTCTCCTCCTTTGGCCGTGACTCTGAGAGCCTCCCCCCTCCTCCCTCACCAACCCTCTCATGATTATTGCTGTGTGGAATGTTAGGGGTTGCAATGACCCCAGTAAGATTCGAGAAATTCTACATTTTGCTAGAACTAATAATGTCTGTGTTCTTGGCTTACTTGAAACCCGTGTCTCTTCCCCTAACTTCAGCTCTATTGTACATCGACACTTCTCTTCCTGGAGCGTTCTTGACAACTACTCGGCCCACCCTAATGGGCGCATTTGGATTCTCTTTGACTCCTCTTCCATAAACCTATCCCCCCTCCACATCTCGGCCCAAATGCTCTCCTGTGAAGCCTCCCCCCGGGGCTATAATCGCTTCACTCTGTCTATTGTTTATGGGAGTAACAACCCAGGTCTTCGTTCCCAGCTATGGAATGATATAAAGAGGCTTAGTGATAATACGACGGGCCCTTGGGTTGTCGCTGGGGACTTTAACAATATCCTCTATGCAGAAGACCGCCTTAGCTGTCGTTCCCCCTCCCCCAGAGACTACGAAGGTTTTGCGGACTGTGTGATCCATGCAGAGCTTAATGATCTGCGCTACTATGGTCGTTTCTACACTTGGTGGAACAATCAATTTGATCATGATCGTGTCATGGGGAAAATTGACAGAGTTCTCGTCAATGAAGAGTGGATCGGCACCTTCCCCCTAAGCTCGGCTACCTTCCTTCCCCCTCTCATCTCTGACCATAGCCCCATGCTTATCTCCATCTCGAGGCCCACCCATCCTAGCAAATCCTTTAAATTCGTCAATATCTGGGCTAAAGACCCTGCCTTTACCCCCCTTGTAAGGCATGCTTGGCAGGAGTCGATTCCTGGAGGTAGAATGTTCTCTTTCATCAAGCGCCTTAGGCTTCTTAAACCCAAGTTTTCCTCCCTGCACAAAGCTGAATACAGCTCCCTTTTCCTAAAATCCCAATCCATCAAAGATGAGCTTATGACGGCCCAGCAGCAGCTTGACCTCGACCCTTGGGATCCCTCCCTCATTCATAAGGAAAAATCCCTCCGGCATGATCTTCGGGTGCGTAACCACCAAGAGCTGCTCTTCCTGCGCCAGCTATCTAAGACCCGATGGCTCAAGCTTGCTGACTCAAACAACGTTTTTTTCCACAGAGCTATCAAATCTAGACGTAACAAAAACTCCATTGTCAAGATACAGAACGAGCTTGGGGCCGACCTGACTTCTCCTGATGATATCGCTGATTGTCTCATTTCCCATTTCCAGCGCACCCTTGGCACCTCTTCCCCTCCGCCCAGTTCTCTTTCTGATCTGCACCTCGAGGATACTAGGACCCTTGACCATTCTTCTTGGTCCTTCCTTCTCCGCCCGGTGAGCAACCTAGATATAAAAACTGCTGTCTTCTCTATCGGTAACGACAAAGCCCCTGGCCCGGATGGCTACTCCGCCTGTTTCTTCAAATCCTCTTGGCCTATAATTGGCGAGGACTTGTGTCTTGCCGTTAAAAGCTTTTTTCACCATGGAAGACTTTTGAGAGAGATTAACTCTACCCTCATCACCTTGATTCCTAAATCCGATGCGGCTTCCACCCCTACAGATTATAGACCGATCTCTTGTTGTAACACTATCTATAAGATTATCAGTAAGATCTTGGCTGACAGAATCAAGGGTGTCCTCCCAGCCTTAATTAAAAACAGCCAGGGTGCTTTCGTCAAAGGGCGCCTCATCTCTGACAACATTCAACTCTGCTCGTGCCTCATGAAACATTATCAAAGGGCCCACATCTCCCCCCGTTGTATGATGAAGATGGATATTCGTAAAGCCTTCGACACTGTTGAGTGGTCCTTCCTAGGAGATACTCTCAAATTCTTAAATCCCCCCCCATGTTTACTAACTGGATCATGCAATGTGTTACCACCACTTCCTTCTCCATCAACCTCAACGGGGCTCCTAGAGGTTTCTTCAAGGGTGAGAGAGGCCTCCGACAAGGTGACCCCATCTCCCCATACCTTTTTGTTCTAGTCATGGACATGCTTTCCCGTCTCCTTGACAAGCTCCCCCAAAATCCTAATTTTCGCTTCCATCCCTCTTGCAAAGCCCTCCATCTCTCCCACCTGTTCTTTGCAGACGACGCCCTCCTTTTCTGTAGGGGGGATCAAACCTCTATCTCCCTCATGCTCAACTCGGTCCACCTTTTTTCGGAGGCTTCCGGGCTCAAGCTCAACCCAACCAAATCTGACATCTTCCTTGGAGGGATCTCCCCCTCGCTGACTAACTCTATCCTTGCTTCCACCGGATTCAATCTGGGTGTCTTTCCCTTTCGCTATCTTGGAATCCCTATTTCTACGAGGAAGCCCTGCAAATCCGATTTTGCCCCCTTAATTGACAGCATCCATAAAGCCATCTCTTCTTAGGGAGGCAAACACCTCTCCTTCGCTGGCCGCCTCACCCTGATCAAAAGCTGCCTGTATGGCATCATTGGGTTCTGGGCCTCCTGCGTTTCTATTCCAAAAAATGTCATTCAAAGTATTGTCAAAAAGCTTCGCTCGTTTCTCTGGGCGGGTGATGGCACGAGCAACCCCACCTCCTGTAGCTTGGAGCACTGTTTGCCACCAGAAAATCCATGGAGGGCTTGGCCTTAAAGATATCCATAAATGGAACATGTGTTTCCTGACAAAAATCATTAAGGCCATCACTAACAATTCCGAGAGACTTTGGATCCAATGGATCCATAGTGTTTTCCTTAGGGGTACTAACTTCTGGACCATAGCCCCTAAAGGAGATGACCCTTGGATCTGGAAATCCATTCTCCATGCCCGGGACTGGTGGATCAAACAATGTGGCTCCACCTCAGACGCCACATCTCTCCTCCTCTCCTATCCTCTAAGGTCCAGGGTCAACTCCCTTTATCATGACGCCCTCGGCACTAGGCACCCCTTCATCTGGTTTAATATTTGTTGGAAATCCTGGGCTCTGCCTAAAGCTAAGTTCATCCTTTGGGTTTCACTCAGGGGTAGGCTCAAGACTTGTGACAAATTGCAATCCTGGGGTATTAATCTTGCTAACAGATGTTGGCTCTGTGAGCGGGCTCCAGAGACCAGTACCCATCTTTTCTTTTTTTTTGCAGTGTTTCTCGCAGGATTTGGTGGAGTGTTTGCGATTGGCTTCAGATCTGCACCAACAGAAACCAGTCCTTAGCTGCTCCTTCTGGCTCTCAAGCTATGTAAGAGGAGAAGACCTAAAGACCTTGTGGAGGCGAGCGCCATCGACCAATACAGTTACTTCGTGTGGATTGAAAGATGCCAAAGAAGAGATGGCTAACCAATCCAGAGATCCCTCCCACGTCCTTGCAGATATCAAGCGTGCAACCAAAGCGAGCATCTGGATGAAGTCCCCAACCGGCCGTGACTCAGGCTGGCTTGACAGGGTCCTATCTTCCTAGCTTTAGGGGACCCCTTTGTGATGTACTGTTGGCTACCCTATATTCTTTAGGGTTTTTGTCCCTAGGATGGACTGATGCCTCCCTTTTGTCTTATTTGGATGCCACTCGTGCATATGTATATCATGGGCAATCTGATATATAGGCACACTATATATCTCCTTTTGTAAAAACATTCATCATTATTTATGCTATTTACCATATTCCAAAAAAAAATATATGTCACAATTGTATAGTAATATTATGGTAATGTGTTATCAAATGATTTATATATAGTGTATTTAATTATTATTTTTTTGTCTAAAGGTGCCTATGTGAATATATAGTTGTGTCTCTAATTTGATTAGGTATATAAAATACTTATACAATCTATTAGGACATACTAATGTTATTTAATACATGTAATAATGTATTACATGTGACATTAAATTTAGAACATGTAATAATGTTTTTGACTATCTATGAGTCCATATGTCCATCTTAGATCATCTTCCAACTTCCCTTTAAACCGCGTTCAAAATCCTTAATTTTTAACGTGTCCGGGTCCACGGACGCATGTGTCCGACCCACTATCTTGGGTCGGTCCAAACCCGAGAGTTATTTCCTTGTTTCCATAGTGTGTCCGGGGCCACGGACAGTCTGTCCGGGGTCACAGACTGTTGTTTTCTTTTTAATTTAGAAACTTATTATATGTTGCTTAAATCTTTTAGGAGTTATATGTCTCCCTAATTATTTTTAAGTCCTTTAATTTACTTATTACGGGATTATCTCCCTTTATCAAACTATTATAATGTTAGGGGTATTTCACAAATACTTTTAGAACGGGAAAGGCATGTAAATGCACACTAAAACATATCAAAATAGCTTATAAACACTTAGAGGATCATAACCCCGCAAACAGAAGTTAAAACAAAGCTCAAACAAACATTTTAGGCAAAATCAAACACTTGTCCGAACATGTGTCCAGACTTGAAGTTGTTCAAATTCAATGAAATAGTAGTTTTGACCTATCTTGTAGAATCTAAAGCCTTTAAATATGCTTCAGCTTTCACAAAGTGTAACACATAGGGAAGCCAGAGTAATTTCACTCTGTGAGGAAAGCTTCCCTAGGAAACATCAGTCATAAGAGAGAAAAGCACTATGGATGCTGAAAACTTACATGATTAAAAGCAAAGAAACTTCTGAAAAGAAAAAAAACTAGATGAGAAAAGCCTTGAAATGCAAAAAACCAAGAAGGAGAAGAAAAGAGAGTGGAGAATTGGATGATCAACATGCACAAGTTGGAAACCCTAACCCCTATCTATATGGACAGGAAGAAGAGACTAGAAGCGGTGGATGGGAAGCGCGCAAGAAAAGACTTAGTGCAGGAGATCTGACAAGATAAATATTATTAGGGTTGCAAAATCGGTTAAGGGAGGAGAAGAGGAATAGCCATAGGCATACACCACTAGATTAACCCCTTACACAAGTTTAGTGTTAGTCATAACACATTCCAAAGCAAATCAATCAAGAAAGGGAGGGGGAGGGGGGAGAGGGTAGAGAGACGAAGAACGGGAGGCTAAAAGATAGGGACAATAGGCTAGACAAGACTCTAGACAAAGGGAAAAGAAAGCTTTCAATGTCAGGCCCCTTCTTTTGCGGCATTATCAAAACGAATTTATTTGATCAACTCACTTTTTCTCTCTATATGTCATATACATTAATTGTCATATCAACTTTTTACATTTTCTCTTACTAACTTTTTTCTCCCTACTTTTTCTAACTTCAGCTGACACACTGCCATCAACTCTTAATTGTAGTAAAGGGTAAACCGAATGATAACGTTTCTGCGAATTGTTTTGGAAGAGATCTAATGTCCAGTCAATTGTACCGTACACATTTCAACATAAGTCTTCTCAAGAAGGTGGTCGAGCTGCTCACGACTGTTTTCAAAGTGGTTTACCACTGGTTTTTATATCCATCCTAAGGGGCATTGTGATTTCTCTCCATTACTCGAATGAGCAAAGGTTTCCTTGATAATGTTACTCAGTTGTATGACAGCAAGTCTGAGTCATTCCATTTGAGCAATGATAAGATGTTGACATCTGGCCTAAAGGAGATCAAAAGGTTTACAATCTGCGGCCCTCCAAAAGGCGTGAAATTAAGTTGGGTACGTGGCTGTCTGAGGAGGCCCATGAAAATGATGCATGATGACTGTCTTGAAAATCGCGTGAATGTTATTGTGTTGTTAAGCTATAGTCGCTGTGGCCCACGACCAAAAGTTGAGTGAAAAGGCGGCCCACGATAAAAGTTCAAGGGGAAGGTGGGCAAGAGATCTCGTACAGGATCATTGTTAATTATGTCCATTGTCGAAGATGATGACAACAATATATGTTAATGGACCTCGTTCTGAGCTATATCCATTGAAATATGTTGTCTACCATTTTGCTATGCTGAAAATAGAACTTAAAATATAATAATTGAAGGTTGAAAAGAAGATAAATTATTTTAGATAAGCCATTTTATACGGCGCTGCTGTAATAGTAAAGCATCACCCTTCATGAAATCCTTTCCAAAAAAAAAAAAAGAAGAGAGAAATAAAAAAAACTTAATCATATTGGTGCTTGTACCAACATATACACCCACTCTCTTTTCTAGCAATTCTGCTGAATCTTACGCAACCTCTTGAGAAAGAGATTGAAATTAGCATCACGGTCTAGCATGCTGATCCTAACATACTTTGAACTCATACCAAAAGCTTTTCCACTTCTAGTCAATATCTTCAATCCTTTCAACATTGCTTCACAATCTTCAACCTCTCCTTCACATTTCAGCCACGCAAAAGCTGTACATATACATTAAGAAATTTAATTACTAAATAGCCGTACTCTTCAATTACAGAATTAGCAGAGTTCACCCACCAAAGGATAGGAAAGAGGAAAATACCTGGTTGGGTCTGGAAGGTCCTATTGGAAAATTGGCATAATGAAGAAGGAAATTCAGGCAAACTGAAAAGATTACTTTGTCCAACCACTTCCCTTAACATCTTCCATCTCTGATCCACTAGTTGGTAACTTATGTCAAAGAAGTTATCCAGTCCTCCTTTACCTTCAGTGCTGTCAGACACTGTTTGAAGAATCTTAGCTGCTCGAAGCTGTGAATCCTTGGAAACACCAATACTACTCAACTCTATAAACTTCACCATTCGTTTAGCGATTTGTTCATCTTGACCAAAGCCCAACTACGTATAGAGAGAACAATTAATTAATAAGATATATATCAATGTTTGAAGTTGAATCTTAATTTAACAAAAAGTATGTACCCAATACGCATCCCAGCATGACCAGTTGTCTTGGAGACAGTGAAGAGCATACATCTTGATCAGCTGGATGAGTGATGGGAGTGTATTGAGGCCAGTAATATGCATAATCATGGATTTGCATTCCGTTCATAACAGGGTTTCTAAGATATCCATCAGGATTGTTTGGTGATGTTATTACTTCAATATAGGGATCTTTTCCATTGAAGTTTGAAACATCACCTACCCATTTGTAGTGTCCTGGTTTCAGATACTCAATCACTTGTTTGTAGAACTGCATCACAATTAAACAAGATGTATGTTATGTAATGAAACTTAACAAGTGAAAATTCATTAACCACTTACTTGCTTACTTACCGAGTAATAAGGCATGGCACTAACAACGCTTACAACTCCATCTTCAGTTTCTTTCTCAGACAAAGAAGTTGATAGAGCATAAAGAGCAGCTTGGAATAGTTGAGTGGAACCAGTCCCAACTATAATATGATTCCCTGTAGTCACTGCATTGCCTACAATCCCATGTAATCTAGTGATCTGATTTAATAGCTCTGGTTCCATGAACCAACACAAATTGTTTGTGTTTGAAAAGTAGCTCATGGATTGCCATCCTGGTATCACAATTGTTGCTTGATTAGATGCTTGTTTCCAGAATTTCTCGTACATTGTTGGATCACCACTGCATTTAACGAATTATTTCATTGTTATAGAAGTCATGTTACGTACATTCATGCCAAGCCCTCGTGACTTGGTGGTAAAGAAGTGGTGTCTTCGAACCAAAGATCCTGGGTTCAAAACCTACCCCACTTATCAAAAAAAAATGTTACCTACATTCATGTCATCCCCATGAGCAATAGAATAGAACAGAGGCCGGACGTCCAAAGTTACGGACAGCTGGATGCTAGATATATTCGGTGCTTGCCAGATCTCATTCAGTACAAATAGTATTAGCTTGCTATAGTGAAACCTGACATGAAAACTGGTAATTGGTCCTTGTCTACATGATCTACGGTTACGATGCAGTTTACAGGACCCAGAGTTAAATCATACTACTACTAGACTTTTTGGAGATGATTAAAAAGGTTGGTCCCACTTCCCGAGTAGTTGGAATCCTAACTCTACGACAATGAAATGATAAAGAAGTAGACAATAGGAATTCGAAAACAGACAAAACAGGGAAAACGTACACTCAAAATCTAAAAGATATACATATATATATACGCTTGTGTGTGTGGGGTTTAAACCCAGCAGCAGTAGTGTATATCATTGAGATCCTCAACATGAAAATGACACTTCCTTCCGTCTGCCTCGTTATTACTAACATTGAAAACCCGGGACCGTATAACAAATGCTCATCCATCTAACACAAGTGATTCATATCCGCCACTTCCTTTTCTTTTGTGTATTTTAAGTCTCGATTTCACCGACAATATTAAGGAATATCGTATATACTACCTCCGTCCCGTCATAAGTGTCCTGTTTGATTTTTGACACGTTTTTCCACCCCAATATTAAACATGTAAAATAATTTTATAAAACTAAATTTTGTATTATATAGTTTATCATGTAAGGAATCATATGCAAAATTAATTTATTTTATACGTTAAAAATTGAAGTCAACCAACATGTCCAAATAGAACGGACAAGGTGGGACGGAGGGAGTATATTTTAAGGGTAGGTGGTGTGTATAGTACTGTATGTAACTAATAACACTGCTACCTGTTTTTTCAGACGATAAATAATCCTTTAGAAAAAACTACTTGAAGATGGTTCAAGAATCAATAAATTCAACACCTTATTAAGCTAAGTAGCTATGTTGGAAAATTCCTATTTGAGCAAGATGACAAATCGGCTAACCATTCTATTAAAAAAAAACTATTACCAAATTTAAATTTGAATTCCTCTTTCCACTAACAAAAAACCAGTCAATCACATATATCAACAAACAAAAAAAAAAAAAGATTTTTTAATTCCCACTTTCCACTAAAAATCATTCCCTATGCAAATCCAATCTGATTACTACCACTATCACACTATATATCACAATCACTTCCACCATCAAAATTTAAAAACCGACTCAAAACCACATTAATTAGAAAGAAAAGAGTAATAAAACTCACTGGTCCAAATTGATAATCCTATCATCATCATCTTCTTCTTCTTCTTCATTAATAATCACCACTTGATGTCGATCATCATCATCATCACTTTGATCTTTTCCATTAACTTCCGCTTTTCTCATAACTACTTCAACAACTGAAGTCGTATCTCGACCACCTTTACCCATCTTCTTCTCCGACGAAGACTGTGAAATGCAAATGTTGTTATTGCTGCTGTGATTTTCAGACCAACTTCTGTCTTTCTCGTTGTAGCTTAGTCTCAGTATTAATCCGATGTTAAAAGCTAGTGAGAGTGCTAGTAGATGTGTAACTGACCATGTCGATGATGTCTTCAACGGTTTACTCATTCTTCCGCTATAAATTAGGGAGTATTATCTGGTCTGGTAAAAAGAAGCGAAAAGTAAGCTCGAATATTCTCAGGGAAATATGGAGGATCGATGGATGTATCTGTAATTAGATTGGAACTAAAAATAGGAAAGGTTGTTCCGGTGGTCGGGTCGGTTTTTTTGTGAGAGAAATCAAGATATAAAATCAATTGGTAGCTTTTTGATCGTGTGGTGGCTGGTTATATATATATATAGGGATTAATAATAGTTGGCATTAAGAGTAGAGAAGGTAGAACGAGTACTTTAAGGAATGGAATGATCTGATAGGTTTAGGTTGTCTGAAGAAGGATTACTAAAAGAGAAATAAAACCAACAGAGACTCCTTTGTTGCTTCGGTTTCTCCACTCCGTTTGTTTACCACTGAAAAGAAAAGTGACTTCGATTTATATATAGAGACAGCGGTTACCTTTGGGAAACACAAGCGTGCGTAATGGTCTACTCTACTACTCTACTACTCACTTATTTCAATAATGCAAACAAATGTCTGTATTGTAATTACACGTGCAATCAGGAACCTAATGGTTTTTGACTAAAATAGTAAGGGTCATATATATATATATATATTCTTCGGAAATGAACGCGGTTTATATTATGAAACTTGTGTTAACAGGCAACAACAGTAGCTCAAAAGTTTTGTCATAGTAGTCAATGTCCATGTGACATTTAATACCCTTTTTTATTTTTTGCATAAATTTCATTGAGAATTAATGCTTATCGGCGAATCAACGCCTATATCAAAAAATTTATTACCATCCACTCCAAATTTTTGATGTACACTGAAAAATGTGTAAGGTGTTTATGTCGCCAAGAAAATGGTAGCAGAAATAAATTTACTTGCCATAATTTAAGTAACTAGTCACTTTCAGGGTGACCAAGCGGCCACGCACCTAATTTTAGGGCACTGAGTGACTGCTGCGCATTGATGTTGCTGAATTGGGCATTTACTGGGTGTACGTACAACTTCTCTTGGCGCAGGAGTTTGGGTAGACGTGTGGCACATTCACTCAAGGGCTTTCAGGCAGCACTTGAGTAGGCGAATTCAATCAGAGACGAGGAGGATATAAAGTGGTATGGAGGAAGAGTAAATATATGAGGTGTACCTAGCTATATTCTGTATGAAAGAGATGAGAGTGAACACACACGTCTCAACTATAATTCAATCTGGAAAGGTTTGGAAGAGGAAAATCTGATTGGTGAACCATAAGGTAAATCCTCACTCTTAGTACTCATTTTAGGTAATCATGGTCGAAAGGGGGCTCAAAAATCTGTTGGAGTTTGGCCAAGAATCAAAGGAAAACAAAGTGGAGAAAAAAAAAATCTACCTTAAGAAGGGCAAGTCTTGAATCTAAGCCTTAGAGCTTGTTGATTATCATTTGAGCTTAAAATCGATACAAAAATCTAATATCACCCTTATGTTGATATAGGGCCGAGTATGAAAGAAAGTCCCTAACTTTGGAGCTTAAGGTAAATGTTCTAACCTTAATGCACATTTCGATGTTTTAACGTTGTTTTATGTTGGTATATTTATATGGCCAAGATTTAGGCTTGAAAAATGGTTAATTTGGACCTAAGAATGGACATAAACTTACATTTAAACATTTGGTTAAGTTAACTAATGATTTAAGGGCTTAAATGTCAAGTTTACAAAGCTTAAGTGGACTTTGTGTAAATAACCGAAACCTTGGGGTATGTGTGGTAATTTGGTTGTGAATGAACTGGTGTTTATGGACATTGTGGGTGTATTTAAAGTTTATATTATGGTTTGTATTATGGCCAAATGTGCAGGCTTGTTTCATAAGCATTTTGGTATATTAAATGACTTTAAAAGCATAGGTTATAATATTATTATGTTAGGTGTCAAAATTTGGAATTATAAAGGTTATTTGGGTGATTTAACACACTTCAGAAGTTGGTAGACTTTAGGAAGTGTTTGGACTAAGTTTAAAGGAAAATTTGACTTTAAATGACATTAGGTGTTTATTTAATGATTTAGTGATCATATGATCAAATGGTAAAGCTAAATGTTTCAAAGAAATAAAGGTTGGAATGTTAGACAATAAATAGGCTGAAAGTTTGGGGTTAGTTCGGCAAATAATAAAAATTGTAAGTTTAATGAAGTTTAGGAGTTAATTGTAAAGTTTAGACTAGAGCAGAGAGCTGTAGAAACCAAAGAGCACTTATTTAGTAGCTACAGAAAACATGATAGTTCTAGTTGGGCTGCCATTGTTTCTTCCTTAAAGATACTTAAAAAAAAGGTGTTAGGAGAAAGATAGGAGATGGAAAGGACACTTTATTTTGGAAAGATCCTTGGATTCCGAGAGACTGTTCCTTTAGACCCTTAACTCCCACTCGTATAAGTGAAGACACAATGACACTTAATCAGTTTTTCAACAATCAATTGGATGGTTGGAACCTTAACTTGTTAGATAATAAAACTTGGGAGATAGATTCAGTGGATATTAAGAAGATCAGCTTTTGCTCAGAAGAGAAAGATTCTTGGGAGTGGCACTATACTAATGACATAAATTTCTCTGTAAGATCAACTTACTGGTTAGATCAACAGCACGTTATATCAGATTCTCCTTCTTCGAGCTATATTCCTATGAGCCTTCATAATAAGATTGCTAGAACTCAGTGTAGCCCCAGAGTTAAGCATTTCTACTGGAAATTTATGAGGAATATTGTGCCTTCTGCTGCTAACATTTCAAGAAGAACATGAAGCCCTCCCCTTTGTTATCTCTGTGCAAAAGTTGATAATACTTTTCATAATCTCTTTGATTGTGTCATGATTAGAAAATAGTGGGAAGGCTTGATTGATTTGAGCAGCATTTCTCCTTCCGAAGAAAATAACATTCACAGCTGGTTTTTCTCTCAGTCAGACAAATGGCCTATGAAAAAATTGGACGATGTTATCAATAGAATGTGGTGCATCTATGATGCAAAAAACATGGCTAGGCATAACAATCAGCTGTCATTACAGGCTCTGCTAGAGTCTAATTATGCATTTGCACAAGCTTTCAAGATTAGAAATAGGAATACCCTACATGATGATCTGGTTGCTTACTCTTGGATTCCTCCTATACAGGGTGGAATTAAAATCAGCATTGGATGTAAAAAATTGAAAGGCTAAGCTCTGATTCTTTCAGGTTCTGTTCACGATTTAGATGGTACTATCCTGATGGTTTTCAAAAATGTTGATGACAGCTTCTTGCTCTTTGTTAAGAGCTGATATTCAAGGGGCAGTTTTTGGCCTCAAATGGGCAAAAGAAAATGGGTATGATAAAGTGGAAATAGAAACCTATCATGAAGAGACTTGTATCTTCATTGATCAGATAAGAAGAAATCATTTGCCTGGGAATCCTGCTCCAGAATGGGAACAACTTAAAGCTTTTTGCAAAGGAAGTGAAGATATTACTAGCTCTTGTATTAGTAATGAGTTTAATTTACTTTTTCTGCTTATTTCCTATTTGTATAATAGTTCTAAGTGCTTTAAAACTTGGATTCGAGATGATATTCCTCCAAAGATTACTAGGTCTTATAATCTAGATTTTGATGATCCTTTTGGTGCTAGTAATGAATGAATATGAGATCAGGTTTATAATAAAAAAAAAAGTTGATTGAGGTTTGGGCTAATATATTTTGTTGGTGGGGAACGAGGATATTACTGCCAACTGTAGGAGAGAGTGCAAGTGGAATGTTACGATTTCTGTAAATCTTGGATGGGTATGAGAGTTGGGAAGAGAGTGAAAGTGTGGAAATCTACATTTTATTACACAGTATGAAATATTTAGAGGTTTACAAATGAAGTAATCTTCAATGAGGGTCTATTTAATCTTAGACCCCTTGGTAAACAATATTAAACCGGAGGTGTGGCTGTGGACGAACGGATGGTGGGCTAGGTTTTCGGTTACGTGTGAGGTTGAAATACCCCAAACCTTAATTATACTAATTAATAATAAATTAATTAAATGGAAGAGGTTAATCAAGGGCTAGTCATTGAATATAAAGACTAATGAGCCCTAATTCATTAAGGAATTATATAACCCTTAAGCATATTTATATAGATGAGTATATATAGTCCAAAATGGGTACTAAACCCCACATTAAAAATTGCGCTAAAGAGAGAATAATTATAAGGAGAAACAACTACTAAAGTTAAAGTAACATGTAACATATCAATACATAAACTAAGTGCACAAATCATGGGAGAGATCATGTAACACACATTATATAGTTATAATTAATAGTATAAACACAAAGAATACACAAGGAATACACCTGTTGTGAGAAATGTGTATGATGGTGTTGCAATGGACAAGTGTACCCAGTCGGTGTAGTAATAAAAGTGTCGTTCCACTAGGAAATTGAATGTCTATCTACCTAGTCTCGGTATTTTCAGTAAAGAGCAATAATTAAAATGGGGTTTAGCCGGTGGCAAGCTTAAAGATTCAGTTCAAAACAAATTTCAAACAAACAAGGAAACTAAATTTGTTTTTGATGGATTTGGATGGAATACACCCTAGGATGGTTCTTAGCACCTAATTTCACCCTGTAACACCCCAACCGTTAATCTCGTCATTACCTCTTCAACTGTCACTAAATGCTCTTACTCACGTAGCGGAACCCTAATTACAACGAGGGGTGAAACAACGCTGTTAGCCACCCATATGGCTAACCAGGCCTATCTTACATAACATAACGGTCTGATGAACGGGAACAACCGAGTACACAATACAAATACAATACTCAAATCACTTCTTTACTATACCGAGTCTACAATATATGGATGCCGACAACATATTCGGTCTTACACCTCTTTCAATACATAAGTAATTAAATCTAACTACCCATGCAACCCACCGACCCCGTCCTACTCTCGAACGGTAACATCTTCGGTGTACCTAAAAAATAAAAACGTTGCCCCTAGGGGCTCAGCTTAGTGCTGCATATGAAATTCGCATACCCTGAGCGCTAACCGGGGTACGTACGCCGACTACTTTTGTCGGATATACATGGAGTTCATTTTAGTCAAACAACATGCATCATAGCAATACAATATATATGTGTATTACTCAAGGAATCTACATCCAATCACGGAACACAATTCCTAACTAACATAACAAGGTTGTTAGTTGTATCAGTTTACTCTTAGGCCTTGAGGGTTATACCTCACTATGCCTTGTTTACTCATTCAATATCTCTCCCGCTCTCTCGGGTTACTTATTCATATACACACCCATTCTCTTGGGCTACTCGTTTTATACTCACCCATTCTCTCGGGTTACTTATACTCATTATCTCACCCACACTATTGGGTTATTCATACTTGTTATCTCACCCACACTCTTGGGTTATTTATACTCAAGCTGTTGTAGATTCTCGAGATACTACAGGTCTCCTACGTCACGCTTGTTACTCTTAACACATTCTCAGGCCAAAACTCATGGCTCTCGAGCATAGTCTTACTTCCCCGGTTTCGACCCTACTCTGGGCCTAGCATGGTGGGAAGGTTCAGCTAGCTCACGGAACTCTCTCTTAGTTCCTAACTCTTTTACATAGGTCCGACTACTCTCGGACTACTCTCATTCCCATACACTCCTCTCTCGGAGTTATAATAATATTATGTGTTTTAGTCTAGAAACATCACTCTCGATGTTTCTAATGACTTTGGGAACAATACTCAAGTTCGGTTAATCTTAGGTTTTAAGAGTTACCCATACGTTTCATTTACTCATACTCTCGGTTATTTTCTTATACCGGGTAAAATCCTCATATAGGAGGTCGACCATGTCTCAAGGGATCTACTAATCCCTTAGGTCTCTTTTACCTTCTTTACTAGTTCACATCTTCAAACTATCTTTAATCCTCTTGAAGGAGGTTCACTTATCTTTTCACTCTCATTTGTTTCATGAATTGTGTCATTATGGTTTACTAACCGTTATCGGGTAATTACTCAACCCGCACATCTCCTCACATTCTAGGGAGTTCATATGTTTGTGTTATCGTTATACTTTAACGGATAATTTGTGTGTTTGCACGTTTTCGTTATCATAAGCATCGACCCAATCTATGGTCTCTAGCCAAACGTTACTCACTATGAGTCGGTCTTTACTCTATGTTAGACCACACCGGCATACAAGTATGTTAGCTCATTCAACATACAACAAGTCATACATAATCAGACAAGGGATTATTTTCATGCTTTAGTCTTGATTAAGCCGGCACACAAACACACAAATCAACGTAACTCGGTTAGCACGCGGAGTATGAGAAAATCATACCTTTCACCGGGGTTTTACTTTTACCGTGTCCTCTCACCATGCTCGGTTTACACACGATCCTCTGATAATGTTCCAAACATTATTATTAATACTAAGATCATACGGTACATAATTAAATGTTACTCCCGTACATACCCCGTTATCCCGTTATCTCGGTTTTACTCTTGTTAATTTGAGTTCTCACTTCTCAATCACTTCTAACACTTCCTAGGGCCTTTACATGTCACCAACCAAGGCCTTAACATCTTGTAACATCATTTACATTCAAACCCCCATCATTAGGAACCTTTAAAACACTCTCTGTAGGATTCTGGGGGTGGTCCGGGACTTGGTCCCTACCTTAAGTCCCGGACCAATGCTGGTCTTAACTCTCGGCCATATTTTTGAAGTGGTCCGGGACCTTATACATCTCTTAAGTCCCGGACCAAACCTGCACTTGAACTCTCGGCATGAATTTCAATATGGTCCGGGACCTTGTCCCCATCCTAAGTCCCGGACCGGGTACAGACTTCAACTCTCGGCCTTAATTTATGGGGTGGTCCGGGACATGGGCAGGGACTTAAGTCCCGGACCTATCAAACTGGAAAACTCTCGGGGGTATTTTAGGGGGTGGTGTGAAACATGATCCTAGACCTAGTCCCGGACCCTGCTGCAGTTTTGACAGATTTGGCATTTTCCAAATCTGTTACAACCTCATTATTTCACCATTGATTCTCCAATCTTTCCCACTTATAATCTACATGTTTTGGCACTTAATTACCCTTCTAAATCACCTTAATCCAACCACCAAGTCCTCTCACAAACTTTTGATTATTTCACTCAAATTCACTTATATTTCATAAGTAGTTTTCAAGTTCTCATCACTTCTTGTAACGGATTTAGCTCCCTCTTTTTACCATTCATTTTTCACTCACTAATGTCATTCCAAGCACTCTAATGGCATTATTCTTACTCCTAATACACTCTTCTTCATAGTTTGGTTTTCCAAACCATTACTACTTACTTAAACCTCTTAAGCACACCTAGTTCCTTCCTTTAAATGAAACACTCAAGTTCATAATCTCCAAGGAAATTTTGACAGCACTTGTGTACTTCTTTAACATATTCACCACAATGAATCAACTCATATACACTCCTTCATCCCTGTTTAATGAAGCACCAACAACTACAACACATCGAATTCCCACTTGTTCACACATATACACTAGCTTAACTTCTAGGTTTATTTGCACACTTAAACCACATTAAAACATTCTCATTCCCACTCAATATTGTTGTACCATGACTACACCAATTCAAGAACATTAAATCAATTCTAAAATCTGTTTTACAAGTCAAATAAAACCAACTCAAGGTGAGCTTATTACCTTGTTTGTTTTCAGTTTTCTTCCTCTTCTTCCTCTTTCTCTTGCTCTCTCTTTCTTTTCTTGTTTTCACAACACAGAAGGGGGTCTAGATTGCCATCTACAATCATATCCCCATACACATATATTAAGCTTATTAATTCAACTTTTCCCTCACAAAAACTAGTATTACAAGAGCTAGTTTTTAGGGTTTAGCTTAGAGATTACCTTCAAGTGTCCAAATGAAGAGCTTAGGCAATCAAAAAGATGAAGTTCCAGCACTCCTCAAAAGCAAGAAGAACCGGCTGGACATGGGGAACATTTCAACGTGGAGGAATTTTCCAAAATTGGAAGAACTAGCTAGAAATGAAGAGCTTTTGACTTTCTTTTTATCTTGGAGTATCAAGAAGATTATGGAGACCCAAAAACACTTCTTTAAGCTCCAAAATGGCCTACTTCCATGGAGACGAAGATGAAGGTTTCGAGCTTTTGAAGGGTGGAAAACGTAGCCCTCGCCGATACGAATCCAACAGTAGTATTTTTGTGTGATTTGGTGGAGAAATGGGCAAGTGAGGAGAGATTGAAGATGGGCTGTTTTCTCACTTATGTAATCGCCATTTACAGAGGATGAAGAAGAAGGAGCTCAGTTTGGAGGGGGAAAAATCGTGAAAGAAAAGAAAAGAGGGGGAGAGAGAGTACTAACACCACTTTTAACTATTCCCCTCTTTTACTTTATTACCTTGTCCTTTTGTGACTAGTTAGAAGCTAGCTAGTTATTTAATTAAGGGTGTGTGGGTGCCTAGTTAGAAAACCGGCCCCTCATTAGTAGTAACCTGGGTCGTTTTTTGACTTTTCGAATTAAACGCGTTTTGTCTCCCGGTTCCGATACTATTCACTTACCGGGTCTGTTTTCTGGAATTTTCTCGTTTCTTTATTTTTAATGGTTATTAAACTCCCATTAACACTTAATTATAGTTATATAATCAACTATAATTTTTACGGGTCCGTTTGACCACTTAAAGTCACGTTTTCGGGTTTCCTCGAAAAACGTGCTTTAAAACTTTGTTAGCGTTTTAATCCACTATTTGGATTCATTTTCTTCGGGAGCCATTCCCGTATACTAATTAGGCCTAACCAAGCCTTAGGAATCCATCTCGGACCCTTACGAGATCTTTATATTTCTTATACTCATTAAATGCGCATTTTAGCGTTTTTCGCATTTTACGTATTTTCTCTTTTCTTTTGGTTTTATTTCCCTTACCAATACTCTTTAGGCACCATTAGGCCTTTAAATATCATATTAGAGTAATTTAATCATGATTTTTAGATCCAGGGTATTAAAATCTACCCCCCTTAGGAACTTTGTCCTCAAAGTTGGTGAATCTTATATCGTTACTCTCATGGGCACACTATGCCAAGGTTATAATACATGTATAACCTTACAGACTCCACAAGTCAGTCTCATTTCACACTACACATACCACACACATATCACCGCATGTATAGCAATCAAAAATACTCTATGTACTCTCTCCATGGAATTGGTCCGAAGACAAGAAGGCACTACAGTCCTCGAATCCATATTGAGTAATATACTACTGATCCCTCAGGTACCGGTCACGTTGAACACTTACTCTTTCTGGTTCACGCCCGTTTCATGACAAATGGGCACTTACTCTCTCTGGCCCACGGTCCCTTCGGTTCTGATCAAAACGTTACACATATACATATCCTCGGGCACTCTAGTTGACTCACTCAACACAGGATCGTCTCAGGGTACTCTCCCCATCCCGCTGCCTTTGGAAAAATCACACACTGTCACCGCCCCAACCGGTCACTTAGGACCGCCGCACGTACGGTGCAATGGTTTCAAAACTAATACACGCCCACCGTTCTACTGGTCATCAAGACTTAAGGCTCAGCCATCGGCGGGTGATAGCGGTTTCAAAACCAGTTTTCGTTTCCATCTTCATACTTGAAGAAAATCCTTTTCCAAATTCTGTTTGAAAATTCTTTTTAAAACATCACACAACTCCAAATCCAATTTTTGGTGGCTGCATCTTTCCTTAACGTGATTACTTGTGACCACTTATAGGGAGCTTCAAGAATCATCCAACCCTGATGTGATCAGCATCAGTGTTGAACTATCCTTCCACCCCAATTTGTGTTCGGTTTCCCTTGATCGCTAGCAGATCAAGTTCCACCTCCCACGTCAGTTTCAAACAAACAGATAGTCAAACATTTTCGTTTTCTATCTTTTACTCTTTCTAGTCAAGTTCATAAAACATTACATTTTAATTTATCTCCAATTCCTAGAACTTAGGTCATCTGTCATTTCCAACTTACTTTGCTTACTTTACCTAAGCAACTCATGGCTCATTTCCTCAACTTGTTACTCAATTTAAAACACACAACATACAACTCCAAAGGATGGAACTCACTCCATCAATCATTCTCAAATAAAATCACCTAGGGAACTCACTCCCTACAAGGTTACACATCGGTTTCATACTGATTCATACTCATTATGTCTCATGTCTAATCTCACTAGACATATACTATAGGGATTCTCATTCCCTAGGAGTCTCTCTACTCCTCTTTTCGTACATATTATATACTCGTTACTTGCATCTCTCATGCATAATAATCATAATTACACAATGAATGGGTACATATGTTTATGTAACATAAGTTCCAATCATCAAAATAGTTTCTTTTGTGCTATGCACATAGTAGTTTACGCACCTATATGTAAAACATACTCTAAGCGGTTTCTCGCCCTACCCCCCTTAAAAGGGGTTACGCCCGCGTAATTGACCATATGTTACCTCTGAACATTGGTTCACTAATTCGGTATCATGAAGTGTTTAACTTCAATACTGTTAATTGACTGATAACCGGGTTCAGTCCGAACCTCTAAGGCTTCAAGGTGCTTATGATTATCCATCTACCCACTGGCTTCTGATGTGTGATTGTTAACTAGAGCTTAATTCGCCCTTTGGTATTCTCAATGGATTATCTACTCCCTTTCATCCCCTTTTGTCTTGGGAATAAAGGTTTCTCAATCGTCGCTTGGTATCTCTTACCATGTGCGAATTCGATGAGTTATAGATTTTCTCTCCAATTCTTTGGAAATCTATTTCGTATAACTCTGTATACCTTCATGATTACTCACTTACTTTTCCCGACTTATTGTCGGTTGAGGTCAAGCTACTACATACTAAGTAGTAGCTTCCTCGATTAATTACATGTTTGTTTACTTGTTTCTATATAAGGATTCTTCATTCATACTACTGTGCATTTACCATCCATCGGTCCTGGGACCTATGGGTTATGGCCCACGTTCTTTGTGCATCTTTGGCCAATGGCCGCACGGTTATTTCTCTAGATTCTCACTCAACAGGCTTCATTGACATTTCTCAATTCTTGGCTCTCCCACTCGATCATTACTGCACAAGTGCAATACCAAAACACTCAGTCATACAGAGTGCAGAAGCGTAAACCCTTGACAGTAAATCTCTCCTGAGATAAGAATGAATATGTCTCCTTTACCACATTTCTCATCAGCTTCATATCATTATCTTATTATACTCTTACAATGGTTGCTTACTGCGTACCATGTTCTTACTCACTACAGCATTTGCTTACACAACGGCATCCACTCATGCACTCTCGCCATTTATGCTATGGCTTGCCATTCACTTGGCTCAATATGATATACCACTCTAAACTCTCTACGCTTGTTGCGCATTGTTTACTCTGCAATTCATATTGCACACATACAGTGTCTACTACTCATCCGATTACTCTCTCGGTTTCCTTCCACCGCTATCAAAGCTTTCTTACATTCTATCTCTGTTCGAACTACTCCTTGGCAATAGACACATGCTCGAGTTTCACTACGCCGCTCTAGCGGTTTCGCATTACATTCTTATGTGGTAGCCCTTCTTTAGAGGATTCACGCAATTGCCACTCCATAGGCCCCACAATAACAAGTGGTATCCCCACTCTAAAGTAGTGGTTCATTTTCCACTGTTTCTTCTTATGCCTTTATGCATAGGTTCGTAATGTTTGGATCTACACATTGTAGTTGGTTTTCTGGTTACACGCCTCATTGCGACACGCCATGCTCTGTACGGCTGTTTATACAATGTCTGCTCCTCTGTACACCATTAAATGATTTGGAGGTATTGCTGGGCTCTTTGACATAGCTGTCTCATCACACTTCCGTACCTGGAAGGCCCTTTAAGTATCTTGGTATTAATTCATGCCTTCTGGCAATCTAGGGTACCTCGTGTTACGTGGGATCCCTTCGGGTTCTACCCGAGTGTTTGCTTTAACACTTGTGTTCTCAACACGATATCTCGTTCAACTACTGTTGATTTCGGTACCCTTCCTGGGTGTTACTGAGTTGTGCCTTTACTTCTGGCTTGAACTCATGGTATATTCAGTTGCGGCTTCACCTTGCGGCTATGTATAACTTGAACTATCCCGTTTAGGGTTGTAATGCCTCCCATTCTTGGGTAGATCATTGATTCTTTTTCCTTTAACTCCTTGGTCAGGTCGTTATTCTCCTCAGTGAGGTATGTTGTGGGAATCCTATCCCGTTTATCAAACATTGATATGATGATTTAAGGCATTCATCTTATTGCTTACACTGGTATTCATTCCAGTTATTAGGTATTTCCTCCTTGATTCCTGAGACATATCCAATGTCTATACTTAATACTATGTGCTTCTCGCACTTATCACGCTATATCCTTAGGTCCGTCACCTTACTGGTTTCTAGACTCCTTTAGCTTCGTAAACTTCTTTGTGTTCTTCGATCATTTGAGGTGTCCAAATATCTTGGTTTGGATTGGCTCTTTCGTCCGTAGTATGGAGTGGGCTAATTCCCATGTTCCGTACTCTACTTGTATACATACATGGAGTATCTTATTGATACGTTACCACTTACCCGACTAACTCATAACTGGTCTGTCAGGCCCGCAAGCTCCTTCGGAGTGCGGTCATTCCATGTCTCGTTTGTGTACACTTGTAGTGCCGGTTACACGCCTAGGTGAAGTATTCTGTTGCCAACTCCCTTTATAACGTCCTATGACAACTAACCGCAGTTCTCTGGTTTGGTTTTAAAATTTGGGGGTTTTTGGAAAATTTTGAGTTTTGAAAGAATTGGGTTTTGAAGGTAAATTCTTCATGGCATTTCAATGCCGGCTGCTCCTTACCGAGTCTAGCTTCTCGCTGACTGGTATGCTCTTAATACAATATTCAGGCCGTTAGGCCTTTTCAAGGTTTCATTTCACAATTCTTAGAGTTGTTTTGCCATATTGGCTTCTCTCACCTTTTGGTAATTGCTAAGTACTGGTCGCTTGTCAAAGCACCTCTTAATAGTCGCATTAATACTGCACTTGCCATGGCAAGTGCGCGGTACAAGCGGTTTTTTGGGTTAACTCATACCGGTCACGGTATTGTTCACACTGTATTTGGTAGCCTTGTCGGCTCTTCCTTAATCCTTTAGTTGGATAACTACTCCTTAGAGCTACTTCTCATACATCTTGACATGACTGTCCGTCATTTAGGTGCTTCTCCACTGTCGGAGTTCCTTAATTATTTAGTTCTATGCTCTACCTCGTTGCTCGTTCCCACGTCTTTACTGTGATTACCGAGGTTTAAGTAATTTAGGCACTACTTCAGTAGTCCTATTCAGGCAGGTCCCGTAGTTATGCTCATAGCTGTCTAAGCCATATCAGTTAAATGTTGCAACCTCTTCGGGTGTGTAGGGTGGGTGTACCTACACTTGACTAGATTCTTAGTCAGTTAATATACCGTTAGTGGTATTATTTAGCTATGGCGGTCCGTAGACTTGTGTCCCGGTTCTTGTTATTTCTCATGAATCTGCCTTGTTACATGGTTGGTGCTTTGCTTCTTGTTGTTGCTTCTCGGCCAGCCGGGTTCTCACGACTGCTAAGCATGTCGCCCCAAGCTGCCACAGATTCCGGTCTCCTTGGATTAGGATGTTTCGACATCTCGCCATTGTGTGCGGTTATTGCCGTTCCAGAGGGTTCCGTCTCCGGGATTTCCGGTTCTCGGGATCTACCGCATGACAGATTCTGGTTCATTTCGAAATATCAAATAAGTGCCAGATCGGGTTCCCCGTCTCTCTGACGTTCTTTCCCAAGCTTTTAATACGGGGGTTGTGGAGGGCAGGTAAGGTATTGTAGGTATCCAGATCATACTGGAAGTTCCTATCTAGCGCATATCTCACGCTACCACTCAACCCTTAGCCCTAAGTCTCTAATTCCTAACTCGGTATTTCCAGCCATCAAAGCGATACTTCGCTCTGATACCATTTTTGTAACACCCCAACCGTTAATCTCGTCATTACCTCTTCAACTGTCACTAAATGCTTTTACTCACACAGCGGAACCCTAATTACAACGAGGGGTGAAACAACGCTGTTAGCCACCCATATGGCTAACCAGGCCTATCTTACATAACGTAACGGTCTAATGAACTGGAACAACCGAGTACACAATACAAATACAATACTCAAATCACTTCTTTACTATACCGAGTCTACAATATATGGATGCCGACAACATATTCGGTCTTACACCTCTTTCAATACATAAGTAATTAAATCTAACTACCCATGCAACCCACCGACCCCGTCCTACTCTCGAACGGTAACATCTTCGGTGTACCTGAAAAATAAAACGTTGCCCCTAGGGGCTCAGCTTAACGCTGCATATGAAATTCGCATACCCCGAGCGCTAACCGGGGTACGCCGACTACTTTTGTCGGATATACATGGAGTTCATTTTAGTCAAACAACATGCATCATAGCAATACAATATATATGTGTATTACTCAAGGAATCTACATCCAATCACGGAACACAATTCCTAACTAACATAACAAGGTTGTTAGTTGTATCAGTTTACTCTTAGGCCTTGAGGGTTATACCTCACTATGCCTTGTTTACTCATTCAATATCTCTCCCGCTCTCTCGGGTTACTTATTCATATACACACCCATTCTCTTGGGCTACTCGTTTTATACTCACCCATTATCTCGGGTTACTTATACCCATTATCTCACCCACACTCTTGGGTTATTCATACTTGTTATCTCACCCACACTCTTGGGTTATTTATACTCAAGCTGTTGTAGATTCTCGAGACACTACAGGTCTCCTACGTCACGCTTGTTACTCTTAACACATTCTCAGGCCAAAACTCATGGCTCTCGAGCATAGTCTTACTTCCCCGGTTTCGACCCTACTCTGGGCCTAGCATGGTGGGAAGGTTCAGCTAGCTCACGGAACTCTCTCTTAGTTCCTAACTCTTTTACATAGGTCCGACTACTCTCGGACTACTCTCATTCCCATACACTCCTCTCTCGGAGTTATAATAATATTATGTGTTTTAGTCTAGAAGCATCACTCTCGATGTTTCTAATGACTTTGGGAACAATACTCAAGTTCGGTTAATCTTAGGTTTTAAGAGTTACCCATACGTTTCATTTACTCATACCCTCGGTTATTTTCTTATACCAGGTAAAATCCTCATATAGGAGGTCGACCATGTCTCAAGGGATCTACTAATCCCTTAGGTCTCTTTTACCTTCTTTACTAGTTCACATCTTCGAACTATCTTTAATCCTCTTGAAGGAGGTTCACTTATCTTTTCACTCTCATTTGTTTCGTGAATTGTGTCATTATGGTTTACTAACCGTTATCGGTAATTACTCAACCCGCACATCTCCTCACATTCTAGGGAGTTCATATGTTTGCGTTATCGTTATATTTTAACGGATAATTTGTGTGTTTGCACGTTTTCGTTATCATAAGCATCGACCCAATCTATGGTCTCTAGCCAAACGTTACTCACTATGAGTCGGTCTTTACTCTATGTTAGACCACACCGGCATACAAGTATGTTAGCTCATTCAACATACAACAAGTCATACATAATCAGGCAAGGGATTATTTTCATGCTTTAGTCTTGATTAAGCCGGCACACAAACACACAAATCAACGTAACTCGGTTAGCACGCGGAGTATGAGAAAATCATACCTTTCACCGGGGTTTTACTTTTACCGTGTCCTCTCACCATGCTCGGTTTACACACGATCCTCTGATAATGTTCCAAACATTATTATTAATACTAAGATCATACGGTACATAATTAAATGTTACTCCCGTACATACCCCGTTATCCCGTTATCTCGGTTTTACTCTTGTTAATTTGAGTTCTCACTTCTCAATCACTTCTAACACTTCCTAGGGCCTTTACATGTCACCAACCAAGGCCTTAACATCTTGTAACATCATTTACATTCAAACCCCCATCATTAGGAACCTTTAAAACACTCTCTGTAGGATTCTGGGGGTGGTCCGGGACTTAGTCCCTACCTTAAGTCCCGGACCAATGCTGGTCTTAACTCTCGGCCATATTTTTGAAGTGGTCCGGGACCTTATACATCTCTTAAGTCCCGGACCAAACTGCACTCGAACTCTCGGCATGAATTTCAATATGGTCCGGGACCTTGTCTATATCTCTAGTCCTGGACCAGGTACAGACTTCTACCCTCGGCCATTATTTAAGGGGTGGTCCGGGACATGGGCAGGACTTAAGTCCCGGACCTATCAAACTGGAAAAACTCTCGGGGGTATTTTAGGGGGTGGTCCGGAACATGGTCCTAGACCTAGTCCCGGACCCTACTGCAGTTTTGACAGATTTGGCATTTACCAAATCTGTTACAACCTCATTCTTTCACCATTGATCCTCCAATCTTTCCCCCTTATAATCTACATGTTTTGGCACTTAATTACCCTTCTAAATCACCTTAATCCCACCACCAAGTCCTCTCACAAACTTTTGATTATTTCACTCAAATTCACTTATATTTCATAAGTAGTTTTCAAGTTCTCATCACTTCTTGCAACAGATTTAGCTCCTTTTTTTACCATTCATTTTTCACTCACTAATGTCATTCCAAGCACTCAAATGGCATTATTCTTACTCCTAATACACTCTTCTCCATAGTTTGGTTTTCCAAACCATCACTACTTACTTAAACCTCTTAAGCATACCTAGTTCCTTCCTTTAAATGAAACACTCAAGTTCATAATCTCCAAGGAAATTTTGACAGCACTTGTCTACTTATTTAACATATTCACCACAATGAATCAACTCATATACACTCCTTCATCCCTGTTAAATGAAGCACCAACAACTACAACACATCGAATTCCCACTTGTTCACACATATACACTAGCTTAACTTCTATGTTTATTTGCACACTCAAACCACATTAAAACATTCTCATTCCCACTCAATATTGTTGTACCATGACTACACCAATTCAAGAACATTAAATCAATTCTAAAATCTGTTTTACAAGTCAAATAAAACCAACTCAAGGTGAGCTTATTACCTTGTTTGTTTTCGGTTTTCTTCCTCTTTCTCTTGCTCTCTCTTTCTTTTCTTGTTTTCACAACACAGAAGGGGGTCTAGATTGCCATCTACAATCATATCCCCATACACATATATTAAGCTTATTAATTCAACTTTTCCCTCACAAAAACTAGTATTACAAGAGCTAGTTTTTAGGGTTTAGCTTAGAGATTACCTTCTAAGTGTCCCAAATGGAACTTAGGCAATAAAAAATGAAGTTCCACACTCCTCAAAACAAAGAGAACCGGCTGACATGGGGAAAATTTCAACGTGGAGGAATTTTCCAAAATTGGAAGAACTAGCTAGAAATGAAGAGTTTTTGACTTTCTTTTTACCTTGGAGTATCAAGAAGATGATGGAGACCCAAAACACATCTTTAAGCTCCAAAATGGCCTACTTCCATGGAGATGAAGATGAAGGTTTCGAGCTTTTGAAGGGTGGAAAACGTAGCCCTCGCCGATACGAATCCAACGGTAGTATTTTTGTGTGATTTGGTGGAGAAATGAGCAAGTGAGGAGAGATTGAAGATGGGCTGTTTTCTCACTTATGTAATCGCCATTACAGAGGATGAAAAGAAGGAGCTCAGTTTGGAGGGGAAAAATCGTGAAAGAAAAGGAAAGAGGGGGAGAGAGAGTACTAACACCACTTTTAACTATTCCCCTCTTTTACTTTATTACCTTGTCCTTTTGTGACTAATTAGAAGCTAGCTAGTTTTTTTAATTAAGGGTGTGTGGGTGCCTAGTTAGAAAACCGGCCCCTCATTAGTAGTAACCCGGTCGTTTTTTGACTTTTCGAATTAAACGCGTTTTGTCTCCCGTTCCAACACTATTCACTTACCGGTCCGTTTTCCGGAATTTCTCGTTTATTTATTTTTTTAATGGTTATTAAACTCCCATTAACACTTAATTATAGTTATATAATCAACTATAATTTTTACGGGTCCGTTTGACCACTTAAAGTCACGTTTTCGGGTTTCCTCGAAAAACGTGCTTTAAAACTCTAGCGTTTTAATCCATTATTTGGATTCGTTTTCTTCGGGAATCACTCCCGTATACTAATTAGGCCTAACTAAGCCTTAGGAATCCATCTCGGACCCTAACGAGATCATATATATCTCTTATACTTATTTAATGCGCGTTTTAGCGTTTTACGCATTTTCTCTTTTCTTTTGGTTTTATTCACTAGTAGAAAAAATATTTTTAATGACAGCGTTTAAACCACGGTTAAATGGAAAAAACCGTGGTTTAAGTTTATTAAACCACGGTTCTAATAGAAACCGTCGTTTAAGGTGCATACAAGAGCATTCTATATATACCACGGTTTTCGGAACGTCGTATATAGGTTAGTTTTATACCACGGTTTCAGTTCAGGGCAACCGTGGTATATAGTACATGCCGGAGTCAATATACCACGGTTCTTGGAGAACCGTCGTATATAGGGTTTCTATATACCACGGTTTGGTCAAAACCGTCATTTTTAGTCGTGTCAAAAAAACTTATATGACGGTTCCTTGTTAGAACCGTGGTATATAGTCTAGCGGAAGGGAATTCAAATTTTCGCCGAAAATGAAACGCGGCTCTTTCACTTTCTCTTGTATATATAATTCTTCTCCTCAAGATTGTTCTTCTTCTTCTTCTTCTCTTCTTCGTCTTCTTCTTCTCTTCCTCTTCTTCTTCTTCTTCTTCTTCTTACTTCGGCGTCTTCTTCTGCGTCTTCTTCTTCTTCTTCTTCTTCTTCTTCGGTTGCTTCTTCTTCTCTTCTTCTTCTTCTCTTCTTGTTCTTCTTCTTCTTTCTTCTTCTTCTTCTTCTTCTCGCGCGCCTCTCTAAATTTTTCAACCCACCGGCGAACATGCATGCTCTTCGCCATACTGAAAACAAGGACACATGTTGCGCCTCTGTAATTTTTGCAAACCAAACCGGCGAACAAGGACATGCTCTGCGCCTCTGTAATAAATCGCCGGCGAACAATGTTTTTCACGGTAATTTTGTGCAACCCTAACCGGCGCTTCGCCCGCTCTCTCATCTCTTTCACGGTAATTTGCAACCTACCGACGAACAAGGAACATAATGTAAACTTCACTCATTATTTAGCAACCCTAATACACAAACAAGTAACATACATGTTATGGCCTGTTCATTCTCTTCTGTTTGCGCTCTCTGTTGAGAAATATCGGAGGCGGCGGCGCTAAAGCGCCGGCGAATCGAAAAAAAAATCACAGACTATAAACACGGTTCTACATATAACCGTGGTTTATTGTTGATTTCTATAGACTTTATACCACGGTTTTAAGTAAAACCGTCATTATAATGCACTATATACCACGGTTCAGACTCATAACCGTGGTATAAAGTCAGTGAATTTCGCGGGAGAAGGGGTCTTAACGACGGTTTCGAGAAACCGTGGTTTTTTCGCTCACTTTAAACCACGGTTACGAACCGTGGTATATCTCAATTTGTGAATATACGACGCGAGCATAAACCACGGTTCCTAACCATGGTATATAGGCCAAATAACCGTGGTTAAAACATTTTTTCCACTAGTGATTTCCCTTACAACTCTTTAGACAATTTACCATTTCCCTTTAAATATCATATTAGAGTCATTTAATCACGATTTTTAGATCCGGGGTCTTAAACACCCCAACTTCACCTTCAAACTCACTTCACTCAAGTTGTCTTTTAGGACTAAAATAATGACTTTCCAAATGATGGAAAAGTCAATTCTTACTTAACTACTTTAAACTCTCTAATCATGTGGGTTTAAATCACTAAGTAGCATTAATAGCAAGTCCACAATAAAAGCCCTAAATTCACCAACTAATCAAGATAGCCAAATCTAGGGTTCTCTCTTTGGCCACAATCTCCAACTCAAACTCATATATTGTAGGAAATCTCCATAAATGCCATAAATGATCAAGTTATAACATTAAATGAGCAAGAGAGAGAAAACAACTTTCATAAATGAAGTTAGATTTCACAAGCTAGTTGGGGGATTTAGGGTCAAATCCTCATCCCAAATTGCAAAATGAGACTACTCAAACATGGAGAGAAATAAAATGGAGAAGAGTTAGAAGAAGCCATTGTAGGAGGTGGTTGAGCTTGGGGAAGGTAAGCTTTTCTTCTCTTCTTCTTCGTCTTCTCTTCTCCCTCAAAATCCCCTCTCTCTGTGTGTTTGGAGTGTCTAAAATGGGTGGAAGTGGAAGTGTGAAGAAGTCCCAAATTTGAGTGTTTTATCTGTAGAATTTACGTTTTCTACCGACCCACCCTGGCCGGTTCCGTGGATCGGTCGGCCCTCTGGAGATGAGGGCACGTGCCTTTTTTAAGTTCCCTGGGTCGGTCGAGTACAGAGAGGTACAGTTGAGGTGGGGAGAGTTGGACCGACCCACTTGGGGTCGGTCACTTGGGTCGGTCGGTTCCAGTGATTCGCTCGATCTTGCGCGGGGCATAGAATCTTCGTTGTAGCTCGAAATTGCTCCCTGTTTGCGGCGTTGGAAAGCTTGAGGGGTGGAGAATTTGTTGATGCATTCCACGGGCTCTAAAAGAACCCAAAAATAGCTCAAAATGAGCTTTTAACTATCGAGAGATCAAACTCTATAAATTCACTATTAATCAAAAACACCCTCTTAAGTAGTGAAATAAGTATGCACCAAGTAAAATGAAGGTGCATAAAGACCTTAAAACATATTTTACATATCTATGCAGTCGCTTTCTATAACAGTGTACACTTCATTAAGCTTCACATAGTAAAATCTATTCATTTCAAATCCTAACTCATTAAAAAATATTTTAATGTCAGATTTAACACATTACTTCTCCAGTATGACACACCCTCCTAATGGTATGTCATAAACATGGTTCACATTCTTCTACTCTATTAATTTGGAGTTATTTGAGAGTTTTAGCTCAGATGTCATCTAGTTCAAATGAGTGTAAAACTATTTTTGGACTTGGAGAGAAACACTCTAATCATTTAAGTTAGAAGTGAACCAAATCTGACCTTTTCCAAAGCCGCCCCTTTTGCGTCACATTGGGGTCCGATTTAAGGTTGACATAGTTGATGCATTCTCGCCGTTGGACATCTTGATCTGGACTTTAAATCCTTTTTTTCCAAAGCATTATTCAGCTACAAATTTATTTCAGAACAACAAAACAAATTAGTTTGCTTTATTAAACCTAACATAATAAAACACTCTAAAACCACTCAATCCTCAAGCTAAAAAAACATAATAAAACATATTATGTTAGGTTTAGTAAAGCAAACAAATTTGTTTGTTGTTTTGAAATGAATTTTGTAGTTGGAGAATGCTTTGAAAAAAAATCATTTAATGTCCAGATCAAGCTGTTCAGCGATGATGCATCAACTGATTGTTGATCTCAAATCGGATAAGTGGTGAATGCTTCTGAAGTTCAAGAAGTTTGTTGGTATTTCACCAGGTGGGCCTAGCTTGTCCTACAAGAAAATAATACTACATTAAAAAATCAATGAAGCACCATGTGACCCTGACTCATCTTGAACTTCAGAAGTATACACGGGACTTGAACATCATGGCTTTGAATTTGCCATTTCCATACACTAGGATTTGACACAAACAATAAAATATGCTGCAGCTGGACGGAAAGATTTACCTTGTGGGCTTCATAAAGTTCTGGCCCAACTGTTCATCATGACAAACCAGGTATAAGTATGACACTTTAAGAGGGGACAAAAAACAAGGTTGTCACTTAAAAGAAAAAACAGAAATGGAAAAGTTCATACCATCGCATAGGATTGGCTCCATCTCAGAGTTACCTGAAGCACTGCAGGATAGAAACAGAGAAGCAAATGGACCTTAGTGCCACGGGGATGACATTATAGCAGAAGTTGTTTATGATTGCAACACAGCAGATACTTGAATAAATTTTGTTTATCCAATCATTCAGTCTTAATGCTCAACCTTTTTATGGAAAACATACTTCATTGATATGAAGCATTAATGGAATGGTGATGAAAACTTGTCCTTAACACACTAACACATTACTCTTCCGTTCAACAATAACTGTCATTTTAGAAACTTGCACACTTATTAAGAAAAGTAGGAGGACAATGACGCATGTGCCCCTACTTTTTACTTTCCATTTAGATACTAATAATTACTTTTATATTGAATAGTAGGGGTAAAAGTGGAAAAGAAGTGTGTCAAAAAGCTAGAATGACAGATATTTTGAACAAGAATCACATCCTAAAACGACAGATATTAATGAACGGAGGGAGGGAGTAAAATAACACACGCCAAAAGGATAGGTTTCATTGAAGATTAGGGGAAAAACACGACAATGCCAGCCAATTCCACAAACTTGCCAAGAGTTTGCCAAATTAATGCCTCCCTTTCTCAGCCCCCTACCCCTTCCTTAAAATAGCTAATACATTACCTCAGTATACTATCGACAAAAATAACAGAAACTTACCCACAAACCATAAGCACTAGCACACCTGACATAGCTAGCCTAACAATATTCTTTCCCTCCCTAATTAGTGGTTCCTTTTCTCTTCCAGTCTTGGTCCCCACTTGTACTATCAACAAATGGTTCAAGAAGACTAGTGCAGAAGTCATCATGAAAATAGGAGTACAGAACATTTGCTTAGGAAGTATCAGCTCAAAGAAAAAAAAACCTTTTTCACCCAAAATCAAAAGGAACGACGTCTCGAGTTGTTGAGTAACAAAAGACTATTCGCCCTTGATAAAAGATGGATAAACAATATTGATATTCATAAGAACCCACATTGAAGTCCTTGCCTGACCAAGTCCATTTAAAAGGCTGAATTGGCATGATGTGAAACCCGATCTCAACATGATCCTACTTCAAATTCAAGTGCACGCAAACCTTTTTCGAATCTCTTACCTAAGCAGAATTCTTGCAGCTTCTCTGCATTCAGCAACCGACTATATATATCCCTTGTTACTTACCAACGCTTCCTTAAGCGTGAATGGGCAAACTCTGTACTTCTTACCTGCTCCATTTTTATGCTCGGGGTGGATGTATAATCTTGTACTCATTTGACTACACAAAACATGAAGTTCACAGGAGAGCAAGTGAGAATTATAAGGCTAAATGACTAATAAAATATGCTTAATATAATAACCCGGCTCTTCCATGACAAGCAGCAAAATCTTGCGAATTGTTAGAGCGACCCATTACCTTGCAGTCCATGAAGGTTAGGCAACCACAGCGGTGAAAGCAAGACAGCAGATTGATCCAATATTCCATTATTGATTGCCAAGATACTCATTCTCAATCAAAAAAATTAAGGTTCGATTTTCAAGGACACTGGTCCAGATGACAATGACAAGAACTTTTTGTCAGCCAATTGTAACTGGCAGATTCCTTTAAAGCATGTATCACAGGAAAATTTTGTGCAAGGTTTTGAATTATGGGATATCGAGTTAATACAAAAAAAAAAAATGATACGGGAAAAGCAGTGTTTCTTTGCATGACAAAATTGCTTGGTGTTTGTTACAATTCGTTGGTAATCAAATAGTAATGGTAATATCAACATTTTGCTTCTTAAAGCCTGAGACATTCACAAAACCAAAGAATAGAAAGTTATTTCACAAAAGATACAATATCAGTAAGGTAGCTTGAACTAGCTGATAAACCCATAATGGGTATGTAAGCTACGCTCTGGTAGCCCCCCTATCAAAAAAAAAAAATTTCACAAAAGATCTTCAAGATACCAGACAAGTGTCGATATGGCAGCATTTTTGTAACTGTAATTACAGGCAGGCAATGACAACTCAGTCTCTATGATTAGAATACTGCATGTAAATGACATCATGCAGCAAAATGTAATAGCTGGTAAAAACTCAATGCAGGAGGACCTACCGGTCATACTCAATGTTGTCTGAGGGAGTTGGTGAAAGATCGTTAGCACTTTTAAAGCCAAAGGTAAGCCACTCCAACCTGAGCAACAAGGAAGCGGGAAGCGTAATTTAAAATGCTGAACATCATCAATCACAAAACAGTGCTAAAATAAGAAATACCATAACTTATTATGGAAAAGACCATAGGAAACACCAGTCTGTACTATAACAAAAAAATGCAGAACTCTCAAGGAACTCTAGCTAGAAACCACAGAGCGAGGTAAGTTCAATCACAAGACCTTAAACCGACTTATGCACAAAGAATTAATTCTATAAATGGGAGAATTTAACGGTAAAATGAAAAAGTTACAGTTCATTATCAATGATGGTGAATCCATTATATACCACTTACAGCAGCCGATGAGCTGAGGCCAGAACTATCAAGGCATGTGGCACACAAATAAGTCCTACAATACCCTGAGCCAAGATAAAGAGTATGTAAAAATCATTCTGAAGGGTACTCACAGGCTTACAAATAAGAAAATCACTTCAGAAATAACCAACATCTTGACGCTTATTAAAATATTGTCCGCAATATGACATGAAATTAACTCAGCATCAGGAAGATTTAAAGACTAATTTACATCAGTTATTCAGCTACTGGGGAGTAAAAATATTGTAGTGTCTATCCTACGATGATGTGCACTAATGCAAAATCCTGAAAGTTCCTTTTTTTTTTTTTTTGCGAGGAGACAGTAATCAGGAAAAACCGGGTTTAATATCTTGGGGGAGTCGTTGAGAAGCATGGTCCCCTGACTCCCCTCCTTACTAAATTTAGTTGATAGCATCACGAGAATAGTTTGTTTTGTTTTTCTTAAACTTTTATACTACTACGTAAACACTAATATTCCATGCCAAAGTCCAGACTTGACCATATATTTGAACTGAAAGACAACAGGTAAAAGAAATGGGGTCAACTGTTCTCAGGGGTTCCATATGCTCTTAATCAGGAACACCAACATCCTCGAAGTTCTAAATGTTTTGGTTGAACCAGTATGCTGCAACCCTAAATTCCATACAATGCATGAGGCGACTACAGTTCTTACCACTATAAGTGAGCTATAGTCAAAAGGGGCTATGGAAAAATTTCCGGTCCAGAGTTGTATTCACAACTCAATTCCCGTTCACGGTTCATTTGTCCCCTAATTACACCACAGGTGTGATTTTTCCTTTTGGCTGAGTGGGAAACGCATAACATAAGTCAGCTTGTTGGCTGACTGCTATCTCTTGTACACCTCCTGTGCATTTTTTTTGTTTCTCGTTTGTGAAGGAAACGCACACTGATAGATTTGCAGTGTGCGCCACCTTCATAAACGAGAAATCTGTATTTTTAAAATCGGCCATTTGTTTAGGGAGCGCATATTAGAAGTCAGTCTCCTTTAGAAATTACACATCAACGGCTCTTTCTTCTCCCAACGGCTATTAACGGCTACTTTTTTCACAACATCTATATATATGCATCTCTATTTTCTGATTACAATACCTGCTCTTCTTATCGAATTGCTTCTCAAACTAAACTCAAAAACTCATATTGATTCCTCTCCTTTGCTCCTTTCTGTCAAAACCATCTAAACTATTGGAAATTCCTTGTACTCTCTATCTCTTCATAAGATCTCAATTTGGAAAATCATGGAGTATATTTTATATTCTCCTTCTCTAGCTTTAATTTCACACACATATCCGAATAGCCACATTAAGTTCTTTCAAAATCATGTTAAAAATCAAGTAGATTCAGAATTGGGAGGAGATTAGTGATGACATCCATGTTTATCGGAAGCTAGAGAGCAGATAACCACTCCCTTCATTGTTCCTCTTCAAGTCAACAACGACGCTTTTGTTAGGATGATGATATCCAACTTCTTGCAGAATCACTAGTAGAAAAAGGCCATTTTCGGCCCCCCATTTTCGGCGGTTTATAAATTTTTCGAAAATGTGTGTCGGGACATGCTATTTTCGGCGGTTGTATATAGGAACCGCCGAAAATAGCCAACTAAAAAGACCATTTTCGGCGGTTGTATATAGGAACCGCCGAAAATAGCCAACTAAAAAGACCATTTTCGGCGGTTGTATATAGGAACCGCCGAAAATGGTCTTTTTAGTTGGCTATTTTCGGCGGTTCCTATATAAAACCGCCGAAAATGAGTCTTGTTTCTAATACCCTAGCGCCCCGACTCGACATATTGTCGAAGCTCTTGCTGCCTCTGCTTCCTCGACGCTCTCACTCCAGTTCGCCCCTCAAATCGCCCTATCTTCTTCTCCGTCGCCGCCGCCGCCTATCGCCGCCGTCACCGCCGCCTCCTGCCGCCCCAGTCGCGCCACTACCCCCGCGGTCTGCTGCTGCCCAAATCCGACGCCAACAGGAAAGGGGTTAGTTGTTCTCCAATTCGAAAATTATGAGATTTTGTTGAATTTGGTCCTAATTTGTTGTTTATATGTAATTGTTGATTGATATATGTATTCTGGAGTGTAATTGATTGATTGGTTTGATTTGGAAATACAATATGTGGGCAATTTTAGAAAATAAACTATACGCTCGCAAGGTGTTCGATGAAATGATTTAACCAATTTCAGTGATTTTTTTGCTATCTTACCATTGTTTATGTGAATTTTTGAGAAGTAAACGACCTTGGTGAATTGACGTTTCAATTGTACTGTGTTTTCTTCATTTAGATACTACACAAGATTGGCAGTAGTAGTCGCGTTAGCTAGCTCCTCGTGTCTTCACTCGCCACCCGCTTCCGTTTGATCCTCGTCCATCCAAATACCGGTTAGTTTTTTTTTCAACCTAAATCAATTTCAATTTATCATGCATAATTGTTTGTATAATTTGTTGATTTATATAAAATAGTTAGTTGCAGGATTATATATATATATATATAACACGATAGAATAACCACAAAATAATGTATATGCCAGCAAGCTAGGTGTTCTATAAAATGTTTGTGTAGTTAGTTTATTTATATTTAGTAGCTAGTTAGTTGAGTAGATGTACATATATAAATATACAAAATAAATAACCAACTATATATATATATGTATATATATATATCATCAAGTAGTATATATATATAGATGTGTATATACATATATATAATATGCATATAACAAACCAAGTAGTAGTATATATAAGATAGCGTATTATATATATTTTACAGACTCGCCGTGCGAGACAATATCGAAATATATCCTTTTCCGAAGATAGGTTAGTTATTGTTATTTTTTATATTTAATATTTTAAATGTTAGTTAAGTTATTATACATTATAACACTTTTTTCTAAATATTTTTTAAATTTTGACTGGTTGTTTGTAGAATGGACCGTGAATGGATGTACGGTCTGCGAGGGAATTATTTTGAATCGAAAGTGGAAAATGAATTTTGCAAAGCAGCTCTCTATCATCAGAAAAGGATGAACGACACTCACATTCCCTGTCCATGTGCACAGTGCGAACTTCGCAACAAATTCCCTAACCTACATGCTATCAGATTTCATCTATCACGACGTGGATTTATGCCAAACTATAAGATATGGTTTTTGCATGGCGAGTCTTTAGAAGTAGTAGCAGGGTGCATACTTCCACCCAGCAGAACAGTGAAACAAGAAAGGTTACCGATGATACCACATTTCCTAATAATGAGTGTGATCAGAGTGAGTGACTGAAATCAACGATGATAGTGAAAAGATTGAACAACTGAACTCTATGCTGCAAGATGTTGAGGATAATTTCACAGACAAGCCCGATGAATATCAAAGATTAGTTGACGCATCACGGTCCCCTTTGTTCCCCGGATGCACCAAATTTTCAAAATTGACATCCGTGCTACACTTGTTCAATATGAAAGCAAGATTCGGCTGGAGTGATAAGAGTTTTACGGCAATACTAGAACTATTCCACGACATGCTTCCAGATGATAACAATCTTCCTACATCCACTTATGATGCAAAAAAGTTGATGTGTCCTATGGGTGTGGAGTATGAAAAGATACACGCATGTCCAAACAGTTGTGTATTATACAGAGGAGAGAATAAACATTTGAATCAGTGTCCAAAATGTCATTTGTCACGCTATAAAACAAGGACGGCCAATCATCCAATTCTAAGAAAAAAAGTCCTCCAGCAAAAGTCATTTGGTATTTACCCATAATACCAAGGTTCAAACGTCTGTTTGCAAATGTCAGAGATGCCCAAAATTTAAGATGGCACGCAGAAGGAAGGAAAAATGATGATAAGCTGAGACATCCAGCTGATGATTCACCACAGTGGAGGACTATCGATAGAAGATTTGAAGATTTGCCAGTGATAATCGAAATTTGAGACTCGGGCTATGTACAGATGGGATGAATCCCTACGGCACTCTAAGTAGTCAACACAGCACTTGGCCTGTTCTATTGTTTATTACAATCTTCCTTCGTGGTTGTGTATGAAGCGAAAATACATTATATCATTGTTGATTTCTGGTCCTAAACAACCGGACATAATATCGATGTATATCTTGCACCGCTGATTGACGATTTGAAATTGCTATGGAATCAGGGGACAGGACAGTGGTTTATGACGGTTACGCCAGACAAAACTTCACACTTCGTGCCATGTTGTTTTGCACAGTGAATGACTTTCCAGCGTACGGGAATTTATCTGGATACACGGTGAAAGGCACATTTGCTTGCCCAATATGTGAGGACGACACTTTTCTGATCGTCTAAAGTTTTCTGGCAAAAACGTGTACATGTGTCATCGTAGATTGTTGCCAGCAGCACACCCGTACCGTAAAAAAAGGAAGTTATTCAACGGAAAGACTGAAACACGTGTTGCTCGTATACCTTTGAGTTCTCAAGAGATCTATGAAAAGGTGAAAGACATTGAGAATGTTTTCGGTGTTCCGTCCAAATCTACCCAAAAAAAACATCTGGAAAAAATGTTCAATATTTTGGGAACTTCCATATTGGAGACATTTATCTGTTAGGCATTGTCTTGATTTTATGCATATTGTCAAAAATGTTGGTGAGGCTGTTGTTGGGACTTTGCTTAACATACCTGGGAAAACAAAAGACGGAATAAAGGTTCGAAGAGACATGCAAGCTATGGGCATACGTGAGGAGTTGCATCCTCAAGAAAGAGGCAAACGAACATATTTACCTCCAGCATGTTACACTTTGTCTAAGAATGAGAAGATCAGCTTCTGCAAATGTCTTCATTCCCTTAAGGTTCCTACGGGTTATTCATCTAACTGGAAAAGTCTTGTGTCAATGAAGGACTTGAAATTGGTCGGGTTGAAATCTCATGATTATCACGTTCTGATGTTGCATCTCCTTCCTGTTGTCATTCGGGGTATATTGCCGAAGGATGTCCGAAATGCAATTACAAGACTATGTTTTTTTGAATGCAGTGTGCAATAAAGTCGTGGATGCTGATACACTGACAGTCTGCAACGTGATGTTGTTGTTACGATCTGTCAACTTGAAATGTATTTTCCACCCTCTTTTTTTGACATCATGGTTCACTTAGTTGTTCACATTGTTAGGGAAATCAAATTATGTGGTCCAATATATTTGAGGTACATGTACCCGTTTGAGAGATACATGGGAATTTTGAAGGGAAGGATGAAGAATAGATATCGACCTGAAGGAAGTATTATAGAAGGGACAATAACCGAAGAAGTGACAGAATTTTGTACTGAATACTTAAAGGGTGCAGTTGCTATTGGAGTACCACAACCTAGACACACGGGAGGGACAGAAGGTCAAGGTGTTACTGGGAAAAAAATTGTGGCAATTGATTCATCCTCAATGGAGTTAGCACATTTGTTCGTTTTACATCACCTTGAGATTATTGAGCCATTTTTTGAGAAACACATGACTACACTAAGGTCAATATCCTGGGAGGAATATTGTTTGGCTGACAAAAGAGCAAAACAAGACCTTTTGTTCATGGTTTAGAGACCATGTTATGAAACT